>CM036312.1:55379431-56579431 GCA_020567845.1 Rhododendron henanense subsp. lingbaoense
TCGGAGTTCAATATTTGATTTTTACTTCAATCTCTGTCTTGTTCTCTCGTTGAACGGCAAAAGCTTATTCAAGGCCAAGGCCACTCTGGTAAATTAGTTTATTAAATCATGATGTGAAAAAAGTTGAGTGCAAGGTTGGGAGAAGAAGTGAAAAAAACTTGAAGATATTCTTGAAACTTACTATAAAGGGTAAAATAGGCAACGAAAGAGATGAGAATATCAGAGGGTAGGATAATGGAAGTCTATTAGGCTGTGAAGGCTCCAGTGAATTTTTCCACGTTGTACACTTAAATTCTATGACTTTGGGTTGTTGCTAGTACCAGTTCTGTCACATGAAATGTTATATTTGTGCCTCAATCCTTTCCTTGTTTTGTAGACAGCTCATCCTTATTACGATCAGAATAGTTAAAATGCCCCGTTGTACATTTCTGTATGATGGAATCTTTAAGATTTGTTTCCCTTCTACCTTTTAGTTCATCTTGATGGACATGATCAGAAACTTGCATTTGCATGCTCTGCATTTGACTTGAGCGTGAGGGTCTGTTTGGTTATAAGATCACGAACCCCTGGGGTTAGTGATCAATCTAGCCAAACTACTCACAGCAGCTCCATCTTTGGGATTGGATCATGCTGTCTTTATTCCACTCTGATCTATATGGATGGGTTTGACTGAAGCTATGTCATATATGTTCTTCTGGGTCTGTATGCATGAGAGCAGCATGTTGAAATGCTGATATAGCTACATACAAGGAATTCATAATGCGAAACTTGATGTCACTTCACATGCGGGATAATCTAAGAAGCACTGACACGTCTACATGCCTCACGTATCCGTGTCGGTCACAAACAAGACACGACCCAAAACAACACATATGGACATGTGTCGGACACACCTTAATACTTGTCCTATATTTAGGGTGGGTTTGGATTGAAAAGTAGGGTAAAAGTTCTTGAGAGTGGAGGTAAAAGTTAGCTCAAGCTTTCAAGTGTAGATCACAGCCACTGAATTTGGCATTGATCACAGCCATGTAGTGCTGTACATGGCTGTTTTTTTGGCATTTCAAGTGTTGTACCTTGCTATTTTTTTGTGTTCCTTAAGTTTTTTGTTGTGATGCTGAAATTGAAGTTCTAACTGCTAGAATTGAAGTTTAGAGGTTGAAATCACTTCTATTAAGTGCTAAATCTGCTGTAGCCGTAGTATAGATGCAAGAATTTGGTTGTTGAATTCTGGAAATAACCTACAAGAGCTGAAATGTTGTGTAAAGGGCAGGAATTGAGTGTAACATTCTGGAAACAAATTGTAAGGTGCAAAAATCTGATTTTGTTTGCTTAAAATATGGTCTTGAGAGTTGGAACCCATTGATGAGGTAGAATTGATCTGAAAGGATATAACCCATCAGTTATAAAGTTAGATTTTTAGGTACAATTGACTGCCGTTTTCGTGTTCGACAGAATGCTCAATGCTTCACTCATCCTTTATGTACGATTTCATTTGGCAGGTTTAAGTCTTGACAATTTGAAAGTATTCGGATCTCGCACCGCTCAGTTCTCACTAGGTATGATGTTCTCTCTACTTTATCTATGGTTTATGTGATATGGTTTTTCAACCCCCTTATATACACAAACTACAATCTCTGATATGGGTTTCTTTAATCCTTCTATAATCGATACAGAAAGAAAAGGGAAAATGCATGATTTCAATTGGAGATTTGGGGGTTAATTCAAGTGGGTTTGGTGTGGTTTAGGTCATGCGTTAATTTTTTGTGCCTAATTTGTATGCGCGCTCAAGGATCCATTTGTCATCTAACTAGCTGTAATTGAGTTGGGTGGTTCATGTATTCATACAACAACATACTAGATTCTGACCTTGCGAGCGGGTTTATTCGTGCATGTTAGTTTTGCGGTACGTTTACTTGTTTCACGTTTAAAGTTCAAAAAGGGCTGAAAAACGTGACAATTGTAACTTCAAAAACAAAAAAAAACTGATATACCAGTGGGGTCCTTAATGTCTTTTTGTAGGCTGATTTGTTAGAGATTATTTTTTAGAAGTTCATTGATACTGAACAGTTCCAGAGGCAAGTCTGACTTTGAAACTAACTTTTAAGAGTTCTTTTGCAGAGTTTTGCTTTCCTTTCCCACTTTTCCCTTTGCTGTGTAGTGTTCATTGCAATCCTTTTTGTGGTTGTTTTCCTACAACTGATTCTGTGGTTATCTTCTTCGTATTGCAGACTTCGTGATCTAAAGCATTCTTGGTGAGGCTTTTCATTCTTGATTCGAGAGGGTTTTCGTATTGCAGAACCGCTGTAAGTGTCCCGCTTCTTTCTTGTAGTAGTAGTTAGTAGCTCGTATTTAGCTTGGTGGATACCTCTAACCTGGTTTTATGCCAAACCTGAGGTGTAACGAAGCCAAGTTAAATATTGAGTTTGTTTTTAGTTAGTATAATTAGTTTTATTTGATTGCATTGCTTAGCCGAGGTGGTGCATAACCCCTCGCATATTCTGTTTGCTGAGTTGAGGTGGCGGCCTAGCCCTCCAGTCTGTTAGTTTGTTAGTCTGTTAACTGTTTATTTGATTGCATTGCATGAACATTAGTTAATTTTTTGCACTATAAGAAACATGTCCTTGGACTAGAAGGCAACCAAAAATTGAATTTGCTGATATATTCACTTGTTGTGGACTGCAATGCATTTAGCTGTGTACTTTGGAAGCTTTATATGTTGAATCATCTGGTGTTTCCTTTGGATTCAAAATGTCTGAATCACCTGTCGGTTCGTCTCTTTTTCTATTTTACCAAGTGTTTCTTTTATCTTCAACTTCTTCTCTTCAATCTGCCTCGGTATGTCAATGTTGTGTGGAGATGAATAATTTTGGCTTCCCGGTGCAATAACTGCAAAACAAATCGTGGGTTCCCTGAGAGACCGGAAAAAGAAAAAAATAAGCCGATTATGGAGTAACATTGAGTACAAGGATTTAACAATACCGAAGTAATCATTAAGTTGAAAACCCCACATCCAAATAAGAGACAAGAGCATAAGATTTTGACGGCTGCTTACATGTCAGAAAATCACACAGAAATTCAATTAATGGCTGATATGATAGGACTTAGGAGTATTAATTTTGGCCTTCAGATCACCATTCTGAATTGGTTTAGCTAATTACACTGACGTGACTGCACAAACACACACCAAAATGATATCATAACTTAAGCTGATTTATCACCTTCTTATTTTCATTAATATATAATATAGTCATATTGAAGGTAGCATGATAAAGATGCACATGCAGAAATTCTTAAATGTATGTGCAAGCAACCCAATCAATCCTTGGGAAGTATAATTAACTACTTGTTCCTAAAGTTCCTGATACATTTCCAACTCTAACTTAATGATGATGCCTAGCATGGCTTTGCCCTTTTCATGTATTACCTAGCATGGCTTTGCTCTTCCTGTAGAATGATGATGCACATACCGGTGTTTTTATGCTTCGTTATTTATTTCTTTCTATTTTGTGCATATACTTAGGCCATATGTAGTGTTGTAAGAAAAACATAGTAATGTTGTGTAACCTTCAATTAATGTTGTAGGTTAGAAGTAATGGACAAGAGTTGGATGACGATAAGAAATAGGTTGGCAAGTAGAGAGTATATACTGGGGGTGCAATCTTTTCTACAATTTGCGAAGGCGAATTTAGGACCACAGCCCGAGATTCGGTGTCCATGTAATGAATGTCTAAATGGAAAAAAACATAGCTTTGCAGTTGTTAAGATCCATTTGATACGGAGAGGAATTGACTCTTCTTACAAGACTTGGGTGCACCATGGGGAATCTGTTCCCGCACCTCAAGCATATGATGATGACCATCATGACCCCAATGAAGGTATTGGGGATGAAACTGGAGGGGAGGTCCCTAAGGATGGCAACCAATTGCAAAATATGTTGGAACAGGTCTTTGTTGGTGGCCTCTTGGATGACGATAGCGATGAATTGCCTGCTAATCTTGGGAGGGGCGATGTCCGGAGTTTCGATAAGTTGTTCAATGCTGCTCAACGTAAAATTTATCCTGGATGTGAAAAGACTGTGCTAGCATTCATTGTTGAGATGCTTCATGTTAAAGTCTACAAGAAGATGCCGAATGACACGTTCAATATTATGATGAATACTATTAAAGGGATGCGAGCAGACTATGATGAGGCTATTCCTTGGAACACTTATGAAGCGAAGAAATTCTTAAGGGATTTGGGTTTGGGATATGTGCCTATTCATGCATGTGTAAATGACTGCGCACTCTTTTGGAAGGAGAATGAAAATATGGAAAATTGCCCAAAGTGTAATGAGCCTAGGTACAAGGTGAACGATGGTACGGGTAAAAAGATCCCCGCAAGATATTGCGGTACTTACCATTGACTCCTAGACTACAAAGGCTATATTGTTGTGAGAAAATAGCTCCTGATATGAGATGGCACAAAGACAAACGTGTAGATGATGATGAATTGCGTCATCCGGCTGATGCTCAGGAATGGAAGAACTTCGATGAGCGATTTCCCGATTTTGCTGCCGAACCACGAAATGTGAGGCTCGGGATGGCTACTGATGGTTTCAATCCCTTTGGACACATGAGTCAGTCATATAGTATGTGGCCTGTAATCATGGTGCCTTACAATCTCCCGCCGTGGAAGTGCATGAAAGAACCCTTTTGCTTCATGTCACTGCTTATTCCTGGTCCATCGTCCATTGGAAAAGATATTGATGTTTACTTGCGTCCGTTAGTTGATGAGTTGAAGGAGTTGTGGAAGAATGGTGTACAAACTTATGATGCCTCTACTGGAAAAACTTTTACGATGCGTGCATGTGTGTTTTGGACCATCCACGACTTTCCTGCATATGGGATGATGTCTGGGTGGTCTACAAAGGGTTATTTGGCTTGTCCCATTTGCAATTGTGATTTCTCATCAGTTAAGTTGAGGAGTAAGATTGGATATTTGGGTGCGCGCCGTTGGCTACCTGAGAACCACATTTGGCGAAGGAGCAAGCTCTTTAACGGTAAATTTGAGGATAGGACCAGACCTGTGGAGTTGTCGGGCCAAGAAATATTAGAACAAATTAACTCAGGGACATACGAGCCGTTTGGGAAACATCCAAGTAACAGCAAGAAAAGAAAAAGGGATCAGTTTGAGAAAAATTTGAATTGGGGGAAGAAAAGCATTTTGTTTGAGCTCCCTTACTTTGAGTTTCTCAATCTTCGATGGAATCTAGATGTCATGCACATAGGGAAGAACATATGTGAAAATTTGTTGGGGACATTTTTGGGCCTAGATGGAAAGAACAAGGATACGGAAAAGGCACGAAAGGATTTGGAGGATCAGGAATTACGCAAGGAGTTGCACCTAAAGAGGCGTGCAAATGGGTCATTTGAAAAGCCCCCGGCCATGTACACATTATCAGCGAAAGAGAGAGAAGGCTTTTGCAATTTCTTAAAATCGATCAAGTACCCAGATGGATATGCAGCGAACATCTCTAAATGTGTGAACACTCGTGGTGGCAAGCTATCGGGGCTCAAAAGTCATGATTGTCATGTCCTTTTGCAAAGACTTCTCCCGATTGGTATGCGTGGCTATTTGAACAAGGAAATTGGAACCGCGTTATTTGAGTTCAGTAACTTCTACCAACAGTTGTGCTCAAAAACAGTGAGGAAGAGCGATTTGGATAAACTTCAGGAGAACATTATACTTGCGCTTTGTAAGTTTGAAAAGATTTTCCCTCCCGCTTTCTTTGACGTAATGGTACACTTGGCTATTCACCTGCCTCGCGAGCTTAAACTAGGAGGGCCAGTGCAATATCGATGGATGTACCCCATTGAAAGGTATGTATACACATTGGACTAATTGTGTCATTTAGCTATAATCCTACAACCATAACCTAATACTGTGGTATTTTTTATAGGCTACTTGGAGTTTTGAAAAAATTAGTTGGCAATAAAGCTCGTCCTGAAGGTTCAATTGTGGAGGCTTACGTTTGTAAAGAATGTACAACCTTTTGTTCTATGTATCTCGATGGAATTGAGACAGTGTTTAATCGCCAAGAACGGAATGATGATGGTGGTGAGCATGAAGTCGGGTTAAGGGCTTTCACTAGCAAATCCGTCCCTTTAGTATAATCCCGAGAGCACCTGATGTACCTGTCGACCAACGTGACATGGCTCATTGGTTTGTCTTGAACAATAGCCTTGAAGTAGAACCATATCTAGAGTACGTATTTACTAGTGTTTCTTTTTTTCCTATATTTGGTTGGGGTTTTATCATCATTCATAATTCTCTATGTTAATTAGGATACACAAGAATTTGTTGGGAAATGGCAATACACTTGACATTGCGAAGAGACAACGCAAAGAGTTTCCTCAGTGGTTCAAACGGCATGTAAGACATACGAAATTGAATTTTCTCACTCGTCACATTAAGACATGTTTATTTATAGTAGCATAATAGTCATTTTTAATGTAGGTGAATGAATTGCAGAACCAAGGGTCTCCAGAAGCAACTAATGAGTTGTGGTCATTGGCCAACGGACCCGGGCCAATAATAAACACATATTCAGGGTGCATTTCTAATGGCGTCCGTTTCCTTACTATTGAACGGGACAACCGACATACAACTCAGAATAGTGGGGTGGTAGTGGAAGGGGAGCACGAAGGCCAGACAATAAACTTTTACGGTTTCTTAACCAAAGTATGGGAAATGGACTATTTATTCGGTCATCGAGTTGTTTTGTTCCAGTGCGAATGGTACAATTCCGGTTGTAGTAGATTTTTTCGGGTTGATGCACATTGCTCAAGTATTGATGTAAGAAGTCGATGGTATAAGGATGACTCATTCGTTTTTCCAAGTCAAGTCCAACAAGTATTCTACATTGCAGATAACAAGTTGGGTGAGCATTGGAAAGTAGTCGAACGAATTCACCGTCGAGGAATCTGGAATGTCCCAGAGACGGATAGTTTTGAAACCAGCGGGTCTCCCAATGAAGTTTTCCAGCAGGAAATAACTAGTGACGTTCCAACAATTGTCGTTGCAGATCCTCCAATCGTATCCTCTTTGCGGAGAAATGATATTGAACCTGCAATTATTAGTGAGGAAGAACCTGCAATTATTAGTGAGGAAGAAGATCATAGCGACGAGTATGAAGAAGACTTAATGGCTGATCTAGACGATGAAGAAGAGGAAGAAAATCATAGTGATTCTGATGATGATTTTGACATAGAAGCTTAATGTACCAAATATTTGGTGGTCCTATGATTACCTAAGATTAATTGCCGAACTTAGATTTAGCTACTTTGCTGTTGTATGTGGCCCATTGATTTGTCCACTTCAATTGATTTTGTTCATTTCCTAGCCTTGGGGGGATGTCCCTTGGAAGATCAGATGTAGGTTTGTGTTGGTGGGTACTATCTTTTGTGGTTAGCTAGTCGCGCTGCATTCAAGTTCAGAATTCTAGTGCTGAATTCAAGTAGTGTTTGCTTCTATTTGTTTCTGTTGGTGGTTGGCAGTTGTGATTCTATGCTAACTGGTTGAGCTGGATTTTAATGATGCTTGTATTTCTTTTTCTGATCTAGAGTTATCTATATCTATGCTTACATATGGGTGACAAAGGTTCAGTGTAATAGACTTCTTGAGCAATATGGTTGTTGATTGTTTATCATATGCTACATACCTCGTAATATAAAGACTGCATTGTTTGTCCTACATATCTCTCATTATAATTCACTTCTTTGATATGCTTGTATGTAAATGGATTGTTTCAAAATTTGACAGATTGCATCATGGCTCCTGGATCAAAAAAGAGCAGTGCATCGTCCAACTCGACTGGCACAAATCGTAACACAGTACCGGTACGAGTTGAAACAACCTCGACTGGCACAAATCTTAACACAGCACAGGTACGAGTTGAAACAACCACTGCAACACCTTCAGAGATTCTAACATCTACTCCTTTGACGGTTGCATCACCTTCTACCCGTGCTAGTGCTTCAGGTAAATGCACCTGTATCTCTCTCTCTCACCTGTACTTCAGCATTAGGAGTGATTCCAAAAGATGCCATAAATCTAGGTCCAAAATATGTTCTTAGAGGGCCTTGGGGCAACAACTTGTCATGCCAGATGTCTCACCTTTGATTTGCTATGCTTGGCTTAGTATTGGATCTATTCTGTTTCATTGTATTATGGGGGAATGCCCCTTTGTTTCTCTTGTATTCTTGTTTCTTTTTAGTAATAAAATCTTCGTTACCAACAAAAAAAAAAAGAAGTCTAAAATCTTTTTAGTAATATCTTGTTGTCTGTTCTCTATGTAATGCAATGGGAGAATCACCTGACCATATCCTTATCCTATGCAACGTGGCTAGGAGAGTATGGGAAGCTATTTTCTGTACGGACATAAGACACATGACAGTAGAAGTAGTAGTGGTAGTAGACCAGTTCATTTGCCAATGGATGATAGGTCGGCAGCAACAGCAAACTGATGCTTTACAGTAGCTATTAGCAGTAACAGCAGCATCAAACATCAGTACTAACAAACAGCAGTGACAGACAGTAACCAACAGTAGCAGTAGCAGCCAAATAGCATAGCACACAACCATATATTCCAGCCTATTTGGCTTATTGTAGGACCATATATTCCAGCCTTCTAAGTACCATGCAGAACATAGGAGTGTAACAGCAAAGAGTTCCAAACTATTTGGAACCATTTGTATGATAGCTTTGAAGCTCAGATGAAAAGAGCACCAAGGCCTGTAGGGTCAAGATCAGGAAGCTATGGTAGTAAAGCCAAAGATTAGAAGCTGTGACAGAAAGGATCTTCACAGTAGCAGATCATTTTTTTCTTTTGAATGGCAGTAGCAGATCATTTTAGGCCATAACCAAAAGAACATCTCACATTAGTAAAACCATTGTAGCAGTAGCAGATTAAAGAGTACGTTGCAACATCGCACCAAAACAGTCACTGCAAATTGAATGCAACCATAGCGACAAGTCTCCTCTTCACCTCTCTTTGTACAATACATCCACCTCCTCCAAATTCTATAGACACTCCCATAATCTTCCCCCAACGCTTCTGTTGACGTACCCTCATCCACCATAACATTCACCCCCCTATATTATAGTCCCCTGCTCCCACTCAACCTTTTTACTCTCCCAACATCCCACTTAACTTAAACTAACTATTTAACATTGCATCAAGTAGTTTCATACCAACTTCTATGCTGATATGCAAATTTTTGGCCATAGCAATCTAAGCCACTCGGCCTCTCCTATAAGGTAAAAAGGCGATTAAGACCTTCAGGAGATCGTACTAAGACCTCAATAAAACCATACATATCAGACAAATCCATACCATCAAAACTCCGATACCATATAGGGTGACCGGCAGGCATATCAAAATTTTGCATGACATATGGATATAAAGAGTTCACGTCATAATAATACAAATTAGTACCTTTAGGGATATAGGATTCTGCATGGCCTCCATAGCAAGCACGTCGAATGAAACTATCCACATTATTACTAGCAGATCGAGGAATTGGAAAACTATCCGCATCAAAATACCTCATACGGAAGATCCTCAAAGAAAGCGATGAAGTGGTCATACAATCAACAATATCAACACCATAGGTATTGAAAAAGAGCTTTTGAGCTGCTACTAAAATACCACCTAAGAGACGAATATCTTGTTTCAGATAAACCATCAAATCAGAACGCTTTTCTTGCAGATTACTGACAACCACTTCCTTATGATTGATATCACCTTTCGAACCCAATTCAGGACATAAAGTCTTAGACAAAATCGCTAAACTCGCAGGGAGTAAAAGGTATGAATCCCTTATACGAAACAGTAGTGTTCTTTTATCCCCCTTTTTTTCCTTTCCAGCGGATCTAGTTTAGGATACACACTGATTTCGTATATTATATTATTCCGGACCAGACTTTCGAAGGTGTAATTTTCAAGAGAAACTAGAAATTTCATCATCAGTAAACCATCGAATCGACCTAAGTTATGTAAGTAAACAGTTTTCATCTTCCGTTCCCGCACTAAAACTTCTAAACGTTTTAGAAAGTGGGTCATTATAAGCTTACTGCGATCCTCAAAATCTGGAGTATTGATTATAGCTTACTGCGATCCTCAAAGAAGGATGAATATTGACGTTTTCTACCCTTTTTACCTGTAGTAGCCTCCTCATTGGATACCTCCCTCTCGTTCTTACTATCCTCAGGATTCCGTTGCTCTTCCGACGTCCATTTCTTCCCATTAGCAAGTTCATCACTATCAGCTTTCTTAGAATAAGTTATAACAAACATAGTCGTATATTCAGGAATACATGTTAGTGGCCAATTCATCTTCTTATCTGCCATTGCCATGATAGAAGACCTCTGTACTGTCAAATAGTGAAATATAGTAGCATTACCATGACCATGACCATGACCTGTATTCGTAGAATATGAGCAGGTCAAGCTGGCGGCTTTCATAGTAGGTAAAAGCCTTTCATTAAGGTCCGGCACCCGACCAGTAGTTTTACTACCATAGAAATGGATCATGTGTTTCATCTTTGACTTTCCCTAGGGGTCATTTTAAATCCCTAGTGCTCAAGCCTCGGATAAAAACGAAGCATCATACCCTTTTTTAAGTAGCTAGGACACACTGAAGTATCACTTTGCAATCTGATTTAACAGATATAGCACGGGAACCAGGAGTTTCCTCTTGGACACAGGCCACGCCCCTAATTTTCAAGTGGAGCTTTTTCTCTCCGAGGACTCAAAGCTTTAGGACCTTCCAAGGCGATTCCTGTACTAGTGGATCATGTTGCCAAACCCTGGCATTTCACTCCCTTCTCACTTTAAGACATGCCGAACCATTTCGGAGGGGCTGTTTTCCTACATTGGGGAAAACATTTAATCTTAAAATGAAGAGGAGCAAATTACAGAGGGAGGCATTAGTACATGTCTGTACAGGAACCGTGGAATGTATAAAAATTTTACATCCCATCCTTCAACTTCCGATTATGTCATGAATCCTAAACAGCCTTTTTTTATATTATAGTGTTCATGAATCCATAACATTTTGTTAGGCTAAAGATAGGACACGCTTACCTATGGTTTTTCTCTAACACAAAACTCAATAGAAAAACTCAAAGATGAAGTTCATCTCCTGTACTTTTGTTTTCATGCCTTTAGTGTAAACTCCATAAACTCCTATTCTTATGCTGTTTTATTTTAATGCTAATCCTGTTATTCACTTCTATTAAAACACAATTTTATGCCTTTAGTTTGATGTATAGTTTTCTGTATATAAGTAGGTTATATTTATGCTTGCAAAAGGCCTATATCCCAACAAAATTAAAAACCGATCAATCCAACGGGCATACACACGTGCCTTGCACGTCAGAAAGTACCTAGTACCACAATACAGAGCTGTCAACCTACTTTAGCTGCTGAGATTAATCGCTAAACACCAGCAAAACAATTCTGATTTGACAGTTGCTGCTACTATCCAGTTCAGTTGCTGCCAATCACCCTCTTTTGCATGTGTTTCCCTCCTATCTATTAGATGGACGTAAAACATGTGGTGTTTGTTATGGTGTTTGTTATGGCCCAATCCGTCCATTTTTCTTTTAGCCCTTGGCTTAGATCCTTGTAGCCACTTGGCTTAGTTCACTTTTCTCAATCTTTGATTTTACAGGTGCACCTTTAGCACAGCGGCGGCGTGTGCGGGGGCCAACACGTGGAAAAAGAATAAAAAGGATAATTACCGAGAATAAAGGGGAGAGGATCCCAGTTTACGTGACGCCAGAAATGAGAGCATTTTGTGGAATAAATGCAAACAAGGTGGCGAGTGAACTGGGGACACAAATTAGGTGGGTATGTCCTATTCCGGGATTTTTCTCGTCATGGAAAAATGTTACTGATGAGTACAAACGTGCCATCCTACAAGCTGTCCGGGTAAGAATGTCGACTTTGAATGGTTACCAGCGTAACACCCTCATAATATGAAGACTGCAGATTGCATTCTGTTAATGAATTCTTATCTATATGTTTGTAGGACAAATTTAAAGTCACGGAAAATGAAGTTGAGGGCACTGAGTTAATTGAGCAAATTTTTAATGAAAAGGCAAATCTCCTCTACAAAGATTGGAAATGGAGAATGAACGATTTCTATACAAAGACTGTTGACGCTGGCTTAGACGCATATCAGCATCCTTTTCAAGCGATGCCCATTGATGACTGGAAGTACATGATCGATCATGTATTCAAGGATCCAAAACGAGAGGTTAATTGAATACTTATTGTAGTTACATTTCCAACTCTAACTTAATATCTAACAAATGATTTTTTCAGGACCGCAAAACAGCTGGCAAATTAAATAGGGAGAGTGTACCGTATGGTCATACTACGGGCTCTCGATCCTTTGCTGCCGCGATGACTATTGCGGTGAGAGACATTTTGCTCATAGTGCTGTAGTTACTTTTGTTCGTAGTGCTGCTATTACTGATGGGTTGTGCCAATTCTGTTATGATTTCTGCCGGTGCTATTTGCTGGATTGTTGACATGCTATGGTTATTTGAATATGCTAGGCTGATCGTGAAAAGCAAAGAATTGCCATTGAGGTAAATGATGATGATGGAAATGGTAATGAGCCAAACAGTAACGAGGGTAATGAGGGAACAAATAAGCTCGATTTATGTGATTTGTTTGAGGCATCACATCGATTGAGAGATACAAATGAATGGATCAATTCAACATGCCAAGAGAAACATGTATGCATTTAATGTTCAATCCTTTACTTTTGTTGTCTGCTTTTTAATTAGTCCATTCCTTATGTCTTTGTTTGTTTTTTTTTCTTTTCCCAAATGATAGGAGATGATGGTGGCAACACGTGACGAGGCAGCTCTTTCTGGCACTCCATTATCAAATGAAGAACTTTCCATAAAGTGCCTCGGGGAGGCGAAGACAAAGAACTACATAAGAGGATTAGGGAATGGGCCAAAGCCATCTATCTATCTTTCCAAATCCAACTCACAGTCAGCAAGCGAGGACCGGCTGCAAAAACTTCAACGTGAGTTGGATTTAATTCGTGAAGAGCAAAGAAGAGAGAGGGAAGAGGAGCAGACGCGAAGGGAGGAGGAACAAAGACGACATGAGGAGGAACAAAGACAACGTGAGGAGAAGTATGAGGAGGAGAAAAGGCGGTGGGAGGAGACACAAAGGCGACAAGATGAGGAGCGGTCTACACTTCTAAAAGAGATGGAGGTATTCAAAAGCTTTATGACCCAAATGCAGAATGGTGGACGAGGCAACATGGGAGCAGGGTGATGGTGGCTCAAATATATGGTACGTAGTTTGAGAATATCACTTCTACAATTTCCTGCTATTATGTTTGTGGTACTGCTATGGACTGCATTTTTTCTTGCTGCTTCTGTTTATTTGGTGTATTACAATTGGAATGCTTAAAAAGGTTGAAGCTGGTTGGGTGTTGGTTCCACAACAGTCATTGGACTGCATTCATAAAGCTAGGAAACCAGTTTTGTGACTGTCATGGACTGAATATGCTAGGAAGCGATGCATATCTCTTTCATGTTTTGAGAAATAATACAACCATTGATATCTGAATGTGTAGTTTAGGTTCTGATTAGGTCATGGGATATGAGTTTTACTTCCAAAAACTTCGTTTAGCTTATGGGTATACAAGTTAGAGTTTGAACAGAAATGAATAATGAAGGTTCTTGATGAATTTTTATAACCAACTTTCCGACCTTGTAATTTTTCAATATTTTTATAGGAGATGCCTCTATATGTCTAATTTATTGTGTAAAATCTCTAGAACTGAATTTAAAACGTGGAAGGAATTAAAAATCATATACTGAACTGCTGTTGCGAAACTCTCAGTGCTGACAGCACCGTCGCACTTCACGGAAACGGCTATAACTCGGCCTAGAAAACTCGAAATCACATTCCGCTTTCTTTGTTGGAAACTAGACACATAGAGCTTCAACTATATGTAAGCCACGTGCCTTAGTTGTGCCTGACTAATAACAGATTTCAGTTTGAAGTTGGCCTAAAATCTGTTTTCTGGAAATCACTGAGTTTTTGGTCTAGTCGGTACCTGTTTAAAAATACTTCCCAAGGTCAGGAAATTCTGAAATTTTGATATGATCTTATATGTGTCCTGGGTTTCTGGTAAAAATCTTGTGGAGAACATGGACCAATAGTATGGTCGTCTTGCGATTTCCTTATTCTTTTGCAATAGCCAACATGGACCAATGTTGTCTGATATTGATCTGCCCTTAACAAAAGCAGCTTGAAATTTGTTGATAATAAGAGGTAGAATGGGCTGAAGTCTGTTAGCTAAGATCTTAGTGATAGTCTTATACAAGACATTGCAACAAGCAATAGGTCTGTAGTCGTTCATTGTGTGGGGGCAGCTAGTCTTAGGAATTAACGTAAGGGCAGTGGCAATAGATTGCCCTTCATAGCTGCTTGTGTTGGTAACCAGATTACCTCCTAGACCTGAAGAGGAACTTCCAAGATCAACAGGCAGCCCTTGCTCTGTTCTATCAACTTCAGAAACCAGATCCTCCATGTTTTGCAAGGTCAAAAATTGGTTAGCACAGGGAACAGCCACCTCAGGCACCTTAGAAGCAACCAGAACCCCTGAACTTTCAGGAACAACACTCATACCAACCTCAGGCCTTCCACTCTTCACAACCCAGACTTTGTTCTTCATTGGAACCTGAGCTCGAACCACAGTATCTACCTGTAACGGAGCCTTTAGGCGCGCTTTTTTTCATTTAAAACGACGTCATTTCATGCTGTTTTGTTTGTCACCAAAAACAAGCCCTAATTTTACTCCCATATACAGACTTTCCCAACCCCAACTTTCCCAATTCTCTCCGCCATGTTCCTCTCTCTGTCTCTCTCTCTCTCACACTCACACTCACACTCACACACACACACACACACACACGAGATCAAGAAGAACTGGGCCATCAGAAACCATTGTCGTCGCCAATCGACCCTCATGGGCAGTACCACCGTCCGACATCGATCCTGTCAGTGGCCTACAGGGCCTGTGCTTCTCTGACCTAGAGCATAAGATGGGTAAGTCGATTACATGCTCGATTTTATACCTGGTCCCAACTTCTAGTCGGTTACTACTACTGTCATTTCTTAGATCATCTCTCTCTCTCTCTGCGTGAGTAACCCAGCCCAAGTAGTTGAGGAGTGAATAGTGATACCAATTTCTCGAGATCTCGATTCTCATTATTGGGGGAATATATTACCTATTTATTTGCAGATTGATCTCCTTTCGCCTTTGTTTTGGAAATGGCTGTGGATTGGCTTTATGAAGATTGTAGATCTCGATCCTGAATAGGTTGTTATAATCTCAAGATATACACCCCCGAGGTCGGTCTTCCAAAAAAAAAAAAAAATTCCGAAGTGGTTTTTTACTCTTTGACTTTCAGTTCTTAATTAGTACTTATGAATGTTGTCATCATGTTGGAAGGAGAATAGATGCTTGTGTAGATTAGATGCTTCTACTCTGCATACTTGCGTTCGCATTTTAATGAACCATCTTAATATGAATCCAAAAGGCAGAGGAGACTATACCGCCTCCTCCAAGCGCTACTTATCTACGTAGTGTTCTTCTGCTTAGTTGATTTAGCACCCCAATGGAGTGCTAAATGTCAAAAGCTAATGATAGAACTCTAGGGAAAGCAACTCTTGATAAAAAATAGTTGTATCGTTGGACAATAGATGCCGTCCCAATTTCTGGAAACGGTGTTTGAATAGTTATTTTCTTGAGTTTTGACTTCAGATTTTCTATTCAAGTTACAAGGAACAACTTACTAAGTCACTTAACAACTTTGGCTCTTGTAGGTAGCTGATGAGTTCTTCAATCGCTAAGGTATTTTCAATTCCTTTAAATGTTCAATGATGAAGACGAATTATATTTTCTAAAGGTGTGTCTAGCATCTCTCACTTTCATTCGCCTAATATATATAATATGCATACACTTTGTCACCCTTGCACACCACTTCAGTGGGATACATTTGGTATGCTCTAATATGTAATGATGGATTATAAGCTTTGTTGTTGGTGATTTGGCTTCAGGTTATTGTTGCACGATAATTCTTTTGTTTACTTCAATTGTGCCATATACGTAATTGCAATGATATGGTCTAACGCAATGAAGTATGGTTTATTGGAAACCAAATGTTTTCCTTGCCCTAATATTCTCAGCATCGACTTCTAGACTCAGACGCCTCTCTCTCTCTCTCTCCCTCTCTCCACGATCGTCTACCTCTCCACAATCGTTGCTGTCATTATCATCAAGAACAGAGCCAAACTCGATTCTGTTCTAGGGTTCAACTGCATTTATTTTTTTTGATCGGAAGGTTCAAGTATTGACTATCCCATTGATGTTCAGGTTTAGGAGAAGATGACGACCACATCGATCAAGGCCGTCAGGTAATATCGATTCTCCCTATTCTTTTCCATTTCTTAGCAATTCTTTCTCTTTTTATTGGTGAGAAAAATGACGGGAACATAGAGGAAAGCACCTGAACCCTACGACTGATTATGAACGTTTAGTTGCGATTTATGCCTTATGGTAAAAGAGAGTCAGTAACTACTAGTATCGATTCACTTGGCCATTCTCCATTCTAGGGTTTCCAGCTTCCATTATTCAAATTGGTAGAGGTTCACTACTAGTACTTAAACCATTGTCTCTCTTACTGTCTTTGTGTGTGTTTTTTTGTTTATCTCCCTGGGATATGGGTATATTTTCCTCTCTGTGGACAAAACTATAAATACTTCAATGCTTAAGCACCGTTTTTACGACTCTCTTGGGTGGCCCTATCCAAAGTCACTGTGATGAAGAGAAGGGTGTAATATACCGATACATGGTTGTTACTTAATGCTTTCCATGGTATGTGGATGTTCTCTCTTTTTGAATATGCACGTATCCTACACGTCCAATACTCCGACTTACGGAATTTGGTCAAATCATAATTTCCCTTTTCATATAATTGGGATCCGTATTTATGATCCAACATCCACTAGAGAAGAACGATAACAAATCGCTTCTAATTGTTGATTCTGCAATTAGCTTCTATCTATGTGAAAAAGAACCAGTTCAACTGATCCCCATGTCAAGATAATTTTCCGTTTTGGCTTGTAATTAGTTTGTATCTACTTATGTTAATACTTTGAGCAATGGGATACACTAGTTCATAAATACTAATGGTGGATTGTTTTTTTCTTTTCTTTTTTTACAGATTGACGCTTAACGGAGTATCCTGCAGTTATACTTTTGGTTATTGACTATGAAGATCAAAGTTGGATTTTGGTTGTGAACGTGCAATTAGGTTATTCATTTGTCGATGTTGAACTTTTTAGTATTTTGCAATCTAAGGGTTTTGATACATTTTGTTATTGAGCTTGGTTTTTTTTTTTTTTTTAATTTCCCCCTTGTGGTTGATGTGTCGTTATTTTGCGTTTTAGGAATTTGGATACAAGTTGTTTTCTAAGTATTTGGTGGACACTTCTATTTATGGAATTCTGGATTTATTTCTTGGAATTTTATTTTTTATTAAATACATTATGTTGCAATTTTGTGGATGTAATGAAAATGGAGGGAAAATAAAATTTACAGGATTGCTCAAATATACAGGGAATGAATGGAGAAAAAATTTGTAGAAAATTATGCGATATTGACCAATTGGTACGGACAATAAGTACATTTCCCGACTAAAATTTGGTCGCCAAAAGGGTATTCATTTGTTGAATTGAACACACATTTCCCGACTAAATATTTAGTCGGCAAAATATGGACATAAATTCCCCGACTAAATATCTAGTCGGCAAACAGATAACACATTCCCCGACTAAACATTTAGTCGGCCAATAGGTAAAACATTCCCCGACTAAATAATTAGTCGGTAAATAGGTAGCACATTTTCCGGCTAAATATTTAGTCGGACAATAGGTAAACCTTCTCCCGACTAAACCTTCCCCGACTAAACGACTATCCCCGACTAAACCTTTAGTCGGCAAATAGGATATACATCCCCGACTAAACAATTAGTCGGCCAATAGAATTACATTCGCCGACTAAACTTTAGTCGGCAAATAGTCTAATCTTTACCGACTAAACTGTTTTTAGTCGGCAAACACCTTTTCCGACCTTCTTCCGCCGACTAACTTGCCGACCAAAATTTTTAGTCGGGGAAGACTTTTGCCGACTAAAATCCCTACAATTGCCGACTAAACAGTTAGTCGGGAAAGGTGTTTTTTCTTGTAGTGACGGCCAATCCAAACTGTCCAAAAATTCTTTAAAAAAAAACGAGTGGGCCCATGTGAGAATCAACGGCATCCGACCTGTGTAGGTACTCGATCCGAACTTCCAAAAAAATAAAAGTAATAATTAAAGAAATAAGATAATAATTGAAAAGAAAAATAGAATAATGATTAAAAAAATAAAAATAAAAACAAAATAAACTTAAACTTGAAAACGAACAAAGTCTTGGTTGTTAGCAAAATACGGTTCAAAAAATGCAAAAAAATCAGACATTCTCGTACTTCCATTTCGTTTGCTTGCAATTGATTTGGGACTAAACTATTGCTGAGAGAAAATATAAGGAATGAGATACTCTCCGGTCTCTGTTCTCTTTCAGAAACTAACGGTTCTGTTCCCCTCATGATTGGAGCAATTTCTTTTAGAAATCGCAAGAGTAAACCAATTATGTTAAAAAAAATTGTATTCTACACTAGGTAACTAACTTCGAAACTTGACTCTTTAGAAATTACTCCATTCGCCCCATAAAGTTTGGCAGGGTGCGAGCTTGCAGGGTGCGAGCCCAGGAAAGACCAGCCCAATTTTCTTAACTCCAATCCACGCTTGGGAATCGAGTAGGCAAGCCTGGCACGTGAGTTTCTCGGCCTTAAGAGCATTTCTAACCCTTTTTTTTTTTGAAGAATTAAAACAACATTTTATGTGTTCAGAAAGTATATTTAACGAGAACATTCATTCAAACTCCAATTAATTTTTTCGATCTCTATCTTTAGTTTCAGTTATTCAATTAAACTAAATCTTTAAAAAAAAGAAAAGAAAGAGTATCTTTAACTTTGGCCTTTATTGTTACCGTTTCTGAGAGCATCCGCAATGGATTAACCGAAATTGGATAACCAAAGGTTATCACATCACCTTTTGATTATCCATTTAATTCATGACTATAGTTAGCAACCCTAAGCTCCCAAATGGCCTAATAAAAATGAGTTGGCTAAACTTCAAATCCAACGGTCAATTTTTCTTCTCAATTTAATGGTCAACATTGAATAACATTCTAGTAAAATAAGTGAAAGTGGAGAGCAATTGTTAAAATCCATAAAGTGACTAACATTGTTAAATGCACAATGATTTGCCAGAGTGGAGATTCACCTACCAATAAAGCATTTTCTTTAGGGATAGCGAGTCTTAATCACAAAAAGCATACATATAACTTTTCTTGGTTGGACTCACTATTTTTGGTTATTGAAACAAATGTTGCTAACTTTGGTTATTTGCTAACTTTTGGTTATTGAAGCCGATAAATAAATAAATAAACTTTGGGTATTGAAAGGCTCAAATTTAGTTAATGGTTAAGAGGTTGTTAAGTTTGGTTATTCCACGTGGTACCCGTTTAGCACTTAAAAACTTCGGATGCCGTTGATTCTCGCATGGGCCCACTCACTTTTTTTATAAAAAAAATTTGGACGGCTTGGATCAGCCGTCCGGTGGCCGGAGTGGGCCTGGCGCGCCTTCGGGAACCGGTCGGGAACCGTAGCACTGCTAATTATTTTAGGAAGTCACTTTCTTTCACTAGGGGCCATCACTAAACCTTTTTTCCAAACACAAATTATAGCTAGATTAATCTAGAACTCGGACGTTAATTAACCAAATTCATAATATCTAATTAAGAACTTCAATCCAAAACGTGTGGAAAAAAACTCTTATAGCATGCAGATTAGAATAGGATTATTTTTCGTTAACAAGTGCACTAAAATCTTTAGTCAACATGTTTAAACTTGTGGATATACTACAAGCTGTGATGTGCATTTTAAATATGATAAACTTTGTTAAAGCTTGGAAGTCTGGTTTTGCTCCATCCTAAGTTTTTTAGTTTGAAACCTCATGTTTGCAAGGATCCAGGGAGTGTGTTGTGCAGCCCGTGCTGCACAACAAAACGGTGTAGTTTTGATGTTGTGTCGCTCCTAATGTTTCAGCCAACAAGGACTCCGTTTGGCTGCCCAAATTTTTGAAATTTCACGAATAATCCGAACCGTTTAATAATTTTAAAAGAAAAAAAAATCGAGTTAGCCCAAGAAAAATCAACCTAAAATTTGATTGAAAAAATGGAGGATTGGATCAAGTACCTACACATAATTGGGTTGAGCTAATTTTTTACAAGCCCACTCGATTTTTTGTTTTTAAAATTATTGAACGGTTCAGATTGTCCGTGCACCCAGAGTGGGCCCTACAAGCTCGTCAGTGGGATTTGTATCGGTAACTATATACTCCGTATATAGCAGTGTTCAATTACTATGTACGGAGTAAGCATAACGAGGGTCGTGTAAAATGATTTCTGTTGCCACCGAACACTTCGGCAACGTTTGTTTGAGCATAAAATATTTTTTCGTATTTGGTTGTTCATAAGACAGAAAAATATTTTACCAGGTAAAACATTTTAATTCATATAGTAGAAAATATTTTTTTTTATTGAGAATGTGGTAAGTCATTTTTCGAACTTGGCTACGTTGTTTGACTCATAATTACATTACTTTACTAAACTTTTCCACAATTTCAATCTCATCCACCTATGACCTAATATATATACTTTCTCATCAAATACGATAAAAATTTGTATGTAATACATATATACATTACATATCAACCGAAAATACCAACAAAATAAAAATAAAATAAAACAAATATATTAGCTGTGTTTGTTTCCCATTTTAATTTATTTTAGTTTTGTTAGTAGGTAGAGAGAGAAATAGGGTAATGATTGAAGAGAATGGTATTAATAGAGAGAGATAGAGAGGGATGACAAAGTAATAATTGGAGAAATATGATAATGATTGGAGAAAAAAATAAAGTAATGATTGAAAAATGAAACTAAAATGGGAAACAAACGAAAACATTTTTTTACTATGTCAGAAAACATTTTTTATTTACTTTAAAACAAACGAACCTTCCTCCTCGCTTTCCTTCATGGCTATGAATATTCAATTGGTGGTGTCATCCAATGCGTCAAGACTATGGGTCGCAATCCAACGTGTTTTGAGTGTGACCAGTAATTACTAGCATTTTTACATTTTAACGGATAAACTTGCTCTAATGTATGATTAGCGTTTAATTCATCGAGAACCTTCAAATACGGACACGAATTTTGACCATCCAAAATTATTTTGATCAATCCAAATAATTAAATAAAAGCTAAACTATTAACGGTAAGAAATATTTATTACCGAACAAAGATGAAAAATATATCTCAACCGTTTATTGTCAAAATTGACGGGTGAGATTGCGCATTTTTGTGAGCAATTTTATTCACAACTCACTTATGAATAAGTTTCTCTCTTCTTAATTCATACCATCTTGTCTTGTTTGCACACACACATTGCATTCCATGGTATTATGGAAATGTTACTTAGTATTATTAGTATACTCGAATTGATCAGTTGTACGTTCACTTTTATTTTCTTTACCTTTTTATTTCTATAAAACTAATTTGTTCGTCTTTTTTTTTTTTTTTTTTTTGCCCAGCAAAAGTGAATAAATTTTATTAACTCATAACACGAAGTACAAAGATAATAGAAGCTTAGATACACCGGTCTGACCACTCAAGACCCTCTTCTCCTAACCACACGGAGGAAACTAAATTAAGCCTAATAGGCTGAGCCCAAACTAGGGGGAAAATCCTAAAAAAAAACCAACGGTTAGTAGGGAACCAACCCAACCCAAAAGCCCCAAAAAAACATCTAAAACCCTAGAAAAAATTTGCACCAACCACGCCCCCATATCACCACGAACCGTCGCCTCTGCAACCATCTAGTTCAATTCAAAATTAACATATGTATTTAATTACATTCATTGTTATGGTTTTTTTTTTTTTTACCTTCATTCATGTTTGAGATAATTTTAAATGGTAAATTCAAGTGTTGGGCAGTCGTCGATCTGTGAGCATCATTTTAGCATTTCAGAAGCAGGTTTGAAGGTCGTTATAGAAAGGAGAATAACGCCATCTAACCCGGTGCCAATTGCAATGTATCGTTTTTAAGAATAGCGCAATTCCCCATCTAACCGACAGGCTTTTCTCTCCCCTTTTTTTTGTTACTACTTTAATTGATTATGTGATTAATTAGTTCTCTCCATCGATCCTAATTAATCTATTTGTATTCCTTTTGACTCTTTAATATTTTCAATATGTTTGAAGTTACGAAACACACTAAAATATTAGGAATAAACCATAAAATAGGTGCATACGGCACATCTTTTTAAGAGGTGTATATTGTAGACTTTCACATATGAAACAAATTTGATGCCATTCTTTTTCTACTTGATACAGAAAATCCTACAAGAAGAAAGAAATACTCCTGGGTTTGGTAAGCCGTCATGAATCATTGAAATCAGCACGTCAAATTGTCAATAGAAGACCATAAAATATTCCCGACATTTGCAGGTCCAATTGTTAACAGAAAGACTAAGGGTACAGAAAAATGGGTACAGATTTTGTACATAAATTTTTTGTGGGGTCCACTACGGGTCCCATACAAATGATCCGAGCCGTTCACTAAATGTAAAACATTTTTTCAAGGGCTCTCGCAAAAAAATCAGCTCAATCCGATACTTATAGATGTTATAGATGTTCGATTCAATCATCTAACTTTTTCATATTCTGAAATCTAAATGAAAAATTAGATGATTGGATTGAACACCTATAAGTATCGGATTGAGCTGAATTTTTGCAAGGGCCCTTGAAAAATTGTTTTACATTTAGTGATCGGCTCGGATCATTTGTGTGGGACCCGTAGTGGGCCCCACGAAAAATCTATGTACAAAATCTTTTCCCATTTTTATGTACCCTTAGACTTTCTGAATTGTTAACGCAAATTGTTAGGTTGTGTTCTTATAAATTTAAGTCTGGGAATTTTATCCTTATTTGAATTTTTTTTCGCAATTATTAGTTTTGTGCCAAATTTTTATGGGTTATTGATTTCTCTCGACGAAATGAATCGGAAAAGTAAATTTTTTTTCTTTTACCCAAATATTTTGAGAAATAACTACTTCTTAGCCCAAAAAGTCACATTGGTTATAATTTCTCAAAATACTTGGCTAAAAGTAAAAAAAAATTACTTTTTCGATTCCTCTTGTCGAGACGAATCAATAACCATAAAAGTTCGGCGCAAACCAAACAAATATAATGCGAAAAAAATTAAAAAAGGAAAATTTTCAAATTTAAAGTTACTTTTAAGTTAAGTTCATGAGAACACAGCCTAAGTAATACTCGAGGAGGCAAGACTATATTTCTGACTAGTTTAAGGATAAGGACGAAGAGAGAGAAAGCACCGGCGTCACCTATTTCAACGGGTTTGAAAGCTTCACTACCGACCATATGAAAACATAATTTTGCGCGTTATACTGTGCCTCTACTTTAGTTCACTAAGCCCCGTTCGATTGCACGGAAAGGTTGGAAAAGAACGAAAAAAATTATATTTTATGTAATTTTGGAAACATTTTTCTGCAAAATAGGTCTTTGCTAAAAAAAATGAATTCTTGTTTTCCTGCAAGATTTGTTATTAACAGAACACAGACAGAAAAATAAAATTCCTTTTTCTTTTCTTCTTCTCACTTCTTTCTTGGGAACCAATTTCCCACACAACATTTCCGATAACAAAATGGAGTCGCTTGTTCATTTGGGGTCTCAAAATTTCTGCGCACGGTCCCCAATAATTTTACTCCATTCGTCGCAATTTAAATGTCTCCTACGATTTTTAGTGCATTTTCAAAACCCCAAAAAAATTATTTTTACATATTATTTTTTTAATCTTCTTACATCAAATTAAAGTACTCAATGAACACTTTAATTAAAATAGAAAGATTGGATGAAAAATGGCGGCCCCGTTCGTTTTGGGATTTTGGATTTGGATTTATAGGTAATAAGTATATAGAAAAATAGAGTAATGATTGAAACATGGGTAATGATTGGAGAGAGATGAGAGAAAAATATGAGTAATAATTAGAGAAAAAATGATAGTAATTATTAAAATCCAAAACCCTTAAACGAACGGGGTCGGAAAGATCGGATCGAGCACCTATCTATATCAGATTGAACTGATTTTTCACAAGCCCAATAAATTTTTTAGAAACTTTGAAACTTGGTTCTTTAGAAATTACTTGGTTTTAATTATGCCACTGCAGATAGCCGGATACCGTTAACTTTTATACTTATGTGTATAGTATTAAATTCTTCCTTTTTTAGATACGCTTTCCGTACAATGTATCTGGACAAGTAATTGACGGGAAAATGATGGCCAATAATGTGTTTTGATAATTAATATCCGTTAAGGACATTTTCAGCATTAACAAATATTCTCAGCATGTCCTTGACATGTATTAATTATCAAAACACGTCCTGGGCCGTCATTTTCCCGTACTTGACGAGCATTTTGGGTTTCGGGATTAAGGATGAACTTGCAGGGCTACGAGCCCAGTCCACGGCCCAGGAATGACCAGCCCAATTTTCTTAACTCCAACCTACGCTTGGGAATCGAGTAGGCAGGCCTGGCCCGTGAGTTTCTCGGCCTTAAGAGCATTTTCCAAGTTCCAACCCATTTCCCTGATTTTGAAGAATTAAAAGAACATTTTATGTTCACAAAGTGTATTTAACGACCACATTCATCCAATTAAATTTTTTCTATTTCTATCTTTAGTTTCAGTTATCATCTCTCGCATTTTTTATTTTTAATTATTAAACTAAATATTTTTTTTAAAAATGTATCTTTAACTTTGGCCATATTGTTACAGTTTCAAAGAGCATCCACAATGGACTAACCAAAAGTTATCACATCACATTTTGATTATCCATTTAGTTCATGACTATAGTTAGCAACCCTAAGCTCCAAAATGGCCTAATCAAAATGAGTTGGCTAAACTTCAAATCCAACGGTCAATTTTTCTTCTTAGGCCCCGTTCTAGAACGCTTCTTAAAAAATAAGTACTTATTTTGCATCTTCATCTTAAAAAATAAGAAGGGTCATTCCACAACACTCAAATAACAAGTTTCTTTCACATTTTCAAACTCAAAAATAATGTAAATGAAAAAAAAAATTAATTTTTTTTCACCGTATTAAAGATCTCAATGAGATCTATCAAACAAGATCCATTGTGATAAGAAAATTATTTGCGTAAACACATGATTTTTGAGCTTCAAGTTGCCTTATACAAAAATAAGACTGTTGCTACTAATATGGGCGCCGGCGGAGGGAAATCGGTCCGGTGGCAGCGCCAGGCCGTCTCCGGCCACCGAATGGCCGATCCGAGCCGTCCAAAAATTCTATAAAAAAAAACCAAGGGGGCCAGCGCGGGAATCAACGGCATCCGAGGTGTGTAAGGTGCTTGATCGTAGCACCCTTTTTTCGTGTACAATCCATACTAATTTTCGTGTATATTATACACGAAAACAGGTACTCCGATCAACCACCCTACACACCTCGGATGCCATTGATTACCACGATAGCCCCCTTGGTTTTTTTTTTTAGAATTTTTGGACGGCTCGGATCAGCCGTCCGGTGGCCGGAGACGGCCCGGCGCGGCCACCGGACCGATTTCCGACCGCCGGCCTTCATGGAACCTATATAAATTCTTCCAAGCCTTCTTATTTTCAGGAACTCCCCTTCTTATTGGACAAAAAATAAGTTCTTATTTCGTTTCCGGAACGGAGCCTTAATGGTCTACATTGAATAACATTATAGTATAATAAGTGAAAGTGGAGAGCAATTGTTAAAATCCATAAAGTAACTAACATTGTTAAATGTACAACAATTTGTCAAAAAGGAGGAGTGAGTTTCACCTGCCAATAAAGCATTTGCTTTATGGACAGCGAGTATTAATCAATAAAAAGCATGCATAGTAACTTTTGTTGGTGGGACTCACTATTTTTGGTTATTGAAACAAATGTTGCTAACTTTGGCTATTGAAGCTGATCAAATAAATAAATAAACTTTGGATATTGAAAGGCTCAAATTTGGTTATTGGTTAAGAGGTTGTTAAGTTTGGTTATTTCATTGTGAACCATTTTTTAGGCCAACATTGCTTACCTTTGTTTGTAAATATGTTGCTTTGGGTTATGCCATCAGGGATGCTCTAATGATCCTACTTTCATAATTGCAAGCATTGGGCACGTGCACTAGCTACCACATTTTATTTGGAAATTTTTTTTACTATCAATGCAAATCGAATATTTAGGCCCCATTCCGCTAAGGGAAATTAAAATTGATATATTCTGAAAGAATGACCTGTCTCATAAAGTGAAAAATAAGTACTTCAAAAATAAGGACCTTAGCAAAACAGAGCCTTAGTTAAAAATTCTCCATATTTATGTTGATTAATAGCGTTAATTCCCTCAAGTGTTCGGCAGCCATCGGTGATCTGGGACCTCTACATTAGCGTTTAGAAGCAGGTTTGAAGGTCGCTGTACAAAGGAGAATCTGGTACTCGTTTCTGAATTCTCTTCGCCGCAGATCATGTTTTGCTATCGCAAGACTAATGGAAATTTTAACTTGTAGACCATTTTGATTTTAATTTGTTGGCCTTACATTTCGGAAAAGGTTTACGTCATCTTTGAAAAAATTGTATGGTTTGGTATCGCATGCTAATTTTGCACCTTTGTGACTTGTTGCTTGTGTTAAACGTGTTTCAAAGTTCATAGGTCGTGATTTTCTTTTGACCTTTACTGATCAGTGCATGGTTTTAACGTTAAAAATTGTTTTTTAACAGTAAAGGGTTTTTTTTTTTTTGGAGTAAAGGCATAAACTTTTTTTTGTTCAGTTGCACGGAAAGAACGGAAAAATTATATTTTCTATAATTTTGGAAACACTTTTCTGCAAAATAAGTCTTACCAAAAGGAATGAATTTTTGTTAACCTGCAAGATTTGTTATTAACAGAACATACACAGGAAAATAAATTTCATTTTCCTTTTCTTCTCCTCACTTCACTTTTCTTGGGAATCAATTTCTCACACAACATTTCCGATAACAAAACGAAGTCGCTTGTTCGTTTGGGGTCTCAAAATTTCTGCGCACGGTCAGTGGCGGCTCCAGGAATTTGTGATAGGGTGTTCAAAAATTACCTTAACTCTGCTAGCTGATGTATCAACCAATAATATATGTGCAAAACCTCATGTATTAATATAAATAGTGTAGACAAAAAAAACATGACTTTTATTTTAAGAAAATTAACTACGTGGCAAACCGAGAACTTAAAAATATGTACCATATTTTTTAACAAAAAATCAATTTTTTTTTAAGTTGTTGTATTGCGTAGTCAATAGTGTTTCGAGAATGGAGAGACTTAAATTTTAGAGTTATTCTAGATGAGTTATCATATTTTTTGCCAACATTTAATCGGTGTATTAATCTACTAAAACCATTTTGAAAGAAATCATAGAGAGTATGTTGAGGCCGACCCTTTTTCAAAAATATATTGTTCATTAGGATGCCATGATGAGATTTTCTATCTTAATCTTAAATTCGAAGGAATATTATTCAAGCTAACGGGGAATGTATGTTATTGAATTTTTTAAAGCTTTGTCTTTAATTCTATAAGCTAACTAGATAAAAATAAAGTAGTTATTGTTACGAATGCAAAATTAACACATTAGGACTATCGACAATAGGGAGGGAGAAAGAACATTGGCATAATACTTAAACCATTAGATTCTTCTTTTTCTCTTTCTTTTTTTCAATTAGGATTGTGAGTTTTATTTGAGATAATGTGTTTGGTGTTCAACTATGAATTATTTGGATTGATGGAATGTAATTGGGTTGTGATTGAGTGTTCAATTACTTGAGTTGGGTGTTCAATTGTTTTTGGGTTAGGTGTTCAAGACTATGATTATTAGAATTGGGTGTTCATTGATATTTGAGTTGGGTGTTCAAAGAGAAGTTAGCTCATAATTTTTACATGTATTCTAAGCAAAAAAAATTTGTTTGGGTGTTCATGTGACCATGAAATAGTGAATGTAGAGCCGCCTCTGCGCACGGTTCCCAATAATTTTACTCCATTCGTAGCAATTTAAATGTCTCCTACTATTTTTCGTGCATTTTCAAAACCCCCAAAAAACTTATTTTTACATACTCCCTCCGTCCCTTATTTACAGTCCAGTATTCCATTTTGGGCTGTTCCTTAATAAGTGTCTATTTTGTAAAGTTAGTGGGTAAAAGTTGGTGTATTGTCTATTTTGTCTCTAAAAGTAGATTCCATTTTGAAAAGTTAGTGAGTAAAAGTGTAATGATGATGGGTAAGTAGGAAAAGTGTTGGAAAAAGTTGATGTGAAAAGTATAATGATGATGTCAGTTACGAAGCAGGACACTTAAAAAGGGACGGAGGGAGTATTATTTTTTTTATTTTCTTACCCCAAATTAAAGTACTCAATGAACACTTTAATTAAAATAGAAAGATTGGATGAAAAATGGTGGCCCACTCGTTTTGGGATTTTGGATTTGAATTTATAGGTAATAAAGTATATAGAAAAATAGAGTAATGATAGAAATATGAGTAATGATTGGAGAGATATAGAGAGAAAAATGAGAGTAATAATTATAGAGAAATAGAATAATGATTAAAATCCAAAATCCAAAACCCTTAAACGAACGGGCTCGGAAAGATCGGATCGAACACCTATCCATATCGGATTGAACTGATTTTTCACAAGCCCAGTAAATTTTTTATTTTAAAATTATTAAATAATTCGAATAATCCGTGCGAGACTTAGAATGAGCCCCGTGTGCCCGTCAATACCTATGTAACCCATGGTTTGTTTCCGTTGCAACGTCAAAAAACTTTGTTAAATAAAGTCTTCCCCTTGGAATTAACCCGCTTATGCTTACACGTGGCAAGTCAACAGTTACGTTGCTTAGTACTTACGTATAGTAGATACACTAGCGTTTAACCCGTTCTATGCACGGGCAAAACTAACCCGTTCTAGCGTTGTGCCCGTTTGAACCTAAATTATTCCGTGCATCAAACGGGCACAACGCTAGAACGGGTTAGTTTTGCCCGTGTATAGAATGGGTTTTGCCCTGTGCATAGAACGGGTTGAACGCTAGTTGTTCCGTGCATAGAACGGATTGAACGCTATAAAAACAGACCTTTTTTAGAGAACTTTTGCAGCAAACAAAAAGAGATTTAGCAGAGAGAAAATCATACCGAGTGATTTGGAGAACTGAGCGGTGCGAGATCCGAATCACTTTTAATTGTCAAGACTCTAAACCTGCCAAATGATGTCGTACACAAAGGATGAGAGAAGCATTATGTCGAACCCGAAAAAGACAGTCAATTGTAAAAACTCATTCCGATCTAAAGCACCATTTCCCGGCCGTTTGCCATGTGCGTGGGACAAAGGTTTAAAAAAACATTTATGCTTGTCCTATTATAACACACCAAATTAACAATATTTATTCTAATAGTTTTTCCAGACCAACTGGTTAGTAAAACGGGTTCACACCAATTTACTAAATGTTTTTTCAATAGAACATTTGAAAAAACTATTAGAAAAACGGGTTCACACCAATTTCCCCGCCGTCTGCCATGTGCGTGAGACAAAGGTGGGGGATTTTTCATTTTTTAAAAGTAAAAAATCTAGGAAATTAGGAATAAGGGTTTGGAAGCTTGTAAAGCTTCAACTACATTCCCTTAGGATATTGATAGATTCCCCGTACAATGTATCTAGACAAGTAGTAATTGACGGAAAAAAGTAGGGAAATGATATTGCCACACTATTTTTTGTTATTGCCACACCATGTAAGTGTATTTTTGCACCAAAAAATATACTTGTAAGGTGTGACAATAACAAAAAAGGGTGTGACAAAATCACTAGCCAAAAAGTACTCCTTATCTTTAACTTTGGCCTTCTGCCGAATTTCTCTCCTCCCCCTTGGCTGTCTATGCATGTGGACTTTTCATACCTATAATATAAGTAATAAAATATAAAACAAAATATCTACTACTATAAAAGTGGAGCCTTCCAAAGCACATGGCTGCGAGTGCAATTTTGAAGGGTGAACATTACCTTCCATTTTATTGGTTGAAATGGTGTGGATCCTACCACAAGTGATGTCATGGTTACCTCTGCAATACACTTTTTGGTAAGCATGACATCACTTTGTGATAGGATCCACATCATTTCAATCAATAAGAAGGAGGGTAATGTTCACTCTCTTTTAAGGAGGGTGAACAAAACTCAACTTGGCTGCTGACACATTCTGCTGGCCTCCTAAATTGCACAATTTTGTTCTGCGATGCTCTCGATTGATTTTCAACACGATGTCCGATCAAGGTCCGAATACAATCAAAATTCTTGTTTCGATACAGAGATAAATATAGTCAGGTCAGCGTCGTTCAATGTTGAGCTGAAATTGGACTAGCGAGTGGTCGAGCCAAATTAGGTGTCAAAAGGGCTCACTTTAGACTAAATTATCTAAAATCAACAAAAACATACCTTACGCGTAATATCACATAAAATATTCAATAATAAACAAAATGATATGATAAATGTGAGAGATTAAGTGTGTGAGAGCGTAAAAACGTCTTCGAATTGCATCTCAAACAAATAAAATTTTTGAGTAAGAGTTGAGGGCGAGAGTGCAAAACATTAATTTCAGATGAATGTGTGACTAAGGTGACTCGTGCAACTCAAATTTTTTGTAAATTTGTCTGCCAACAAAAATTTAAAATTTCAAAAACATAAACAGAATTTTAAAAAGTAAACTATAAATACAGGGCCTTGTTTTACATTGATATGTAATAAGTGTGGCAAGGAGAACGAAACAGGAAATTAAGAGCTTAGAAAGAACGTTGGGTTGGTTCAATAAATTACTCCTCTCAGATCCCCCCCATCCCGTAAACTAAATTCTCTTAATCACGAAAGCAGTAGTAATATACATAAGCATCACTAATAAATTGTGTTTGAACGTTCCTATCAAAATTAGGGTGTATCCAATTTTTTACTGGATTGATTTTCGTACTCCAATTTTTTTTATATACGCACTCCGAAATGACGACTGCGTCGTGGTTTTTTACATTCTTCTAGCAGTTTGCATCGGCAGAAACTATTGCCGACATAGCAACGACGACGACGTGTCGGCGCAAGGTCTTACGACGGCGAAACTCTTTGCCGACGCAAATATGCCTTTGCCAACAACTTTTTTGCGTCGGCAGAACCTGATTTTGTTGTAGTGGGACAAACTATGTTTGTTTTCCCGCAATACTTCACACAGGTATCGTTATTGCTCTGAAAAAATTAGACTTTTCAGCCCTCTAGATTCATACTGACTGTAAATTCTACCTTATTTTATCAGCAACACAATACTTAGATACACAACCCAAGGTTGGATGTCCCACATTTGTCACTGGTAATAGTGTTCCTATAGATTTTCTGTTATCATTCTAATGTTATCTTTGGGCTTTGTGGTTTGACTTGTATTTGATAATTCATTGCAGTTAACACAACAATCTCAACTTGGACAGGTATCTAGGTCTCTCGTTGAGTTCTCATGGTTCTTTTTATTTCCTTTTTTTTATGTTCTTGGTGTTTTTATTTGTATAACTGAGACACATGTTATGTTTTGTTTGTGAAATTGGAAATTAGGATTATGAATCAAGTAATCTTGGCACTCTTTACAGTCTAATTATGAATCAACAAGGATCTACTAATTACATGACTACGATACTACAGGTAATGCTTTTATGTTTTGTCTTTTGTTTAATGTAGAATTATGACTTAGACATCATTTTAATGGTTACTCGTGATATGCAGGGTCAACCACCACATGGATACGAGGCAACCTACTCCCGCAGCTTTCAAGACAATAGTCAACAAAAGTAGTCACAGGCTCATTTTTTGATAGCATTCTTTAACTTCTCAATTGTGTGGGGAAGATTATAAAACTTTCTGTTCGGTTGGGTTTTGTTTATTGTATCAAATTACAAGTGGTTTCAGTGTGACATAATGTTTTTAGTCTTTATATGCAATAGAGATGTCGGTTTGCTATGAATATCTCAAAAGTTCAGCTCATCCAATCTCCAAAGTCCATCCCTTTTATATTATACTCCTTGTTTGTAATCACACCAATGCATTGATTATTAGGTAAAAACCAATATGCAAATGAGAACCATATCAATCAGTGGAAAGTTCATTTTTTCGGAACAGTTCTTTTCTTAATGAATGAGCCCAAAGAATCAAGGGAATGACCTTTGATCAAATACAAGCAAACAATTGAAAAGGAGAACAACTTCCTAACTGCTACTATACAGAAACCATTTAAAACATGATGGAGCTTGCACAGGAATCCCCCAAGCAGAGAACATAGCACCAGGTTTGCTGCTGTCATGGAAATATTTCTCCAAGTGCAAGCACAGGCTCTCCCTTCTTCCCAAATCCTCCTTATCAAAGAAACTACAAACTACACTTACATCAATCAGTTTCTTAAAATGTTGTATTTTTGTCACAAGGAAAGGTAGAATCTAACAGAATATTTCAACAGAGACAAATCATCGAACACTTCCAAGGCGATTAATAATTTGCTAAAATTCGTGAGCGTAGAACCCCAAGCAGACAGTTTCAGTACTCTTCCTCTTCAATTTCAATTCCTGAACAGTGATCACGGATATTATCCTCTGCCAATGAATTCCACAAACCTCGTTCCCTTTGGTGGGTCTCAAACGAACCTTCGACTTTGTTTTTTTTGGGCAAGTGCAAACCTTAAACTTTTGTTTAATGGCATCGCAATCGTAATTGCAATCGTAATTGCCACACCCTCTTTTGTTATTGCCACACCCTCTTTTTTTTTTATATACGCACTCCGAAATGACGACTGCTTCGTGGTTTTTTACATTCTTCTGGCAGTTTGCATCGGCAGAAACTATTGCCGACATAGCAACGCCGACGACGTGCCGACGCAAGGTCTTACGACGGCGAAACTCTTTGCCGACGCAAATATGCCTTTGCCGACAACTTTTTTGCGTCGGCAGAACCTGATTTTGTTGTAGTGGGACAAACTATGTTTGTTTTCCCGCAATACTTCACACAGGTATCGTTATTGCTCTGAAAAAATTAGACTTTTCAGCCCTCTAGATTCATACTGACTGTAAATTCTACCTTATTTTATCAGCAACACAATACTTAGATACACAACCCAAGGTTGGATGTCCCACATATGTCACTGGTAATAGTGTTCCTATAGATTTTCTGTTATCATTCTAATGTTATCTTTGGGCTTTGTGGTTTGAATTGTATTTGATAATTCATTGCAGTTAACACAACAATCTCAACTTGGACAGGTATCTAGGTCTCTCGTTGAGTTCTCATGGTTCTTTTTATTTCCTTTTTTTATGTTCTTGGTGTTTTTATTTGTATAACTGAGACACATGTTATGTTTTGTTCGTGAAATTGCAAATTAGGATTATGAATCAAGTAATCTTGGCACTCTTTACAGTCTAATTACGAATCAACAAGGGTCTACTAATTACATGACTACGATACCACAGGTAATGCTTTTATGTTTTGTCTTTTGTTTAATGTAGAATTATGACTTAGACATCATTTTAATGGCTTCTCGTGTTATGCAGGGTCAACCACCACATGGATACGAGGCAACCTACTTCCACAGCTTTCAAGACAATAGTCAACAAAAGTAGTCACAGGCTCATTTTTTTATAGCATTCTTTAACTTCTCAATTGTGTGGGGAAGATTATAAAACTTTCTGTTCGGTTGGGTTTTGTTTATTGTATCAAATTACAAGTGGTTTCCGTGTTTTGTGGCCATTGGTCATGACATAATGTTTTTAGTCTTTATATGCAATAGAGATGTCGGTTTGCTATGAATATCTCAAAAGTTCAGCTCATCCAATCTCCAAAGTCCATCCCTTTTATATTATACTCCTTGTTTGCAATCACACCAATGCATTGATTATTAGGTAAGTGGAAAGTTCATTTTTTCGGAACAGTTCTTTTCTTAATGAATGAGCCCAAAGAATCAAGGGAATGACCTTTGATCAAGTACAAGCAAACAACTGAAAAGGAGAACAACTTCCTAACTGCTACTATACAGAAACCATTTAAAACATGATGGAGCTTGCACAGGCTCTCCCTTCTTCCCAAATTCTCCTTATCAAAGAAACTACAAACTACACTTACATCAATCAGTTTCTTAAAATGTTGTATTTTTGTCACAAGGAAAGGTAGAATCTAACAGAATATTTCAACAGAGACAAATCATCGAACACTTCCAAGGCGATTAATAATTTGCTAAAATTCGTGAGCCTACAACCCCAAGCAGACAGTTTCAGTACTCTTCCTCTTCAATTTCAATTCCTGAACAGTGATCACGGATATTATCCTCTGCCAATGAATTCCACAAACCTCGTTCCCTTTGGTGGGTCTCAAACGAACCTTCGACTTTGTTTTTTTTGGGCAAGTGCAAACCTTAAACTTTTGTTTAATGGCATCGCAATCGTAATTGCAATCGTAATTGCCACACCCTCTTTTGTTATTGCCACACCCTCTTTTTTTTTTATATACGCACTCCGAAATGACGACTGCTTCGTGGTTTTTTACATTCTTCTGGCAGTTTGCATCGGCAGAAACTATTGCCGACATAGCAACGCCGACGACGTGCCGACGCAAGGTCTTACGACGGCGAAACTCTTTGCCGACGCAAATATGCCTTTGCCGACAACTTTTTTGCGTCGGCAGAACCTGATTTTGTTGTAGTGGGACAAACTATGTTTGTTTTCCCGCAATACTTCACACAGGTATCATTATTGCTCTGAAAAAATTAGACTTTTCAGCCCTCTAGATTCATACTGACTGTAAATTCTACCTTATTTTATCAGCAACACAATACTTAGATACACAACCCAAGGTTGGATGTCCCACATATGTCACTGGTAATAGTGTTCCTATAGATTTTCTGTTATCATTCTAATGTTATCTTTGGGCTTTGTGGTTTGAATTGTATTTGATAATTCATTGCAGTTAACACAACAATCTCAACTTGGACAGGTATCTAGGTCTCTCGTTGAGTTCTCATGGTTCTTTTTATTTCCTTTTTTTATGTTCTTGGTGTTTTTATTTGTATAACTGAGACACATGTTATGTTTTGTTCGTGAAATTGCAAATTAGGATTATGAATCAAGTAATCTTGGCACTCTTTACAGTCTAATTACGAATCAACAAGGGTCTACTAATTACATGACTACGATACCACAGGTAATGCTTTTATGTTTTGTCTTTTGTTTAATGTAGAATTATGACTTAGACATCATTTTAATGGCTTCTCGTGTTATGCAGGGTCAACCACCACATGGATACGAGGCAACCTACTTCCACAGCTTTCAAGACAATAGTCAACAAAAGTAGTCACAGGCTCATTTTTTTATAGCATTCTTTAACTTCTCAATTGTGTGGGGAAGATTATAAAACTTTCTGTTCGGTTGGGTTTTGTTTATTGTATCAAATTACAAGTGGTTTCCGTGTTTTGTGGCCATTGGTCATGACATAATGTTTTTAGTCTTTATATGCAATAGAGATGTCGGTTTGCTATGAATATCTCAAAAGTTCAGCTCATCCAATCTCCAAAGTCCATCCCTTTTATATTATACTCCTTGTTTGCAATCACACCAATGCATTGATTATTAGGTAAGTGGAAAGTTCATTTTTTCGGAACAGTTCTTTTCTTAATGAATGAGCCCAAAGAATCAAGGGAATGACCTTTGATCAAGTACAAGCAAACAACTGAAAAGGAGAACAACTTCCTAATTGCTACTATACAGAAACCATTTAAAACATGATGGAGCTTGCACAGGCTCTCCCTTCTTCCCAAATTCTCCTTATCAAAGAAACTACAAACTACACTTACATCAATCAGTTTCTTAAAATGTTGTATTTTTGTCACAAGGAAAGGTAGAATCTAACAGAATATTTCAACAGAGACAAATCATCGAACACTTCCAAGGCGATTAATAATTTGCTAAAATTCGTGAGCCTACAACCCCAAGCAGACAGTTTCAGTACTCTTCTTCTTCAATTTCAATTCCTGAACAGTGATCACGGATATTATCCTCTGCCAATGAATTCCACAAACCTCGTTCCCTTTGGTGGGTCTCAAACGAACCTTCGACTTTGTTTTTTTATGGGCAAGTGCAAACCTTAAACTTTTGTTTAATGGCATCGCAATCGGAATTGGGAACGGAGAGGGACAAGGAGTGCAAGAACCGATCTAATAGTTCGAGAACGGATATAGCTTGAGAGCTCATCGTGGTCTGAAGGCCTTCATCTTCTGTTTCTCATTTCCTCTGAAAAATCCTCTCGAAATGTCGTGCCCAAGAAAATTGTGAGAGACGATCAGCGCTTTGGAATGATTTTCTTTTTGGTTTTGGAATGATTTTCTTTCTTGATTACAGAAAAAACGTAGCCTTCTTCTTGGGATTACGTTTCCTTTTCTGCAGAAGAGATCGTTTAGAACTTTAGGAATGTATATCCTTGATTTTCCGATCTGTTTTGGGATGATAACGGCATCCATTCGGTTAACTAACAAAGTTAACGTGGGTTAAGGATGGACTACGTGGCAGCCAGAGAAGGGTGGGACAGAAAGAGGGACAGAAATTTTGAGACAAAGGATCCGAGTTGTTACTCAAGACACACACATATATTTAATAAATTAGTAAGTTAATTAAGGACTAGACGAACAATGTACCTACCGAGTCAAACAATGGAGTAATAAATCAAGGGGCGCATGAATTACAAACTTGTGTGAGGGTATGTTCATGGATTTTTGGCAATTAAATAGTGGCAAGTTGGTAGCTGCCACACGCCGACGAATCTGAAAATGGCGGTTTCTAGTCTTAGCTGTCGATAATTAATTAATTAAGTGAATTAACCGACATTTTTCAGCTTCTAATCCTTCTGCTGACGCATGGAACTAAAATAACTCACCGGTAACCAAAGGCTGGATAAAAGATTCCAAAACGACCTTTCTCGGGATTAATAACGACCTTTCTCGGGATTTGCAGAGACCTAACCTCCAAGAAAATTGACTTTGATTCCCATTTCCTGCATTCTTACTTTTTTGTTTTTTTTTTTTTTTCTCCCGGGTCAACTTCCCCACCCCCCGCCCCTGGCCTCCCCCTCTCTCTCTTCCTGCCAACTTCTTCTTCAATCCAAATTTGAAATTCTGTAACTGTCTTCTTGGTGTACGTAAATGATATGAACCTTTCAGGTATTTAGGATCTTTTAAACTTAAATTTTATGCTTGATCTGCTTGTTCAATAAATTGCAAAAGTACGTAGTAGTAGCTAGTTGCCAGTAGGATTGGATTCTTGGCGAGCCGGAAGTTGCAATAAAAAGTTTGAAACACAAGATATATTACATGGTACATAACAAGTCTGAAGTACAAACACAAGATTTATTACATGGTACATAAAAAGTTATATTACATGCATGTGGTACTTCTTCTTGCCAACTTCTTCTTCAACTCACTGGGGAAAAAAATAGAGAACACCAAGTTAGGTAGGAACTGTCAAACTTCTTAATCTGCTCATGTGCATAATTATTAAAAAAAAAACACCAAATAAAATACTCCGATTACGAGTAGTTTTTTTAAATAGGGGCAAAAATAAATTCAAAAATATTGGAATTTTTTTTTTCATGTAAATATTACGACTGCATCCTTGTAAACTTGTAAGTCTGAAACATATTTCGATATTTTTTAAATTTTCATAATTTTTTTGTCGTAATTTTTGTGGTTAATTGTTTGTTTCAACAAGTCGAATAAAAAAAGTATAAAAATATGGATAGATGTTGAAAAAATACAAATAAAACAGAACTTTAGACAAATAAGACAGCGGTTTAATATTTTTTATGTCTTCAGTGTATTTTTCTTTTTTGCTTTCCGTCATAATTTTGTACCTTTTAGACTTTTCTTGTCGAGACAGATTAATCCAAAAAAATATAACATAAATCTAACAAAAATTAAAAAAACAGCTGTGTTCTCTTCCCTTTTCAAAAAGTATTTTTTGAAAAATTCCTCCTAGATTCCTCCTAGATTCCTCCTACTTCTAACATTTCTCTCTCTATCTCTCTCCACTTATTACCCCTACTATTTTTCAAAAAACTTTTCAAATACCAAACCAAACAAAGCAACAAAACACACACAAAAAAGAAAATTGCTACGGACCCATAAAAACAAACCTATGAACAACCCACAATCCTACGTGGAGCTACTTGCTGGATCCTCGAAACATGATCTATATATATCTAACGCTATTAATTCAACCTCAAGACAAAAGTGGATTTATTAACTACTATTAATTGAGATTATATATGAAAAACGGAGGAGTTACCGGCCGGATATTGTCTTAGATGGGGAAGGTGTTGGTAATCGCTGTGACATTCTGGAAGAGGACCACGAGGAACCGTCTGCAAGCCGGAAACAAAAGGTACAGTACTAATCCAATGGCGAAAATCCCAAGGACAATCTTACCGGGGAACGAATGTACCATGGAGGCTAATGTGGAGTACTCTGGCTGTGGAGGCGAGGAAACAGTGGGACGGGGTGGTGGAGGTGAGGAGACAGTGAGACGGGGTGGCGACGGCTGCGGCGAGGAAACAGTGGGACGGGGTGGCGGGGGTGAGGAGACAGTGGGACGGGGTGGCGGCAAGAAGTCAGTGGGACGGGGTGGGGGTGGGGGTCAGAGGTTGATGTGGAGGTATCTAGCGGTGGAGGAAGAAGGAAGTGAGATTGAGAGAAGGAGAAAAATCAACCATGTCGCCATTTAGGGTTTGGAGTGGAGGAAGAAAGAAGTGATATTGGCTGTAATTTATGCACGATTGGATAACACCTACGTCAGTAAGCCCCGACTACAGTAAAACTTTCCGTAAATATTATAGTAGTCATTATCGTCAGTTCAGTAAGCTGACAATAGCAAGATCGTATTTTTCTTGTCTTCTAGTATATTTATCGTCAGTTCAATAAGCTGACAATAGCAAGATCGTTGTTTAAAAAGTCATGACTTTTTATTTGAACTTTATAGAAGCATGCGACTCCTATATTATTTGATGTGTCTAGGTGTTTGGTCCAAAAGTAGAATATTCTGTCTCTTAGGTTTGTTCAAAACAAACATGACTTTTTACGGAATGGGAGACCCTGCCAAGCAGGGGTGCCGAGCGCATCTCGGCCGTCCAAAAGTGTTTTGGACGGTCCAGATGCAAAGGTACCGAACGGATTTAAAAAAAAAGAAAAGAAAAAGAAAAAAAATGTTTCGATCCGGGCCGTTGATTCCGAGATGAACGGCCGGATTGGCCGCTTGGCACCCGCTCGGCAGGGATGCCGCACTTTTTACTAGTATGTTGTTGGCAAATTCCGTCCAGTGGGCGAATCGTGAGTGTACTTCACGCGACTTACTTGACGTTTCCCTCACGCTAAGTTCCAACGCCAACTCCTGCTGTATGTACTCCATGATTAGCGTTTAATTTTTTTTTAAAACAGTTTTTTCTTTTTTTTTTGCAAAAACAGTTTATTTATTAAAACTTTTTTTTTCAATAACTGTTCTTTAGATTTTTCAAAAAAAAAAATTATTCAAAAACTTTTTTTTTTTTACTTTTTACCTAAAAATGTTTTTTTTAAAATCAAAGCTTTCAAAAATCTATTTTCTCTTTTTCTAATACTCCGTAACCTGTTTTTATTATTTTGAAAACTATTTTTAAAAAATTATTTTCTATGTCACAATTTCTAGATTTTTATAAGTTGAAAAGGTGATATGACAAGTTTTGGTTATTCAATTTTGATTGTACTATTGTGGATCTCTACATTGCTAACCTTAGCAACCCCTTAAATGGATAATCAAAAGATGATGTGGCAACTTTTGATTATTCCACTGTGGATGGCTGTCAATAATTAATTAATTAAGTGAATTAACCGACATTTTTCAGCTTCTAATCCTTCTGTAGACGCATGGAACTAAAATAACTCACCGGTAACCAAGGCTGGATAAAAGATTCCAAAACGACCTTTCTCGGGATTTGCAGAGACCTAACCTCCAAGAAAATTGACTTTGATTCCCATTTCCTGCATTCTTACTTTTTTGTTTTTTTTTTTTTCTCCCGGGTCAACTTCCCCACCCCCCGCCCCTGGCCTCCCCCTCTCTCTCTTCCTGCCAACTTCTTCTTCAATCCAAATTTGAAATTCTGTAACTGTCTTCTTGGTGTACGTAAATGATATGAACCTTTCAGGTATTTAGGATCTTTTAAACTTAAATTTTATGCTCGATCTGCTTGTTCAATAAATTGCAAAAGTACGTAGTAGTAGCTAGTTGCCAGTAGGATTGGATTCTTGGCGAGCCGGAAGTTGCATTAAAAAGTTTGAAACACAAAGATATATTACATGGTACATAACAAGTCTGAAGTACAAACACAAGATTTATTACATGGTACATAAAAAGTTATATTACATGCATGTGGTACTTCTTCTTGCCAACTTCTTCTTCAACTCACTGGGGAAAAAAAATAGAGAACACCAAGTTAGGTAGGAACCGTCAAACCTCTTAATCTGCTCATGTGCATAATTATTAAAAAAAAAACACCAAATTAAATACTCCGATTACGAGTAGTTTTTTTTAAATAGGGGTGTGACTGAGGTGTGACACAATTGATGTGTCTCTATCATTTTTTATTTTTACCCAGCTTTGTACTTCTTTGGTGATGTGGCGAGAGAAGATTTTTTTTATTTTTTATTTTGATCCGCTGGCGAGTGAAGATTTACGTAGAGGAAATGCTAGTGATTTTACCACACCCTTTTTTGTTATTGCCACACCCTACAAGTGCATTTTTTGGTGCAAAAATACACTTGCAGGGTGTGGCAATAACAAAAAAGGGTGCGACAATATCATTTCCCAAAGGAAAATGTGGGTTTTTCTTTCCTATTGTCACACTCCATAATCACGTAAAGAGTGATGATTTCAGATACAGCTGTAGTGAATGGGCTGGGATACGACACATACTAATGTACGACTACGACAAGTAGTCTTTGACTATTAATTAGCGTACGATGTGACGTGAGAGGTCGGATCTATACCCTGCCTATGGAAAATTCTACCATCACACCCATTCACACACCCACACTCACAATAAGGGTGGAGCCCGCACACATTATAAATAAATATTGTGAGTGTGGGTGTATGAATGGATGTATAAATAGATGTGGTGATAGAAGAATTGCCCTGCCAATTAGAGAATAAATCCTATCCAGTGGTCAGGAAACCCAGCCATTTCGGCCTCCACCAAGTAATGAGCAACAGTTGTCGGCTTTGGAAAGTCTTACAAGTGGGGTTACTTTAACGGAAAATTCTAAAATCAGTCCATTGGGCTGACAATAATAAGTGTGTGAATGTGCATTAAAAGGTGTAAAAAGTACACAGAAACACGTGTTTTTCTTGTCTTCTAATGTGCTTGTCGTCAGTCCAGTGGGCTGACAATAGCAAGACTGTACTTTAACTAGGATTATTCTATTAATTTCCCAATTTTTTTTAATGTTTCCTTTGCTTCTGAAATAAACTATTGGAAGAGAAGCTGAAAAGATCAAAAATCAGCTTTCGTCTTTATTATTTTCTATTAGAAGAAGAGGAGACCGCATGAATCTGATTTAATCTTAATTATTCCATTGGAAGAGAAGACCGCATTAATTAATGTTTAATGGGTGGGGCGTGGGTTTCTTGATCAGCCGGACTGATCAAGAAACATTTTATGCTTACACGTGCCCTCCAACTTACTACTCCACATTTTAAAGTCTCCCTTCTTTAGTCAAAGAATAACTTGCTCACGACTCGGTGGTGTTCCACTTTTAGTAAAAGTGCTTTTTTTTTTCAAACGGAGGTAATTTCAAGCCCAAAAATCATGTGTTTACGCAAATAATTTTCCTACCAATATGGATCTTGTTTGACATATCTCGTTGAGATCTTTTATACGGTGCAAAAAAAATTAAAAAATTATTTTTCATTTTCCTTATAAAATTTGAAAAAAAGGAACTTTTACAAAAAAACACTTTTATTGGAACACCACCGAAGTAACAATGAATAAGTTATTCCCTTTAGACACTTTGTACGTACAGTGCACCTAGACTTATTACTTGACGAACATTTTGGGTTTTCGGGTTTAAGGCCGAATTTGCAGGGTACGAGCCCAGTCCACGGTCCAGGAAACACCAGCCCAATTTTCTTGGCCTTAAGAGCATTTCCAAGTGCCAACCCATTTCCCTGATTTTGAAGAATTAAAACAATATTTTTATGGGGAATTGATTTTTGCACTCTCCAAAATTGATAACCACAATTCCCAAGGGAGCAGTGTTAGCCCAACCCCAAGGCCGAAGAGGCCTAGGCCTTGGGCATTCCAAAAATTTCAATTTTCAGGGTCACTCTAATATTTTCACTATTTCAGTTTGAGTATGACTATTTTTAAGCCCAATGGAATGAAAAAATGCCCAATTAGAGATAATGAGTTAGCTCAATCTACCATCTCATAAGCCCAAGTGCCCAACCCACTAAATTCCCAAAATTATTTCTCCCAAACCACCGAATAACACCTCCCCAAAATCGTTTCCCCCAAAACTCACCCCAAAATCTTGACGATCTCGTATTTTGTATTCGTAGGTAATGATTAGTAAAACTTTATATTGGTTTAGTTTTCTCGTATAGTGATTGTTGCTGTAAAAACTGTTAAATATTAACTATTTAAGGGCACACTTTTTGTAATTGGCCTTGGGTACTAAAAACCCTTGAGCCGACCTTGTAAGGGAGTGCCAAAATTAATACCATATGCGGATTGATTTTGGCACTCTCCTTTGGGAGTGCGGTTATCAATTTGGGGAGTGCCAAAATCACTCCGCTATTTTATGTTCAGAAAGTGTATTTAACGAGTACATTCATTCAAAATCCAATTAAAAATTTCAATTTCTATCTTTAGTTTCAATTGTCATCTCTGACATTTTTTATTTTTAATTATTAAACTAAATATTTACCACAAAAAAAGTATCTTTAACTTTGGCCTTAATGTACCAGTACCACCTCTCCAGCTACCCTCAGGGCTTCCCAAGCAGACTTGGAAGAAAATTCTCCATTGGGAGTGAGAGACCAAACAAATCCCATCCTGTTGGTCAGGATGGGGAAGCTAGGCATCAAGGCTGTTCCATGCCAGAAAGGCACGAGGAATACAAATGTATCTCCGAAATCTGAGGGAAGCATGCATTTGTTGCTTTTAGATACCTCAAGGCAATTTTCGTGTAGTTTATGCAAAATACAGAGGACACCTGTAATTGCGTCACCCGGTAACTACGTACAATCAACAAACAACATAAACCATCTATGAAGGAAATTTTCCACATCTTCTGAGTTTAATACGCAAGGAAACAACCTATAGAAAAAAGTTCTCGACGCAACAAAATATTCTATCATGGTTAAGTTGAGGATCGTTCTTCGTCACAGAGCGAGGAATTTGAAGAACATTTGTAATTGGCTCTGGCGGGACAAATAATGTTGGACAAGTCCAGACTTGCATTTTAACATTTTGAGTCCAATTCAGTTCAGAGCCCACATTGACTATCAATGTTGTTTGGTTTGAAGAATACTTGTGAGTTGTGATAAGCCCACAGTCCAAAATTGCATCTATCTGTACATTTTGTGAGTTGTGATGGGCCCACAGTCCAAAATTACAAATCTCTCCATAACTCTGTTTTTGCAAATTCAGTTGTAGTATTGCAGAAAACTATTTTTTCTACAAAAATATTTTTGTTTGCAATTTCGTAATTAAAATTGAGAAAGTCTAATGGTACAGAAAAGTGTATAGATTTTTGCGTACAGATTTTGTGTGGGGCCCACTACGGGTCCCACACAAATGATTCGAGCCGTTCATTAAATGTAAAACAGTTTTCTAATGGCCCCCGCGAAAAATTAGTTCAATCCGATACTTATAGATGCTCAATCCAATCATCTAACTTTTGATTTAGATTCCCGGATAATGAAACATTATATAATTGGATTGAGCATCTATAAGTATCGGATTGAACTGATTTTTCGCGGGGACCCTTGAAAAACTGTTTTACATTTAATGAACGGTTCGGATTTTTTGTGTGGGACCCGTAGTGGGCCCCACACAAAATCTGTACGCAAAAATTTGTACACTTTTCTGTACCATTAGACTTACTGATTAAAATTGCACGAGAACAAATGTACATACTACAGATGGATTTTCTGTACAAGTGATTTGACTCCCTCTTAGAAACAAAAGAGGAACAAAAACCAGCCAAAAGGCCCAAATGTTGGATTTTTAAGTGTTAGATATAGCCTAGTGAATCGAGCTCCAGCTTACTCGAGTTTGGCTCGTTGAAAGAACAAGCTTAAATATCGAACTCGAGCTTGTTTAGTCAGTGGCGGAGGGAGCATAGGACGAGCGGGGGCACGCGCCCCCACTCGAATTTTTTTTTTTTAAATTTAAGATTTTAAAATGTATATTTTGTATTTTGTCTAGTTAATTGTGTTTCATAAATCTACTTTTAATCTTTCTACGACATGTCGAATATCATTTCATTCTCAATTTTTTGTTTCACATTTTTGAACATTGTCATTACACTGGCAAAATGAGATGTCTAATGTGAAAAATAACAGTCACTTACTAATTGGAACTCTCTAATGCATAATGTCCAAAATTCAAAAATGCCTAAACCATGGGCTATACGTTTTATACTTAAGCAATTATTAACAATGGGAGCAATATTGCTAAATATTGTTTAGTGAATTGCTCTTAGACTTGATACGCTGAGACAATTCAAGCAATTAGATTGTTTTTATATTCTATATAGTTTACTATATTAATAAATATGTTAGGTTTTTTAATTCTTAGCACAAACGTTTTAACGTTGCTTAGTAAGCAATTTTTTGGTTGAAATGTGTTCAAAAAATGCCCCCACTTACATGGATTTCTGGCTACGCCACTGTGTTTAGTAAACATTTTTTTATTATCATCAACATGAATCCAAAAAAGAAACCTAAAAATGCTCCAACAAGATTGTATGACTGTGCAACGCTCTTGACCATTCACTATTTGTAAATGTGATTTCACACGATATTTCATGTCATGTATATAAAGTAAAAGTTTGTGAATAAATTTACTTCTACAACTGTATAGGGATAAAATTGAATCATTGTTTGAACCAATATCAAAACTAAACAAATATTTTCGATCATTATGGCCGGTTCGATTTTTTTTTTTCAAATTTTATTTCACTCATAAAAAAAAAATACAAGTTGTCCATGTGATTTCCATTCCAGAACACCTTAAAAAATAAGTACATATTTTACATTTTCAAACTCAAAAATAATGTAAATAAAAAATATTTTTCCTATTTTTTTTTGCACCGTTTAAAAGATCTCAATGAGATCTATTAAATAAGATTCATGTTGCTAAAAAAATTATTTACACAAACACATTGGCCTTGTTCGTTTTCAAATTTAACTTTGTTTTTCAATCACTACCCTATATCTTTCTCCAATCATTACCCTATTTCTCTAATTATTAATTTCATTTCTTTCTCTATCTCTCTTCACTCATTACCCCTCTCTCTAATCATTATCTATTTCTCTCTCCATCCACTACCAAAACTAAAATACTCAAAGTAACCAACGAAGGTGATTTTGGCACTCCAAATTTAGCCAATGGCACTCCACTTTTGGTTTTATTTTCTCACATGATTAACACACAAAGTGGGGTGCCAGTGGTAAAAATTGGAGTGCCAAAATCAATTTCTAGTTACCAAACGAACAAGGCCATTATTTTTTAGTTTGAAATTACATTCTTAAGAAATAAGTACTTATTTGGCGTTCTGGAACGGGATAAATAAGAAGAGTATAATTTGACCTTCCTGCCTCATTTTAAATAATTTGAAACTATCATTGCAAATAATTCTTAAAATTCTAATTAGTTGTCAAATTCGAATATTTGATTCATTAAAAGTGTATATAAAGACGTTGGAAGGTCCGGATTGCCGACAAATACATCCATGTGGTACCCGTTTAGCACTTAAAAACTTCGGATGCCATTGATTCTCTTGTGGGCCCACTCACTTTTTTTCGTAAATTTTTGGACGGTCGGATCAGCCGTCCGGTGGCCGGAGTGGGTCTGGCGCGCAACCGGTCTGTATCCTTTCTGGTCAGGAACCGTAGCATTGCTAATTATTTTAGGAAGTCACTTTCTTTCACTAGGGGCCATCACTAAACCTTTTTTCCAAACACAAATTATAGCTAGATTAATCTAGAACTCAGACGTTAATTAACGAAATTCATAATATCTAATTAAGAACTTCAATCCAAAACGTGTGGGAAAAAACTCTTCATAGCATGCAGATTAGAATAGGATTATTTTTCGTTAACAAGTGCACTAAAATCTTTAGTCAACATGTTTAAACTTGTGGATATACTACAAGTTGTGATGTGCATTTAAAATATGATAAACTTTGTTAAGAGATATCTAAGACGTACAATCCATGGGGTTGGCGTGAGGTACGTAAAAGCTTGGAAGTCTGGTTTTGCTCCGTCCTAAGTTTTAGTTTGAGACCTCATGTTTGCAGGGTGAACAAACCTCAATTCGTTACGTACGCTCATAATTTTTTTTTTATTATTCGGAATTTTGCGGAGGGGTAGACCAAATGTTATGGGGTTTTTTTCTTTTACACACTTTATACATGAGTGAGTGGAGGTTAGGGAGAAAGTCTGGAAATGATAAACTGTAAAGCCCACTTTCTAAAATGCACTTATGTGATTCTAATTAGGTAACTGCATACTATTTGTAGGATAAAAAGAAATGTGATTAAGGTTAAGTAGATATTTCCAATCTACGTCTTGAGGCACGAGGATAGCACGATATAATTGTAGGGGTTCAATACTTGTCTTTAGAAATTGAACAATACCATAATGATCTATGCATTTTCATTTGTCTATGTCTAATTTTTCATATTTTTCGGAGATCGAAACATGAACACAATTGATCGAGTCGGAGTGATGTTCATCCGAATTAGTACTGTGATACCTCATTCCAGATTAAGCGACGACCATGCCATTTCTCTTGGCTATTAAGCTGCCATGTGTGTACACCTGTCAACAAATTAAGAGGAGGAGGTGTGAGTAATAGGTATAGCAAATAAAAAGAAAACAAAAAAAAAGAATAGAAGAGAAAACAGTGGAAGAGAGGAACGATGGGTAGCTCGTGCACCCCCTCCTCTGATTCCAACCGACTTCCGATTCCTTCTGTGCGCTGCCGGAAAATTAGTGGGTAATTAATCTCTCTCTCCTTCTCCTTCTCCTTCATACTCGGACCACCGCATGCGGCGGCGGCCATAGCCGGACCTTCCCCTCACCTTTTTCCCTCTCTTCGATCTGACCCAAAAATGGAAATAGCGATAGCAGCAGCGGTGCTGTTGCTATGCGAATTGTGTACTGTTATTGTGTGATATATGAGAGTGGAATACATATATGTGTGTAATTAGTTATGGGATTGCTAAGTATGCCTTCACGTAAGTCATATTAGTCCTTAATCTAGTACTATTAGTTTTGTTGGAGCAAAAGAATTGAAAACCCCAGACAATTGGAGCCCTAATTAGCTTACTGTTGGGAACATACATATACAGCTTTGTAAAGAGTTTAATTGGTTAGATACAATAAAGGTAGTTATTTGGTTAAGTTAATTGGGACTACTGATAGAGTTAGATATTGACCTTGAGCCATTTCTTAAGTCGAATAGGCCAACTCACAATTGAGAAGGCCTAAAGATATTTCAGTACTACGCAATTGGATACAGAGTAACATGAATTTGTTGACAAATAGGTCAATCCGAGACTTAAGCAAGAGTACGATCAAATTTTCATTTTAGCTCTCTGGAAGTCAAAGGTGAGATACTCTACCTTAGTTATATTGCTTTTTCAAGCAAATTATGTTATGTGTTTCATATGCCCAAAGTTATGATAAGTATACAAGTTATGAAGAAAGCATTATTTGATGACATGATTTATGCGTCTCATTTTTTTGCCATGGAAATATGCTATGAACTCTTTATTCAAAGACGACGATTTTATGAGAATGACTATGTTTAAAAAAGGATGATTCCATGAACACCGGCCTTGCCATCTAAAGGTGACGGTGTAATGTTAGTATGATTCTATGAACACCGGCCTTACCATCCAAAGGTGACGGTGAACACCGGCCTTGCTATCTAAAGGTGACGGTATAATGTCATTATGATTCTATGATCTCAAAGTTTGATGCATCCAGACAGCGGTGTCCCGAGTCGGGGGGACGGATTTTAAAGATACCATGACAAATGAAGAGGTTATAAGGGAGGAATGTTATGTGGCACCAGCTGCCAGTGATTTGATCATTTCACACCACGTGGGGTCGCTCCCCTATTCATGTTTAGCTGTTGGATGTGAATCATAAGATATGTGATGATGATGTTATGAATCTTCCTCTTATGAAGTTATGAGAAAGTTATGATAAGTTATATATGTCAAAGAAGCTTATGAATGTTATTTCCATGGTAAAACGTATAACTCTGGTACTGTATCTCACACGAGCTGTCAGCTTATGAAAATTAATTATTTTCCTACAGGTATTGCCAAGTAGGAATGAGAACGCTGTTGCCTGGGGGACATGTAGAGAAGGTGTTTAGTCAGTATTTTGAAAACTTCAAAGTTGGGAATTGACTACTCCCTGTTTGGCATAAGGTCACTTTATATTGTAAAGTTTTTAAATCTTTATGGCTCTGACGGTATTTTTATGTCAATTATGCTTCCGCACTTTAAAATTTGTACGGTCTTTGCATATCTTGGACTGAGTAATGAGGCCTCGGGTGGAGGTCAGATCCACTGGCCGGTCACGATAATCCTATCATTTTAACAACTTTTGAGATAGGGTTGTGACATAAACGCTCACGACAGAGTTTGAACCCTGGTTAATGTTACCATTGGGCTGCAAACCCGTTGGTAGTTTGTTGGATTCAACCAGCATAATTTACTACTTAAATTTTATTTAATAAGCTAAACACATGGAGTTTGAAGAATCTTCTTTGTATTATCTTCAACGTGTTCTTTAATGCGAACGTTTTCGGTCATTAAAATGATGGAGCCTATATGCTAATGTAGTAAATAAGTTGTAAGGTTGGTTGTAAGAATAGGAGTGTTACTAGACTTACTCTTTAATAAAACAAATCCTACCGATGGGGTACTGACGGGTTTGTGGGGCCGTTCTGGGTTTCGCACGAATAATTCGAGTCGTTCAATAATTTTAAAAGAAAAGAAATCTAGTGGGCCCATGAAAAATCAGCCTAAAATTTGAATGAAAAAAATAAAGTATTGGATCGAGCACCTACACATAATCGGATTCAAAAATAAAGAATTGGATCGAGCACCTATACATAATCAGATTGAGCTGATTTTTCACAAGCTCACTAGCTTTTTTATTTTTAAATTATTGAATGGCTCAGATCGTCCGTGCATAACCCAGAGTGAGCCCTACAAACTCGTCGGTGGGATTTGTATCGATAACTATAGCAGTGTTCAATAATTATATGCGGAGTAAGCATAACCAGGGTCGTGTATAATGATTTCCGTTGCCACCGAACACTTGGCAACGTTTGTTTGGGCGTAAAACATTTTTTGGTGTTTGATTATCCAAAAGACAGAAAAATATTTTACCAGGTAAAATATTTTACTTCATATGGTAGAAATTTTTATTTATTTATTGAGAATGTGGTAAGTCATTTTTCGAACTGACCTACGTTGTTTGACTCATAATTACATTACTTACTAAGCTCTCCCACAATTTCAATCTCATCCACCTATGACCTAACATATACTTTCTCATCAAATACAATAAAAATTTGTATGTAATACATATATACATTACATATCAACCTACTATCAACAAAATACAAAAATATATATATAAAAACAAACTGTATTTTGCTAAACTCATTTGACATGAAAAAACTTTTTACTATATCAGAAAACATTTTTTTTAATTATTTTACTTTAAAACAAACGAACCTTCCTCCTCTCTTTCCTTCATGGCTATGAATATTCAATTCCTGGTGTCATCCAATGCGTCAATGACTATGGGTCGCAAGCCGACGTGTTTTGACTGTACCAGTAATGACGTCATTTGACTCTTACTTTTTGGACAACCGACATCTGGGGGACTTGGTTAGTACCGTATTTGTCAAACGACACACATCACATGACTTTTTCATCAAAAATAATACTCCCTCCGTCCCTAAATGTTTGGTACTTTCATTCTTTTTGTTGTCCCATATAATTTGTCCATTTTGAAAAGTCAAAAGCAAAATATGGTAAACTTCTTATGTTACCCTTTTCTTTTGGGCACAAAATTTCAAATTCAAATTTTCAAATACTATTCAAAGTACACTAGAAGGGTAAGATTGAACACTTGATTTTTGCACAATATAATAATATTTCTTCCTTAAAAGTTAGAACTCCCAAAAGTGTCAAACATTTAGGGACCATCAAACAACATAAATAATTATCAACAACATAAATCCATGTTTGTTTAGAGGAAAATTCTAAAATCAGCCCAATGGACTGACAATAGTAAGCGTGTGAATGTGTATTAAATAGTATAAAAATATACAGAAATACGTATTTTTCTTGTCTTCTAGTATATTTATCGTCAGTTCAGTAAGCTGACAATAGCAAGATCGTTGTTTAAAAAGTCATGACTTTTTATTTGAACTTTATAGAAGCATGCGACTCCTATATTATTTGATGTGTCTAGGTGTTTGGTCCAAAAGTAGAATATTCTGTCTCTTAGGTTTGTTCAAAACAAACATGACTTTTTACGGAATGGGAGACCCTGCCAAGCAGGGGTGCTTGGCAGGGGTGCCGAGCGCATCTCGGCCGTCCAAAAGTGTTTTGGACGGCCCAGATGCAAAGGTACCGAATGAATTTAAAAAAAAAGAAAAGAAAAAGAAAAAAGATGTTTCGATCCGGGCCGTTGATTCCGAGATGAACGGCCGGATTGGCCGCTTGGCACCCGCTCGGCAGGGATGCCGCACTTTTTACTAGTATGTTGTTGGCAAATTCCGTCCAGTGGGCGAATCGTGAGTGTACTTCACGCGACTTACTTGACGTTTCCCTCACGCTAAGTTCCAACGCCAACTCCTGCTGTACTCCATGATTAGCGTTTAATTCATCGAAAACCTTCCTATACAGATATTTTGTAAATAAAGTTTACGGAAACCAATTTTGACCGTCCAAAATTATTTTGGTTGATCCAAATAAAAGCTAAATTATTAACGGTAAGAGATATTTGTTATCGTACAAAGATAAAAAAATATATCTCAACTGTTTATTGCCAAAGCAGACGGGTGAGATTGCGCGTTTTTGTGAGCAGTTTATTCACAACTCATCTGTGGATATGTTACTTAGTATTATAGTATACACGAATTGATCAGTTGTACGCTCACTTTTCACTATTCATACCATCTTATCTCCCCGAGAGCTGCTGAAGCGTTGGATTTTCGTGAAGCTTTCGTTTTTGTTGCGAACAAAGGTTTTTCTAGCATTATTATTGAAGGCGACTCTCTTCAGATTGTTCAAGCACTCACTCAAGCAGGAAAATCATTCTCCGATTGTAGCTCTATTCTCTTGGATTGTTTAGAGCTTCTTCCATTATTTTTCTCTTGTCGTTTTAAATATGTTAAACGGTCTTGTAATAGGGTAGTCCATTAGTTAGCTAAGCATTAATCCTTATTAGAGCCGAGCTCAAGCTGTTTGGTTCGTTTAGCAGCCCTACTTAGTAGAACAAGGATTCTTATTTTCCATTCCAAAGTAGCAAAATAAATACATATTTTTTGAATTAAAGGTAATAATATATTTTGAGAGAATGACTTGTCTCGTAAAACAAAACAAAAAAGTACTTAAAAATTATAAAAACCTTAGCGAAACAGGGCTTAACTTGTTAGTTGTCAAAAGTGCTTTATTATCTACTTGTACTTATTAAATTTGTGTTCATTCTTCTGGCTGCGTGAATATCTAGTGTGATTAATGATGCGTAATCATTGTAAAGACTGCGTTTGATCATGAAGAGTGTTTCAATTTTACATTTAAAAAAGGAAACTGATTTTCGCGCTCCAAGATTTACTGCAGGCGCTCCACCTTTTTGTTTTTACACTATGATGTTGTTGGCAACATCACAGTGTAAAAACAAAATATAATGTGATGTTGCCAGCAACATCATAGTATAAAAACAAAAAGGTGGAGCGCCTGCAGTAAATTTTGGAGCGCAAAAATCAGTAGCTTTAAAAAATGGAGTAGTTAACATGCGTGTGCATGTGAGTCAAACAAATTTGTATCATATTTTAAATTTGTTTATATATATCCTTCAATTTATAATGGGTTTTATGATTTTAAAATTTAATTCGTATAATTTAAAACTAATTAAAATCTATCAAATAAGATCCGTATTATATATTTTCAAAAATTCGTATTAAAAGATAAGTGCAAATTTTTAAGGATCGTGAAATAGTGAAATTGGACAAACAAACACGGACTAAGGGAGTAATAACGCCGAAGAGACTTTGAATTTGTCTAATTTAACAAGTTAAGGGTGCCCTTAATAGAAGCTTGGTGTGTGTGTGTCTATATATCAGTCAGGATCCTACGAGGGATCCCTTACAGTCTTACCGTAAGGGACTCCCCTTTTCCGATCGAATTGCGACGATCCGAGCCGCTCAATGTGTTCAGAACGTGATTTTAAGGGTACTAGCGTGAAATCGCCCACAAAAATGGCCGGAAAGGGCTTAATCCGAGCAGTTTTTCATAAAAACACAATAAATGCATTTTATGCAAAACTGTTCGGATCAAGTCATTCCCGGTCATTTTTTTGGACGATTTCTCACAAGTACCCTTAAAATCACGTTCTAAACACATTGAGCGGCTCGGATCGTCGCAATTCGATTGGAAAAGGAGAGTCCCTTACGGTCTTACCGTAAGGAAATCCCTCATAGGATCCAGACTGTATATGTATGTATTTATATATAGGCATAAACATTGAGGGACATATATATAATACTACGTACTATTACTCACATATTTAGTACTTGTCAAACACCTAGAAACAGTGAAACAAAAAACAAAACTAGAAACAGCCTTTTCACATTACAATGAAGACCGCCTCGTAGGTGGCAAGGCATTAGAAAATTAATTGTCTACACCGCCACCCCCAGTTGCTTGCTTATTTAAACGTTTGCTTGGATAGGAGTTAACCTGTACTTTTCAACGTGATCCATTTGGAACTTTTTCTTTTTCTTCGCAAAGAAATCAACTCTAGTACTACTATTTTTAGCACGATTTTTGTGAATGAGAGTATTATTACATGTGTGGGTTGAAGGTGGCGAATTCAAGGAGCTCCGGCGGGAAGGCGAGTTCGAGGCGGAGGGATGAGGAGAGGGAGAGGGAAGATGGGTTGCTGTCGTCAGGGCCGGCTAAAGGGAGAGGCAAGAGAATTATGGACTTTGGGCCCCCCAAAAAAGTAAAAAATGAGGGCCTCCAAAATTCTAGGACCTCTCTCTCTCTCTCTCTCTCTCTCTCTCTCTCTCTCTCTCTCTATATATATATATATATATATGGCCCAAAAACATTTTGCACTAAGTCTTCTTTTCACAAAATATACCCAAATGAAATTTAGGAACTACTCCTACAAAATAGGCCCAACAATGGAATTACTAATTAGAAACACCGAGGCGATCAAAAATAGAAAGAAAAAAGAAACGCCAGTTAATGAGGAGTTGAGGACTCCAAGGGACGATAAGACTACATTGAGGCAATCCAAAAAAAAAGAAAGAAACGCTTGACTGAGGAATTGAAGGGTAAAATGGTAAATCTTTCGTAATAGTTTTATTTTTATTTTTTTATGAGGTTCTTTGTAGACCAACTTTTGTATAAAAAAAAATATAGGGAGGTCTCATTGAAAAGATTCGCTTCCGGCCTCCAAAACTTATGAGCCGGCCCTGACTGTCGTCACAACTATCACAGCTGACTATGCTGCCCGGGTATAGTAGAGAGGTGGAGATGTCGGCGATGGTGTCGGCACTGGTGTGATGACCCGATTTTATAATAAATTTTTAAATATGGTGATTGGTAACTTTTCTTAACATTTACTGTCACCGCTATCAGATTCAAAACAATTTTTATCACCCAGCGATAATTTTTGTGCATTTTTCTGAGAACGAAGTCGGAATATGCATAACTTATTAGAGACCAAATGTTCTGTGAACAAAATGTATACCTTCTAGACCAATCAGTGTCGGCATAGATATTTTCTAGAGGTGGCAATCCTAACCCATATTTTTGAACCCATTCAAACCCGTCCATTTATAACCCAACCCAATCCGCTCATATTTTATAATGGGTTGATATGGGTTCAACTCATATTTACATGGGTTTAGATGGATTGAAAATGGGTTCAATATGGGTTAGAAGTAAAAGACCCAAACTTGGGTTTGGAAATTAAATTTCCCCGAAAGCAGGACTCTCTTCTTTCGTCTTCAATATTAGCCCCTGAGAGCTGATGTCTAGCTCCCCGATCCACTGGACTATCTTCTTTTGGAAAATCACGGCATTTCCAGAATTTTTTAAATTGAAGCTAGTATAAATACTGATGATAAAATTAGAAAAATTATTCATTGTCCGATAATATCGTAGTTGTTAAAAAAAAATTAAAATCAAATGTATTTATAAGATCGTACGTTGAATTTGGAATTTTTGCGGCATTACATGGAAATTTTTACGTCGACATTCCGCTAAATGAAAAAACTGAGGAAACCAACAGTGGGCCCCGCATGGATGATCCGAAAACAAGCTCCTCTCTCTCTCACACACACACACACACACACAAAAAGATGCAAAAAATCTAGCCTTTTGGTTGATGTTTGTCTTTATTCAAATAAATTTTAGTTTGGACCGTAACTTTTTAATTTTTCGATTCCTCTATTTGAATAGAACCAATAATTCACAAAAAAATTAACGCGGAACATACAAATACAAAAAAATTAAACAAAGGCAAAAATAAATAAATATCAATTGGCATATTTAGACGAAAGACCCCACGGGATTTTGCCTATTTGTGAACGTATTTCAACACATATCGGGGGAAGACAATGGAGAAGGAAAAGAAGGAAGTGGAAGGGGGGGATAAAAAAAAATTATTTAAAAAAAAGAAAGAAAAAGAAAGAAGAGGAAAACGGGTCGGGTCGGACGGATTTGGATTTGACTTGACCCATATTCGATCCGATCCGTTTCAACCCGTTTACTATTTGACCCATATTTGATCCGCGACCCATTTCAACCCGTTCAAACCCGCATATTTGCCACCTCTAATATTTTCCCCAGAAAGAAACGTAGGCCAAACAATAGTAATAAAAATCTCCCACTGGTATTGGTGCTCCTTCAATGCCATAAATGAAGCAGTACTCTTGCAGTCAAGAAATTAGTTGCGAAAGATTTATGACTATATATATATATATACATGTGTGGTATAAATATGCCTTATTATATGGAGTATTATATATATATATATATATATTCACATCTCTCTCTCACACTTTTTTTTTTTGTTGATAGGCAACAAAATTTTATTAGAACTCGACAAAGAGTATATGTAGCGGAGATCAATTACGGACCACAGAAGATGAGGTACCATAATAGGCCTTCAAAAGAAAGAAAAAGAAAAAAGAAAAATATTATAATCAATAGAAATTGAATGAGCCTAGGCCCACATATTGACACATCAAACCTTATGAGAAGGCAAGACCAGCAGCAAAAACTCTAACTTAGAGCATGTACACAAGAGTAGGTAAATTGATATATTTAGGTATTTTACAGAGGCAAACCCAAAAAGATGCACTGCACCAGTCTCGGTAAAGCTTAGGTATTCTACCTTTGGCCACCAAAACTCGCATAATTTCCCGAGGCACTGTTCATCAACAATTGCTTACTTTATTATTATTCCACGATTAACTTTTTCTTCTCTGTGCAATATTGCAGGCTTTGCAGCTAAAACCCAGCAAAACTCTCTCTCTCTCTCTTCTCTTGACACTTCTGCAGAGGGAGATGGGGTAATATTTTATAGTATTTTATAAGAATAGAGATGATAATAGAGAGGATTGGTGTGAGATTGAGAGATGTTTGAGTAGTTAAAATACAAAAAGTGCACTATAGAGTTATGCTAGCAATAAATGGTGAACGGAATAGGATGTAACAAATGAACATAGCACAGTTGGGGTTTGCAACGGTGAGACAGGGATGGGTATCACTATCTCCGTCCTCAATCCCGGAATCTATCTCCCATCCCTGTACTCAACCCGATCGCTAATGGTGAATTATTATTACCCTCCATCCCCGCCCCAAAACTTGTTTATCAAAAGTAAAATCCACAAAACTGTAGAAAGAGTATACAATTGAAGGAATACATTCTTCTAAATTGTTCAAGACCAAAGCGCTGTAGGCCCAACAATGGAATTACTAATTAGAAACACTGAGGCGATCAAAAAAAGAAAGAAAAAAGAAGCGCCAGTTCATGAGGAGTTGAGGACTCCAAGGGACTCCAAGACTACATTGAGGCAATCCAAAAAAAAAAGAAAGAAACGCTTGACTGAGGAATCGAAGGGTAAAATGGTAAATCTTTTGTAATAGTTTTTTTTTTTATTTTTTTTATGAGGTTCTTTGTAGATCAACTTTTGTATAAAAAAAATATAGGGAGGTCTCATTGAAAAGATTTGCTTCCGGCCTCCAAAACTTATGAGCCGGCCCTGACTGTCGTCACAACTATCGCAGCTGACTATGCTGTCCGGGTATAGTAGAGAGGTGGAGATGTCGGCGATGGTGTCGGCACTGGTGTGATAACCCGATTTTGTGATAAATTTGTAAATATGGTGATTGGTAACTTTTCTTAACATTTACTGTCACCGCTATCAGATTCAAAACAATTTTTATCACCCAGCGATAATTTTTGTGCATTTTTCTGAGAACGAAGTCGGAATATGCATAACTTATTAGAGACCAAATGTTCTGTGAGTAAAATGTATACCTTCTAGACCAATCAGTGTCGGCATAGATATTTTCTAGAGGTGGCAATCCTAATCCATATTTTTGAATCCGTCCATTTATAACCCAACCCAATCCGCCCATATTTTATAATGGGTTCAACCCATATTTACATGGGTTTAGATGGGTTAAAAATGGGTTCAATATGGGTTAGAAGTAAAAGACCCAAACTAGGGTTTGGAAAATAAATTTCCCGAAAGCAGGACTCTCTTCTTTCGTCTTCTTCGTCTTCAATATTAGCCCCTGAGAGCTGATGTCTAGCTCCCCGATCCACTGGACTATCTTCTTTTGGAAAATCACGGCATTTTCGGAATTTTTTAAATTAAAGCTAATATAAATACAGGTGATAAAATTAGAAAAATTATTCATTGTCCGATAATATCGTAGTTGTTAAAAAAAAATTAAAATCAAATGTACTTATAAGTACGTTGAATTTGGAATTTTTGCGGCATTACATGGAAATTTTTATGTCGACATTCCGCTAAACGAAAAAACTAAGGAAACCAACGGTGGGCCCCGTGCTTACTTCCCGACCTTGCCTTCCAATAAGGTTGATAGAAACCCGAAGCGTAGGGCTAAGTCATCAGTAGCATAATAACCGGAAGTCCGGGATCGTTCCCACAGAGAATTCGAATATAGCTTGATTCGGATTGAAGGTTTTATGGTAGGATTTCGGCGTTTAAGCCCGCCAACTATGGTTTTGCTTTAAAACGGAAAGACTAAAACGAAAACTAGATTAACGCTTGATTAACTTAAAGGGGCAAGTCTCGGGGTCTTCTAACCCTTGACAAAAGCCGTTACCGGTTCTCGATTATAATTCAGGCGAGAGTCACGACCACGCGCTCATGCCCGGAGGATTTTACTTAAAAAGACTACGTACGTTTAACAAAAGATGTGATTTCCCGGAGGCGAACCAACTTGTTTTTAATATTTATCGAACACAAAGGAGGCCACGAGGCCTCGATAAGTCACTTGCCAAGACCGCTTGACTAAGCTCCTTACCAAGGGGTTAACACCCCTAGTTTAGACCGAAAATGCAAGTAAAGCTCCATTCCGGAAAATCATGCTTTAAAGCCCGATGGCTCGAGAACCAAATAACAACCTAAGTCCTCGGGAAAGATTATCCCGAGACTTAACCAAGAACTACTCACACATAGTTAAAGCATAGACTAAAGCATAAAAACAAGGCATAACTTTTAACCGACGGATTCAAAAATAAACTTGATATTATGAAAGATCTAATCCACGACTACAACATTAATAAACGGAAAAACAATAAATGACAAAGACTTACTTGAGTTCTTAAGGAAATTACAAAGGAGGAAACTTGCTCTCTAATGGAGGAAGACTAGAAAAATAAAAGACTTAAAGTTAAAATGAAAACATAATATCCTAGGGAGAGAGAGAGAGAGGACTATATACAAGGTGGCCTAATCTCTTACAAAATATCTCCCAAAATATCTTAAAAGTTGCTAGGATCAAAAATATCCCAAAAGCAAAAAGGGGAAAAAGTAGCAAATTCGGGCACAAAATTCACAGCATGAACCGGTTCATGATTTACCCGTACCGGTTCATGCTTGGCAGATTTTTGGGCAAACTTCGCAGGCTCGTTCCGGACACTCCCGAACTCGGATTATGGCGTTCTTTGGACCGTTGGAAAGCTCGTCGAGTCTACTTTCTAACCCAAGTGGTTTGGATCCAATATCATTTGTACATCAAAAGTTATGACAATTCTACCCTCAGCTGGTCGGAAGATGAGTAGCTTTGGTAAAATCCTCACTTTTCCTTCAATTCCCTTAACCCTTGGGCGACCCGAGCAACCTCTAAACCACCTCTTCATGACTCCTCGGGCACCACAACATGGTGGCACATGGCCTTGAGCACTTGGTTGCATCCGGAGCATTCCTTGGCGTTCAAAACCGCCTTATTAGCACGTTTTACCTGAAAAACACAAAAACCTACCTTAAAAAGCAATATCACTATAAAAGCTAAATAAAGGCGAGTTAAACCAACATAAAACGGGACTAGTCGCACCAAATATTTACAATATTGGGTGCTCATCACCCCGCATGAATGATCTGAAAACAAGCTCCTCTCTCTCTCTCTCTCTCACACACAAAGATGCAAAAAATCTGGCCTTTTGGTTGATGTTTGTCTTTATTCAAATAAATTTTAGTTTGGACCGTAACTTTTTAATTTTTCGATTCCTCTATTTGAATAGAACCAATAATTCACAAAAAAAATTAACGCGGAACATACAAATACAAAAAAATTAAACAAAGGCAAAAAAAAAAAAATTCAATTGGCATATATAAACGAAAGACCCCACGGGGTTTTGCCTATTTGTGAACATATTTCAACACATATCGGGGGAAGACAATGGAGAAGGAAAAGAAGGAAGTGGAAGGGGGGGATAAAAAAAAATTATTTAAAAAAAAAAAGGAAAAAGAAAGAAGAGGAAAACGGGTCGGGTCGGACGGATTTGGATTTGACTTGACCCATATCACTACTACAATAATCGTAAAAGATGACGCCTGGAAAAGTGAAAAGATGTCGCTTTTTGAAAAAACTGTAATGAAAAAGATTACAATAAGTAAATAATGTCAGTCATCCAAAAAACTGTAATCTAATATATTTATGATGTCACTTTCTAAAAAACTGACATGGTTATTATTTCTTTTTAATGTCAGTTTCTTTTAAAGTGTGATCTAATATATTTATGATGTCACTTTCTAAAAAACTGACATAGTTATTATTTCTTTTTAATGTCAGTTTTTCCTAAAGTGTGATCTAATATATTTATGATGTCACTTTCTAAAAAACTGACATAGTTATTCTTTCATTTTAATGTCAGTTTCTCCATATAAGTGACATTTGAAAAACGAAAATTTGTTTTTTTAGGAGATGGCGCCATATGGGAGCGCGCGGTACCTTAACCTAATTGCTGTTTTTTTTGCAAATCTTTTCAATTGTATTCGTACTTCAGTGGTGACATTGTGTCTTTCAAGGCTTGTTCAGAAATATAACATGACTAGTGGATTGGTCATGTCTAAAGACACTCCCAATAGTAATTTGCCACCTTATGCCTCTAAAATTTTCCTACCAGTGATGCGTGAGAATTAAGAAGAGAAAGAAGAGTCAATTGAGTAGGGGAGTCGCTGTATGGGCATGTTGGGCTTCCTGTGAATCTGTGCAGTCAAATTAATTTGCAACAAGTATGTGGTTCATTTGCATTGAATTGATAAGGTTTCGGAAGTGGATTTGAAGTAGGATTGACTTGTGTGTGTGAATTTTCTTGATATTAGGTATTTTGAATTTCTGTTTAGGGCTTGTTGGGATTCCTCTGAATCTGCACTCAACTGATTCTCCACAAGTTTACGGGTTTAGTTCCATTGAGTTAATTACGTTTCGGGAGATTAACCAAAATAGGATACATGTGACTGAAAATTTTGAGCGAGCAAATTGAGTGCTAGGAAAATTCTTGAATGTCCTCTTTAAAGGTTGTTTCCCACAGCTTATGACTGTAGACCGTAAACAAGAGCACACGAAGCTATAAATCCATAACTGGAGAAGAAAAAATGTGCAGATGGTTCCAAATTGTTCTTATATTCTGTTTGAGAAAAGTTATTCTTGTTAGATCATTATATAACCTTCGCAGAAAAAGGTGATATCTTGTTTGTATGCCTAGACATTTTGTAAAAGTTCGCTCTGTTTATGATATAAGTTTCTAACGTAATTCCTCTTGGATAAGGTTTTTCTTGTTACTAAGGGTACGAAAAATCTACCTAAATGGATAGATCCTGGATGCTCAAGGATCGAAGATCAAAAGACTATGAGAATGGGGTTGAACATTTTTTGAACACTGCTGTGATACATGCGAGTGATCCTCAATCCATCCGATGTCCATGTAGGCTATGTGGGAATTTGAAATGCCAACCTGTTGAAGAGATTAGAAATCATCTATTTTTCAATGGTATCGACCAAAGTTATCTTACATGGATTTGGCATGGAGAAGCAGCTACTGATAGAGCCTCACCATTTGTAAACACAAAAGATATTCCTGATCAAGAAGTTGACACATCGCCCTTACGTGATGCAGCACAAGCTGTAGAAATGGTTGAAGCTGCATACAATCATTGCACCGCTGATCCTAAGGAGTTCAGAAAATTGATCGAAGATGCAGAAAAACCATTGTTTCCTGGTTGCAAAAAGTACTCGAAATTATCTTGTTTGGTCAGATTGTTTAAATTCAAAGCTAACAATGGGTTGCCTAACAAAGGGTTTTTGGAATTGCTAGAGATAATTGGTGACATTTTACCAGACAATAATGAGGTACCGCCAACCGTATATGAGGCTACGAAGACCATGACTGTATTGGGAATGGGGTATGAGAAAATACATGCATGTCCTAATGATTGTATACTCTACAGAAAGGAGTTCCAAGATTTAGCTTCATGTCCAACATGTAACACATCAAGATGGAAGTTGAAGAAAAAATCAAATGAACCGAGGATTGGCGTGCCATCGAAAGTTTTGTGGTATCTCCCACCTATCCCAAGGTTTCAAAGAATGTTTCAGTCACCAGAAATAGCAAAGGACTTGACATGGTATGACGATCAAAGAGTTTCTGATGGCCAATTACGTCACCCATCAGACTCTCCGTCATGGAAATTAGTCGACCACAAGTGGCCAAATTTTGCTGCGGAGCCTCGAAACCTTCGGTTAGCTCTTTCTGCAGACGGAATAAATCCACATAGTTCCCTTAGTAGTCGCTATAGTTGTTGGCCTGTTATACTGGTTATCTACAATCTTCCGCCTTGGTTGTGCATGAAGAGAAAATTTATGATGTTATCATTGTTGATATCTGGTCCGGCTCAACCTGGTAATGACATTGATGTTTTCCTTGCACCATTGATTGATGACTTGAAAATATTGTGGGAGGTTGGTGTTGAAGCTTATGATGCTTACCGAAAACAACATTTTACATTGAGGGCCGTACTCTTATGGACAATTAACGATTTTCCCGCGCTTGGGAATTTGAGCGGTTGCATAACGAAGGGATATTATGCATGCCCAATTTGTAGCGAAGGAACAGATTCTCAAAGATTAAAGCGTGGTAGGAAGAACATTTATGCGGGCCATAGAAAATTTCTTCCACGCTACCATCCTTATCGAAGGCAAAAGAAAGCATTTAATGGTGAGCAAGAGTTTCGAGAAGCTCCGAAACCGTTAAATGGAGAAGAAGTGTTAAAGAAGGTAGAAGGGATTGAAATTCTTTGGGGGAAGAAAAATAAAAAGAAGCCCTCAAATATTGGTACTAGTTGGAAGAAGAAGTCAATTTTTTTTGAGCTTGACTATTGGAAGTACTTGTATATCCGACACATTTTAGATGTTATGCATATAGAGAAGAATCTGTTGGAGAGCATCATTGGTACGCTACTTAATATTCCAGGCAAAACAAAGGATGGAGTTAATTCTCGTCTAGATCTTGTAGAGAAGGGCCTACGGGAAGAGTTGGCACCGGTAATTGGAGAGAAGCGAACATACCTACCTCCCGCATGTTATACATTGTCTAGGGAGGAGAAGAAAATATTTTGCACAACATTGTTAGAACTCAAAGTCCCTGATGGGTACTCTTCGAATATTAGAAGTAAGGTCTCGATGCCAGATTTGAAGCTTTATGGTCTCAAGTCACATGACTGTCATGTACTGATGCAACAGTTGCTACCTTTGGCACTACGTTCTATGTTGCCTAAAGAAGTGAGATATGCCATCACAAGATTATGTTTCTTTTTCAATGCTATTTGTAGCAAAGTGGTGGATGTGCCGAAATTAGAAAAACTTCAATCAGATCTTGTGATTACATTATGCTTATTTGAAAAGTACTTTCCGCCATCATTCTTTGATATCATGGTTCATTTGACGGTGCATCTTGTCAGAGAAGTACGACTTTGTGGACCAGTTCACTTTCGATGGATGTATCCATTTGAGAGGTACATGAAGGTCTTAAAGGGTTATGTACGTAATCGTAATCGTCCGGAGGGTTGCATTGCTGAAAGCTACATTGCAGAAGAAGGTGTTGAGTTTTGCTCAGATTACTTATCTGGGATGGATTCTATTGGGGTTCCTGTGGATAGAAACACGACTTTCGAGGATTCAGCAATTGGAAGGCCTTTACCTGGTGGTCTCGTGTTACTGCCATTGATCGTGAAGAATGGGAGCAAGCTCATCGTTATGTGTTAGAAAACACAAATGAAGTTCAACCATACATTGAGTAAGGACATTCCTCTTTCTTTTTCTTTTTCTTTTTTTCATACAGTTGTATTTAGTTATAGTAGTTGGTGATTTCAAATGATTTCTAATCATTGATAGGGAACATATGGCGTTCTTGAAGGAACATCATCCTCGTCAATCAAAAAGTCAAACGTGGCTACAAATTGAGCACAATAAAAAATTTATTTATTGGCTCCGCGAAAAGGTACAATAACCCATTATATTTGTCAATTCAGTTTTGTATATCATTAACAAACTTACCGTTGACCAACTTGACTAATCATTTAACTGTATGCAGGTTGCTGATGAACTAAATAGTAACAAAAAGCATATTTCCAATACCCTAAAGTGGATAGCACAAGGTCCCCGTTTCGATGTGATCAAATACTCCGGCTACATCATAAATGGTTATCGTTTTCACACGAAAGAGCGTGATAATTCACGAGTCACCCAGAATAGTGGAGTTTGCTTGGTGGCAACAGCAATGCAAGTTACTAATAACAAGGATAAGAACCCTGTGTTTGGGGAGATGAATTTTTATGGAGTTATAACTGAGATATGGCAGCTTGATTATCACACGTTCAATATTCCAGTATTTAAGTGCGACTGGGTTGATAACAATAAGGGTATCAAAGTGGATGAGCTTGGTTTTACGCTAGTTGAGCTTGGGAGGATAGGCCACAAATCCGATTGTTTCATTTTGGCTTCTCAGGCCAAGCAAGTTTTCTATGTGGAAGATCAACTTGATTGGAGGTGGTCTATTGCCCTCGAACCTCCTCAGCATCGATATCCTTTTGATGGAGATGATGAGCTAGATGATTGTTTTGCTGAGAATAATGGAGCTGGCGAAGATTTACCACAAGTTGAACCATTTGATGTTACTGATGAGTCTACGTTATCTTGCTTGCGAAGAGATTGTGAGGGAACTTGGATTGATAACTAGCTAAAGAATGACAATTTTTTTTGGGCAGTTCATCTACATTCTACATTGTTGCTTTATTTATTTGGACTTGGAATTTTAAATGATTGTGTTGTTCATTCATTGTTGCTTTATTCACGTACATTGTAAATGTTGGTTTTCCATGTAAGCTGATTTGCTCATTCTTTTGCAGGGGTAACTATTAACTCAATGTATTATTCACTAGTGAGGTCTAATTTTTTTGTGAAATTTTGATACAGGATGGATTCCTCTAATAACCAAGCTAATAATGAAGAGGGTGCACCAGCGTCACCAAGGGATTCACAGGGTAAAAAAAGGAAGGGTAGAGGTTCCACAACTCTACCCGAGATTACAAAAAATAAGAGTGTCGGTATACGGATAGTCGTTCAATATGATGAACAGGGTCGACCAGTAGGGAAAGATCAGCCGAAGTTTGTGAGTTATCTTGGAGTTCTGGCTCGAACAATGGTCCCGGTAATTCATAAAGATTGGCATCACGTACCAGATGATTTGAAGGACAAATTGTGGGAGTCTGTGCAGGTACCTTGACTTGTGTCTTGACTTTTGATCTTCCATTTGATCAGTCAACTGATTCACTACTTTTACAACTTATTTTTTAATTTTTCAGACAGCATTTGATGTGGATCGGAACAGTAAAAAGCAAGTTTTATCTTCGATCTCAGTAAAATGGAGGACATTCAAGCAAACCCTGACGAAGCACATGTGTAAATACAAGTCAGATCCTGAGCTTATTTCAAAGCCACCGGGAATCTATTCTTTCCTAGAACAAAATCACTGGGACTCATTTGTCAAAAAGAGAAATTGCAAAGAATTTGAGGTAACTGTGGTCTCACGTCTATTAGAACGATGGAGAAGGCTAACTACTTGAATCTTTCTCTATCATTTTGTGTAGGTAAAGACTTATCTTTCTCTATATTTTTTTGAAGGCAACAAGTAAAGTTCAACGAGAGAGCCGGAGTGCCAATAAATGTAACCATAGACTCAGCCGGAAGAGTTACGCTAAGTTTGAAGTGGAACTAGTAAGTTTTGGTAGAATTTGTAATTGTACAAAAAAAATTTATGTAATTAACGTTATCTCATAAAAAGGTATCTTTATTTGCCTGTTTATTTGTAGAAACAAGCTAAAGATCTAGTCAGCCGTGCCAAGCCAACCTCTGATCCAAGCTCAGCTCCCAATTCAGGGACTCGTACTAAATCAAAAGCCAAGAAATTTGATAGGAGTATCATGTGGAAGAAGGCACGTCAGAATAAGAATGGCGAGTATGATGACGAGGAAATTGAGAAGCAAGCGGCGAAAATAGTAATGTTTTTAATAATGCACTTAGCAACTGTAGATGATTTATTTTGATATTGTTCCTTCACATATATTGGTGTGTTATACAGGACGAGATAACGAGACAGGTGGAAGATGGAAGTTTATCTATTGAAGGAGCCAACGATATCCTAACTCTAGCACTGGGTACTCGTGAACATTCCGGGCGACTAAGGGCTGTAGGAGGATTTGTCACGCCAAGCGCCTACTTTCATGTGCCTAGACGAGGAATCCATTCACGTTGTGAGGAGAGGCAGCAAAACCTTGAGGCAACGGTTTCAGATTTGAAAGTACAGGTCGATGCACTGAAACAAAGCTTACCGAATACACCCCATTCTGACTATGCTGGTTCAAACACCTTCGAAAATGACAATATGGGTAGTCCACAGCTTCATCCAAGTCCAATGGTAAATAAGGTGGTAACTGACGATAATATGGCGCCTTTTGATCCTATTACAATGGAAAATAGGGTGATAACCGAGGACAACATGCCCTCTAGTCCAGGTCCTCGACAAAAAGTAAAAAAGGTATGGTAATTTAATTTCAAGTGGTAAGTTATTCTTTAGGTTCTCAATGTATTCTCACTTAGTGTTTGATATTTTATTTGTGCAACTTGTCGTAGAGCAAACAATGTAAATTGGCAGTGGGATCCCGTGAACACATTGTTGCTCATGGTACAATGTTTGAGAGAGTTGGACCACATGAAACAATTCATACAGTTTTGCTTGGCCCGGACAATGTACGTGTGTCTGTTGATGTTGTGATTGTCGAGGATGCCCTTCTTCCTATACCCATCCCAGGAGAGGCAGCCACCATAGGAGAGACATTGGGGTATCAATTGGCTTGGCCGAAAAAACTTGTATTGGTTGATTACGAGGTAGACGTCTGTTATAATAGTTGTACTATTGGTTAATTGAAATAATGAGATATATTTACTATATTTTGGAAATTTTTTCGTCAGGGAAATCTTGGAATTGTTGGCAGTAAGGGAAATCTTGGAATTGCTGGCAGTAAGGTATGATGTTCCCAATGCAAAATCGTTTACTACAATTTGGTTAAATTGGGTGGGTTTAAATTTCTTTTTTTTTTGGGAACTTTCTATTAGGGAGCCTCAAAAAATCGTGAAGAGGTTGGCAATGAGGTAAATTATGCAATCACAGCTTCATTAATATTCCTTATTTACGGTCTATATTTGTTAACCCTTGACATTTTTGAACTTAGGCTACTTCAAAAAATGTTGCTTGTGAAAAAAATCTGGAGTCCATTCGATCGTTCACTTCACTTGTCAAGCATCTCTTACCCCTTAAAGCCATAGAAATGAAAGTCGAGAAGGATTTATTTGGCGTGGATGTTGATTATCATCTACAAAAGGTAGACATGGGGTACATATGTGAACTGACAGAGCTATCCATTCAATGCATTGTGTTGTATATGAGGTAAGACTAGCAAGTTATGTCATGTAAGTAGCTATATGTTTACATGTAATATTGCTAACAACTCTATTTGGTCAGCTATCTATATGAAGTTATGAAGGCCTCAAACATGCATAGAAGTTTTTTCTTTGTCAACCCATATGTTACAAGTGTAAAAAATAAGCCCGGTGATGACTCACATGAAGCATTGCTTGCACGTAGACTAGAGGATGCAAAGTCCGGTGAATTGGTTTTCGCTCCTTGTAATATTGGGTAATTTTGTCTTGGTTTAATATTTGTATTATTTTCCACATCCATTTGTGAAATGGCTTAATATGCTGGTACTTACTATATGATTATATATAGGGCCCACTGGGTGTTGTTAGTCATTGAAGAGTCTACTTCAACTGTATACTATCTTGATTCAATCAACAGTAAAGTCCCTTTGAACATTAAAATCCTAATTAGGACGTAAGTATTTTAAATTGTGCAGTATAATTTGACTATTTTTTATTATGTACATTGGTGCTAATTACAAGTATTGATTCCCTTTGTGAAGTGCATTCATAATTTATGAAGGAAACAAGGGAAATAGGAGGAGAACTCTACACTGGAAAGTAGTTCAGGTATTGATGGGGCTCAATTTTTTGGGGGTGTTGCCAGTGATGTTGCTTATACGCCTCTTCTTCTGAAAATTGTGTACTTGTGTATAGTGCCCAAAACAACTGACATATGTGGAATGCGGGTTCTACGTAATGATGTTCATGCGAGACTTGATTAAAGATCAGGGCATCTTAAACAAAAATAATGTAAGATATATTTTTAGCTTTCTATTTTGCTTTATATTGCTTTTTGAGACCAACTTTTATATGCGTAACTCATAATTATGTGTTATGAAGTTCAATGGAAGGAACACATTTACGAAAGCTGAAATTGATGAAGTGCGAGTCGAGTGGATAAATTTCGTCATGACAAAATATGAGCAGCAATTCTTTTAAGCTACACGGAGTACCCCTTATTACCTGTAAGTCTCTCAAAGTGTTTTCAAGCATCATATTCTTGCATTCCAGTTTTAGTTGGTGTATCTAGCTATATGCACACTCACACATGAATTGAAAAATATTACACGAATTACTATAGAAGTATACTCTTATATATAGCATATAGTATTTGTATCAAGAAGCAACTTTTGAGAATTGGTTGCAAACTTGCAAATATGGTACGTGCAGCATATGATGTGGATTAAAAAGCTTGGTTAATATTATCTGCACTAGTGAGGGTCTGTGTGTTGATGGAGTGTTCAGCTTATGATGTGGATGATGGGCTAAATTCTATTACCCGTGTGCGCTAGTTTCTGCACTTATGATGGCTCAATATACTCAATCTTTTTGGCAATATTCATCTTAGTTAAACAAGGAATATCTTGGTTAATGCAAAAGGAACATCTGCTGCTATATTAGTTTGGTCAATTGAGGAACAAGAACATCTGTCTGATCCTTATATTATGCTGTTGTTTTGAGGGTGTTAGTGGGTGAGAGTATTGAATGAGGGTTGTTATCTTTTGTTTAAGATCTTGTGTTTTACGAGTTGTATATCGTATTTAATGCAGGATACACGGTGAACAACACAACTTTTTGGATTGAAGAATGCAGAGCTGATTTATTTTAACACTAGCTAGCTAGCTAGTCATTATTTATTTGTATTCCTTACATTTCTAATTAGCAATTCGTTTTTGAAAGATGACCGGGAACTTTGTGTACTAGAGAATGATTTTATGTTTTAATTATTAATATATAGACTTTTTTCTGTTAGTGGATGATTTTATTTTTTTGATTGTCTTAATATGATCTTGTCTTGGAACAAGAATGATTGATTCTCTCATTTTCATATTTTTTAGATAATACAGAAAAGTGGCATCTCGTGTATGTGTGTGTATATATATACAATGAAGAGATGACAGCTAATAAGTGTGATGTTAGGATTTTATATTACAGTTAAAAACCGTCATGACATAAAAGATGACAGTTTTAGACCACTTTTAATTACGGTTTGTCAATGTAATATTACACCTTCAATGACGTTTTATAACTGTCATCTTTCACTTTTTAATTACACTTAAACAACGTCATCTTTTTGAAATGACGGTTAAAAAGCGTCATCTTTATAGATATTAACGTCAGTTTCAAACTGTCATTTTTTTCGAAAGATGACAGTTTTAAAGCACTTTAATGACATTTTATAAATGTCATCTTTTACTTTCAATGACGTTTAAAAAGCGTCATCTTTATAGATATTAATGTCAGTTTCAAACTGTCATTTTTTCGAAAGATGACAGTTTTAAAGCACTTTAATGACATTTTATAAATGTCATCTTTTACTTTCAATGACATTTAAAAAGCGTCATCGTTATAGATATTAATGTCAGTTTCTAACTGTCATCTTAAGATTCAGACTTTTAATGACAGCTCCATAGATGACAGTTACTGTCATCTTTTACGTTTAATGACAGTTTTAAACTGTCATCTTTTACGATTATTGTAGTAGTGTATTCGATCCGATCCGTTTCAATCCGTTTACTATTTGACCCATATTTGATCCGCGACTCATTTCAACCCATTCAAACCCGCATATTTGCCACCTCTAATATTTTCCCCAGAAAGAAACGTAGGCCAAACAATAGTAATAAAAATCTCCCACTGGTATTGGTGCTCCTTCAATGCCATAAATGAAGCAGTACTCTTGCAGTCAAGAAATTAGTTGGATAGTTGTATTATAAGCAGTACCCTTTCTATCTTCCATCAACAACCACCATTCCCACTCAAACTCCTCTCACACCTCTCCCTCTTCCTCTCAGCCGAATGCCACTCTCACACATGCAGCTCCGGCAGACCACCACCGGCGAGCCGTTTTACCTCGGTAAACACCACCACACTTGGATCACCACCTCCGTAATATCCATGACCGCCCCATACTCCATCTCTCTCTCTCCTCCCGACAACTCCCACTCCCTAGAATGGGTTTTGGAAGAAAATAATATGGGTTGGGGAATGGCAGCCTATAATAAGACTAAGGGCACCCTAATAATTTCCTTGGGTCATCGTATAATTATGTTCGGGGCGGGCTCGTATAAGGACATTAGCCACCAAAGGATTTTGCAAGCCACAGGTGCGCCGTTTGACCAATTTTTAAAGGAAGAAAAGTGTAAATGTGGGTTAGTACTTAATTAATGTTGTTGCATACTTATGTGCCTCGAACAGGTTCGGATGAGTAATTTGTATGCCTGGTAATTTACGGTCACACTTCAAAGGTGAGTACGATATACCTTGGTTACATAATATTTTTTCAAATTGTTTTGTGATTGTTTATTGTTTTGATTTTTATAAAATGCTATGTTGAATTTAAAATAATAATAATAATAATAACATAATTGTAAAGTTGTGAGAATTGAGTTCAAAAAAAAAAATGCATGGGATTAATCTATTAAGAAAAGTGGATAAAAGATTTTGGAGTAAAATCTGGGCGAAAAGCTTTGATGAGCTATATATGTGTTAATTGGCGTCTATGAAATTGTGGATAAGGATTGTTGAACACAAATTTCGAGTCTGCGAAAAAGACGGAAAAATGTTGAACAAGAGTCAATTTTATTGATGTATGGAATTAGGGTTTACAATCTTTGATGTATTTTCTAGTCAAAGAAAATAAAGTCTTCTGATTTTTCTCTTCGGTTATTAAAACGAGGGCTTGATGCTTGATCTCGAATCAAACGGCGGAATCTTCTCCGAGATTTGTGGCGAAATTGATGATTTGGGTTGAAAGTTCTTCGAGGCTTCGAAGCTTCGATTCGAAGAACTCCTTGGTGGATGCAAACTTGGGCAATTTTTTATTGAACCGTTCAATAAATATGATCAGAACGTGATTTTAAGGGTACCCATGAGAAATCAGCAAAAAAAAATACCGGGAAGGGCTTGATCCGAACAGTTTTTTATTAAACCGTTCAATAAAAAACTGTTCGGATCAAGCCCTTCCTGGTATTTTTTTTTGCTGATTTCTCACGAGTACCCTTAAAATCACGTTCTGATCACATTGAGCGGCTCGGATCATTGAAATTTGATCGGGAAAGGGGAGGTGCGGACGGGAAGGGGTGTGGACTTGAACCTGACTGTATATATATATGGCTGTTCAAGTCAGAACGTTCGAATTTTGTTTAGGTCCGAACTTTTGCTCTTAGCCGGTGAATTGTGTTTTTAATGGTCTGGATCTGCGAAAGATTTATGACTATATATATATATACATGTGTGGTATAAATATGCCTTATTATATGGAGTATTATATATATATATATATATATATTCACATCTCTCTCTCACACTTTTTTTTTTTTGATAGGCAACAAAATTTTATTAGAACTCGACAAAGAGTATATGTAGGGGAGATCAATTACGGACCACAGAGGATGAGGTACTATAATAGGCCTTCAAAAGAAAGAAAAAGAAAAAAGAAAAATATTATACTCAATAGAAATTGAATGAGCCTAGGCCCACATATCGACACATCAAACCTTATGAGAAGGCAAGACCAGCAGCAAAAACTCTAACTTAGAGCATGTACACAAGAGTAGGTAAATTGATATATTTAGGTATTTTACAGAGGCAAACCCAAAAAGATGCACTGCACCAGTCTCGGTAAAGCTTAGGTATTCTACCTTTAGCCACCAAAACTCGCTTAATTTCCCGAGGCACTGTTCATCAACAATTGCTTGCTTTATTATTATCCCACGATTAACTTTTTCTTCTCTGTGCAATATTGCAGGCTTTGTAGCTAAAACCCAGCAAAACTCTCTCTCTCTCTCTCTCTCTCTCTCTTCTCTTGACACTTCTGTAGAGGGAGATGGGGTAATATTTTATAATATTTTATAATAATAGAGATGATAATAGAGAGGATTGGTGTGAGATTGAGAGATGTTTGAGTAGTTAAAATACAAAAAGTGCACTATAGAGTTATGCTAGCAATAAATGGTGAACGGAATAGGATGTAACAAATGAACATAGCACAGCTGGGGTTTGCAACGGTGAGACAGGGATGGGTATCACTATCTCCGTCCTCAATCCCGGAATCTATCTCCCATCCCTGTACTCAACCCGATCGCTAATGGTGAATTATTATTACCCTCCATCCCCGCCCCAAAACTTGTTTATCAAAAGTAAAATCCACAAAACTGTAGAAAGAGTATACAATTGAAGGAATACATTCTTCTAAATTGTTCAAGACCAAAGCGCTGTAGGCCCAACAATGGAATTACTAATTAGAAACACTGAGGCGATCAAAAAAAGAAAGAAAAAAGAAGCGCCAGTTCATGAGGAGTTGAGGACTCCAAGGGACGAGAAGACTACATTGAGGCAATCCAAAAAAAAAGAAAGAAACGCTTGACTGAGGAATCGAAGGGTAAAATGGTAAATCTTTTGTAATAGTTTTTTTTTATTTTTTTTATGAGGTTCTTTGTAGACTAACTTTTGTATAAAAAAAATATAGGGAGGTCTCATTGAAAAGATTTGCTTCCGGCCTCCAAAACTTATGAGCCGGCCCTGACTGTCGTCACAACTATCACAGCTGACTATGCTGTCCGGGTATAGTAGAGAGGTGGAGATGTCGGTGATGGTGTCGGCACTGGTGTGATAACCCGATTTTGTGATAAATTTGTAAATATGGTGATTGGTAACTTTTCTTAACATTTACTGTCACCGCTATCAGATTCAAAACAATTTTTATCACCCAGCGATAATTTTTGTGCATTTTTCTGAGAACGAAGTCGGAATATGCATAACTTATTAGAGACCAAATGTTCTGTGAGTAAAATGTATACCTTCTAGACCAATCAGTGTCGGCATAGATATTTTCTAGAGGTGGCAATCCTAATCCATATTTTTGAATCCGTCCATTTATAACCCAACCCAATCCGCCCATATTTTATAATGGGTTCAACCCATATTTACATGGGTTTAGATGGGTTAAAAATGGGTTCAATATGGGTTAGAAGTAAAAGACCCAAACTTGGGTTTGGAAAATAAATTTCCCGAAAGCAGGACTCTCTTCTTTCGTCTTCTTCGTCTTCAATATTAGCCCCTGAGAGCTGATGTCTAGCTCCCCGATCCACTGGACTATCTTCTTTTGGAAAATCACGGCATTTTCGGAATTTTTTAAATTAAAGCTAATATAAATACAGGTGATAAAATTAGAAAAATTATTCATTGTCCGATAATATCGTAGTTGTTAAAAAAAAATTAAAATCAAATGTACTTATAAGTACATTGAATTTGGAATTTTTGCGGCATTACATGGAAATTTTTATGTCGACATTCCGCTAAACGAAAAAACTAAGGAAACCAACGGTGGGCCCCGTGCTTACTTCCCGACCTTGCCTTCCAATAAGGTTGATAGAAACCCGAAGCGTAGGGCTAAGTCATCAGTAGCATAATAACCGGAAGTCCGGGATCGTTCCCACAGAGAATTCGAATATAGCTTGATTTGGATTGAAGGTTTTATGGTAGGATTTCGGCGTTTAAGCCCGCCAACTATGGTTTTGCTTTAAAACGGAAAGACTAAAACGAAAACTAGATTAACGCTTGATTAACTTAAAGGGGCAAGTCTCGGGGTCTTCTAACCCTTGACAAAAGCCGTTACCGGTTCTCGATTATAATTCAGGCGAGAGTCACGACCACGCGCTCACGCCCGGAGGATTTTACTTAAAAAGACTACGTACGTTTAACAAAAGATGTGATTTCCCGGAGGCGAATCAACTTGTTTTTAATATTTATCGAACACAAAGGAGGCCACGAGGCCTCGATAAGTCACTTGCCAAGACCGCTTGACTAAGCTCCTTACCAAGGGGTTAACACCCCTAGTTTAGACCGAAAATGCAAGTAAAGCTCCATTCCGGAAAATCATGCTTTAAAGCCCGATGGCTCGAGAACCAAATAACAACCTAAGTCCTCGGGAAAGATTATCCCGAGACTTAACCAAGAACTACTCACACATAGTTAAAGCATAGACTAAAGCATAAAAACAAGGCATAACTTTTAACCGACGGATTCAAAAATAAACTTGATATTATGAAAGATCTAATCCACGACTACAACATTAATAAACGGAAAAACAATAAATGACAAAGACTTACTTGAGTTCTTAAGGAAATTACAAAGGAGGAAACTTGCTCTCTAATGGAGGAAGACTAGAAAAATAAAAGACTTAAAGTTAAAATGAAAACATAATATCCTAGGGAGAGAGAGAGAGAGGACTATATACAAGGTGGCCTAATCTCTTACAAAATATCTCCCAAAATATCTTAAAAGTTGCTAGGATCAAAAATATCCCAAAAGCAAAAAGGGGAAAAAGTAGCAAATTCGGGCACAAAATTCACAGCATGAACCGGTTCATGATTTACCCGTACCGGTTCATGCTTGGCAGATTTTTGGGCAAACTTCGCAGGCTCGTTCCGGACACTCCCGAACTCGGATTATGGCGTTCTTTGGACCGTTGGAAAGCTCGTCGAGTCTACTTTCTAACCCAAGTGGTTTGGATCCAATATCATTTGTACATCAAAAGTTATGACAATTCTACTCTCAGCTGGTCGGAAGATGAGTAGCTTTGGTAAAATCCTCACTTTTCCTTCAATTCCCTTAACCCTTGGGCGACCCGAGCAACCTCTAAACCACCTCTTCATGACTCCTCGGGCACCACAACATGGTGGCACATGGCCTTGAGCACTTGGTTGCATCCGGAGCATTCCTTGGCGTTCAAAACCGCCTTATTAGTACGTTTTACCTGAAAAACACAAAAACCTACCTTACGAGCAATATCACTATAAAAGCTAAATAAAGGCGAGTTAAACCAACATAAAACGGGACTAGTCGCACCAAATATTTACAATATTGGGTGCTCATCACCCCGCATGAATGATCTGAAAACAAGCTCCTCTCTCTCTCTCTCTCTCACACACAAAGATGCAAAAAATCTGGCCTTTTGGTTGATGTTTGTCTTTATTCAAATAAATTTTAGTTTGGACCGTAACTTTTTAATTTTTCGATTCCTCTATTTGAATAGAACCAATAATTCAAAAAAAAATTAACGCGGAACATACAAATACAAAAAAATTAAACAAAGGCAAAAAAAAAAAAATCAATTGGCATATATAAACGAAAGACCCCACGGGGTTTTGCCTATTTGTGAACATATTTCAACACATATCGGGGGAAGACAATGGAGAAGGAAAAGAAGGAAGTGGAAGGGGGGGATAAAAAAAAATTATTTAAAAAAAAAAAGGAAAAAGAAAGAAGAGGAAAACGGGTCGGGTCGGACGGATTTGGATTTGACTTGACCCATATTCGATCCGATCTGTTTCAACCCGTTTACTATTTGACCCATATTTGATCCGCGACTCATTTCAACCCATTCAAACCCGCATATTTGCCACCTCTAATATTTTCCCCAGAAAGAAACGTTGGCCAAACAATAGTAATAAAAATCTCCCACTGGTATTGGTGCTCCTTCAATGCCATAAATGAAGCAGTACTCTTGCAGTCAAGAAATTAGTTGGATAGTTGTATTATAAGCAGTACCCTTTCTATCTTCCATCAACAACCACCATTCCCACTCAAACTCCTCTCACACCTCTCCCTCTTCCTCTCAGCCGAATGCCACTCTCACACATGCAGCTCCGGCAGACCACCACCGGCGAGCCGTTTTACCTCGGTAAACACCACCACACTTGGATCACCACCTCCGTAATATCCATGACCGCCCCATACTCCATCTCTCTCTCTCCTCCCGACAACTCCCACTCCCTAGAATGGGTTTTGGAAGAAAATAATATGGGTTGGGGAATGGCAGCCTATAATAAGATTAAGGGCACCCTAATAATTTCCTTGGGTCATCGTATAATTATGTTCGGGGCGGGCTCGTATAAGGACATTAGCCACCAAAGGATTTTGCAAGCCACAGGTGCGCCGTTTGACCAATTTTTAAAGGAAGAAAAGTGTAAATGTGGGTTAGTACTTAATTAATGTTGTTGCATACTTATGTGCCTCGAACAGGTTCGGATGAGTAATTTGTATGCCTGGTAATTTACGGTCACACTTCAAAGGTGAGTACGATATACCTTGGTTACATAATATTTTTTCAAATTGTTTTGTGATTGTTTATTGTTTTGATTTTTATAAAATGCTATGTTGAATTTAAAATAATAATAATAATAATAACATAATTGTAAAGTTGTGAGAATTGAGTTCAAAAAAAAAATGCATGGGATTAATCTATTAAGAAAAGTGGATAAAAGATTTTGGAGTAAAATCTGGGCGAAAAGCTTTGATGAGCTATATATGTGTTAATTGGTGTCTATGAAATTGTGGATAAGGATTGTTGAACACAAATTTCGAGTCTGCGAAAAAGACGGAAAAATGTTGAACAAGAGTCAATTTTATTGATGTATGGAATTAGGGTTTACAATCTTTGATGTATTTTCTAGTCAAAGAAAATAAAGTCTTCTGATTTTTCTCTTCGGTTGTTAAAACAAGGGCTTGATGCTTGATCTCGAATCAAACGGCGGAATCTTCTCCGAGATTTGTGGCGAAATTGATGATTTGGGTTAAAAGTTCTTCGAGGCTTCGAAGCTTCGATTCGAAGAACTCCTTGGTGGATGCAAACTTGGGCAATTATTTATTGAACCGTTCAATAAATGTGATCAGAACGTGATTTTAAGGGTACTCATGAGAAATCAGCAAAAAAAAATACCGGGAAGGGCTTGATCCGAATAGTTTTTTATTAAACCGTTCAATAAAAAACTGTTCGGATCAAGCCCTTCCTGGTATTTTTTTTTGCTGATTTCTCACGAGTACCCTTAAAATCACGTTCTGATCACATTGAGTGGCTCGGATCATTGAAATTTGATCGGGAAAGGGGAGGTGCGGACGGGAAGGGGTGTGGACTTGAACCTGACTGTATATATATATATATGGCTGTTCAAGTCAGAACGTTCGAATTTTGTTTAGGTCCGAACTTTTGCTCTTAGCCGGTGAATTGTGTTTTTAATGGTCTGGATCTGCGAAAGATTTATGACTATATATATATATATATATATATATGTATACATGTGTGGTATAAATATGCCTTATTATATGGAGTATTATATATATATATATATATATATATATTCACATCTCTCTCTCACACTTTTTTTTTTTGATAGGCAACAAAATTTTATTAGAACTCGACAAAGAGTATATGTAGGGGAGATCAATTACGGACCACAGAGGATGAGGTACCATAATAGGCCTTCAAAAGAAAGAAAAAGAAAAAAGAAAAATATTATACTCAATAGAAATTGAATGAGCCTAGGCCCACATATCGACACATCAAACCTTATGAGAAGGCAAGACCAGCAGCAAAAACTCTAACTTAGAGCATGTACACAAGAGTAGGTAAATTGATATATTTAGGTATTTTACAGAGGCAAACCCAAAAAGATGCACTACACCAGTCTCGGTAAAGCTTAGGTATTCTACCTTTAGCCACCAAAACTCGCTTAATTTCCCGAGGCACTGTTCATCAACAATTGCTTGCTTTATTATTATCCCACGATTAACTTTTTCTTCTCTGTGCAATATTGCAGGCTTTGCAGCTAAAACCCAGCAAAACTCTCTCTCTCTCTCTCTCTCTCTCTCTCTCTCTCTCTCTCTCTCTCTCTCTCTCTCTCTCTCTCTCTCTCTCTCTCTCTCTTCTCTTCTCTTGACACTTCTGTAGAGGGAGATGGGGTAATATTTTATAGTATTTTATAATAATAGAGATGATAATAGAGAGGATTGGTGTGAGATTGAGAGATGTTTGAGTAGTTAAAATACAAAAAGTGCACTATAGACTTATGCTAGCAATAAATGGTGAACGGAATAGGATGTAACAAATGAACATAGCACAGCTGGGGTTTGCAACGGTGAGACAGGGATGGGTATCACTATCTCCGTCCTCAATCCCGGAATCTATCTCCCATCCCTGTACTCAACCCGATCGCTAATGGTGAGTTATTATTACCCTCCATCCCCGCCCCAAAACTTGTTTATCAAAAGTAAAATCCACAAAACTGTAGAAAGAGTATACAATTGAAGGAATACATTCTTCTAAATTGTTCAAGACCAAAGCGCTGTAGGATTACTTCGAAAATGGGTGAAAAAAAGCAGCAGCAAACCACAACCTACATCTGACCACAATGATGCAATACAAAATCACAAACAAGCACGAGCTAGTCACCTAAACTAACACCCACTCTACTTTACCGTTTTTTACGACGAGAAGTTTTGAAAAAAAAAGTAATAATAAAAAAACTGTTTTGAATAAATATTTGTACGATTAATTGGTTCTTATTTTTGGTTCTTATTTGTACGATTTTATTTGGACCAATTTCAAAACCAAACAAATATTTTCGATCGTTTCGGCCGGTTCAATTTTTCTTCTCTATTTTTATTTCACTCTAAAAAAATACAAGTAGTCCGTGTGATTTTGTATAAATAACAAGAGTATAATTTGAGCTTCCTGCCTCATTTTAAATAATAAATACATTCTCAAAATTGGAAATTTAATTTGAAAACTCCAGACATAACCCCTTTCCGAAACTATTTTCAGGATCTTTAATTCGATCTCTCCAGTTATATATCTTTCGTATTACTCCTCGACCGTGTAAAAACCGCGTGACTTTTCTATTAAAAAATCAAAAAATCAAACTTATCTACTTAAACTAAAAAGTGGGGGGGGGGGGGTGTAAGCCCATGTCATTATCCAATTAATGCAGTGCCTCTAGAAGAAAGAAGCGTAGATTATTTTGCAGATTAGCTGTACGTACGTTAGACAAAAGAGAGCTGAATTTTTTAATTCTCTCTTGTCGTCTGACAATTTTAGGCTCCATTTGTTCCACGTAAAATATTTATTTTTTAGTGTTTAGTTGACAAAATATGGGCACAAATATCTTACTAGTAAAATGTTTTACGGCAAATGGAGAAAAATGACTTCCGCATAAAACGTTCGTAAGTCATTTTTCCGTGGTGCAGCCCACTAGAGTTCATTCTATTCCACGATCCAACAACCTTTCCTTCTCTCTTTCATTCTATTCCACTAGAGTTCTAGACAAAATCCAGCTTTGTATACTTCTCTCTCATCTGAAGTGTTTTAATTGGATTAGAATTAGGGAAAATTATGAGTTTTTTCGTGGCTAAACTATATTGTCCAAATGTGTGAACCAAACACAGGAAAACAAAAACGAAAAGTTTGTTTTGGGCAAAACTATTTTACGCTGAACCAAACGGAGCCTTAGTCTCTTACGATAAGACGTATATTTTTTGAATTAAAAAGATTTGGTGTTTATGTGCATAAATCAGTCTAAAAAAAATATACCAAGTAAGCATAAACTAGGGTCGGGTGTGGGATATCTAAAGAATAGTGTACTTACTTGATTCTTTTTTGTCATTTTTAATTGATTTTTGGCTTCTAGTACGGGGTGTTTTGGCTAAATAATGTGAAGGTGTGTACAAAGTGTTTGAGTGTTTGGGATTTTAAAATAATTGGATTATGTTATGATAAAAGATAGTTGCCTTAGAAACACAATGAAGTGAGGAGTTTATACTTTCACTATCACTCTTTCCCTCTTTTACAATAGTATCGCTAGGATTTTGAATTACTCTGTCCATCTCAATTTAACTATCCTTTACTGAAAATAGAGCTTTTTAAAAAGTCAAAATTTTTGCTCTCTATTTCCAAAACTTACCTTCAAAATTGTGACGTTAATTACATGTATTTAAATTATTTATATCTTCCAATATGGATTTCAAAAAATATAGAATATGAATCTTGTTTGATAGACGTTAATTAGTTTTATTATAATTTTTTTTCAAAATCATCAAAAATATTATAAATTAAAAAATGACACGAATATAAAAAGTTGTCAAATCAATTATGAATAAAAATATACTTTTTATGAGTAAAATTGGAAGTTCAACATGTTTGGATGATTATTTTTAAAAAGTGAACACTTGTTTTGGGATATCGCAAAATGAAAATATGGATACTCAAAATGGGACAGATGAAGTAATAAAGAAGAGCTTGCAATTTCCGTTGGGGAAAAATTCAAAAAAACCCCTGAACTTTGAACTCAATGTCAAATAGGCACCTGAACTTAAATAAACTTCAATTGAACACCTGAACTTTCACTCCGTTATCAATTTACCCCCTGCCGTCTACTTGCCGTTAACGGCACAGTTAAAAAAAAAAACTTACTACCAGTTTGCAATCCTATGAAGCAGAAACGTGATTATGAGAGCTTTAGAGACAAAATTTGATTATGTCTCTTTAGAATAATATGATCAGAATAATAAGATCTTCACACCCGTTCAAACGGATTAAAAATTGGAGCACTTAATTTTTTAACCATATTTTTTAATATATAAACGGTCTAAAAAAAATTAAGTGCTCAAATTTTCAAAAAGAATTTTAAAAAAAATTCCCCCTACTTCCAACATTTCTCTCTCTATCTCTCTCCACTTATTACCCGGACCCGGGGGCTCTACTGCCCCAAAGGCACATCAGCCCCTACCCACACACCAAAATGGCAACGTTTTGGTTAAATAAAAAATTCATACCACCAGTTTGCAATCCTATGGAGCAGAAACGTGATTATGAGAGCCTTAGAGATAAAATTTGATTATGTCTCTTTAGAATAATATGATCAGAATAATAAGATCTTCACACCCGTTCAAACGGATTAAAAATTGAAGCACTTAATTTTTTTATCATATTTTTTAATATATAAACGGTCCTAAAATATTAAGTGCTCAAATTTTCACTCCGTTTTGAATCAATACAAAGATATTTAAGTGCTCATAAAAAATTAAGTGCTCATAAAATTAAGTGCTCATAAAATTAAGTGCTCATAATCACATTTCTGCTCCATAGGGTCCTAAATAAAGAACACATACTTAATATGAGAGCCTTAGAGATAAAAATGAATTACGATCCTTTAGAATAATATGATAAGAATAAAAAGATATTTGCATTGATTCGAACGGAATGAAAATTTGAGCACTTAATTTTTTGGGACCGTTTATATATTAAAAAATATGGTTAAAAAATTAAGTGCTCCAATTTTTAATCCGTTTGAACGGGTGTGAAGATCTTATTATTCTGATCATATTATTCTAAAGAGACATAATCAAATTTTGTCTCTAAGGCTCACATAATCACGTTTCTGCTTCATAGGATTGCAAACTGGTGGTAAGTTTTTTTTTTATAACTGTGCCGTTAACGGCAAGTAGACGGCAGGGGGTAAATTGATAACGGAGTGAAAGTTCAGGTGTTCAATTGAAGTTTATTTAAGTTCAGGTGCCTATTTGACATTGAGTTCAAAGTTCAGGGGTTTTTTTGAATTTTTCCCTTTCCGTTGCCACCTCACGTTTGCCGCCTAAAAGTCCTTTTGGAAAATACTCGCTGTGTTTGGTTCACAATTTTGGATTGAAAATTTTGAGTTAAAATGTAAAAACATGTGATTGGATGAGTTATTTCAAAGATGAGTGGGTCCCTTACTCAGACTCACCAAAAAGTTAAAAAAAAAAACCTCACGGATAAAGACTAACGGATTGCCAAGTTGGACCAAAAGTTAACTTCATCTTTGTCCCAAGTGAGTCCCCTTTACAGAGATGTCTGTTCAACCGATGTAGGAGAGTGGGAAGGATGGATCCCGATCGGAATCCCAACGCCGCGTCGGGCTCACTCCGGCCACCGGACGGCCAATCCGAGCCGTCCAAAAATTTTAAAAAATAAAACCGAGTGGGCTTTTGCGAGAATAAATGGCATCCGATGTGTGTAGGTACTCGGATCAAGCACTCCATGTTTTGTATATATCCGTCCGGTGGCCGGAGTGAGCCCGGCGCGGCGTCGGGATTCCGATCGGGATCCTAAAGGAGGGAGATGGAGGAGGGTGGGAGTGGTGGGGGACAATTTTTACTGCACACCACTGGTTGTAGTCAGATTTTAAAGTCAAAGAGGAGATAGATTGCCGGCCTTTGAAAATACTTTTTGGTCCCCACAAATTAAACTCAAATAGTTTTCATTCAAAACTAACTTTGTGAAATAAAATTTTAAAAAGGGAACCGAACACAGGCACTATGTATTATGAAAAATTATCCCGAATTTGAAAATCGATGGTCTAAAATTACTTCAAGCGATTCGGGAACATTCATTTTCAATTTTCGCGTGAGTACCCAGGAGTCAGGACTCCTCAAGTTATTTCCTTCATGGCCAAGAAAAGAATACTCATGGTGTCATCCAATGTGACTTAAACGCGTGAGTACCGACGTGGCGTAGGATCCTACCGATGGCTGTGCTGGGCCGTCTCCGGCCACCGGACGGCCGATCCGATATATATACACGAAAAATAGTTTGTTTAGATCAAGCATCCTACACATATCAGATGCTGTTGATTTCCGCGTGAGCCCGCTTGAATTTTTTTTTATAGAATTTTTGGACGGCTCGGATTTGCCGTCGGTAGGAAAATTTTAAAAATTTTCATTACTTATATCTTTCAATCAATAATGTTTTTAGGGGTTTGAAAACTTTGTATAACAGAACTAATCGTGAACTATAAAACAAGATCCATATTGCATATTTTTGAGATTCATATTGAAAGATATAAGGAATTGAAATTGGCACAAATATAAAAAATTGTCGTCCAATTTGGGATGGAGGGAGTATAATATTTGATTATACTCGATATTTCGGGGACCAAATATTGGGCCCAAAACTGGAGGCCCTAGGCGATGGCCTAGTGGGCCGGGGCCAGCTCTGCTCTAGCGGTCTAAAAATAAAACTTGTCCGGACCAGCTTGTGCGCACCTCAACTAACTACAAAACCTCGAAGGTAAAAACCTGGCATAAGTCCCAATGACCCCAAGATTTGATATAATTGACCTCCGTAAAATTCGAATATGCGACCTCATGGTTAAGCACTGGGCAATTGCTTTCTCATGGCCCGAGGGCGAAACAAAGTGAATACTCCTCAATAAATATCTCTTCTTGTTTTCAACAAAGTCGCAAAATATCTCTCTTCTTGTTTTCAACAAAGTCATAGCTGCTACCCGTAAAGTTCATTCAATTCTGTTTCTACTTGACGGTTTGGTAAGCCGTCCCGATTCATTGAATCAGGACGTCAAATTCTCAATTAGAAGACCATAAAATATTCCTGCCATTTGTTCGTCAAATTGTTAACGCAAATTGTTAGGCTGTGTTCTTATAAACTTAACTTTAATCTGAAAATTTTGTTTTTATTTAATTTTTTTTTGTATTTTTTAGTTTTGCGTCAAATTTTTATAGGCTATTGATTCGTTTCGACGAAAGGAATCGGAAAAGTAAATTTTTTTCTTTTACCCAATTATTTTGAGAAATAACTATTTTTTAGCCCAAAAAGTCACATTTTTTGCTTGTGGTTATAATTTCTCAAAATACTTAGGTAAAAGTAAAAAAACAAATTTACTTTTTCGATTCCTTTTGTTGAGACGAATCAATAGCTTAATGATTGGAGAGAGATAGAGAGAAAAATGAGAGTAATAATTAGAGAGAAATAAGATAATGATTAAAATTCAAAATTCAAAACCCTTACACGAACAGGGTCGGAAAGATCGGATCGAGCACCTATCCATATCGGAACTGATTTTTCACAAGCCCAGTAAATTTGTCACTGTATTTTAAAATTATTGAACAACTTGAATCATTCGTGCAAGACTTAGAGTGGGCTCCGCGTGTCCGTCAATACCCATGTAACCCATGGTTTGTTTCCGTTGCAACGTCAAAAAAAACTTTGTTAAATAAAAGTCTTCCCTTTGGAATTAACCCGCTTCAGTTGTTATGCTTACACGTGGCAACTCAACAGTTACGTTGCTTATTACACGTATGGTAGATACGCTCCCCGTACAATGTATCTAGACGGAAAAAAGTATCTTACACGTGGCAACTCAACAGTGCAAACACATTTAAACAAAAATTGCTTACGCGGCAGATTATGAGTGCTCGTTGGAGAATACGTTATTGCTCTCGAGGAGACACGTGACCCTCAACCAAGAAATTTTTTCAACAATTTGTGTGTAGATTTCTTTAGGACCCTCTGGCATAGAATGTTGACTTGATCATTAATACTGCTTGAGTTGAAAATCTTGATCTCCTTATTATATTGTTTGGGTCCATTTTCAAGATTCGGTATTGATGACAATATTAAAAGCATTCATTTATTTTGTAGTTCAATGGGAACAAGGGCGGAAGCATGTTAGGTCTGCCTTGGCTCAATTATGCTGTGTTTGGAGCATTTTTTAATTTTTTTTTTTGAAAGAATAATAGGAATAATAATTAGAGAGAGATAGAAAAAAAAAATTAAAATAGGAAGAATCTAAAGAAAATTTTTAAAAAAAATGTTTTTCCAAAAAAGAAGCAAACACAGCATAGGAATTTTGTCACCATTCTCTCAGCCGACTCTCCCACATCTCTCTCTCTCTCTCTCTCTCTCTCTCTCTCTCCTTCTTCTTCCCCACGAAATGGCCCCACCTCTGCCAACCCTATCAATTCTAGAACAAATGGACAAGATATGTAAAACTTCTTTCTTTTTTTAATAATTCTGGTGTCCGGACTAGTTTTTGCGTATCTCGACTAATTCTGGAATCAATCCCACTCCACCGTCTAATTGCGGGATCTCAAATAAAGTCGAAGCAAAATTTTATATGGACTAGCCCCAAAGGGAGTTGATAGCGAAAATTTCGAACCAGAGACCTTAGGACGGAGTAAACCCCTATGTCCATACCTTAACTAATAGGCCAACTCCTTTTTGGTTAAAATTCACTGAGAACTTCAAAGAAAAAAGGAAAAAGATGACTAATAAGAAGATCTATGCATGGTTCTTTGTAAAATGGCAAAGCGTCTACGGAGCACATACGAATGGGGTAATATTAGCCAAGGAAATCCTCCGACAAGGTACGCCATTCTATGTAGCGCAGTCGATACAACGTTGTTCTATATATGCAGCGCTATCGATATCAAAGATTAAGGGAGGATTGGAAATTTCCTATTAAAATTAGAAATTAATTAGGAGAAATTAGAAGAGCCTCTCAAACCAAGCTTCATTTTCATTCTTCAAATCTTCATTTTGAAGAATCTCCCTCCCTCAACCGTACTTCAATTACTTTCTTTCTAATTTCTTCTTCCTCTTCTTCTTCCTTAATTTCTTTTTTGACGAACTCATCTTAACTTGAATTCAGATAAACATGTATGCCATGTAGGTATTGATTACGGTTAACAAAGGTCGCTTTATTGTAGTAACAAACCAAAATCACTTACACCAAGATAATAACTTTTAAAATCTACCAGTGTCGGGATAGACTATTCGAATCCTACAGGTTTGTGGTGTTGCCGGTGGTGAACGATAGGATAATGGGAATGAGTTGTAGAGAGGAGATCGAGAGTGGGAGTGATAGGAGGGGGTGATGAAGTTTGCTGATGGTGGTGATGGAGTTCGCTGGTGGCGGCAGCGTGCCTTAATAGTAACGGGGGATGGGGGTGGCTGTGAAAGAAAATTTGGTTTTGTTAGAAAAAGGTAAAGGAGTTTTTTGGGGTTTTATTCCTCGACCGTGTTAAAACCGCGTGACTTTACAAAGAGCAGATGTTGATTTCTTCTTCTTTTTTTTAAATTAATTTTTCTGTGTACCACAAACAACGTTTTTTCATCTCACAAAAATCTATGCGATCCCAACACTTAAAAGCGGAGCCCACACACTTATAAGAGTTAAGAGAGGACTAGAGGAGAACATTGCTCCAAGAGCATACAACTGTTGTGTGTTGTGTGTAACTAATTCTGGCCGTTTAGATGCGTTTGGACGGTCCAGATTTTAAGTAAACTATTTACGCGAATAGTTTATTTATTCCCTGAACAAATCCTGACCATTAATTACAAAAATGAACGGATAACGATCGGTTGTGCATATCACTTTTGATTATTTATAGAGTCGGTTGTTAACTTATTATCCCTGTTTTGTATTACTCCATTATCGTAGTTGGGTAGTGGTCCCGTGGAATTGGGCGTGTTTATATTATGTAACTTATGGCCTTTCAAAAAAATATTATGTAACTTATTATTTATAGAGTCCGATATAGCCCGTGTTTTTTTTCCAGACAGTATACATTAATCGGGGATTAGCGGGGTGTTGGTATATTAGTCAACGGAGGTTTAGAGACTATCCATAGCCCTGAATCCCCAAATCTGCTACCCGTGAAACTCGAATCTTGATCGCCACTGAAAAGAGAAATGAACATTCCACAGGTGCTAGCGTGCAAGTTCAGATGTAGTCCGTGTTTATATTATATATTATTTGAAAAGTTGCATGGTTGGGTTCTGGAAGTTGGACGTGTTTATATTATATATTATTTGAAAAGTTGTGTGGTGTTTGGCTTATTTTGGTGTGACGTGTTGGGAGATTGCTTCCAAACATCTCTCGATGTTAAATGCCCACCAAGTGTTGGTTCTCTGTTTTAGGGGGTGTTTTTGGTAGTGAAAAATTTGTACTACCTCAGTTCCTAAATAAGTGTCCAGCGCGCAAACTTAGACTTTTAAAAAAATGCATTTGTTTCGTTAAAAAAAGTCAAACCATGCAACTATTAAATTATATTTCGTTTTTGCTATTTCCTTCTCTATTACTCCCTCCGTCCCGATTTGTTTGTCCATTTTTTGACTTTTAAGTATTCCAAAATATTTGTCCATTTGACTTCTATTTGAATCAATTTTTCCTTTTTACCATTTCTTTAGTAGAATAAAGTAACTTTTGTAAAAAAGGTTAGGGTAAATGTGAAAAATTGTCTTTTTAGGTGTAATGATTGTGTTCTTATAAAAATTAAAATTTTGAGGTTGGACAAACAAATTGAGACGGAGAGAGTTAGGGGTGAGCAAAAAATTCGTAAAATCGTGAATCTAGTCCAAACCAATCCAAACTGAAATGTTTGGTTCGGTTTTTTAGTAGTATGGTTTAGTCATGGTTTAAAAAAATTAGAAACCGCATTATATGGTTCGGTTTGTGGATTCACATTTATGGTTATGGTTCCAAACTGATTCAAACCGCACAATACATACATACATACATACATATTTATAGTTATATATATATATATAATTTAATTATGGGAGCTTTACTCAATTATTTTTCTAATTTATTGATCCTATTAATCTACTGCAATATTTAGTTTTTCTTGTCAAGATATTTAGTAGTTGGTATTCTTAGTTGGTTCACTTAAATGAATTACCTCTATTTCATTTTATGAGTTTAAGACTTGAAATTAACAATTGTTGGTATTCTACTCTTAATAAGTTGGTTGATATTAGTGTGTTTTGGTAATTTGAATGGAATTGATTTTAATATATACAAGTTTTCTTTTAATTTATCTTTGTAATTTTATGTATTTTAATTTTTTTTTGAAGATGATCGATAACTTAGTTAAAAGCAAACCATGGTTTAAAACCGAAAGCAAACCGTGGTTTAAAATCGAAACCAAACCGTATTTTAATGGTTTGGATTGGATTGGTTCTATGGAATTTGTGGGTTGGTTTGGTTCTCCAAATTTATAATCCGTAGGTATTGGTTTGGTTCTTGGTTTATTATAAAACCGGACCATACTCACCCCTAGAGAGAGTATAGTATATCTGTAAAAATATTTGTGCCATACAATGTTTTTTTAACCAAAAGAATTGACACATAAAACATTTAGGGATTTTCATCAAAACATCAGTTAATATTGATTTATGTCATGTCAATTACAATCCTATGCATAGCACGGGTTTTATGCTAGTTCATACTAGATATTGTTTGAATTAACAAACCCTTGATTTGTGGGATAGTTTTTTCAATACATGGAAAACAATACAAAGATCCTCTTCATAATTTGTGGGGATTAGGGGAACGCAAATGACTTTACCTATTAGGTCAAATTTAAAATTTAAACTACGGCAGGTCTCACAAGAAGCTAGGGAATCAGCCTACCGTCTCTGACTATTATTTCCACACTACATCCACCAATCAAATAGGAGTAGGTAACAAATTATTTCCGAAGTACCCCCAAAAATTAAAAGTTACTGTAACAATTTCCCTCCAAACTCTTCAACACATAATTTGACTCATTAGTATTATCGAAATTCTTTCGAAAATTTAAAAAGTCATACTCCTATGAGATTTGTAAAATATTAGCAAACCCAATATTAATTCAATAACTCATCAGATAAAGGCCTCGGTTGGCTTAAATAAGACATTTAGTTTTTTTATTTAATTTCTTTAGTATTTGTTATTTTTCGCGTCAAATTTTTAAAGATATTTGATTCGTCTCAACGAGAGCATTCAGAAACAGTAAAAAATAATTATAGGAATTCAATTAAAGAGAATGAAAAATTCAGAAATTTTCCTGACGAAGAGAAGCTTCTTCTACCCTGTACTATATTCATAGCTTTCGTCTCAGATTCTCTCTCTTTTTTTTATACAGGAAAAAGAAGGAATGGTCTTTGCCTAAACAAGCAAGAGTACTGGAGCAAGGAAATAGGATAATGGAGGAAGTAAATGGAAGAATTTGTGGACCCCACATGAAACCGACATATGTTGGCAAAGAAAAAGTAAAAATCATTAGGTCATCTCGATGACAGCATTAAAAAAAAAAGTAAAAAATTATTATCGATTCTCAATTTTTGAATAAAGACAAAAGTAAATCAAAAACTTGTGCAAAAGGGGGCACCCTTCGGAATTCAAAATTTTGCCTTTTAACTTCCCGGTCATATTTTTTACTAATTTCTTGTGGGCATCCATAAAAATTACATTTTGCACACATTGAACGGTTCGGATTATAAAAATTTGATTAAAAACTGTGAAATTGAGATTTGAAGTGTTTTTTTTAGGTGTCCTTTGAACTGTCTCGTTATTTAATAGAGTGCAAATTACCTAGGCTATCCATTTGCAAACAGGTAGGAAAGTCCTGCCTTGTTCAGCTGTTTCAAATGCTGTCATATTCGAAAGACAACGGAAAGTAGTGGTTATACACATCACTGGGGATTTTGGGAGTTATGCCTTTGTAAGGTTTTGGTTATACACATCACTGGTTTTGGTTATACCATTAATGGTCAGTTATGCCATTTTTTACGGTGTCCCCAAATAGTGGGTGGACACCGTAGCATCATCCCAAGCAATTACACACACAGAGAGATATAGATACACCAACTATTCTCTACAGGGAAATGCTACGGTGTCCACCCGCCATTTGGGAACACCGTAATTTTTGGCATAATTGACCATTACAAGCATAACCAAGATCAGTGATGTATATAACCAAAGCCTTACAAAGGCATAACCCCCAAAATCCCCAAAATTTCTCGGGATTTTGGGGGTTATGCGTTTGTAAGGCCTTGGTTATATATATCACTGGTTTTGGTTATGCTTGTAATGGTCGGTTATACCAAAAATTACGGTGTCCCCAAAATAACCGAGGACACCATAGCATCATCCTTCTCTACAACTTAATTTGTTCAAATTCCAAAGAAAGTTTACTATGGAATTTGTCTGTTCCTCACTTAAGAGCTTCATTCCACTCATTTTGGAGAGCAAATATTAATAGCCTAAATGAAACACATAATCAACCAACAGCGAACGAACCTTTGAGGATAATGAAGGAATGGAACCCTTCGTACATATAAATTTTGGTGGCTTTTGGGTGGAGTTAGGCACCACTTCTCCCCAGTCATACAAAAACATGTTGAGGACTTGAAGCGAACATTTGGTGTGCATAACGTCCCCTGAAGGGAACCCCGTCCACAATGCATATTCTATCAATAACACAAGGTGTAAAAGGCTAAAAACATTATCCCTGATCAGATTCTGAAGTTGTAGTCTAGCCAAATCGAATAATCGGCTATGTCAATTTCATGTTCTACTGATGAATGGAACATCAGTTCTTGCAATTAATGGCCATGGGAGCGAATACGGTGGATACGTTTGGGCTGGCCAGGGAGGCATCGCGTATCTGTGAGAACCTAATTAAAACGGCGGAGATGGAGATGGAGATGGAGGGCGGAATATGGAGGTTGCGTTTGTCTCAATAGATGATTCCTCCAATATCGTCATCGTCGCCAATAAATTCAACCACCTAAGGCAATGGGGATGCCTTTTTTAGTTTGCGGGTCGTGGGAATGAGGTTTCTGTTGAGGGTTTGTTGCTAGATGTCAACTCACGTTTGCGATGTTTGCCGTTTCCATATTTCGCCGGCGGACGTGACGTTTGAGAGATCATCTGTAGGTCATGTGCGCAACGTTTGTAGGTTAAGGGGTTTTTTTTTTCCCTGCAGAATCCACCGAAGGGTATTTTAGGTATTTACCTGATTTAGGGAGGGCATTTGTGGAAAGAAAAAGGAGAAAACAATAGATAAGCCTTCGTACTTTTAAAAGAGAAGTATAGATAGGAATAATAAAACCTAGACCTAGAGGGAAACTAATTGATTGGAAGCTTACTACATTAAAGTCAATTAAATTTAATGTACGCGGTTAGAGCTAAAAGAATTGAATCATGCATTAGGCCATATTTTTGGCTCCTACTGTGGAAAGTGGCAACACAATTGATGCAAGTTTTGTTGGGCCCAAAGGTTGCTTTTTATTCTTATTTTGACAGAAACTTGGACCATGCCAAAGAACTTCAACGTGTAAGTAATGAAAGAAAAAGGTGAATTTGTGTCAAAAGTTCAAGGGAAAATGACAAAGACGTGTTTTGATAATTAATATCCGCCAATGACATTTCCAGTATTAACAAATGTTCTTAGCTTGGTCTTGACGGGTATTAATTATCAAAACACGTCCTGGACCGTCATTTTCCCAAAGTCCAATTAGGTATTAATGGCCTAATGGGAATCAGTAATCACACGCATTTTCCTAGGGTGTAGATGAAACGCGCATCTAAGTAACAACGTTCATGCTTTGATTTAATACTTTATCATTCGAATCGTGATGGTATAACTTGAGGATTTATCTATGATGATAATTTTTCTCATTTAATCTTGTGTATCATTTTCTAAATTTTATTAAAGTTCATACAACGGTTCTTAACTGTTTTGTGATAATTGGGTAAAGATGAGTTATGTTCCGTAAGACGCACCGTATACTATTAGACAATCCGTGTCATAGAAACAGATCATATACTAGTAAGATGGTTCGTGCCCGCAAACCCTAATGAGATCTGGATCGATTCGATTAATTTAGCATTTATCATCGCAAAAACATTGTTTGTTTCAACGGATCGTGTAGATTCGAATTCCTAGGTCTTTCCTCTCATAAACTCTCTTTACTTTTTAATTGCTTTAATTTAATTTTGTTTTTAATATTTTAAAAGTCAAACAATTCACATCACTTTCCGAATTAAGTTTGGTCAATCAGTTAGTTGTGGACTAGCTTTCAATGTCGTTCAGTCTTGATCTTTGTATGTAATCTGGTTCTTCTTTCGGTTGGCATCTCGCTACATTTCCTCCTTTGGTAGCGGGTGACAGATAAAGTTGTCCCCGACCTTGCTAACATAGTTGGGATGTAGGTCTTTGGTTGTGATACCATGTTGTCCCGTTTCCTTTTAATCTTGGTAACTATATATGTTTCTTAGATTAACAAAAATTTCATTTGCCGATCCCAATTTTTTTTTTCCGTCTTACCGAATTAGTCTAGAAATTAATTGAAACACTCGAAACTTAGCCTTGGTAATCCCAGAGGACGATCCTCGGAGTACTTACCGCTATCTTTTTGGTAGTAGTAATTATTTCATTTTATTAATTATTTTTTGATACGGTAAGGAGTAAGGACACGATCACCACCTAAACAAATTTTACCAAGTCTAGTTCAATTCAAAATTACCACATGTATTTAATTACATTCATACATCATTGTTATGGGTTTTTTTTTTTTTTACCTTCATTCATATTCGAGACTATTTTAGGGAAATGATTTTGCCACTCCCTTTTTTGTTAAAGCCACTTCCTTGCAAGTGTATTTTTTGTTAACGCCACTTCCTTGCAAGTGTATTTTTTGTTAACGCCACTTCCCTGCAAGTGTATTTTTGGTGAAAAAAATACACTTGCATGGGAGTGGCATTAACAAAAAAGGGAGTGGCAAAATCAGTAGCCCTATTTTAAATGGTAATTTCAAGTGTTCGGCAGCCGTTGGTGATCTGGGAGCTCTACTTTAGCGTTTAGAAGCAAGTATGAATGTCGCTATACAAAGGAGATTCTGGTACTCGTTTCTGAATTCTCTTCACTGCGGATCATGTTTTGCTATCGCGAGACTAATGGAAAATTTCACTACCGGAAACACCCCCTTGGTGCTCTAGAAAGTGGCCCATGAGAATTGAAATTAGCATTTTGATTGACATGGAATTATATATGTATATTTTTCTTCATTCAACCATAAAAATTAAACTAACTGGAGCTAGCTCTTTTGGCTAAGATTTTTACGTCCCGTCACAAGATCAGAAATTTGAGTCTCCCCATCTGCGTGTGGGTATTCTTCCCCTTGTATTTGTTGAGAGTGAAAGTGTGATCTTCATTAACTAAATTTGGCTATTCAAAGAAAGAAGGTTGTTAATTTTGGTTATCCAAATGCCAAATTTTGATTTTGAGAAAAAGTTCTTTCCGGATCAACCGGACAAGGGGGGCTGTCCGGACAGCCCCCGTGTGGGCCCCCTTCGCGCATTTTTCCGGTATTAAATTTTAAAGAGGTGGCTTTTAGCTTGTGTCAATAGAAGTCAGGGGAAAAAAAAAAAATGGAATGCTCAATATACGAGGGTATGATTCACTCCAAAGTCACAAGTAATGTAGAGGAAATTTGCCTCTCATGTGCTATCAGTTCTTTTGGGGTCAGTCCATTTAAAATTTTGATATGGCTTTAATTTGGACTTTGCAAGTGAGCGATTGGATTGGTCTTTCAAAATTAGTCGAGGTACGCTTAAATTGACCCGGACACTTAAGGTATAAAAAAAACGTGGAGGAAATTGGTCCACCAAATTATGCTCTCGTGCAACACATTTCTTATGAGAGGCAGCTGGGGCGCAATTTCATTCGACGTGCAATTATGATGGGTAGGCCAAATTATCCTCTTTAAAATTTAAAAACTTATTAAAATTTTTTCGCCTTTATTAGTTTTACGCCAAATTTTCGTGAATTCTTGATTCGTCTAGTTGAGACGAATCGGAACAGTAAATAAAAATTACAGTTGAGGCTGCACGCTTTTAATAAGTTTTACGCCAACTTCTTCCAAGTTTCAAACTCCAAAACACGACCCATGAATTGTGCACGCTTTCTCATATGTTAAAATATTAGGGTGAAAGTATAAAAAAAAATTTACTTTTCTGATTCCTCTCGTCAAGACGATCAATAAGGCTAAAAAGTTTGTTGCAAAATGATCCAATGTGAAAAAAAATTGAATTAGGACAAAACCGGAAAAAAAAAACAAAGGAGTTTTTTTTGGTTATTATATATATTTTAAATTTTGAAATCCACTTTTGTAATTATCTCCCGTAATTATTGTATTGAATTCCACTAAGAGAGCCCTGAAAGGCCGTTCAGCTAAATATGCCAAGTGGCTTATTTTTTGTCCTTATTAAAAAAATTTCATATTTGTTAGTATTGCGTCAATTTTTTGGGGATTATTGCATCTCCATGACGAGAGGAATCTAAAAAGTAAAAAAAAATTCAATCGAAACCTAATTTTTTTGAATAAAGACAAAAATAAGCCAATTTTTTCGTTTTTATTCAAAAAAAAATTGGATTTCGATCATAATTTTTTACTTTTTAGATTCCTCTCGTCATGGAGATGCAATAATTCCCAAAAAATTGACGCAAAACTAACAAATACGAATTTTTTTTGAATAAGGACAAAAAAATAAGCCACTTGTCTTATTTAGCCAAACAGCCCCTAAATAATGAGTCTTAGGGTGTTCGTTGAAAGGCTTAAGAGCAAAAAAATCATTATGGCCATTTAGAATAAAATGATCAAAAAAATACGATCTTCGCCCCGGTTAAATGGAATTGAAAATTGAAGCGCTTAATTCTTGAATTATATTGAACGGGTGGAACCACAAAATATATAGTTTTTCCATTTTTCATTATTTTACCATCAATATTAGGCTCGTTTGATAGGTTTCGTTGAGTAGATTTCAAAATTATAAAATTTATTTTAAAACAATACGTCAAGAAAAAATTATTACCATTTAAAATTTTATAACAAAAAAATAAAATGAGAGAGAGAGAGAGAGAGAGAGGGGGGGGGGGCTGGGGGTAATGTGGGAAAACCGGGTGGGGTCAGGGGGGGGGAAAGCAATTAATTTCCCAACACGTATTTGACTATTAGCGTACGATGTGATGTGAGAGTTAACGTGTCCTTTATTAAACTGATGTAGACTTCACTATTGGAAGTGCGGTTGTGCTAACCGGTGCAATATGGCGTGGGATAGGAGAGAATAAAGTATGATGTTTCCCATCAGTTGCGGCAGCTTTTACCGTGTTTTGCAGACTACTTTCTAATCATTTTCTGGTTGTCACTCACTTTAGCTTGAATGACGAATTTAACCTTCTCTTTTGTTGCTCTTTAGATTCTCACCTGTTGTATTTTAGATCAATCCTTCTACCACCACACTCAATCACACCCATACTTACAATAAGGGTGGGGTCCACATACACTGACTCACAACATGGGTGGAGCCCACATACATTATACACCTAGTATGTGTGGGCCACACCCTTATTGTGAGTGTGGGTGTATAAATGAGTATAGTGTTAGAATTACCGATTTTAGATACACATCCCAACCACGTCATTATCTCATCGATCTTTCCCTTGCTGCACGAGTGACCTTAAACGGGTGGGTTTGGATTGAGTAGATTAGTATGCTTTTTTTTTTTGTCTTTAATTAATTTTTTTTGCATTTGTTAATTTTACGTCAATTTTTTGTGACTTAGTGATTCGTCTCGGCGAAAGGAGTCGAAAAAATATATAAATCTTCTATCGAAACTCATAAATTTTTTCAAAAAGAAAAAAAAAAGTGAAAAAGTCATGACCTACGCATAAAGGAAAAAAACATAGCATCTCCCACTAATAGAAGTCCTTCAGTCTCATTTTGCGGTGAACTCAATGGAGTCAGTTATAGTGACTACTGTGAAACAAATAGTATGCTAGATGCGTCACTTTTTCACTCATTTTTTTTGTCTTTTTTTGTTCTATATATGCAGCGCTGTCGATATCAAAGATTAAGGGAGGTTTGGAAATTTTCTATTAAGATTAGAAATTAATTAGGAGGAATTATAAGAGCCTCTCAAACCAAGCTTCATTTTCATTCTTCAAATCTTCATTTTGAAGAATCTAGCTCCTTCCCTCAACCATACTTCATTTTTTTTTTTTACACGCAACCATACTTCATTTTGACCATACTTCATTTTGAGTTCTTTAAAATGAAGAATTTACCCTCTTTAAAATGCTATACTATGTGATATTATTGCTTATTTATCATGATACTTAATTAGAAGGAGATTCACGATACCTTTAAAATGAGACCAATCATAAATATACTTAATAAATTTTCTTTTCAAAATTTTGGAGGAAAAGTTGAGGTTTGGAGCTAGAGAAATGGATGAAATTTTGAAAAAATAAAGAATGGTAATTAATTGAGGTTCATTTAAATAGTCGTATTTTTCAAAATTTTGAACTTTGAAAATTGGGTTGGAGGTGCTCTAAAAGATTAGTATATATGTGAACGGTGATTTGTATTTAAGAATAGGGTCAAGATTGTTAGCTAAATACGGTTCACAAAAATGTAGGAAAGTCAAAAAAATACGGTTTAAATTGGTCGTACTTCCATTTCGTTTCCTTGCAATAGAATTGGGACTAAACTATTGCTGAGAGAAAATACAAAGAACGTGATACTCTCTGGTTTACGTTCTCTTTCAGAAACTTACGTTCCCCTGATGATTGAAGCAATTTCTTTTTAGAAATCGCAAGAGTAGGGGTGTTAAACGAGCTGAGCAAGTGGTTGATCAAGCTTGGTTTGGAAACTCAACGAGCTTTAAAAATATGTTTAATCCGACCTTGTTGACGAGATGAGCCAATCTTAAGCGAGTTATACTCAATCCAAACACAAGCCGATCTCGAGTAGCTTGAATTTTTGTACTATCATAAGTCGAGTAGTAGCTTGTTCGAGCTTGATTTGAAATCTTGAATAAGCTTTTAACAAACTAACACAGACTCAAACTCGAGTAGCTTGATTCGTTTAATAGCCCTACACAAGAATAAACCAATTATGTTAAAATTATATTCTAAGATCAACAAAGAAATAATTGCAATTCATTTATCTGAATACATTTAGATTCACTATTCAAAGTTTATTTTAAAATTGTTGCATATCTATCTCTTAATTTAATTATTTTTGGACTAGTGTGCAGGAAAATTTCTCGTTATTTTGACATAACCACCTACGCCCGTTCAAACAAAAAATAATGAAAAAAAATTGACCAATCTCAAACCAATAATTACATACTATTAACAAACATTCTATATTACATAATCAGATACAGTCCCAAAATACCATATCATATGATCATAGTTACCCAAAAAAAAAAAATATATATATATATATAGATATATATATATATATATCATATCTTCACATCGTAACCCCACGTTCATCTCTCTCTAGATCTTTCTCTCTCTGTTCCTGCTCATCTTCAAACGTAGAATTATCAAGTTCCTGGAAAAAAATATATATATATTGAGAACATCAAAGTTAAACAAATTAAAATATTCGATAAGACATATATTTTCCGAATAAAAAATTCGTGTACTCATATTTTAAAATTCTCATTTTAAAACCATTCTGTGACAACATCGATCGTTGTCAGGGAAACGTTTTGTTCACACTCTAGTAAGACACCCGTCACCATAACAGAGTGTATAGTGACTGATTCCCACATTCTCTGAACAAAAGAACTCTCAACTCCTTCAAACTTGCATGTCTTACTAGAGTGTGAACGTGCCATTATAAATGTTTATGCCCATAAAGAAGCTGCAGGTGGAATGGTTTACCCCAACTGAAACACGTCTCAACAATTACTTGGGGGATGGGGGGGGGGGGGGGGGGGGGGGGGAGGTTTCAGGGAAACGTTTTGTTCATAGCAGGATTGATAGATTTCTAATCTATGTGGAGGAGTTGGAGAAGTTCAATTTGGTGCTATGGGGAACAGAAAGATCAGTATCTGACCATGTTCCTATAGAATCTTACGTCAGTTTTGGCGTGGCTCTCTCTGAAAATGGGTGCAAGATGAAGAGAGCTCAAGGTGTAGTGGGGTGAACTGTTAAATTTTGCTAATGTTTCAGATGAAATTCTCACATCTTTCCAACTCCCATTTCTGGGGAGGGCTATGAGTTTTTGGAAGATACGATGGTACTGATAGAAATTTGGTTCAGCTTTGGGGATTCTCATGAGCTAAAGTGTTTATCGTGCGATGAGGGATGAGCTGCTTGTTGCTGTGATGAATTTTGATAGACTGGTTTTTCTGGAATGTTTATTCCCATTTCAGTTGATGGTATGGCTGCTATTGGCTGCTACTGGATTGGATATACTCGTGCTGATTGTTCCAACGGGGCTGATATGATTTGGGGACGTTAAGAAGATGATCTAAAGCTGAAAGATTTCTCTGTTTTTGAGCTATGCTGCTGGTATTGAAGCTTCAAATGGATCGAAATGCTGAATCTTGGGCCTCTTATTCCCAGGCTCATTCAATCTCTATTGAATGCAATTTTTCTTCTTTCTTTTCTTTTTGTAGGCCTATTATGGTACCTTGTGGTCCGTAATTGGTCTCCCCTCGATGTACCATTTGTCGAGTTTAAATAAAATTTTGTTGCCTATCCAAAAAAAACATCGATCGTTGTCTTTTATTTTATTTTTGAACCGGATAACTTCGATTATTGTCAACTCTATTCAACACTTTATTCTCGACCAAAACATTGAAAGAATTTTGATATAAGAGTTTTGTTCCAAAAAAAATTTAAAAATGAAAAAAAATAATTGAGATAAGAGGAGAGAGATAGACGTGATAGACCTCACAAACCCTAGAAAACTAAAGACTGTTTAGAGAAATCGGTTGATAAAATTTCCACCTCAAGACATAGATCTAAATCTTCAGTTCAAAAATTCGGGATTCAAATTCAACGCAGTTTATCAACCGACAAATGCAGATTTCGTAGAGAGAGAGAGAGAGAGAAGCGGGGGGAGGAAGTTTTAGACAGAGAAAAGTAAAACTATAAACTGAGTGCATGAATAACGGAATATTTAATTACCGGATTAAGACTCATATGCCAAAGATGTGGTAATATATGAAACCCCATAGACAAGAGGAGTGTAGCGGCCTTTGTGGTGGTCTCTGTGGCGGTGGGCGTCCATCCGGAGACTGGGGTGGAGGTGGTGGTGGTACTGATGGATGACACCATTTGCGACAAAGAAACGAAAGGAACACAATCGTGACAGCGATAATCCCCAAGACAATCCTACCAGAGCGACCCACGAGGAACGAATGCACGGAGAACGTGGTCCCTGGCTGTGGCGGCGATGCTGGTGAGACGTGAGCTTTTGGTGGAGTGTAATTCGTTGGTGGTGAACACTGAGTTTTCGGTGAAGTACTGTTTGGTGGTGGTGGTGAGAAGCGAGTTTTTTCTGGAGTTGTTTTTTGTGGTGATGGTGGCGGGAAGTGAGTTTTTTTAGGTGGTGATGGCGGCGAGACGTGAGCTTTTTGTGGAGTTGTTTTTGATGGTGAGGGTGGTGAGGAGTGAGTTTTGTTTGGTGGTGATGGTGGTAAGAAGTGGGTTTTGTTTGGTGGTGATGGTGGTGGTGAGAAGTGAGCTTTTGGTGGTGGTGAGAAGGGAGTTTTGGGTGATGAGAGGTACCTGCGGTGGTACTTAGCGGTGGAGAGGGGAGGAAGGGAGAATGAGAAAAGGAGGAGAATAGCAAATACAGATCTCCACCACATTTTTTCGAATCGCAATGAACAACGGAGCGGCAGGAGGGTAGTATTTATAGATAATAGAAATTTTTCGGTTGCTGGGTGGGTATATTCTAGTGATATCTGTTCGGCACATTTGGACCGTCCAATATATTTTTGGACGACTTGAATTGAAATTCACTCTCCACAACACTTTCTTTCTCTCCAAATTCGAGCTGTCCAAAAATGCAATGAATGGCTCGAATGTTCCGACTTCCGAGTTGACACCACAAGGTATCGCACCGAAAAATTTTAGGGTTCGAGTCAAAATAAACTAAAATGACAATATGACCCTTCAGTTCTTTGTCAAATTACTCCAACTGAATACACGTACTTTCTCCTCTTTTTTCCCTTCACTTTAATATTTTCTTTTTATTAAGCCTTTTTCCCCACTTTAACTACAGGCAGCATTCTCCCCTTCTTTTTCCACTTCCCTTCAGACCATCTTTCCCACTTTTTTTCACAAACTCCAAACCACACTATGAACTCCAAAAGATGCAGGAGTATTTTTTTCTAATTGATTTTGACACTTCACTTTATACTAATCAAATTCCAGTATTTGTCTTTTAATGTTCAAAATACATGGTATTTTAGAAACTAACATGGGGATTCTGGCTCTATTTTTTTGGTAATGAATTCTGGCATATGACACATTGTAAAATTGACAGCTAAACACCCAAATATAAAAATACTAATACAAAATGCAAAAATCAAGTTCCCATACACTCTCAAAATATGGTATTTCATTTCAAAATTATGGTCCACAAACAAAATATACATAAGTGAACCCCAAGGGGTTGACTTGTGACATAGCAGTTTGGTCTTAGGTTTGAAACATCACCAAGTGCTATCGACTCCTTTGGAGTCAGTCCATACACAGCTTTGTTCCGACTTTCATTGAACTCCTAGCAAATAGGCCAAGGAATTGGCCCCATAATTAGTCAAAGTGTGCATAAACTGACCCACACTTGAGTTATCAAAAAAATATATACCAGTGCATTTGGATTTTTCATACCAATTTAAAGATTTTAATTAATTTTTAAATTGATGCAAATAAATTCAAAATGGGAATATACAGAAGAGATTTTTTATTTAAAATTTATTTTTTTCGTAGTGGACAACAATTTTAGGACGATGACATCATTGACATGGCATCATTTGGTTGGCAAGATATTTGTTTTACAAAATTTGGAGGTGAAACGAGTAGGCATTTTGATGAAGATACAATACTACACGGCAGGCATTTGAAAAACAGAACTAAAAGACAGTACAACTGTACACGTGGATGTTTTTTTGTTGTAACAACGGCCAATCCAATTTTCCCACACGATGCCCATTGGGGAGCATGTAGTAGGACCCATATAAATTTTTCGGTGCCGGGTGGTTATATTCCACGTGGTATTCATTCTGCACTTTCAGACTGTTCAATATATTTTTAAATTACTTGGATTGAAATTTTCTCTCTCCTCTCACCACAACACTTTCTCTCTTCAAATTCGAGCCGTCCAAAAACACAATGGATGGCTCGGATGTTCCAAGTGGACACCACAGGATACCGTAGTGAAAAATTTTAGGGTTCGAGTAAAAAACGTATGGTTTGTCATACTACATTTTTTGTGCCCTTGATTTTTTTTTTTCCTCGGCAAACAAAACATTTTATAAAACTCGAAAGGTGTACATCGAGGAGAAAAGCAGGGAAGCATAAACAAGCTTAACTGCGCAAAAGAAAACAGAAACACTCATCCAACCAACAATAGGATGAAAAGAAACACCTCAAAGCTACATAACGCTTTCGAATACCATCAAAATAACCCTTAAAATCTTCTACTGTGTAGATCTTAATATCAAACTTCGCTTTCATCCATCATCACTCTAGTTTTGATTAGATCCCCACTTCTCATGCCCCGAGTTGATGCATTGTTGAAAACGTTGTCATTTCTCGCCAACCAAATGAACCAAAGTGTTGCATAAAAACAAGTTTCCCAAATATATTTTTCCAAATTATGAAACCTGTTATCAATCCACCAACTTGCTAAATCTGCTACGGATAAGGAACACACCCATTTTAGATTCCACCATTCAATAATCAGAGAGAAAATTGACTTTGATTCCCATTTGCTACATTCTTGCATATTGCCGGTATTTTAAAATTGGACTTGCATCTAGAAAATCGTGTCTTTAATTTCACAACGACACGGAAAATCGTGCCTTTAAAATTGGACTTGCATCTAGAAAATCGAGCCTAAAATTGGACTTGCATCTAGAAAATCGTGTCTAAAATTGGACATGCATCTAGGAAATTGGACTTGCATCTAGAAAATCATGCCTAAAATTGGACTTGCATCTAGAAAATCTTGCATCTTCTTTAATCGTGCCTTTAATCGTTCATTCATATTTGCCTGTATTTGTGTATGTTGACTTGCTCAGTTTTTCTTTCGTTTGACCTCCATCTTGTTTGGATCTTCGGCTAATTTATGGTTGGTCATTGGTGGAGGCCTTGCTTGTCATGGAATGGAGTAGTTTTGGTGCAAGCCAATAATCTAACCTCCATCTAGAAATCAAGGAATTTTGTTCTAATATGAAACCTGCAATCAATCCACCAACTTGCTAAATCTGCTACGGATAAGGAACACACCCATTTTAGGGTTGATTATATTTATTTTTTAAAATTTTAGTAATACTACTATTATAAATTTTGATGTAATTAAACCTTAAGGCAGGGGTTGGTTGTTTTTTATTAATGAAAAATTGAGATTAATTCGCAAATTCGTTTATTCAAAAAGGGAGTACCTCTGACTTGTTCTTATTTCTTACTGTAAATTTTTTCGTAAAAGGAGGCTGCGTTGTATCAAGTTTGCTTCTCATGGGTGCTTTTCCCCAAATTGAATGTTATCTATATGATGATTCTCATGCGATGTTGGTTTTATAAATTCTGATTTGATCTAATTTGAGCTGTGTCAATTGAATTAGTTTTAATTTTTTTTCTTTTTTTTTTGTAAAAAGATAACAGTTGATATTATATATTTAAGAAATAGTACATCAAGAGTAAACTTCATTCCTAAATAAAGAATCAAGAAACTAAACAGCAGGGGTCTCAGACTAAGACTATATACTCAACTCCAACTGAACCCACTGTTCCAAATAGATGGAGCATCACAAAAAACAATCAAAAACTCCCACACAGGGTAATCAAAAAATGACTTTGATTCCCATTTGCTGCATTCTTGCATATTGCCAGTATTTTAAAATTGGTCTTGCTATTATCAACCCACTGGACTGACGATAAACACACTAAAAGATAAGAAAAATACGTATTTATGTGTATTTTTTATACCCTTTATACACACTCACTATTGTCAGCCCATTGGGCTGATTTTAGAATTTTCCTTTTAAAATTGGACTTGCATCTAGAAAATCGTGCCTTTAATTTCACAACGACACGGATCTTCTGTAAAGGCACAACGACAATTAGACTTGCATCTAGAAAATCGTGCCTTTAATTTTGTGGGGGCGTGGTTTATCCTTCATCCTCCTGAACCCTTCCTTGATGCTTGAACCGTGCTAACTTTGTGAGATGATGCCGTGTACCTGCAAACCGGAGGGGGGAGTGTTCCTCCGGGTAGATGCTCCGACGATCTAGTCAGAATCGGTGGGAGGAAGAAGAAGAAGAAGAAGTAATAATGAGAAAAATATGTTGAGAGAGAAGAATATCTAACCCCTTCCCAAAAAGGGGTAGCTTGCTATTTATAGGCAAAGGTTTGGAGTGCTGAATAAGGTGGAGGTGTGCTGCACGTGCGTTCCTACGCTCGGATGACGTCATATGTCAGAGGCACTCGATGGATATTTGACTTCAAGATCTGCAGACCCATGCTGACCCACGTGGGTCAGAGTCAGAGATGTCCCATCGGTTATCAGAAAGGCGTGCACGCAAATCTCTGTCACTGTCAGCAGAAGTTCCCTAGTCGCTCTTCCGCTGCCAGATTCAGCCGAAGAAGTAACCCGAGCGGAGGATCTGCCGAGCACAAGACTTGCTAACCAAACAATTCCTTCGAACAGGAAGGCTGCCCATCCGAGTAAACAGGACCTATGCCGAGCCGGGGCGTTGTGTTTTTCGTTCGGATAACCAGCTAACGCTCGGCGAACACCCGCGAGGTCGACTAACGTTCGGTGAGTAACGGGGATGACGTGTCGTGTTTGACTTTTCTTACACAGACGAACTGAGACAACTGGACCGTGGGCCCACAAGCTCAAACTGTTGACCCCTTTGGTCCTTCGGATATTTCGGCCCACTACAAATTTCACAACGACACGGATCTTCTGTCGTTCTTTCATATTTGCCTGTATTTTCTTTTCAAAATATTTGCCTGTATTTGTCTTTGTTGACTTGCTCAGTTTTTCTTGTCAACCGTGTGATTTTGTTGGATATTCTTTCCTTTGACCTCCATCTTGTTTGGATCTCCGGCTAATTTATGGTTGGTAAAGCCCTTGCTTGTCATGGAATGGAGTAGTTTTGATGCAAGCCAATAATTGTGTTCGGAGTTTTGTCCGAAAATTTGATTAGTTCTCCGCTAGAGTACATGGACAATTTCATCTCCCACTGATTTTCTGTCCTCTTTGATCATCTGCATTAACAATTTTTTTTTATAACCAGATGTCAGGACCAATTTTTGCGTACCGACTAATTTGTTACGTGATCCTGAAGATAACGACCGGATATAATCCTAAATTAGAATGATTGGCTTGCACGCGCACACCTCTGACTATTTTTGAAAATATCCATCTACCGTCGTAAAGACCTTGTTGTATCGATTTGATGCCCAGAAGACTCATCCAACCAACAATTGGATGAAAGAAACATCTCAAAGCTACATAACGCTTTCACCTTTCAAATACCATCTAAATAACCCTTAAAATCCTCCACTGTGTAGATTTTAATATCAAACTTCGCTTCCATCCATCGCCATTCTAGTTTTGATTAGATCCCCTACTTCCCAGGCCCCGAGTTGATGCATTGTTGAAGACATAGTCATTCCTCACCAACCAAAATGAACCAAAGTGTTGCGTAAAAACAAATTTCCCAAATATGTTTTTCCAAATTATGAAACGTGTTATCAAACCACCAACTTGCTGCTACGGATAAGGAACACACCCATTTTAGATTCCACCATTCAATAATCAGAGAGAAAATTGACTTTGATTCCCATTTGCTACATTCTTGCATATTGCCGGTATTTTAAAATTGGACTTGCATCTAGAAAATCGTGCCTTTAATTTCACAACGACATGGAAAATCGTGCCTTCAATTTCAAATCATGCCTTTAAAATTGGACTTGCATCTAGAAATTCGTGCTTAAAATTGGACTTGCATCTAGAAATTCGTGCCTAAAATTGGACATGCATCTAGAAAATTGGACTTGCATCTAGAAAATCGTGCGTAAAATTGGACATGCATCTAGAAAATCGTGCCTAAAATTGGACATGCATCTAGAAAATTGGACTTGCATCTAGAAAATCTTGCATCTTCTTTGATCGTGCCTTTAATCGTTCATTCATATTTGCCTGTATTTGTATTTGTGTTTGTTGACTTGCTCAGTTTTTCTTTCGTTTGACCTCGATCTTGTTTGGATCTTCGGCAAATTTATGGTTGGTCATTGGTGGAGGCCTTGCTTGTCATGGAATGGAGTAGTTTTGGTGCAAGCCAATAATCTAACCTCCATCTAGAAATCAAGGAATTTTGTTCTAATATGAAACCTGTAATCAATCCACCAACTTGCTAAATCTGCTACGGATAAGGAACACACCCATTTTAGGGTTGATTTTATTTATTTTTTTGTAATATTAGTAATACTACTATTATAAATTGTGATGTAAATGTTAAGGCAGGGGTCGATTGTTTTTTATTAATGAAAAATTGAGATTAATTCACAAATATTTTGTTCATAAAGGGTGTATCTCTGACTTGTTCTTGTTTCTTACTGTAAATTATTTCGTAAAAGGAGGCTGCGTTGCATTAAGTTTGCTTCTCATGGGTGCTTTTCCCCAAATTAGAATGTTATCTATATGATGATTCTCATGCGATGTTGGTTTTATAAATTCTGATTTGATCTAATTTGAGCTATGTCAATTGAATTAGTTTTAATTTTTTCTCTTTTTTTTTGTAAAAAGATAACAATTGATATTATATATTTAAGAAATAGTACATCAAGAGTAAACTTCATTCCTAAATAAGGAATTAAGAAACTAAACAGGAGGGGTCTCATACTAAAGACTATACTCAACTCCAACTGAACCCACTGTTCCAAATAGACAGCGCATCACAGAAAATAATAAAAAAACACCCACACAGGGGTGATAGAAGCCCCACAAACGGGGACCAGAAAAAAAGAAAAAAAAAAAGAAAAGAGATACTGGTATTGGAACCGAACAGAGTCTGCAGTGTCAAAACAGACTTCATCCACCAACTTGGATCTCCAACTCCGGCGGGGGAGGACGCCTCCGATGACCACGATCTGCAAGGCACTAAACGAGCCAAAAACTTGGGTTGGGATCTCAACTCAAGCATTAATGAGCCGAACTTGAAGGATTACTAAACGAGTCTTTTAAATCGAGCCGAGTCTTCCTTAACGAATAACGAGTCGAGTTTTTGTGGAATGAGACAAGCTCTACTCGGTTCGTTAACTAAACGTGCTAAAAACTTGAGCCCTTACTCGATCGGCTTGTTTAGTAAATAAACCGAGCCCATGAGCTACTATTTCCGTTGCCAGCTCACGCTTGCCGTCTAAAAGTTGTTTCCTTCAAGGTTAAGAAAGGAATACTGATGGCGTCATCCAATGTGACTTAACTAGTGACGTCAGCACATATTACATGGAGTACTACACGTCTACAGCACCGCCATTTTGTTTTACTTCTACATTTGGACTCTGTAAAGGAAATTGCTTTCCCCACCCCCCTTGACACACCCCCCCTCCCGGCCCCACCTCCATTTTCCCAAAGTACCCCCGGCCCCCCCTTCTCTCTCTCCTCTTAAATTGGACCCGCCCCATACCATACCAAACCGCACCGTTTCTGTTAAATAAAAATTCTTACCACCAATTTGCAATCTTATAGAGCAAAAAACGTGATTATGAGAGTCTTAGAGACAAAATTTGATTATGTCTCTTTAGAATAATATGATCAAAATAGTAAGATCTTCACACCCGTTCAAACGGATTAAAAGTTAGACCAGTTAATTTTTTAACTATTCTCTTTTTTTTTTTTAAAGGGTCTCAAAAAATTAGTACTCAAATTTTCACTCCGTTTGAATCGGTGCAAAGATCTTGTTATTCTAATCATATTATTTGAAAGAGACATAATCAAATTTTGTCTCTAAAACTCTCATAATCACGTTTCTGCTCCATAGGATTGCAAATCGATGGCAATGATTTTTTATTTAACCAAAACGGCAACGTTTTGGCAGTGTGGGTACGGGCTCCTGTGCCCCTAGGGCAGTAGAGCCTCCGGGTCCCCTTAAATTACTCCCACTTTTAAATTTCTTTATTTATTTAATTACTTTTATCTTATTTATTTAATTTCTATAAATACACCCTTTCTATATTAAAAAATATAATTCAAGAATTAAGCGCTCCAATTTTCAATTCCGTTTAACCGGGGCGAAGATCATATTTTTTTTATCATTTTATTCTAAATGGTCATAATGACTTAGGCCTTTCAACGAACACCCTAAGACTCATTATTTAGTTTCATGGCTTTCTTAGGGTGTCTATTGAAAGGCCTTGGAGCCAATACAATAATTACGAGAGATAATTACAAAAGTGGATTTCAAAATTTTAAAAATATATAATAACCAAAAAAACTCCTTTATTTTTCAAACAGATTGAAAATTGAAACACTTATTTTTTTACATCGTTTATATATTGAAAAAATAGTTTAAAAAATAAGTGTATTCAAAAATTTACTACGACCATTTATGATGAAATGTTTATAAAAATAACATCTTTGCACCGGTTCAAACGGATTGAAAATTGAAACACTTATTTTTTTAACTATATTTTTTAATATATATATATAGGGAAAAAATGGAAAAAAACAGTCGGATTAATTTTTTACTATATTTTTTAATATATAAAAGGTTTTAAAAAATAAGTGTTTGAATTGATGCAAAGATATTATTTTTCTAATCATTTCATCCTAAATGGTCGTAATAAATTTTTGGCTCTAAGGCCTTTCAATGGGTACCCTAAGAGCTCTAAAACTAAATAAGAAGTCTTAAAAAAATATTAAAAAATTAATCCGACTGTTTTTTTCTATATATATATTAAAAAAATAAGTCTTTCAATTTTCAATCCATTTGAACCGGTGCAAAGATGTTATTTTTCTAAACATTTCATCCTAAATCGTCGTAATAAATTTTTGGCTCCAAGGCCTTTCAATAGGCACCCTAAAAGAGTCCTAAAACTAAATAAAGAGTCTTAGGGTGCTCGTTGAAAAATAACATCTTTACACTAGTTCAAACGGATTGAATCACTATTGAAAATTGAAACACATATTTTTGTAACTATATTTTTTAATCTATAAAGGACAAAAAAATAAAAATAAAACAGTCGGATAAACATGATCAATTGAAACACTTTTTTTTTCTCAATTACTTTATAAAGCCTAGAATTAGACTTGAACCTATTATTAAAGAGAAAAAAAATCAAATTGGAAAGAAAGAAAAGGAAATAAAATGAAAAAAAAGAAGTAAACCGGATAGAAAAAAAAAGAAACAAACGGTAAATAAAGAAAGAAAGAAAGAAAAGAGAGAGAGAGAGAGAGAGAGAGAGAGGCGGGGGTAATCCGGGAAAATGGAGGTGGGGCCGGGAGGGGGGGGGGGGAAAGCAGCTCTCCTTTGTAAAAGGTGGCTATTGTCAGGGGGTTGGGTGGGGTGGCTATTGTCAAAGAAAGGGACAGGCGGACGGCTGCTTGTCCTCAGCTTTTTGCCGACAACCGTCACCTGTCACATTCTTATTACCTGGATAATAATTGACAACTGACAATAACCGATTGTTACGTATTGTAAAAGAATAATCTATTTCGTAAAATAAAAAATAAATATTTTTTATTTTTTAAGGGAACAGGACTTAAGATTGAACTTGTGGGGGAAGTCTAATTTTATTAATGACCAATCCGGTGCATTTTTCGCTCGGGCCCATAACAACGATCGAAATCATTCACTTTGTAGAGCTCGTTGAATTCGTCATCTACGCAAAATATTAGCTTAATTGAACATAGATAGGTATATAGCCAAAACAGATTTGTAGAAGATAAAAAAGTGATGACAAAAATTAAGTCGAAACTCATAATTGCTTGTACGAACCAAATTTTGGAGTCTCTTTGATTAGCAATTGTGCATGACGAAACACATTTATATTAAATTGTAATTTTATTATTTTTATTAGCTAGTGAATCTGTATAAAGTTTGAGTGGAAGTAATCATTAATTATCATTGAGAGTGATTGAATTGAATGGCCAAAGACAGTACTACTTTGCGATCAGATCAATCGGTTGGAGAGAATTAACTTCTATTGGATTTATAATATGTAACTGCACGGTAATTATAATGATTTGATTATTTTCCGTGATTTTTGTCCATTCAGGAGTTTTCCATGTATATCTCTATGTTGTGTGATTGATTACCTCTGTAGTTTTTGTTGGTAGTATTACTTTAGTGATTCACATTCATATTTAAGGGTTGTTACAGATTGCCAAGGACCCTAATTTTACATTACCCATTTTCTCCTTGTGCAAATATATTTCATTCATGTACTTATTGATGTTCAATCAAGCTAATTTTTTGCGTAAACGAAATACTCAACGAGCTCTACGAAATGAACGAGTTGGATCGTTGTTGTGGGCCTAGGAAGGGCTGGACACTAACAAAACTGGACTGGACCTTCCCTGAACTTGCAGGGCACGAGCCCAGTCCATGGTCCTGGAAAGATCAGGCCAACTTTCTTAACTCTAGCCCGCACGGTGGAAACGAGCTTAGGTTCAATCTTCGGGCCGAATTGATGGTAGGCCTCGCCCGAGAGTTTCTTGGCCCTAAGACCATCTCCAACCCAATTCTCTAATCTCAAAGGATTAAAACAACATTTTTTTTTAAAGGAATAATTTTCACACTCCTCTTTTATCCATTGGAACTCTATTTTTTTTTTTTTGTGTCTTTTATTCATGTAAAATTACTTAGTTACCCTCACCTCTTGAGTCAATTTTACGTATGAAGGACAATTTGATACCTTTACTCTAGAGAGAGAGAGAGAGAGAGAGAGAGAGAGAGCCAATGGGTCAAAAGAGAGTGTCAAAATCATTTACCATTTTTTTATTCAGAAAAGTGAATTTAAGTGTATTAAGAGAATATTTTCAATGTAAGAGGACTTTTATTGCATTTCCATTGTAAATAGGGGGAGGAAGGGTTGTGGGTAATCACAAGACGTATAATGAGTAATGGACCTCAATACCTCATGGTAGCCAATAGAATGCATTGATTTGGATTTCTTTGTTTTGAAAATCATATCTCCACATATATCATGGCGTTATCTTTGCTTAAATTCTTAGTTCAGTTATCACTGTCCAATCAAATTTTTTTAAGAGAAAAATCTCAAAATTCAAAAAATTTCCATGCTTTGTCACGTAGCAAGCGCAACGATTCAGAAATTTTTCACCCTTTGTCCCATAGCAAGCGCAAGGAGTTTCTCAATAAAAGGGCCCCCCTGCAATACTGTATAGTATAGATGATATAGATTGGGACTTAAATTCATATATTAATACAAAACGTTTGTGAGGACATAGTGTTATTGTATGCACATGCATTATGTGTATGAGAGAAAGAGGAAGTAATTGAAATACATTTATGTGTTAGGCTTGAACAAGTTGTATGTACACCTTTGGGTACCACAGTTGAAAAACAGCAAACCGAAGAATTTCATCACATGGAAAGACAGAGGAAGAAATGTTCCAAAAGCCTCCACAAGCCTTCGATTTGACTCGGAGCGCTCAACGTACGTTACGCCAACCACTCAAACAAGCTCGAATGCTGTCCATAATATCCTGCAAGGGAACAATCTATAGAAAAGTTCCCGACGCAACAAAATATTCTATCACGGTTAAGTTGAGGATCGATTTTTTCTAACGGAGGGCTCTGGATTTTGGGTGTTTGTAGTCCTTTGGGCAGTTTTTAATGATTAAAAAAATTTATTCTATCAAGACCAAGAAAATAAACTTTATTCATATAAGATAAACTTTATTCATATAAGTGGTTTGAGATTAAAAAAAAAAAGTAATAAATTACTTTCTGTTATTAACTCATAGTCTCGTACTAGGGACGGGGCAAGGAATTCGAAGAACATTTGTAACAGTAAAGCTAAGGGGACTGGCTGTTTAAGAACTGATGGGGTACTGACGAGCACGCGGGGTCCACTACAAATCCCGCACGGATGATCCAAACTGTTCAATAAATTTTTTTAAAAAAAACAAGGCTCATGAAAAATTAGCTCAATTCAAAGCGTCCCACGTACCCGTTGGTACCCTATCAGTGCTTAAACTATCGGGTACCAATAGCACGGTTCCATAACTTCCTTTTGTAATTGGCTCTGACGGGACAAACAATCTTGGACATGTCCAGTCTTCTATTTTGAGTCCAATTCAGAGCCCAAATTGACTAATCAAATGTTGGTTACTTTCAAGAGTACTTTGTGAGTTGTGATAAGCCCACGGTCCAAAATTGCATCTGTCCCATCAGTACATTTTGTGAGTTGTGATAGGCCCACGGTCCAAAATTACAAATCTCTCAACTAACTAGCTATAGTATTGCAATCCACAGAACTATTTTTTTGTAAAAGTATATTTTTGTTTGGAATTCTGTAAATAAAATTGCACGAGAACAAATGTACGGTTGGATTTTCTGAACAAGTGATTTTACTCTCTCTTAGAAAGAAAAGAGGAACAAAAACTAGCTGAAAGGCCCATAGAGTAGGAACTTTTAAGTGTTAGATAGATATAACTCGGTCGAGCTCCGGCTTACTCAAGTTCGTCTTGTTGAAAGTACAAGCTTAAATATCTAACTCGAGCTTATTTAGCAAACATTTTTTATTATCAACATGAGAAAAAAAAAAAAGAAACCTAAAAATAATCCAACAAGATTGTATCACTCTGCAACGCACTTGACCATTCACTATTTTTAGGTAAAATTGCTCCAACAAGATTGTAGTATCACTCTGCAACACACTTGACCATTTACTTCTACAACTACATATGGGTAGAATTGAATCATTAATTGGGAGTTAGGGGGTTGCTGTGCCTTGAGGGACACCAGCCTGCTGTCCTGGGAAAAAACGATACCGTCTCAAGCCCGGAAACTTGATCCGAAACGTTCACTTGAAAGATCTCAGCGCTTACTATGACCCTATTAAAAATCAAGTCAATCAAACATCGATAACTTAGTGAACGAATTATCTGTTTTAAGTGTTGTTAGCAATGTTTAAAATATTTAGCCAAAAATTCAATCAAAAAAGTGATTTGTTCACAAGGTTTTTGATGTGTGATCGATTTGATTTTTTGCAAGGCCATAGTATGTGATGAGATCTTTTAAGTTATAAGCGAACGTTTCGGATCAAGTTCCGAACTCGAGACGATATTGTTTTACCCGGGACAGCATACTGCTGTCCCTCAAAGCACAGCAACCCCCCTAAGTCCCATTAATTGGGTCTTATTTTTGGTTTAATTTGTACGATTTTATTTGGACCAATTTCAAAACCAAACAAATATTTTCGATGTTTCGGCCGGTTCAATTTTTTTTTTCTATTTTTATTTCACTCTAAAAAAATACAAGTTGTCCGTGTGATTTTGTATAAATAACAAGAGTATAATTTGAGCTTACTGCTTCATTTTAAATAAAAATAAATACATTCTCAAAATTGGAATTTTAATTTGAAAACTCCAGACATAACCCCTTTCCGAAACTAACCTTGCAAATAATTCTTAATTATAATTACTTGTAAAATTCGAATAATTGATCAACTTGGAAAGAGTGAGGCTCAGATCTGGGTATAATCGGGCGAGATATCCAACTCCGCCATGGCTGCAACCACCCGGGTCGCCCCGCCATGAAACGGGTCGGATTATCAACGCCCGAATCGATTGCTCAAAGATCCTAATATCGTCACAGCCTCTTTCAGGATCGATTAATTATTCAGTGCTTCCCAGAGCTGTAACAGATCATACGACCATGTACAGTCAATGGAAGGATATCTGAAGGCTCTGTTTGGATGGATTGGAATTGGCTGTTGGATGATGGGAATGCGTTATGATCCTTCCCTGAAAACATTTCCCCAGTGAGTAGAAAGAAAGCAGACGACGAAGATCGAGGATTCGAGATGATTCTTCATCACCACAACCCTATACACACACACACACATAGAGAGAGAGAGAGAGAGAGAGAGGGCTGTTGATATTGGAGGTGAAATCATCGGCTAATTTGGGGAGAGAGGCAACCGCCCTTGAAAAATCCCAAATCTCTCCACCGGAGCCTCATTCTTGAGCATGAACCCTAGAACAAAGATCCAAGCCCAGTATTTATGTGCCTTATAAAGTTCACTTTTTGACCTTGTTTGCCCAGTTATTTACATCAGGAAGAGGGATGAATGGTGGATTGGTGTGGTGAGGGCCAGGGGTATGTTAGACAATGTGTGAACACATTATTCATGGCTTTCGGGTGCTTTGGTTTAAGAATTCTTTTCGATTGTTTGTTCGTTTTTTATTTAAAAAAAAATACTTTTATTAGTTTGCATTAAATTCTTTTGCGGATCGTTGCATCGTGTGGCGACGATAGAAAAATAAGATGTGAAGAATTATGATCAAAATTTGAAAAAACTTCACTAAAGACAAACATGTTCCAAAACATATTTGTTTTGGGGATTATTTTTTGTTTTCCTGAACCTTTTTGATATTGGTCCATATTTTTAAATTTTGTAATTTCTCTTGTGGAGATAAATTGAAAATCTAAAAAAATTTGACGCAAACCAATAAAAACGAAACAAAAAATATAGGAAAATGATATTGGCACTCCAAAAATTGATGCAAGTACTCTAAAAAACAAGGAAAAGTGGATTTGAAATTACATTAATTTTGGAGTGCCTGCATCAATTTTTAGAGTGTCAATATCATTTCCCAAAATATAATCTGTAAAGATTAGTAAGCCAGAATATCCCTTATCAATAACTCTTTTTGTTAAAGTGATTATTCGGCAATGATGGGTTCCACGTCATTCTCTATTACCCTTATAGTCTCATATTCCACTAGAATTTATAAACTTAATAATGAAGTACACAAAAATATGTGGCGTAGATGGTGTTTGTGCATCCAATCAACATAATTTTTGACCGGATAAAAAAAAAAAAAACCTATAATTTTTTACATAATTAATATTGTCAATGAATTAATGTTGAAAATGTAAACGTCGAAGTGGACCAAAAAGGTCCACAAATGGGATGAACGCTTCAAAAAAACAACTAGAAAGGATCTTCTGGTTGATACCTTTTGATTTCCTTTCTCTATCGGGTTGATACCAGTGGCGGACCCAGAAATTCCATATACCGGGGCACCTATTATTCACAATCTCTTAAAAAAATATTTCTATGTATGTATACCACTAAATTATCGCTCAACTATTAAATATTGATCACTCATTCTATTCCGCAACTGATTTTGACAATCTTCATGGCTGAAAATATTCTTTTCAACTGTCGCGGTGGCAACCGTAAGATTAATAGAAAGTAAATTAAAGAATTTAGTAATTTGATTTTCATACTCCCTCCGTCCCTTTTTAAGTGTCTTGCTTCGTAACTCTAACTTATTAAAAAGACATCATCATTATACCTTTCACATCAACTTTTTCCTCCACTTTTCCTACTTACCCATCATCATTACACTTTTACTCACTTATTTTTCAAAATGGAATCTATTTTTAGGAACAAAATAGACAATGTACCAACTTTTTACCCACTAACTTTACAAAATGGACTCTTATTAAGGGACAGCCCAAAATGGATTACTGGACTCTAAATAAGGGACGGAGGAAGTAATATTTTGGATTGGGAGGAAAACACAAAGAAATAGGACAAAAATAGAGAAATAAAGGAAAGAGGTAGAACAAAAATGGAGAAATAAAAGAAAGAGAGAACAAAAATGAAAAAAATAAAGGAAAGAGAGAACACAAATAGAGAACAAAACAAAAAAAACCCAAGGATGGCATGCTGAGAATCGAACCCGGCTGGCTTGAACTTTGCACAACATATATAACCCCACCATCATGCTGATGTATTGTACTTGTGTAGGGAACTTAAATGTATTTATATCAAAGTTTTATTTTTTATTTTAAAGGCGTGGGGGCACGTGACCCTAAAAAATAGATTAGTTTTGTAGAACCTAAAAAATAAATAACTTTGGAACTTGGTTGAAAAATTACCAATATAGAGAAAAACCGAAAAAATGTTTTATAACTCTCGAAATTTGTTTTTGCCAAATAAAATAGGAGAACCCAAAAAAGTATTACAAAGCTGTATAGGTTTTTTTTTTTCTTTTTGACAAATTAGATCATCCCAGATATTATATATAAGTATTGCGAAGCTGTATAGTTAGGTGCGGTGAGATTTTTAGTTCAATTTCTAAAGAGAAGATGTTGAAAGGGTTGGATGATGATGTTAGGTGCGGTGCTTGTGGTCTCAAATAATTGAAAAGTATTTCAAAAGGAACGAGAGTTTCATTTTCATACTACGATGAAATCCTAGATTTACTTAAGCCTCGTTCTGTTAAGTTTCTTATTTTTTAAATATTCATTTTTCTTTTTATTTGTGCTTTACTTAATTGTACGAATGTGTTAGAAATTAGAACCAAAACAAAAGCTGAAAGATAAACGTGGCTGCATAGGAAAATTCTAAAACCGCAAAAATTTCCACGAACAGAAACACAACACACTCACATGGGTTTACGGACTCCACGTGGAAATCATAAACCCATGTGAATATGTTGTGTATTTGTTTGCGTAAACGTTGGTGGTTCTAGAATGATTGCGTACATAATGAGAATTTTGTAGCCGATTTGGGCCGGGGAGGATAGAATCTATCCTTTTAAAAACTGAATGGACTTTTGGCCCAGCTAAATTCAGCCTTCGAAAATAGTCCACATATTTAACTTCTTTTAGCTTTGGCCATTTAAGTTGAGCATTTTTTTTTCAATATTGTATATATCAGTGGGGTTTGCATGGGAGTTAGTTAGTTAGTTAGTTAGTCCACATATCTATAGTCCTAAACCCCAAATGGAAGATTAGATCGAACACCTACACATATCAAATTGAGCTTGGAATAAGGAGATTTGATCGAAGCCTAGCCAAAATAAAGGAGTTTTGGGTGGATCAGAGGATTTTTCATGGGTCCACTCGGTTTTTTTTTTAAAATTATTGAACGACTCGGATCATCCGTGTGAGGCCCAAAGTGTACCCCGCATGGCGGTCGGTTCCCATAGTCGGTTTCTTTAACTTTCTCGTAAATAAATTAGGTGTTTTTATTATGTCTTCGCTAAGGTTAGTGAGATATCTTTTGATTGTTTGGGAAAACTAGTACTTTATTTGGTTATTGTTTTTTTTATTCAATGATGCAGATTTAAAATCAATTTTACATAATTTGTGCTCAATTCTAATATTTTCTTACCGTTATTAATACTAGGTGTGATTAATTTTAATATTTTCTTATAGTTTATTAATACTAGGTGCTCCCAATCGGAGCAAATCCTGAGTCCACCACAATGCTAAACAAAATTGTGTTTCTCCGTCCGTGTCTGTAACATGTTTGTGCAAAAAGCTCACTAAAAAAGAAAACCATCATTACTTTAGTTATAACGAGTTGCTTTGATTTTGAAAATAAAATAGAGTATTTTTGCAGAGATTAATAAAATATTTTGCAGATCAAAAAAAAAAAGAAGAGAGTATTTTTTCACATCTAAACCGACCTTCGATAAATTGTTCATATCTATAGTCCTGTCTTGCATTGTGAGTCCAGTAGTCCACCATAGAGCCCACATCGATTCTCAATGTTGTTTTATTCTTCGGGAAATTACCGGCTGCCCCCACTTTTGGAAGTTTGTTTTGTTTCAATCTTCTTCTCTCTTTCTTTTTTTTCATTTTATCACTCTTTTATAGGCCTTTCACGCGTGGAATAATATATTAAGCATGTCGTTGATGTGGACATACTTTGTTACTTTTTATATTTCAAATATTAAAATTTAATATCTTTTATTATATATATTTGTTTTGTGTAAAAATTATAATTTTAGAATTTACTCGATGAAATATATCAAACAAGACTCATATTTAATATAATATTATGTGTAGAATTTTTTTTTTTTTGTCAGTGTGAATTGTTTGTTATAAGGGCGTGTGAATTGTGTATAATAGGGGCGTGAATTGTTTGTTAGGGGGGTGTGAATTGTGTATAATAGGGGCGTGAATTGTTTGTAGGGGGGTATGAATTATTGTGTATAGGTGTGAATTATTTATAACAAAGGGTGTAAATTGTCTGTTGTACATTAGATTTCTTTTTAAGAAATTTTGTAGGTATCAAAAATTACCGATATGTTTTTGCGAGTACTTTTACAATATGATTTGTGATTGCATAAATCTTTGGCCTTTTGTATCTCGTGAACTTATTACTATTTTTAAGATTCGTACGTCCATCCAACATTGGAATTCTGCATCCATACCACATGTGATATCATGAAACTTTCAGCTATTATGGTGCATTTTCACTACAGTATTATTGGACTACATGCTAATTAATGACAATAGCCAAGTTGCTTCTGTTAAATAATTTTTAATTGCCTAAATATCATAAAAATGTAGAGTTTGAAATTAATCTATTTAGTTTTGCGGAAATGTCTATTAGTCTTTTGAATTTTTATGCACTGGTAGTTCAATAAGTTGAAAAGAACGCGTATGAGTATATACTAGATAAAAGTAGATTCTTGGTGGTCATAAGTTGCAATAGATATGAAACATGTTACATAAATGTTACTCTAAAATCACAAGATACTGAGAAACCAAGCTTGGTTAAGTTAATTGGTTGTCTCATGTGCTCTGCAGTGGAAGCCTGCGTTTGAGCCCCACGAGGGGCGGTTTAGGGTTATGAACAACCTTTGAACTCTCTATTTACTAATCTAATAACACCCCAACTGCTAATCGCCGCTGATGTATAAAGTTTGACAAAATAATAAAAAATTCACAAGATGTTGCAATAAGAAACATGAGGTAACTTATCAACAAGTCTACAACCACACCCAAAATTACATTTAAATACAAAAATACTCATATAAATATGTGGGATCACACACACAATAATGTATGCGAGCTCCACACATTAATGTATGTGTTTCTGCATTTGGGTGTGTGTTTTAACCTGTTCGGCTAAATAAGCCAAATAGCTTATTTTTTTGTCCTTATTCAAAAAATTTCGTATTTGTTAGTTTCTTGTCAATTTTTTGGGGATTATTGTATCGTCATGACAAGATGAATCTAAAAAGTAAAAAATTACGATCGAAACCTAATTTTTTTTAATAAAGACAAAAAATAAGCCAATTTTTTCGTCTTTATTCAAAAAAAAAAAGGATTTCGATTATAATTTTTTACTTTTTAGATTTCTCTTGTCATGACGATGCAATAATCCCTAAAAAATTAACGATAAACTAACAAATACGAAAAAAAAATTGAATAAGAACAAAAAAATAAGTCAGTTGGCTTATTTAGCCGAACGGTTCAGAGTGTGGTGTAGAGACTTTTTGGGTGCCTTAATTATTATATAGTCTCCTATAAGTTCTCTTTAGATAATCAGGTACAATCCCTACACATCACATCATTAGATCGTATCCCTACATTCATCTCTCTTCCTTCCAACTTCATCTACAAATGTAGTTAAGTTCCTGGGAAAAAATAGAGAACATCAAAGTCAGAAAAAAAAAAAGATTGTTAAAAATTTAAATTTTTTCTTAAAATTTCAGTTTCTTACGACAAGATGTATATTTTCAGAATAAAAAATCTATGTACTTTTGTGCATAATTATCTAAATTTTTTTATACCAAATTAAATATTTCAATTACGAGTAGTTTTTTTAATAGGTGCAAAGAGAAATTCAAAACAATTTTTTTTGTTGATTTAAAAAATAAATGTTAATCGACAGACCACTAAAATATGTTTGTGCATGCGCGCAGCAACTAGGGCAACAAAAAACCACTTGCACCGTCATGGTAATTTTCTTTCACCATCCAAAACCAAAGGTTTTAATAGTGAAGAGATGGCCAAAGAAGTACTCGATCTCGTCATTGAAAAACATAACCCCAACTGATTTGCGCGCCTAATCTTTTTTTCATTATTTGCATGAATGAAATAGTAATTACACTGTACAAGATACTCAACTTCACAGAATCACAAATCACCAAAAAAAGAGATTATTTTCATAAACCCTAGCAAAAATAAAGACTGTTTAGAGAAATCGCTTGATATATACAATTTCCACCTCAAGACATGGATAATGCTATGGTTCAAAAATTCGGGATTCAAATTGAACACAGTATACCAACCGATAAATTCAGATTTCATAGAGGTTAGAGAGAGAGAGAGAGAGAGAAGTGGATTCGTAAAACTACTATTAATTCCGTTTATATGAAAACAGAGGACTTACCGGATCCAATCTCAAGTGGGAAAAATCCTGTCTCTATGAAATCCTCTGACAGTTGATGTCCCTCAGCATGGAGGATACGTGATGGCATCTGTGGAGGTCGATCCGGTAACTGGAGTGAAGGTGGTGGTGGATCAGACCGTTTGCAAGCCCGAAACAAAAGATACACTAGCACACAAGAGATAATCCCAAGGACAATCCTACCAAAGAGACCCTCGAGGATTGAATGAACCATGGAGGATAACATGGGCCCCGGCTGTGGAGGCAAGGAGAGAGCGTACGGGGGTGGTGGAGACGAGGAGAGAGTATTGTACGGGGGTGCTGGAGGGGAGGAGAGAGTGTATGGGGGTGCTGGAGGGGAGGAGAGAGTATTGTACGGGGGTGCTGGAGGCGATGAGAGAGCGTACGGTGGTGGTGGAGGCGATGAGAGAGCGTACGGTGGTGGTGGCGATGGAGGCGAGGAGAGAGTGTACGGGGGTGGTGGTGAAGAAGGCGAGGGGAGAGTGTAACGGGGTGGTGGTGGCGGAGGCATGGAGAGAGTGGACGGAGGTGGTGGTGACGGAGGTGAGGAGGGATAGTATCGGGGTGAGGGTGGTGGTGAGAGGTAGCTGTGGCGATATCTGGCGGTGGAGAGGGTAGGGAGTGAAATTGAGAGAAGGACAAGAATCAATGATCCGATTCCCAGCATTTTGTTTTGGGTTTGAAATGGAAAGTAGGGGATCAGGAAAAGCATATCGAGTGGTATTTATAGAACAGACAAATTTCACTGACCTAAGCTGACGAAACCAAATGCGCGAAAATTTCACTGACCTAAGCTGACGAAACAAACTTAACATAACTTCAATTTTAAAAAGCAGACTAACAAAAAAGTCTTGTTTGACAATTGACATTGATATATTAATGGCAAAAGGAGCGAAGCAGACACAGGAAAGAGCTTAGGAAGTTTCTATCACGCATATTTATCGCGAAGCTAATCGGTGTGCAGATGCGTTGGCAAATGATGCTCCGGTTTTGGTGAGAGATTTATATATCTACCCGGTTATTCCTAGTTGTATTTCTAATTTCCTTTATGCGGATTTAATTGGGGTCTCGTACCCTAGAATTGTAAACTCTTAATTTTGTTTTTCTTGTTTTAATGAATCGTTTGTTTACCAAAAAAAAAAAAGAGCTTAGAAAGAACGCGGATCAAAAAAAAAAAAAGCATAGAAAGAACGTTGGGGGTTATCCTTTCCCCATTAAACGGAATGGAGGGGCTGCATCCATCGCATTACACTGTGTAGTGCAGTCGATCCGATCTCCGAGCTCTTACAAATCCTAGTCGTCTATTGTTTAGATGAAAATTCGAGTCGTCCATTATCGAAATGGACAGCCAAATTAGGTGCACTACACGTGTAGTGCGAAGGTACACTACAGCACCCTCGGGTCCCCCTAAGACCAATGTCTACGTAAGCTGAGGAACAATCTTAAAAAGAACACATGATTACAATAATTCTACCACCACACCCATTTACACACCCATTCACACACCCTCACTCACAACAAGGGTGGGGCCCACACACATTGGGTGTGTAATGTGTGCGGGCTCCACCTTATTGTGAGTGTGGGTGTGTGGATGGGTGTGTAAATGGGTGTGGTGGTAGAAGGACTCAATTTCAAAATACCCCCCAACCTTTACACCAAAATTCAATTAGACTCCCAACCTTTTAAAAACTTTAATTTTACTCCCAACGTTATCTTCCGTTAATCAAAACGCCCCCTTCCGTCCGAATGACTAACGGATTTCGTTAAAAACTCTATTAAATAGTGTTCCGATCGAATTTCGATGATACGAGCCGCTCAATGTGTTCAAAACGTGATTTTAAGGGTACCCGTGGGAAATCGGCAAAAAAAAAAGACCGGGTAGGGCTTCATCTGAACATTTTTTTATTGAATAGTTCAATAAAAAACTGTTCAGATGAAGCCCTTTCCGGTCATTTTTTTTGTTGATTTCTCGCGGGTAACCTTAAAATCACGTTTTGAACATATTAAGTGGCTTGGATCATCGAAATTCGATTGGGAAAGGGGAAGTGCGGATCGATCCAGATTTTGTTCAAGTTCGGACATCCAGATTTTGCTTCGGTCTGCACCTCCCCTTTTCCGATTGAATTTTGATGATCCGAGCTGCTCAATGTGATTAGAACGTGATTTTAAGGGTATCCGCGAGAAATCAACAAAAAAAATGATCGGGAAGGGCTTCATCGTTACGGTTTTTTATTGAATAGTTCAATAAAAAACTGTTTAGATGAAGCCCTACCCGGACATTTTTTTTGCTGATTTCTCGAGGTTACCCTTAAAATCACGTTTTGAACACATTGAACGGCTCGGATCATCAAAATTCGATCGGGACGATATTTAACGGAGCCTCTAATGAAATCCGTTAGTCATTCGGACGGAAGGGGGCATTTTGATTAACAGAAGATAACGTTGGGAGTAAAATTGAAGTTTTTAAAAGATTGGGAGTCTAATTGAATTTTGGTGTAAAGGATGGGGGGTATTTTGAATTTTTTCCTTAATAGGGAGAAGGCAATTCTATTTCCGACAAGTTTAAGTAGGGGTGCTCGCGGTCCGGTTCGGTTTGATTTTTTAAGAATCCGAGCACCGAACCACTAGTCAGGGTTTTTTGAAAATGAAATCCGTGTCCGGACCAAAAGTCCCACGATTCGGTTCCAATCCAATTAAATCCAATCCGTGACTCACGGTTCGGTTACGATTTTGTCCACGGATTTTGGTACATAAGTAAGCGGTGTGCGAGCGAGACCTCCAAGCGGTGTGCGATCGAGCGAGAGAGAGGTGTGCGGCGTCTTTACTCTTTTGAACTTTGAAGAATCAGATCTACTGATCTAGGAAATACCGAAATGCGGCGTCTTTACTCTTTCTGTTGCTCTCTCTAGAATATACGTAGCTACATATGGAATGACGTCCAAAGCTTCTATTTATATTCAGTGCTAAGTGAAATAGGGTTAATGTCTTATTGACAAACTACGATTTACCCCCCTAAAATTTTTGCAGACTTAAAATATATCCCAATATTAAGTAAAATACTAAAATTGGTATAAAAATTTAATTTTTGGTGAAAATTGTTTATGTATAGACATATATATTAATATATATATATATATATTTATTTATTTACAGTATTTATTTATAATAAATTCTCACGGTCCGGTTCGGTTAATCCACGGTTTCGTAATGAAAATCCATGGACCGAACCGCGAGTCACGGTTTTTTAATTTTTCAATTCCTGTCCGGACCATTAATCCACGGACAAAATCCAAAAGGTACGGATCGGTTCGGTCCGGTCCGGTTTCACGGTTCACCGAATTTTTTGAGCAGCCCTAAGTTTAAGGATAAGGACGAAGAGAGAGAAGCAATGGAGTCACCGATTTCAACGGAAAAGCATATCGAGTGGTATTTATAGAACAGACAAATTTCACTGACCTAAGCTGACGAAACCAAATGCGCGAAAATTTCACTGACCTAAGCTGACGAAACCAAATGCGCGAAAATTTCACTGACCTAAGCTGACGAAACCAACTTAACATAACTTCAATTTTAAAAAGTAGACTAACAAAAAAGTCTTGTTTGACAATTGACATTGATATATTAATGGCAAAAGGAGCGAAGTAGACACAGGAAAGAGCTTAGGAAGTTTCTATCACGCATATTTATCGCGAAGCTAATCGGTGTGCAGATGCATTGGCAAATGATGCTTCGGTTTCGGTGGGAGATTTATATATCTACCCGGTTATTCTTAGTTGTATTTCTAATTTCCTTTATGCGGATTTGATTGGGGTCTTGTACCCTAGAATTGTAAACTCTTAATTTTGTTTTTCTTGTTTTAAAGAATCGTTTGTTTACCAAAAAAAAAAAAAGAGCTTAGAAAGAACGCGGATCAAAAAAAAAAAAGCATAGAAAGAACGTTGGGGGTTATCCTTTCCCCATTAAACGGAATGGAGGGGCTGCATCCATCGCATTACACTGTGTAGTGCAGTCGATCCGATCTCCGAGCTCTTACAAATCCTAGTCGTCTATTGTTTAGATGAAAATTCGAGTCGTCCATTACCGAAATGGACAACCGAATTAGGTGCACTACACGTGTAGTGCGAAGGTGCACTACAGCACCCTCGGGTCCCCCTAAGACCAATGTCTACGTAAGCTGAGGAACAATCTTAAAAAGAACACATGATTATGACATGGGTATAATCACGTAGTAATTAAAGGCACTACTTTATGGTACCGACATTTGCATCAACGATTCATGATTAATAGGGGGGAAAATTTCAAAATACCCCCCAACCTTTACACCAACATTCAATTAGACTCCCAACTTTTTAAAAATTTTAATTTTACTCCCAACGTTATCTTCCGTTAATCAAAACGCCCCCTTCCGTCCGAATGACTAACGGATTTCGTTAAAAACTCTATTAAATAGTGTTCCGATCGAATTTCGATGATCCGAGCCGCTCAATGTGTTCAAAACGTGATTTTAAGGGTACCCGTGGGAAATCGGCAAAAAAAAAAAGACCGGGTAGGGCTTCATCTGAACAGTTTTTTATTGAATAGTTCAATAAAAAACTGTTCAGATGAAGCCCTTTCCGGTCATTTTTTTTGTTGATTTCTCGCGGGTAACCTTAAAATCACGTTTTGAACATATTAAGTGGCTTGGATCATCGAAATTCGATTGGGAAAGGGAAAGTGCGGATCGATCCAGATTTTGTTCAAATCCGGACATCCAGATTTTGCTTCGGTCTGCACCTCCCCTTTTCCGATTGAATTTTGATGATCCGAGCCGCTCAATGTGATTAGAACGTGATTTTAAGGGTACCCGCGAGAAATCAACAAAAAAAATGATCGGGAAGGGCTTCATCTGTACGGTTTTTTATTGAATAGTTCAATAAAAAACTGTTTAGATGAAGCCCTACCCGGACATTTTTTTTGCTGATTTCTTGAGGTTACCCTTAAAATCACGTTTTGAACACATTGAACGGCTCGGATCATCAAAATTCGATCGGGACGATATTTAACGGAGCCTCTAATGAAATCCGTTAGTCATTCGGACGGAAGGGGGCATTTTGATTAACGAAAGATAACGTTGGGAGTAAAATTGAAGTTTTTAAAAGATTGGGAGTCTAATTGAATTTTGGTGTGAAGGATGAGGGGTATTTTGAATTTTTCCCTTAATAGGGAGACGGCAATTCTATTTCTGACAAGTTTAAGGATAAGGACGAAGAGAGAGAAGCAATGGAGTCACCGATTTCAACGGGTTTGAAATTCACTAAAATCATTAATGCCTTGTTTGGATTCAAACTTGAAAAAAATTCAACTCAAAACACACTAATCACATCTACTTTCAATTATTATTCTCATTTCTTTTTCTACTCGTTATCCATATTTTCAATTATTATTCTCATTTCTCTCTCTATTTCTCTTCACTCATTACCCATATCTCCAATCATTACCCTAATTTCTCTCTCCACTCATTACCCCAAAAACCATACCCAAAAAAACTCAAATTTGAATCCGAAGAATAACTCTATGTTCATAAACGTAATGACTAATCAATAATTAGAAGAATAAGAGAGGCAATAACGTGAAAAGAAGCACGTCGGGTAAGGGTATCAAGACGTGGGAAGGTTGCCCTTTATGCAGTCATTTTTAGATTCTAGATCGTTGAGTTTAAATTATACTAGAATTTTGAATTATATAATAAAATCAATTTGTGAAAGTATTTGAATGATATGTATAGAATAGATTTTGCAGAAATTGTGAATAAATTAAAATGTAACCAAAATTCAAAAAGTTCTTCCAAAGGTGAGTTTTGGATTTTGTATTCTATGGTTTATTTTTTAGAGTACATTTTGACAGAATAAATTTTACAATCTCGAAAATATGCAAAATGTAAAATTTTGTCTCCCAAACACCGCGGTATTAGGTTTACAGAGAGTATTGTGGGTAACGAGGAGAAGTGGCATTGCCTCTCTTAGAAATAACTGTTCCTAAAAAATTTTAGTTTTCACCTGCGGGTATCTATCTATCTATCAATATAAGTCCTTGCTGATAAAATATATATAAGTCCTTTGGCTAAATAAGCCAAGGTGACTTATTTTTTGTACTTATTCAATTTTTTTCCGCATTTGTTAGTTTTACGTCGATTTTTTGAGGATTATTGCTTCCTCATGACGAGAGGAATCTAAAAAGTAAAAAATTATGATCAAAATCCAATTTTTTTGAATAAAGACGAAAAAATTGACTTATTGGCTTATTTTCGTCTTTATTTAAAAAAATTTAGATTTTGATCGTAATTTTTTTACTTTTCAGATTTCTCTCGTCATGACAAATTAATAATCCTCAAAAAATCGATAAAAAACTAACAAATGCAGAAAAAACTTGGAATAAAGACAAAAAAATAACCCTCCTTGGCTTAAATAGCCGGAGGACCCTATACTATAGAAATGTGTGTGAGCCTCCAAACCCCAAATCCTTAATTCTTAAAATTTTGATTTATTTTTATTTCTAAAAATTGAGGGAGAGAGAAAGAGAGAAACGCTAATGAATGGCTAAGGTCGGGTAGGAGTTGTGAGTAAACTACGTTAGGGGTTTGACCAGTTTTCTTTTCCCTTCATCTTAATTCCCTAGCTTAGAGCCGGCCTTCACCCAATTTTCATGGGTCAAAAGCAAATTAGCTAAACGTGTTGAGGTTGGTGAAGACCGTGTGGCCCCTACAATAATCGAAGAAACGTTAACATGCTTTAGAATTAGAACAAGGCCTCGTAATTCATTTTTTGTTCTGTTTGGTAACTCTGTAGTCCGGTTTATTCAATTCTAGAACAAATTAGTGGAAAAGATATGTACAAATTCACTGAGAATTTTTATTTTTACAATAATAACTCAGGTTTCCAAACTAGTTTTCGTGCACCACGACTAATCTTGGGAATCAATCGATCCCACCGTCAACTTGTGGGGTCTTAACTAAAGTCGGAGCAAAACTCTATATGGACTAGCCCAAAAGGAGTTGATATATAGCTGTGATTTCAAACCTAAAACTTTAGGACGGAATAAACCCTTAAGTCCTGGCCTTCACTAATAGGCCAACTCCTCCGGGGTTAAAATTCACTGAGAACTTCGAAGAAAAAAGGAAAAAGATGACTAATGAGAGGGTACTCTATGGCTCGTCATAAAATAGCAAAGCGTCTACGGACCACAAATGAATGGGGTAATGTTAGCCAAGGAAATCCTCCGACAAGGTACGTCGTTCTATGTAGCGCAGTCGATACGACGTTGTTCTATATATGCAGCGCTGTCGATATCAAAGATTAAGGGAGGATTGGAAATTTCCTATTAAGATTAGAAATTAATTAGGAGGAATTATAAGAGCCTCTCAAACCAAGCTTCATTTTCATTCTTCAAATCTTCATTTTGAAGAATCTAGCTCCTTCCCTCAACCATACTTCATTTTTTTTTTACACGCAACCATACTTCATTTTGAGTTCTTTAAAATGAAGAATTTACCCTCTTTAAAATGCTATACTATGTGATATTATTGCTTATTTATCATGATACTTAATTAGAAGGAGATTCACGATACCTTTAAAATGAGACCAATCATAAATATACTTAATAAATTTTCTTTTCAAAATTTTGGAGGATAAGTTGAGGTTTGGAGAGAAATGGATGAAATTTTGAAAAAAATGAAGAATGGTAATTGAAGTTCATTTAAATAGTCGTATTTTTCAAAATTTTGAACTTTGAAAATTGGGTTGGAGGTGCTCTAAAAGATTAGTATATATGTTAATGGTGATTTGTATTTAAGAATAGGGTACCAACCTGAGATCGATTTAATTATGCTCTAAAATATTATGTGAAAATTGGGTGAAGGCACTAAGCTAGGGAAGAAAAGCTATCAAAATTTGGGTTTGGTTTTTGAGGCAATGAGTGGAGAGAGAAATTATAGGAATAATTGGATGATATGGGTAATGAGTGAAAAGAAATAAATAGAGAAATGAAAATAATAATTAAAAATATGGATAACGAGTAGAAAAATAAAATGAGAATAATAATTGAAAGTAAAGGTGATGAGTGTCTAGCTTTTGAGTTGAATTTTTTTTTTTTCAAGTTTGAATCCGCATTAATGATTTTAGTAGTGTTCCACTTTAAGAAAAAATACTTTTTTTCCAAAATGTTTGAATTTCAAACTCAAATATAATGAAAATGAAAAATATTTTTTCAATTTTTTTTGCACCATTTAAAAGATCTTAATGAGATCTATCAAACAAGATCCATATTGGTAGGAAAATTATTTGCATAAACATATAATTTTTGAGTTTGAAATTACCTTCTTTTTCAAAAAGTACTTTTTTTGAGAAACCGGAAAGGCAGTGAATTTCGAACCTGTTGAAATCGGTGACTCCGTTGCTTCTCTCTCTTCCTCCTTATCCTTAAACTTGTCAGAAATAGTCTTGCCAGTCTCCCTATTAATCATGATTAAAAAATTATTAAAAAAAACTCCCTATTAATGTCGGTAATGGTACCACGTAAGCATGCTTTGATATTGATGCTTACGTAAGCATATACGTTAATTAATACTGTATATCACGTGATTATACCCATGTGATAATCACGAGTTCTTTTTAAGATTGTTCCTCAGGATTTTAAAAACATAAAAAATAATCAATCCTTCTACCATCACATTTAATCACATATTCACACTCACAACAAGGGTGGAGCCCGCACACACTACACACCCAGTGTCACCCAGTGTGTGTGGACCCTACCCTTATTATGAGTGGAGTGTGTGAATGAGTGTTGTGTTAGAATTATTGTTCCGATAATAACCGAAAAAGCTACAACGGTCACCGTCACATTCATATCTGGATTATAATTGACAACTGGAGTGATTGACAATAACCGGATGGGAAATGATTTTTACAGACAAAATAACCGTAACCGGTTGGGAAATGATTTTTACACTCTTTTTTTACTATGACATTTTTTTCTTGTCTTTATTAAAAAAATATACACAAAAACTTCATTAAAAGACAAAGAATGGAGTGTCATAATAAAAAACGAGAGTGTAGAAATCATTTTCCTATTTATATCGAGTTGTAATTTTACGGAGTATTATTTTTTTTATTGGCTAATGAGTCTGTATAGGATTAGAGTGAAAATAATCGTTAATTGTAATTGAGAGTGATTGAATCGAATGACCAAAGACAGTACAACTTTGCGATCAGATCAACCGGTTAGAGAGAGCTCAATTGAAACGGATTGATCGAGTATCAATCTTAGATCCATTGGTACAACCTGACTACATGAGGCGGAAGTTGGGAGTGAACAGATCGACTGATATCGGTCGGCATATGCACACATTACAACTAATATAAATAATCCATAAAGCTATAAGGACCGATCAGTCCCCTACCGAAATCGTACCGACCGTCGCGCTAGGTCATCTCCGGCCACCGGACGGCCGATTCGAGCCGTTCAAAAATTCTTTAAAAAAAAACTATATACACGAAAAAATAGGGTATTTGGATCAAGCACCTTACACACATCGGATGCCGTTGATTCCCATTTGAGCCCCCTCGTCTTTTTTTTCTAGAATTTTTAGACGGCTCGGATCGGCCATTCGGTGGCCAGAAACAGCCCGGCATGGCCATCGGTACTATTTTCGATAGGGGACTGGTCAGTCGCTATAGCAGGACTCAGAAATAATAGTCTTCTTGTGATTGCTAGGGTACGAGAGATACAATGCAGCAGCCAAAAGACATTCTTTTTAAAAAGTTCAAAAACCTAGTATGAGGGCTACTTTGAATCGAGTTCTCATCCATGGTTGGATTGTTGAAGCTAAAATAAAACTTCAAAAGGTGTTCACAATTTTTTTTCAACAAACTTAGAAAGAGTTATTCTTCGGTGGATTTCCAAAGGATTGTGGAAGGCTTGAGGAATCAAGCCAACAATCAATCAATCACAGGGTGCGGTGTACGTGTGTATCATCAGCAGGTGGTACTTAGAACATTGTGAGGATATTAACTTCTTTTGGATATGTATATATGTAACTGCACAATGATTATAGTGATTTGATTCTTTTCCGTGATTTTTGCCCATTCAGGAGTTTTTCACACGTATCTTTGCGTTGTGTGATTGATTACTTCCTTAGTTTTTGCTGGTAGTATTACTTTAGTGATTCACATTTATATTTAAGGGTTTTTACGGATTGTTAGGGAACCCTGATTTTACATTACCCATTTTCTCCTTGTGCAAATATATTTTATTCATGTACCTATTGATGTTCAATCAAGCTAAATTTTTACTCGATGAGCTCTACGAAATAAATGAGTTGGATCATTGTTGTGGGCCTGAGAAGGGCTGGATATTAACAAAACTGGACTGGACCTTCCCCGATCTTGCAGGGCACGAGCCCAGTCCATGGTCCAGGTAGACCAGGCCAACTTTCTTAACTCTAGCCCGCACAGTGGAATCGAGCTTAGGTTCAATCTTCGGGCCGAATTGATGGTAGGCCTCGCCCGAGAGTTTCTTGGCCCTAAGACCATCTCCAACCCAATTCTCTAATCTCGAAGGATTAAAACAACATTTTTTTTAAAGGAATAATTTTCACACACCTCTTTTATCCATTGGAACTCTATTTTTTTTTTTATTCATGTAAAATTACTTAGTTACCCTCACCTCTTGAGTCACTTTTACATATGAAGGACAATTTGATACCTTTACTCTAGAGAGAGAGAGAGAGCCAATGGGTAAAAAGAGAGTGTCAAAATCATTTACCATTTTTTTATTCAGAAAAGTGAATTTAAGTGTATTAAGAGAATATTTTCAATGTAAGAGGACTTTTATTGCATTTCCATAATAAATAGGGGGAGGAAGGGTTGTGGGTAATCACAAGACGTTTAATGAGTAATGGACCTCAATACCTCATGGTAGCCAATAGAATGCATTAATTTGGATTTCTTTGTTTTGAAAATCATATCTCCACATATATCATGGCGTTATCTTTAGGGTTAAATATCTACTTGTCCCTTAAACTATCAAACTTTTGTTTACTTCCCCCTCCAACTATCAATTGAACATACTTCCCCCTCCAACTACCAAATAGTTACTCCTTCCATCCAATCCCTAACACCATCCAATTGTCTAACAGAAAACATAACCCCTTTTCCCAAAGTGTGGTTTTGGCGCCAAAACAAGGGTAATCTCGACATTCCAAGTGAAACCCTAAAACCTAATGAAACCAAAACACATTCTTCCCTTTTTACGGTAATAAAAAAGCAGAACGATAAAAAAACAGAGAGAGACCAGTGGACTGTTGTGGTTTATGTAAGCATGATGCCTTATTTTATGCTCTTTTTTTCTACTGTCATGGACTGTTATTGCATTCATAATGCTTGGCTATGGAAACCAGTGGACTACATTCACAATGCTAGCAAAAAATTTCATTCATTCATACTACAACCCCATTACAGATAGGTCATTGGCAATTGGAGTGCATTACATTCATGGCAATGCTAGGAATTTGCCACTTGGAACACTAGAAAACTTAGAAAGGAGTTTAATTTTACTACCTTGTAGTTTATGCAACCTACAAATTTTCTTCCTGGGATCTCTTAAGTGAAGGAGGACCTCAATGGAGACCTTTGTCCACAAAGACAAAATTGTTGGTTAGGGTTGAGATGGGGGTTGGAGTTGCTAGAGCTGCTCATTGTCTGGAGAGAGAGAGAGAGAGAGAGAGAGAGAGAGAGAGAGAGAGAGAGAGAGAGAGAGAGAGAGAGACGAACACAGTAGGAATGGGGCGTGTACTGTGATAAACAGATGAGGAAGAAAGTGATACATACATATACATATACATATACATATAGATTGGTAGGTTAAAGACATAAATAACCTTGAATAGGTAGTTGAAGGATGGAGGGTTAAGTTTTCCGTTTGGGATTTGGATGGGAATGAGGGATTGGATGGAAGGAGTAACTATTTGGTAGTTGGAGGGGGAAGTATGTTCAATTGATAGTTGGAGGGGGAAGTAAACAAAAGTTGGTTAGTTTAAGGGGCAAGTAGATATTTAACCATTATCTTTACTTAAATTCTTAGTTCAGTTATCACTGTCCAATCAAATTTTTTTTAAAGAAAAATCTCAAAATTCAAAAAATTTCCATGATTTGTCACGTAGCAAGCGCAACGATTCAGAAATTTTTCACCCTTTGTCCCATAGCAAGCGCAAGGAGTTTCTCAATAAAAGGGCCCCCCTGCAATACTGTATAGTATAGATGATATAGATTGGGACTTAAATTCATATATTAATACAAAACGTTTGTGAGGACATAGTGTTATTGTATGCACATTATGTGTATGAGAGAAAGATCGAGGAAGTAATTGAAATACATTTATGTGTTAGGCTTGAACAAGTTGTATGTACACCTTTGGGTACCACAGTTGAAAAATAGCAAACCGAAGAATTTCATCACATGGAAAAACAGAGGAAGAAATGTTCCATAAGCCTTCGATTTGCATTATGTTAAATTTTGTCATGATCAGTAGACATAAAAATAATTATCATTTTTTCATAAACTTGTACATTTACTTGCATTATGTTAAATTTTGTTGTTTCCTTCTAAATACGTCACCGACCATGGGACAAATCATTGCAACTGCAAATTTCCAATTGAAAAAATAATTTTCAAATCCGTATATAATGGGATAATCATATCATGGATGCTTTTATTTTTATTTTTATTTTTATGGAACTTTTGCATTTAAACTATTTTCAATAAATTTTTGGAAATTGATTTCCACACTCCCCATTTGTCCAATTGCACTCCATTTCTTGTCTTTATTCATGTAAAATTACAAAATTACCCTTCTTACATTCTTTTCTTCACAAATGAAAAGGGGTAATTATGTCATTCCACATGAATACAAACACAAAAGGGAGTGCATTTAAATACTTTTTGTGCAATTCTATGAAGGGAAATTGCACGAGAACAAATCTACAGTGGGATTTCTGTACAAGTGATGTGACTCCCTTTAGAAAGAAAAGAGGAACAAAAACTAGCCAAGGATGATTTTTAAGTGTTAGATGTAGCTCAATGAGTTAAGCTTCAACTTCCTCAAGAGCTTGGCTCTTGAAAGAACGAGCTTAAATCTCTAACTCATGCTTGGTTAGTAAACATTTCTATTGTGGAGTGATTTTCACATACTGAGCTACCGTCCAGTGTGGACCCTTCTAGTCCCATCTAGTTTCGATCTTTTGTTGGCCCTTTTTGGGCCCCTAACAAATTTGCATTTCGATTTCTATGTTTTGAAAATCATATCTCCACATATATCATGGCGTTATCTTTACTTAAATTCTTAGTTCAGCTATCATTGTCCAATCAAATTTTTTTTAAAGAAAAATCTCAAAATTCAGAAATTTTCCATGCTTTGTCACGTAGCAAGTGCAAGGATTCAGAAGTTTTCCACGCTTTGTCCCATGGCAAGCGCAAGGAGCTTCTCAATAAAAGGGGCCCCAGCAATACTGTATAGTATAGATGATATAGATTGGGACTTAAATTCATATATTAATACAAAACCTTTGTGAGGACATTAGTGTTATTGTATGCACATTATGTGTATGAGAGAAAGAGGGAAGTAATTGAGATACATTTATGTGTTAGGCTTGAACAAGTTGTATGTATACAGTATACCTTAGGGTACCACAGTTGAAAAACAGCAAACCGAAGAATTTCATCACATGGAAAAACAGAGGAAGAAATGTTCCATAAGCCTTCGATTTGACTCGGAGCGCTCAACGTACGTTACGCCAACCACTCAAACAAGCTCGAATGCTGTCCATAATATTCTGCAAGGGAACAATCTATGGAAAAGTTCCCGACGCAACAAAATATTCTATCACGGTTAAGTTGAGGATCGCTTTTTTCTAACGGAGGGCTCTGGATTTTGGGTATTTGTAGCTCTTTGGGCAGTTTTTAATGATTAAAAAAAATTATTCTATCAAGACCAAGAAAATAAACTTTCTTCATTTAAGTTGTTCGAGATAAAAACAATAATAAATTACCTTCTGTTATTAACTCATGGTCTCATATTGGGGACGGAGCGAGGAATTTGAAGAACATTTCTAACAGTAAAGCTAAGGGGACCGGCTGTTTAAGAACAGATGGGGTACTGACGGGCATGCGGGGCCCACTACGGATTCCGCACTGATGATCCAAACTGTTCAATAATTTAAAAAAAAAAAACGAAAAGGCTCTTGAAAAATTAACTCAATCCAAAGCGTCCCGCGTACCCGTTGGTACCCTATCGGTACCAATAGCACGGTTCCATAACTTCCATTTGTAATTGGCTCTGACGGGACAAACAATTTTTGACAAGTCCAGTCTTATATTTTAAGTCCAATTCAGAGCCCAAATTGACAATCAAATGTAAACATTTCAGTAATGCTACACAAACAGACAAAATGCACAGATTTTGCATACAGATTTTGTGTGGGGCCCACTACGGGTCCCACACAAATGATCCGAGCCGTTCATTAAATGTAAAACAGTTTTTCAAGGGCCCCCGCGAAAAATCAGTTCAATCCGATACTTATAAATGCTCAATCCAATCATCTAACTTTTGATTTTGATTCCCGGATAATGAAACATTCTATAATTGGATTGAGCATCTATAAGTATCGGATTGAACTGATTGTTCGCGGGGGCCCTTGAAAAACTGTTTTACATTTAATGAACGGCTCGGATCATTTGTGTGGGACCCGTAGTGGGCCCCACACAAAATCTGTATGCAAAATCTGTGCATTTTGTCTGTTTGTGTAGCATTACTGATGTTGTTTACTTTCATGAATACTTGTGAGTTGTGATAAGCCCACGGTGCAAAATTGCATCTGTCCCATCTGTACATTTTGTGAGTTGTGATAGGCCCACTGTCCAAAATTACAAATCTCTCAATTAACTCTGTTTTTGCAAATTCAGTGGTAGTATTGCAATGCACAGAATTTTTTTTTTGTAAAAATATATTTTTATTTGGAATTCTGTAAATAAAATTGCACGAGAACAAATGTAGGGTTGGATTTCTGGACAAGTGATTTGACTCTCTCTTAGAAAGAAAAGAGGAACAAAAACTAGCCAAAAAGCCCAAAGAGTAGGAACTTTTAAGTGTTAGATAGATATAAGCTCAGTCAAGTTCCAGCTTACTCAAGCTCGTCTCGTTGAAAGTACAAGCCTAAATATCTTACTCGAACTTATTCAGCAAATATTTTTTATTATCAACGTGGAAAAAAAAAACCTAAAAATGATCCAACAAGATTGTATCACTCTGCAACACACTTGACCATTTACTTCTGCAACTCTGGGTAGAATTGAATCATTAATTGGGAGTTGGGGGGCTACTGTGCCTTGAGGGACAGCAGCCTGCTGTCCTGAGAAAAAACGATATCGTCCCGAGTCCGGAAACTTGATCTGAAACGTTCACTTGAAAGATCTCAGCGCTTACTATGGCCCTATTAAAAATCAAGTCAATCGAACATCGATAACTTAGTGAGCGAATTATCTGTTTTAAGTGTTGTTAGCAATGTCTAAAATATTTAGCCAAAAATTCAGTCAAAAAAGTGATTTGTTCACAAGGTTATCGATGTTTGATCGATTTGATTTTTTGCAAGGCCATAGTACGTGATGAGATCTTTTAAGCGAACATTTCGGATCAAGTTCCAGGCTCGAGACGATATTGTTTTCCCCGGGACAGCAGACTGCTGTCCTTCAAAGCACAGCAGCCCCCTAAGTCCCATTAATTGGGTCTTATTTTTGGTTTAATTTGTACGATTTTATTTGGACCAATTTCAAAACCAAACAAATATTTTCGATGTTTTGGCGGGTTCAATTTTTTTTTTCTATTTTTATTTCACTCTAAAAAAATACAAGTAGTCCGCGTGATTTTGTATAAATAACAAGAGTATAATTTGAGCTTACTGCTTCATTTTAAATAATAATAATAATAAATACATTCTCAAAATTGGAATTTTAATTTGAAAACTCCAGACATAACCCCTTTCCGAAACTAACCTTGCAAATAATTCTTAATTATAATTACTTGTAAAATTCGAATAATTGATCAACTTGGAAAGAGTGAGGCTCAGATCTGGGTATAATCAAGCGAGATATCCAACTCCGCCATGGCTGCAACCACCCGGGTCGCCCCGCCATGAAACGGGTCGGGTTATCAACGCCTGAAACTATTGCTCAAAGATCCTAATATCGTCACAGCCTCTTTCAGGATCGAGTAATTATTCAGTGCTTCCCAGAGCTGTAACAGATCATACGACCATGTACAGTCAATGGAAGGATATCTGAAGGCTCTGTTTGGATGGATTGGAATTGGCTGTTGGAATGATGGGAATGCGTTATGATCCTTCCCTGAAAACATTTCCCCAGTGAGTAGAAAGAAAGCAGACGACGAAGATCGAGGATTCGAGATGATTCTTCATCACCACAACCCTACACACACACACACACACACACAGATAGAGAGAGAGAGAGAGAGAGAGAGAGAGAGAGAGAGAGAGAGAGAGAGAGAGGGCTGTTGATATTGGAGGTGAAATCATCGGCTAATTTGGGGGAGAGAGGCAACCGCCCTTGAAAAATCCCAAATCTCTCCACCGGAGCCTCATTCATGAGCATGAACCCTAGAACAAAGATCCAAGCCCAGTATTTATGTGCCTCGAAGTTCACTTTTTGACCTTGTTTGACCAGTTATTTACATCAGGAAAAGGGAAGAATGGTGGATTCGTACGGTGACGGCGAGGGGTATGTTAGACATTGTGTGAATGCATTATTCATGGCTTTCGGGTGTTCTGGTTTAAGAATTCTCTTTTTTTTATCATTAGTACGAGTATTTGTTTGTCTTTATTTTAAAAAAAAATCATTTTTTTATTAGTTTATGTTAATTTCTTTTGCGGATCATTGGTTTGTCGCAACGATAGAAAAATAAAATGTGAAGAATTAAGATCAAAATTTGAAAAAACTTCACTAAAGACAAACATGATCCAAAACAGATATTTTTTTCGATTAATTTTGACCAATGATAATGCCACTCCCTTTTTGTCTTTTTAGTTAGGTGAATTTACTAATTTATCCCTCAATGCAATAAACTTTCACAAAATGCATGGACAATTGTGTAAATTCATACACTACAAGACAAAAGGGGGAGTGACATTTGTAAAAAGGGGAGTGGCATTATCATTTCCCTTAATTTTTTTTTTTGAACTTATTAATATTGGTCTATATTTTTAAAATTTTCTAATTTCTCTTGTGCAGATAAATTAAAAATCTACAAAAAAAAAAAATTTGACGCAAACTAACAAAGACGAAACCAAAATATAACTCGTAAAGATTATTAAGCCAGAACATCCCTTATCAATCACTCTTCCCGTTAAAGTGATTATTCGGCAATGCTGGGTTCCACGTCCTTCTCTATTACCCTTTATAGTTCCACTAGAATTTATAAACTTAGTAATGAAATACACAAAAATATGTGGCGTAGATGGTGTTAGCGCATTCAATCAACATACTAATTTTTGACAAAATTAATATTGTCCATGAATGTTGAAAATGTAATCGTCGAAGTGGACCAAAAAGGTCCACAAATGGGATGAACGTAATCGGTCCTTTAAAATACAGACTTCCAAAAAACAACTAGAAAGGTTCTTCTGGTTGATACCTTTTGATTTCCTTTCCCCATCGGGTTGCTACTTTAAATTAAGTTTTGCAGAACGTTTACGGTCCCTTTGGATGGAGTGATTTCAAGATAAAAGAAAAGAAAGGGATTTCTAACCAAATTACTCATTTGGATTGACTATTTTGATGAGAAATGGAGAGAAAAGTACAAAATAAAATGTTTTGATTGGCTCATCTCCTTTCTCACCCAATCTCACCAAAAATTGTGAAATTTTGTGAGAAAGGACTCCCATTTCTTATCTCACCATCTAAAGGGGTTGTTAAAGAAATACTTGTCTAGGTAAATATAGCTTTGGGACTTGGTTATAACTCGTGTTTTTGAAAAATTACCAATACAGAGAAAAGCCGAAAAGATGTTTTAATTATAACTCCCGAAATTTGTTTTTGCCAAATACAATGGGAGAACCCAAAAAAAAATATTACATTGTTTTTACAAGTAATATATTTGTGCTCTACTTAAATTTACAAATGATTTAAAAATTATAACCAAATAAAAGCTGAACGATACTTGGCTACGTAGGAAAATTCTAAAACCAGGAACATTTCCACAAACAAAAACACAACACTCACATGAGTTTGTGGATTCCACGAGGAGATCATAAACCCATGTGAGTGTGTTGTGTATTTAGTTTGTATAAACGTCTGTGATTGTAGAATGATTTGAGTACATAATGAGAATTTTTTAGGGGGAAGTGCTACAATACACACCCTTTATTTAGGTGTGTATCATATGCACCCTCTTTGATAACCATTAGATGCTTGAAAAATGATCTGGACCCTTTAAAATGTTACGATTGGTTACTAACAAAAAACTTGTTACCAGTGTAACAGGTAAACCCTGTAAATTAACCAAAATGGAAAGAAAAACCCACCGTTTGCCTCCCTCATCCCAACCAGCGTATAACTTTCTTTTCCTTCGACGAAACCAGACCCATCAGTCCGCCGTTCGCCCTCCCTCATCCCAGTCCGTCGGTCGCGGTCGCTCCTCCCTGTCCGTCACTCGCCGCCTCTCTCAGGTATGAATATAATCTCTCTCTCTCTCTCTCTCTCCCTCTCTCTCTCTCTCTATATATATATATATATGTTTGTATGCATATATACACATGTGTGTGTGCATACGTGTATATTTGTCCATGTATTCAGAGATTTGGACGTATATTTGTTTGTGAAGGAAGCCTAAACAGATTGTGGGAGGTTCTAGTTGTTGGGCTACTGAATGTGTAGAAGTTACATGTAATGTTCACAAACTATTCGATAAAATGCCAATTAAATCGACTGAGTATTGTGAAATAATAATTGTAGAGTTCAAAATGAATAAAATAATAGTAGTAAATTAAAAGTGAGGATTACTTGCATACAACGTCTTCATTCAGTGTTTGCATTAATTCCTGAAAAAAAGAAGGTTTGGTTAGTTGTAAAATTGCTGGAGTTACAATTGACTGACTTTTTTGTGTTTGACAAAATGCTTCTTTCAATTTTGATATTTATTCAAGTACCAAACGCACACGTGAAAACCAAATACATGTAATACATGATGGTGATAAGATAGTCAAGACAAAAGGCAATCCTGGGGGACCCTCTTCTGCCAGTAAACTGCCCACAGCAAGAAAATGTGGGAACTGCAGGTGTGGTGTTTTAGTAGCAAAGATTATGATGCTTTATGTCACTACTTGACCTAGTTTTTTTTTAAAGCTTCACTACTTCTTAAATGCAAAGCTCTTTGTCTGGTAACGCAGGAGCATTGGCCACACGAAGCGAACTTGTAAAAAAGTAAAAGCGAAGGAGAGAGAGGGTTGCGAAGAGCACTTTTCTACATTCACAAATCCAGAGTTCTTCCCCCATCAAGATGAAGATGGATGTTAACAAAACAGGGCAGGGAACTAGCAATGCATAAGTCCAGTAGTTGTTGATCTAAGTTGGTTTGAATTGGAGGAACTTCAGGCAGAATTTTAGGGAACTAAGCCTTAAGAATTTTGGGAATTGAGTTTCTTTATCTTTCTTTCTTTTTTTTCATTTTTCGTGTTTCATTTAGAATCATTTTCCCGTGTTCTATGTTTCTGTGGATGTTAGTGGTACTTGATTTAAATACAAGTCTTGAAAGTCTTGCTACTCATGGGTATATAAGCCTTTAATAATTTGATTATCTTATGTGTACGGTTCTGTGATTACATGAATATTTGCTTAATACCCATCTTGGTGGCATTGGATGTGTTGTTAAATTTTTTGGCTAATAAATTCTTTTTTTGCTTTGTTCAGTTCATCACATAGGTAATCAAAGATGCCAACCAAAAGAAAGGCAATAGTTAGTAAGAAGAAGCAGAAGAAGATTAAAACAATTGATGCCCCACTGGGCCTAGGAAGGTTCACATCAAGGGCTGTGACTGTTGAGAGGTTTGTTGACACGGATAAATTGGCTCGGATAGGTATTCCTAATTTGATCATAGACTCAAACCTTGAGAACTTGATGAAACAAAAAGGACAAGCAAATGTGGACATGGTCTGCGAGTTCTTCCATGGAATTATTAGACCGTATGACACAATCAACCACAAGATGGTGTTTGTTTTGAGGGGGGTGAAGGTGGAGTTTTCAGCAGATTCTATTGCAGAGTTCTTAGAGGTTGATTGCCCTAACCCGTATGACAAAAGGCAATATCCCTTCTTGTCTGGTGTCAGGCTCCCAGATAAGCTTGAAATTGCGAAGGCATTGTATGTCAATGGGATTAAACCAACAGATGAGTGGTGTGTGCGTTTTCTCAAACCAGATGTATCGGTGCTCCACGTCATGGTGTGGTACAATCTAGACCCTAGAGGAGTCAAGAATGCATTCAACAAGTTCAAGGCAGATGTGAAGGAGATGCGAAAAGCCCTCCTTCACTGTGAAAATGATTCAAGCACTGATGAGAGCGAAGATGGAGCAGAGAGTGAAGATGGTACTGGGGGCAAAAATGAGGCAGAGAGTGATGATGGGACCGGGAAGGAAGAAGATGGAACCGAGGGTGAAAGTGGAGATGATAGCGAAGATAGAGATGAGTAAACGGATACAAATTGTTGAACATCTAAGTTTTTTTGTTATTCGTTTTTGTTTTCAATGTTTTGGCAGCCTTCTTTTGGATGGTTTAGTTATTTTGATCATTTTATAGGTTCTGTTAAGATGCAGTTTAGATGTCTTTCCCACCACTTTTTGTAAAGTTCTTCCTTGCTTGGACAGGTTTTCTGCAGTTTAGATGTCTTTCTAGTTATTTTTCTGCTTGCCATAACCTGTTAAGAATGGATCTGGTGTCTTAAAGTTCTATTTGTGAAGTTGGTTTTCTGCAGTTTAGATGTCTCTCTTGCCATAACCTGTTGGTCTCGTTTTTTGTTTGGTCAAGACAGGGGGAGAGAACGCATGGTAGAAAGCATGGCTGAAATGCAATTTTATTGTGCAGTTGAGTATGTCATTTGCAATGGTTGCAAGAGTCCAGACACTATTTTCTCAAAGGAGAACCGTCTCTTCTTCCTGAGATGTGCATGGATGGAAGGCTTTGTTACTGCATTGGCTTTCTTCTTGCCCTTTTACTCGAAATGATAGCAATTTTTAGAACATGTTATTGAAGTATAAAAACTTAATTCCATTCCCTTACCTATTTCCAGAATAAAGTAGTGGTGCTAATATCCTCTTTGCTCTGACATTCCTCTCGTCCAAGTGCAAAGGTGATTATATTGCTTAATTAGTTTCTAGAATTATGTTAATAAAAGGAAAATTGAGTTATGTTTCACGGTGTATCCAACCTTTTTTTTGGTTGTTTCCAATATTTTCTCAGCTAGAGTAGTGATATCTTCTTATTACCGGCATTTCTGAGGTCAATGATGTTCTAAAGATTTGCCTACATTGTCCGACTGTTAAGAACATGGGAGAGAGTTCTTCGTCTGATGCAAAGCATTTCACCCGACGACTATTTTGTCTAAAACGAAAAGATTTATTTTTATTTTTTTTTAAGGAGTGTGGGGGTTACCATAACTCAGTGCACTTGGAGGTTTAAATTTTAAATAATAGTTGGGCCATAAGTTTGGGCTGAAAGAAAAATTAGGCCCAATTTTATTTTTGATAGTTAATTTATGTTAAAAATAATAATTTTATTTTTTAAAAACTTTGAAGCTAAAATTATTTTAAGTGAAAATAATTTACTTCTTTAAAATAGGTTCTCGATAATTACTAAAGGAAAAAGATACTATCATTATCATAATGTAATAAAAAGTCAGGTTAAGGCATTTTTGTTAGGATTTTTAAAGTGTTTCATATTTGTAGCCAATTTTTTTTTTTTTAGTTTTTTAAAAATATTATGATGTTTAATATTTTTCACAATATCTTTAATTGCATAGTGAACTTTCACATAGTCCAACTAAAAGGAATAGCGAAGTCGATCATCTGTATTAATAAGTAGGAAACACTAACAAAAAAGTTAATGGGTGATCAAGATAGCGATGGTGACAAGATAAATTTACCAATACATTTTAGGTTATGTGTAAAAGACAACAATATTTAGGACGTGCTATTTATTTTTTGGTCAATAGACGTACTACTAGTGTTTTGTGAATTAGTGCAAGCATCCTAATTACAAATAACTAATACTCGTATTTGATAATGTAATCGATTACAAGTGTTATCAATACCAATCAATCACGTAATTGAAACCGCAGAGAAATATAATCTATCATGTAATCAATTATTTGTGTTATTCAGAACAATTGATTTTTAAATCTATTGCAGTGTTGTTCTTAACTTATTTCGCAATTGATTAGAGGACTTACTGAGGCCCATCAATTAGCAAATCGATTGAGTAATTGACTTCACATTGTTACCCAATCGTACTCAATTCAATTACAAAATCGATTATATTTTCTAATCGATTATAATTTCTATTTTCAAAATTGCAAAATCAATTACTATATTTTTTATTATAATGTCTAATCAATTGAAAAATCAATTATAAAGTCTAATCGATTATGAAATTGAACATTCACATAATAGATTACATATTTGATTAACTACCATTCAAAAAAAAATGATTAAGTAATCGATTGCACAATTGATTATAGAAAAGTTATGAAATGAACTAAAATGTTACGATTCCGTAATGAAAATGTTACGAACTGAAAATGTTACGAATTTTTTTATAAAGTTATGAAATACACTAAAATGTTATGATTCTAAAAATGTTATGAATCTGTTGCTAAAAAGTTACGATATTAGCGCAAAAGTTACGATATGCGCTAAAAGGTTATGATTTGTAAGAAAATTGTTATGAATCAAAAGTTACGAATTTTTGGTGTAAAAGTTACGATAGACCTAAAATGTTATGAATGACCGGTTCACCAGGTAATTTTTTATGAGGTGGCACAATATGGACCACACAATAGGTGCATATGATATGCACTTTAAAGGGGTGTGTATTGAAGATTTCTCCTTTTTTAGGTTGTCATTAGACACATTTATATTTCTATGAAAATTTACCGTTTTGGGCCGGGGAGGATATAATCATTAATCAGTTTGTCTCCTTTAAAAAACTGAATGGACTTTTGGCCCAGTTAAATTCAGCATTCGAAAATGGTCCACCATATTTAACTTCTTTTAGCTTTTGGCCCATCTAAGTTGAGCTTTTTGGTTTGTCCTTTTTGCGAGAATAGAGAGTCTTGAACAAACAAAATTAAAAAAAAAAGAAAGAAAGAGGAAAACGATGGCCAGGACGTGTTTTGATAATTAATACCCACCAATGACATACTGAGAACATTTGTTAATGCTGAAAATATCCTTGGTGGGTATTAATTATCAAAACACGTCATTGACTGTCATTTTCCCAATAAAAAACAACTCTTTTAGTTCCGGAATTTAACTTTTAAGTATGGTTTTGTGTTTTTTTTTTTTGGTTTTGTTTTCGGTTTAATTTGCAAACTGAATAGAAGTATCCCCTATACAACCCAAAAACTCTAGTTCAAGTGGTCGTGAATAGATATTTAGGTGTCAGTGTGTGAGATTTCAGGTTGGAATTGATGAAACGACGTTTACCTTTCTTAGTAATCTAACTCTTCTAACACACTAACATCCTATCATCTTATAAAAATAAAAAATAAAATAAAGAAAGAAATAGAAGAATATAAAAAGAAATCGCAAAATGCAAACATCGAAAAGCAAGCTACAAAATTCCAGTATATCGAAGTGGGCTTTTCAAGTTTTAGGGGGTGTTTGGGAAGGGTGCTAACTGGTAATCCATTTTAGATTATATATTTTAAGGAGTGTTTGGACATGAATAAACATTAAAATGTTGAAAGATAACTAGCGGGGTACATGAATCTTATAGATGGCGGGTTTTTGTTGTGTTTTTCGGGGATCGGGTCGGGGTTGGGGAAAAATTGATGAAACCCGGTCGGGGTCGGGGAAAAATTGATGAAACCTGGTCGGGGTCGGGTCGGGTTGACGTTACCCCGTTAGGGTACCCGCCCCACCCCAAAATCATTTTATGCATAAAAAATTATTTTTATTATTGTATTTTTACCCTTAGAACTAAAATACCACATAAAATATTAATTATTTCTTCTATTTTACTTTTAGATAATAGATTTTGGTTAAATTACAATAGTTATTTCATAAATTTTTATTGTGTGTGCTCACTTATTTTAGAATCTAGAACATATTTTCTCAATAAATAAAAAAAATGAGCGGGGGCGGGGCAGGTAAACCTGATACCCGATAGAGGCGGGGCAGGGGTACCAATAAATTACCCGGTCCGGGGTTGGGGCTAAATTTTCGGGTCGGGGTGTGGCAATCCCCGCCCTGCCCCGTTGCCATTCCAACATGATTGATATTTTCTAGTTTAGAGTTAGAACTAGCCACTGAAAACCAAATCACCGATTTGGTCTAGTTTCGATTTCCGGTTCGGTTCACCGATTTTTTATTCACTACGGACCCCTAACCTCAAAGATCGATGGTTTTGCTTTGCCTACACGATATCACCTATGTATCCATTATCTCGTGGTGTACCAGTTGATGTTAATAATGAGACAACTCTTGTGAAATACACATTAGAATCTTCAAAACCACAAAACATGCTTTTATTTCTGTACATTGGTCTATACGACTGTTGTTCACTATGTAAACAGAAAAATGAGGCTCAGATATCTATTCCATTGATCTATTTTCATCAATGAAGAGAATATAAAGCACCCACCTTAGCTGCAACAAAGCCCATTGAGAGGAAATTTAAAAAGTCTCTTCCACTCAATTAGGTGTGGCTCCGAAGAGTAGCGGCGGGTGCCCACCGGAGAGCGAAAGAGTGTCGCTGGTGGGCGGAAGAGCAGCGAAAGAGTGTCGCTGGAGGGTGGAAGAGTAGCCGGCCAGTGAACAAAGGTAGCTAACAGATATACGTGAGTGGGCGAAAGAGTAGTCAGTGAACGAAGCTAGCTAACAGATATACGTGAACGGGCAGGAAACAGGCGGAGCCACACCTAATTTCTCCTCCTTATGGCAAAATTGCCCTGCCAAGAAATGGGTTGCAGTATCCCACCATACGAAATCAAAATAGTATCATCACAGCCTTTTCCAATTGGGAAATCTCACTGTCATCCTAGTACACATTACCCTAGCAGCAAGAACAACACAGAAGAAAAGATTATTTTTTTTTTAAAAAAAGGCGGTCATGCGCTTGATGTGACCGCAATTACCTAATCAAATCCTTCGCAACCACGCCCACGTATTTTTAAAAATGGCCTACTAATTTTGTTAATAGAACTCAAATCACCTTGGTAAATAACCTTCTCTAATTGAGCCTCATTTTGAATTCCGGAGTTTCCCATCACACTCTTGCAGCTGTACATACACAAAGTTCTAAGCATACACAGAGAGGATTTTCTTTTTGAAAAAAAAAACAATCACAGAAATTCCACCCCGACTTTCGGCTCAAATTTTTTCTCTGTTTTTGTAATTTTCTTTCTTGTTTCTTCTCAATGCAAACAAGACAAGATATTTTCCCTTCCTTTCTTTTCTTTCTATCGGTTCCAAATTAAAACAGAGCAAGAAAGCATCCTAAACAAACAAAGCCAAAAAAACCAAAATTGAAAAACAGAGCAGAAAGAACATTCCAACATAATAGGAAAACATGAGCCAATGAACAATTCTATTAAATCCTATGGGAAAAACTAAAGTAGCAAAAAAAAAATCAGGATATATACGTACAAACGGATTCATATATGCATGTGGGTCTATGAAAGAGAGGTTGAGGCTCAGATCTACCTGAATCAAGACATGACATGCAGTGACTCCGCCATGGCTGCAACGGGTTGCCCGCCAATAAACGCGTCGGACCTCAACTCCGGATTTGAACCCAAAAAAAATATCTCATCGCAGCCTCTTTAACAACAGTTTTTTGGGTTGGGGGGGGTTAAAGCAGCTTGGTTTGGTTGCTGCTGCTCCTCATATATGTAGAGAGAGAAAGAGCATGAACAACACAAAGCCAAGCAAAGATGGTTGGATATTACTATCCAATCCCCATTCTCTCTCTCTCTCTCTCTCTCTCTCTCTCTCTCTGCACATACATATATGCATACATATACACACATTCATCAAATATTAACAGGAAAACAGAAAGCAAATACAGATCAGAGATCAGAAACACACACACGAAGGGGGGGTTGGTTTTTTGAGGCATTGGAGATGAAATCACCGGCCTCATGTTTTTGTATACAGAGAGGATACAGAAACTAACTTCCCCATCTCTGTGAGTGAGTGAGGCCTCATTCATCATTCAATTTCCTTGTGTTTTTGGCTCCAAGGGATTTATTAATTGCAGGGCTTCTTTGGGTTTAACTTTAGTAGTATATTTCTCTCTTGTTCAACTTTCTTTTTGCAGGTAGCAGTGGGCAGGTTTAGGACACATGCCATTCTGGTGATTATGTGTAGGGGTAGTGGATGATAACAAAAAGCTGTTTTTTTAAAATCAGATCTCTCAAGGCTATTCCGAAATGTGAGAAATTTTTTTAGTGCCGAGCGGGCACCGGCCACATGGTGCCGAGCACGCATCTCGGCCGTCCAAATGTGTTTTGGACAGCCCAGATCTGTTTGGGCTTGAGAGGATGTTTTGATAATTTTACACTTAAAAATTACCCAAACAGATCTGAACCATCCAAAACACGTTTGGACGGTTAAGATGATGCTCGGCACCACGTGGCCGGTGCCCACCCGGCACTGAAAAACTTCTCCCGAAATGTACTCTAAAACATTTCGTGTCATTCTAGGAAAATTGATTTTGGTGTATTTTTATGGTAAATAATTTTGCACTCTTCTATTGTCCTCTTGCGCTCATTTTCTTGTCTTTTTCCATGTGAAAAGATAAAAAAATGCCATCCATTTGTGAAAGTGAATTCATGAAAAAGGTAGTTTAATAATTTCACGTGAGTAAAAATAATAGAGAAGTAGTGCAAGAGAGTAAAACGAGAGTGCAAAAATTACTTCTCTTTCTTTATTTGTTTTATGTTGCTAGGTAAGTTTTTTCAAAACCGATTCATCAAAGATATGTTTAAAAAAAAAAAAATTTCATTAAAGATGGATTTTTTATTTTTTTTATAGAAAATCTTGTGTTTTCTTACATCTTGACTAAACTTCGACTGTAATTTTCTCTGACTGGACAAACAATATTGTTCAAGTTCATTGTTTTTTTTTTTTTTTTTTGTTCAAGTCCATTGTTGCAGTCCACTGTCCACTAAATGAGCAAACTGAAAATCACCCTCTGGGTAACATTCTTCTTGATTGCAAGTCACTAATGGAGGAGTTTGAGACGGTTTCTATCAATCATGTTTATCGTGAAGCAAATCACTGTGCAGATGCATTAACAAAGAACGCACCGTTTACGGTCGGAAATTTTTATATCTACGTACCCTAGTTTCCCAATTTGTATTGCTAATCTCTTTTATGCGGATTTGATAGGGGTTGTTTACCCCCAACTTGTAAACTCTATTTTGTTGTTTTTAATGCATCGAATTTTACCCCAAAAAAAAAAAAAAAGAAGAGCCCACATTGCTTATGAATGTTGTTTTACCTTGAAGAATCCTTGATAGAGGCCCGTGGTCGAAAATGGCATCTGCCCCATTTGTATGTCAATTCCGTATATATAATGTTTGGTGTTTACTGCTTAGTGTTTGTTTACATACGGTTTTTTTTTTTTAAATTAAGTGTTCGGGACAACTTACGTGTACTTGGACTAATTCTGAGAAATCATAACATCACCGTCCACTAGCGGGCCTCACTTAAAAGCCCAAGCAAATTCTCCGGTTGGACTAACCCCAAAAAGGGGTTTTTTTTTTGTTGTTGGATTTAACAGGCATTGATAGAACAGAAATTAAAACATAGTTCTAGGGAGCTTGACTCCCCTTACATCATCAAGGAAATCGACTCATTTGTGGCCCCATTACACTCTTCCCACCCTTCTTCCTACTTGATAGTTTTTCGGTCCCATCCATACAATTCGGAATCGACTGAAAAACAACAAGGCTATTACAAATACTACTAAAATTTGCTTTTGCATTGGCATCCGCACTTCGATTGCCCTCCCGGTACACATGATGCACCTTCGCTTTAAGGCGATCTAGCAACACCCTGCAATCAGATAAAATATTACTGAACTCATGGCTACCCATCTCTTTCTTGCTAATGAGTTGCACCGAGGTCATAGAACCTGTTTCCACACAAATGCCCTGCAAATTTCGCTCCCGTGCAAGTTGCAAACCATCCCGAAGAGCCCGACACTCCACGACAGTGCTGGACGAGGCTGTAACATTTTTTCCTTTGAAATCCTACCACCCAACTGCCATGGCAGTCACGAATTAGGCCACCTGCATTTCCAGTTCTCAAGCCCATGCCACATCATAGAAACCATCAGTATTGAGTTTGAAACTCCCCTGTAATGGAGGAGACCCCATCCCACTAATTCGGTTCTTTTGCCACGAGAATCCCACACAAAACTCCATTCAAGGGCAAGGTTAATAACATTTCTATTTGTAACCGAAGGGTCAGAGCCAGAAGAATCAAATAGAACGAAGAGCAAGAGGGAAAATAACACGCCAAGGAATCCCGCTAGAATGCTACGCTTTCGAAGCACAATTAACATGAACCGCCAAGCAACGGAGAGCAAATAGAACGAAGAGCAAGAGGGAAAATAACACGCCAAGCAACGCTCAAAAGGAAGAAGAAAAGAACTCCGAATCGAATGCGGTATTCCAATCCCACACCACAAATTTTGAGCTGAGACACAATCCCTCAACGCATGGGTAATCGATTCCGGAACCTGACAACCGGCAGGACAAAGATCATTAATGGCAATATTTTGAATCGCAAGAAAGACTTTAGTAGCAAGTCTATCATGAAGGGCGAGCCAAACAAAATATATAACACGCGGGTGAGAGGTTTGTTTATATATGTTTTATGAACACGGAGCGATAGATTCGCATGAGAAAATAATTAAATCAGTGCTAATTAGCTAAAGGTGTTGAGGTTGGCTTGTTGACGGAACGGGCTTAAATCTCTGGCTCGAGCTTGTTTAGTAACTTAATGAAGACCGTGCGGCCCCCCTACGTGGCTACATGGGATCGGAGGAGAGTTTGGTCCGATTTTGGTGATTTCACAACCTAAGCTGGTTAATTTGCTTTGGAATTTTAGAATTAGAACAAGGCCCCTTAGAAACCCCAATACAAAACAGAGAAAGAAACCATCCCAACAAAAACACAGCAAAAATAAAAAATAAAAAAATCAGTAATGTAGATAGGGACTCGATAAAACTAATGAAAAGTATATATATATATATATATATATATATATATAAATCATATCAGGAAACGTAAATGGGTGTACGGATTGACAGCGCTACACGTGTAGTGCGGGGGGTGCACTACAGCACCCTCGGGTCTAGAGGGTGAGGCTCAAGTCTACCTAAATCAAGACAGGAACTCCGCCATGGCTGCAATGGGTTGCCCCGTCAATTAACATGTGAGACCTCAACTCCTTAGTTGAACCCAGAAAAATTTCTCATCATAGCATCTTTGAACGGAGAAAAACTTATTTATGGAGTCCAATCTCACGTGTCCAAAAGTATTTTGGATGGTTCGGATTTAAAAAAATTATTCCAGCGAAGAGTTAAGATTGCCGAGATGGACGGGTGAGATTGCGCGCTTCTATGAAACACTTATTTACTGCTCCTCCGCGAATAAGTCAATCTCTTTTGAACAACAATTTTTAGTTTCGAGTTAGAACTAGCCACGAAAAAACAGATCACCGCTTTGGTTTGATTTAAGTTTTCGGTTCGGTTCACAGATTTTTTTTGTTCACCCGTAACCGCAAGATGGCTTTGCTTTGTCAACACGATATCACCTATGTATACTTGTGTGGGGCAACTATTATCTCATGCTGTACCAGTTGATGATAAATTGATAATAACAAGACAACTCTTGGACTATACACATTAGAATGACTTTAAGACCACAAAACATGTAATAGCTTTCATGTGTGTACATTGGCCTATACGACTGTTGTTCACTATAGAGACAGAAAAAGAGAGGCTCAGACATCTATTTCATTGATCTATTTTCATCAATGAAGAGAATAATGCATCCACCTTAGCTGCAACAATGCCTATTGAGAGGAAATTTCAAGTCTCTTCCACTATATTATGTAATTCTATTATTGTATGTCTATAATCTTCTATTCAAATATTTTTATTATCTTATTCATTGGTTACTCACCGGCCGATGGTTACCGATGAGTAACCAATGAATAAGATAATAGAAATATTAGAACGAAAGATGATAGACATATAATAATAGAACTACATAATTTCTCCTCTCCCACGGCAAAATTGCCCCGCTAAGAAATGGGTTGCAGTATCCCACCATATGAAATCAAAGAGGAGTATCATCATAGCCTTTTCCAATTGAGAGATTACTCACAGTTATCCTATTACACTAACCTAGTAGCAAGAACAACATAAAAAAGCCAATGAAAAAAAAAAAACAAACATAAAAATGGTGGTCACGTAGTCAATATTCTTTGTTTTGGAATTTTCCTTCTTGTTTCCTCTCAACCCAAACAAGGAAAAAATATTTTTCCTTCTGTTCTTTTCTTGTCATGGGTTCCGAATGAAAACGGAGCAAAAAAAAATGCCCTAAACGAACAGAGCAAAAAACCAAATTGAATAACAGAACAGAACAGAGGAAAACAGAGCCAATAAACATAGGACAGTGAGCAGGCTCTTCCGAGAGATTATTACTACTATATAACCTAGCAGCAAGAACAACGCGCACCCAAAAAAGAAAGAGAATTGTAAAAAATGGTGATCATGAGAGCCAAATGTACTTCAGAATTAACCTAGTCCCTATACCAAATCCTTCGCAATCACGCCCGAACAAACCGCATATGAAAAAAGAGAGGAAAAAAACGTACCAACAAAGGAATGTGAAACAGAGAAAGAAGCCTTCCCAAGAAAACCCAACAAGAACACATTGATCAAAGATTAACAGAAAACAGAAAGCAGATACAGATCAGAGAAACACACACACACACACACACACACACAGAGGAAGGGTGGTTGATTTTTTGAGGCATTGGAGATGAAATCATCGGCTTCATGTTTTTGTATACAGAGAGAGAGAGAGAGAGAGAGAGAGGGTGGGGGGGGGGGGGGGGGGGGGGGGCATCTCTGTGAGTGAGTGAGGCCTCATTCAATTCTGGGTTAGAAAACCTCCTTATGTTTTTGGCTCCAAGGGCTTTATTAATTGCAGGGTTTTGGCTTTTACTTATTTCTCTTGTCTAAAACTTTCTTTATGCATGTAGCAGTGGGTAGTGTTAGGACACATGCTATTTTGGTGATTATGTGTAGGGTGGATCATGATAAAGCTGTTTTTTTGAAATCAGATCTCTCAACTCTCCAGGAGGAAAAAAAATTTAGTGCCGAGCGGGTACCACGTGGTGCCCGCTCGCGCATCCGAACCGTCCATTTCATTTTTGAACGGCTCGATTTGGAGAGAGAAAGTGTTGGGGTGAGAAAAGAGAAAGAGTTTCAATCCGAGCCGTCCAAAAGTGTATCGGACGGCTCAGATGCGCCGAATGGGTACCACATGTGATAAACCCGCTCGGCACTGAAAAATCTCTCTCAAGGAGAGAACTTTTTAATATCTCACGTCCAAAAGTATTTTGGACGGTTCGGATTACGGACAAAGTATTACAGGTAAAAGATGGAGTATTTATTACCGGTAATAGTTTAAAATTGTATTCATTGATTGTCGTGATGGACGGCTAAGATTGGGCTCTGCCGTGAATAAGTTTCTCTTGTTCCGAAATACTCTAAAATGAGACCAATCATAAATAGAGTAAATTTTCCATTGAAATTTTGGAGGAAAAGTTGAGGTTTGGAGAGAAATTGATGAAGTTTTGAGAAAAATGAATGGTAATTGAAGTTCATGTAAGTGGTTGTTTTCAAAATTTTGAACTTTGAAAAATTGGGTTGGAGGTTCTCTAAAAGATTAGTATGTGAACGGTCATTTGCATGTAAGAATAGGATCAAATACTGATTTTTTTTTTTTCAGTTTTGTAAAAGAAATAACTTGGTTGTTAGCTAAATACAGTACTCAAAAAATGCAGGAAAGTCGGACATTATCGTACTTCCATTTTGTTTCCTTGTTGAGAGAAAATATAGGGAAGGAGATACTCAGGTAGTCTCCGGTCTCTTTCAGAAACTAGCGGCCATGTGCCCCTCATGATCAGAGCAATTTTGTTTTAGAAATCGCAAGAGAATACCAATTATGTTAAAAATTATAGTGTAAGAAGATCAACAAAAGAATAATTGCAATTCATTTATCTTAAGATGAATAGATTTAGATTCAGTATTCCAAGTTTATTTCAAACTGTATGGTAAATATAATTGATACATTTTTGAACGAAAACATTTTTCTCAATTGTGACCTTAAGAGGGCTCACAAATGGGATCAGTGGTCCCTAATATACACCTCCAAGAAGATTTTTTGGGTTGCTGCTTGCTTCTAACAGTTTGCTTGAAAATTGACAAATTTAGGCTCCGTTTGTTTGGGCGTAAAATGTTTTACCTATTTTCCGGTGTTTGGTTGTGTAAAAAATGAGGAAAACATTTTACATGTAAAACATTTTCCTTTAATTAGATGAAAATGATTTACCCTTAAATCTTCCGTAAGTTATTTTCCGAAATGAACCTGCTGTATTCTACTGCAATTCTCCCTACTCAGTTTCCTCGATCGTCAGTCCCGAGCCATGTTAAATTCAAATATTCTAAAATCTCTCAACTATTCAAGCCCCCTTCTCTCCCTCTACACTATTTTGTTGATTTCTGAAAATATTTTTCAAGTGTCAACCAAACATCGGAAAATAAAAGTTTGAAATTTGTTTTCTGAAAAAACATTTTACACCGAAACAAACGAAGCCTTAAAGGAAAAGTAAAACACTTTAATCTAATTTATTTTTACTTTAATCCAAATTATTGTGGATGGAGTGGGTGAGATTCGATACCATCCTAATAATACATAGAAGTACATGGTTCCTATCACTTCGATTATAAGAGCTTATTTTCATTTTGGGCCGGGGGAGGATACGATAAGATTATCCTTTTCATTAAAAACTGGATGGGCTTCTGACCCATTAAATTGGGACTTCAAAATGGTCTACATATGTAAGTTGGGCTTTTTGGGTTGTTCTTTTCTTATCTTTCAAAATATTGAGAAAAAACCTGCTTCTCCGGATAAAAGCATACAATAAAATCTCTAGTAAAACGATTATTCTAATCTTCGCCCAAAGAATGTACTCCGTACGATAATAGGTAAAAGGTGTATTGATATTTGAAAGTGTATTAGCTAATATCCGTGAGATATGCATTAATATTTGAACTTGTTTAGAATTATTAGCATATTTATTATTTTCTGCTTAGTAGACCGAGGTTAGCAAGGCCGTTTATCAACCAAAGAAGTTTTAAATGAATGCTAACCCCACTTTTATTCCTCTCTCTCTCTCTCTCAACAATGAAATCCGTGTCAATTTGAAAACAAACACAACTGTTTATGGTCCCCAAGGATTAGTAATCTTGTATTGCAAAATTCCTATCTTGTATTGTGCACCCCATTTGTTTGATTTAAGCCACACCTTCAAAAGTTAGAATTACAAAAAAGAATTTTCAAGGATCTATACAATCAAAGTTCGAAGTAAGATAAAGGGTAGCATATTTAACCGCTAGTGGACGGTGGGTTTATAGTCTCCCACGACTAGTCGATGTGTGTATAAGTTAGCCCGGACACTTAGTAATAATAAAATGATAACCTAATTAGCACAAAGGAAGAAAGCCAAAATACAACAAAACTTCATAACTTTGCTCAATATAAATACTCGCACAAAGATCAGGATTCTATAATATACGTAACTATACAGAGCCTCATAACCCAAACATCTCCTACACTACACCTCCTTGTAAATACACCACATTGATGGTTTTGCTTTGTGCACCAAATATCAACTGTTGATACATTTTTCGCGAGCGGCGAGCCCATTATCTCGTGTTGTACTAGTAAGAAATGAGGCAATGACATTACGACCACGAAACAAAATAGCTTTTATTTATGTAAATTAGCCTATACATCTGTTGAAAATTACATGGACAGCAAAATGAGGCTCCGATATCGACTTCATCAATGCAGAGAAGCATGCACCCACCTTAGCTGCAACAATACCCCTTGAAAGGACTTTAATGTCTATTCCACAAAATTTAATCCCTACTCTAGTTGCATTCTTCAAGTCCCATTATCGTTAACATACATTTCACATATTGATGTTGTGGATGAGTAGCTAGTGAATAAAACTGACGGATGGATGAATAGCTAGTGAATAAACCAACATGAATGTGTGAAACCCATGTTAATCAATAATGGGGCCTGAAACCTACACCAAGTGCAAAAATTAACTTCTCCTTTCGCAAAGTTGCCCCGCCAAGAAATGGGTCACAATAACGCCCCGCGTGAAGTCGAAGAGAAGTATCATCATAGCCTTTTCCATATGGTAGATTATTCAGTTACTTCACTAATAAGAACAACTCACTAATAAGAAACTTTGTTTGGTTTCAGTTTTGAGAGAAAAAAAAATTGATGCGAGGAATGGTTATGAATGGAGTCATAGAGAGATACAGGTAGAGAAACTTATTGAGAACCGTGCATAGCGTAAATTTTTTTTTCATAGTGGATCCATGAACTCTTTTGCAATATTTTATTCCCAACAATTTCTGCTGCCTTTTGGCAACACAAAAAGTGGGGGGGGGGGGGATGTGGAATTCAAGCAACAACCCAACAAAATCATATTTTCCACAACAGACCCAATTGCTGAAAAACATAGCAAAAGAACCCACAAAACAAATAGAGCAAAAAACCCAATAGAAAAATAGAGCCATAAAAACCATTCCAACAAAAACCCAATAGAAAAACAGAGCCAATAAACATAGGTGTATCAATAAAATATACGGATAAAACTCAACAAATAAGAAAACCTGAGCAGCAAAAAACATAGTATCAATAATTGAATAAACTGATTTTCATATGAAAGAGTGGTTGAGGCTCAGATCTACTTGAATCAGGACAGTGACTCCGCCATGGCTGCAACTGGTGCCCCGCCATTAAACGGGTCCGATCTCAGCTCCTGATTTGAACCCAGAAAAAAAAATTCTCATCACAGCCTCTTTAAACAACAGGTTTTTCTTTGGGGGGTTTAAGGTTGGTTTGGTTGCTGCTGCTGATGACATAGAGAGAGATAGAGAGAGAAAAAGCATGTACAAGAAGCAGAAAGCCAAGCAAGCAACAAGGGTTGGAAACAAGCCAGAGTCCAAACCCCATTCTCTCTCTCGACATACACACATACATATATGCATACATATATACATATCGACCAGAGATCAACAGAAACAGAAGCAGCAGATACAGATCAGAGATCAGAAAGACAGACACACACACACACACCCGAAGGGTTGTTGATTTGTTTGAGGTTTCGGAGATGAAATCATCGGCTTCATCTCTTTATACACACAGAGAGGGGCAACCACCCCCTGAAACTTCCCCATCTCTGTGACTGGGTGAAAGAGGCCTCATCCAATTCTGGGTTAGAAAGAAACCCTTGATTGGTTTTGGCCCCCAGGGCTCTTTTATTGCAGGGTTCTGGCTTTAACTTTTACTCCTATTTCTCTTCTTTAACTTTCTCTTTACAGTGGGTTGTGTTAGGACACATGCTATTTTTGAAAGAGTGTAAATTTTGTCTGGATGAGCCGGAAAAGATGGTTTTCCGCCACCCTGTGGGCTCCTTTCACTCATTTTTTTTGGGTAATTTAAATTATACATCTTGTAAAACCTATAAAATAATGTATCTACGCAAAAAATCAACTTGTCTGAACACCGATAGATATGTGAAAAGTTGAATTTTTTAACGAAAAAATGAACGATTGTGGACAGTTTAACTTAAAAAACAGTTGACAGATCCATATCGTCCATTTTTTTGTCTAGAACTCAACTTTTGACATACCTATCAATGTCCGGACAATCTGATTTTTTTGCATGGATACATTATTTTACAGGCCCTACAAGATGCACGATTTAGATTACTCAAAAAAATACGCGAAGGAGGCCCACGAGGGGATGCTGGCGGAAAACCGCCTCTGTTCGGCTCATCCGGATAGAATTTAAACTCTTTTTGGAATCAGATCTCTCAAGCACCCCTACCAACTGAGGTGCCGAGCAGCATCTGATTGCTCATCTAGGCAAGGATAGTTGTGATTGAATATGAACCGCCCATTACTCAGTCAAGATCCAATCCATCGATTGCTGATATGAACGGCCTGATCAGCCACTCAACACCACTGCCAAGTACTACCGCTTTGCAGCATCTCCCATTCTTGTTGTCTAGAAAAATTAAGTTCGGAGAATTTCCATGGGAAGTAATTTTGCACTTTTTGTTTGTCCTCTTGCCCACATTTACTTGTCTTTATTCACGTGAAAAGATAAAAATGTCTTCTACATGTGAAAGTGAGTTCATTAAAAAAGTACTAGTTTAATAATTTCACGCGAGCAAAAACAATAGAAGTAGTGCGAGAGAATAAAAAGAGTGCAAAAACTTCTTCTCTATCTTTATTCGTTTTTTGTCTTTAGGTAAAAATTTTTTAAAACCAATTCATTAAAGATATGTTCAAAAAGAATTCATTAAAGATGATTTTTTGTTTTTACGCAAAAATCTTACTGTATTTTCTTTTTTACATCTTGACTAAACTTTGACTGTAATTTTCTCTGTCTAGACCCACAATATTGGACAAGTCCATTATTGCAGTCCACACGACAGAGCCCACATTGCTTATCAATGTTGTTTACCTTGTAGAATCCTTGATAGAGAGGCCTGTGGTCGAAAATTGTATCTCTCCCATTTGTATGTCAATTCCGTATAACTAGTGTTTAGTATTTACTGCTTCGTATATGTTTTCTTTTCTTTTTTCCTTGATAACCACCAACCAGGTGTCTGAGTCAGCTTATCGCTTAGTGTTTGTTCAAGGCAATGTAGCTTCTTCTAAAGTATGACAGAGGAAAATAGATGGTGTTTGTGGTCTCGCATAATCGAAAAGTATTCCAAAAGAACTGAGACGTTCAGCTTCATTCTTCGATGAAATCCCACATTTAGAGCCCGTTATGATAAGGTGAATTAAATGTGACATATTATGAGAGAATGACATGTCTTTTAAAACAAAAAATAAGTACTTGAAAAATAAAAAGCTTAACAGAACGGAACCTTGATCTAAGCAAAAGCAAAAGTTTTACATCACGATAATTTTTTAGGTCATCATTTGACTCATTTATACGAAATATTCACATTTTAGGCCGGGGAGGATAGAATCAGTGTGGAGTGCTACTCAATGTTACTAATGAGGCAACTCTTGGAAAATATACATCAGAATGACTTTAAGACCACAACAGCTAATGTGTTTGCATAGGCCTATACAGCGGCTGTTATGCGCAGAGTAGTGTAGACAGAAAAATGAGGCTCAGATGTCTATTTTTCGTCAATTAACAGAATAATGCACTCACCATAGCGGCAACAATGCCCCATCGCGAAGAAATTTACAAGTCTCTTCCACTTAATTATGTGGGCTTTTTGCGTGTGTATCCCCACTCCCAATCACGTACAGCTGTGTTAACTCGTGCCTCAGTTACTCTTCTGGTGGGCGGATGAGTAGCCCACTGCAGACAGCTATACGTAGACGGGAGCGGGGAAAAACCCACAAAAAAGGACACATGATCTCTCTTCTCCCAGGGCAAAATTAGCCCACTATGGGTGGCATTATCCCACCGTACGACGGCAAAGAGGAGTATCATCACAGCCTTTTCCAACTGAGATATTTTATCCGAGTAGTCGAGTACGTTATCCTAGCAGCAAGAACAACACAAATCAAAAGATGTAAAAGAGTTGGTAATGGAACTCATATCACAGGCTCTTTTGATCTTCATCAAGATCAGAGGTAGCTCTAATGGAGCCTCATTTTGAGTTCAACTCCTCAAGTTCTCAGGGAGTTGACCATCACTCTTTACATATACCAAGTTCTAAGTATGCACATAGAGGATTTTCATTTTGAAGACATAATTTGACAGAAACTCCGGCCGATTTTCGGCTCCAATTTTGATTAGGTGCATATACTGGATCCACCAAAGTTTTTGTAATTTCTGATTCCAAATCATTTCTGCTGCCTTGGCGACATAAAATGTGGGAGGGGGGGGAATCCTTTTGAACAAACATGAATGAAGGTAACACAAGCAAGAACTGTGGGTACAACATGCGTGCTGAGCCAATTTCGACCGCCCATGGCAAGTAATAGACGGCTCACATTGCATCTCAGCCGAATAAATTCAGGCCGTCCATTGTTGTTCAGCTAAGATACAATATGAGCCGTCAACAGCTCAGCATGGACGCAACACTCAGCGTGCACCCCAGATTCCACAAGCAATACCCCAGCAAAATCATATTTTTTCACACCAGACCCAATACCAGAAAACATAGCAAAAAACCCAAAAGAAAAATGGGAAGTTTTTCAGTGCCGGGTGGACACCGGCCACGTGGTGCCGAGCACCATCTTAGCCGTCCAAACGTGTTTTGAACAGCCCAGATCTGTTTGGGTAAATTTTGAGTGTAAAATTACCAAAACACCCCCTCAAGCCCAAACAGATCTGGACCGTCCAAAACATGTTTAGACGGCCGAGATGCGTGCTCGGCACCACGTGGCCGGTGCCCACTCGGCACTGAAAATTTTCTCAAGAAAAATAGACCGAAAGAGAACATTCCAACGAAAACCCAGTAGAAAAACAGAGCCAATATCAATACTCCATATTTATAGACGGATAATAGAAAATATATAGAAAAAGAAAACTGAGGAGCAAAAAAAGCAAATCAATGGATGCATAAAGGGATTCATGTGTGTGTGTGTGTGTGTGTGTGAGGTTTTATGAAGGAGAGGGTGAGGCTCAGATCTACTTGAATCAGGCCGAGGAGGACATTGACTCCGCCATGGCTGCAACTGGTTGCCCCGCCAGTAAACGGGTCGGATCTCAACTCCTGATTTGAACCCAGAAATGTTTCTCATCACAGCCTCTTTGAACAACAAGAAGTTTTTGGGTTTAGGGTTTTGGTTGCTGCTGCTGTTGCTGCTGATAGATCATAGATTTAGAGAGAGAAAGAAGAGCATGTGCAAGAAGCACAAAACCAAACAATCCAATCCAATCCAAACCCAACTCATAATTATCTCTCTCTCTCTCTCTGTCTGCCTGCATATATACATACACACATACATACATATATAAGTATGTAAAGGTTAACAGAAAACAGAAGCAGATGCTGATCCCAGAGATCAGAAACACACACACACACACACACCCAAAGGGTTGTTGATTTGTTTGAGTTTTTGGAGATGAAATCATCGGCTTTCATCTCTTCGTACACACAGAGAGGGGCAACCACCCCCAGAAACTTCCCCATCTCTGTGACTGAGTGAGGCCTCATTCAATTCTGGGTTAGAAAGAAACCCCTGTAGTTGGTCCCAAAGAGCTCTTATTGAGAAATTTTGGCTTTAACTTTCTTTTTACAGGTGGCAGTGGGGTTGGGACAGAGACTATTTTGGTGTTTATGGCTTTTAATTAATGAATGAACACCTTTAAAGTGTACATGAACGGCTCAGATTCACTGTGCAGTGCAGTGAATCTGAGCCGTTCATGTACACTTTAAGGGTTTTTTCTTTGCTCATTTTCTTTGCACTTAGCATTTTTCCTATCTTTATTTTTACAGGGTTGCAGTGGGCTTAGTGAGAAATTTTTGTGTATCCCGGGGATACCAAGCCTCTTGGTATCCCCTTCGATCCGTTTTTTCGTTTTTTGGCCATTTTCTGATCGCATTTTGATAATCGGCTTCGTTCATTTTGTAGAGTTCGGTGAAAGCCTTATTCATACCAAAAATCACGTTCATTGGACTTTATTTGATATATGATCGGAACATGTGAAAATTGCAAAAAAAACCAAAACTGGGTTCCGATTCAGTGTGTTTTTGGACCCAATTTTAGTTTTCTTCAATATTCACGTATGCTGATCATTTATCAAATAAAGTTCAATGAACACACTTTTTGATGTAAATAAAGTTCTCATCGAACTCTACAAAATGAACGGAGGCGATCATCAAAATAGGATCGCAAAATGGCCGAAAAAATGAGAAACAGACCGGAGGGGATACACAAAAGTTTCTTGGGTTTAGGACAGGTGCTATTTTGGTGATTACTGTATAATGTATGGTGTAGATGTTTGAAGCTGTTTCATGAAATCAGATGATCGAGAAAAAATAATTTTTGGGTGTCTTTATTCTTTTTCTGTCTTTATTAGGTTCTTTTAAAAAATATTCAAATTAAGGTCTCGCTCTGCTGAGAAAAATTAGTGTACTTATTTTTTATATTAAATATTGTAAAAAAAATGACCTATCGCGTAAAACAAAAAATAAGTACTTAAAAAATAAGAATCTTAACGGAACGCGACCTAAATTAGTTTTATGGTATATCGAAGGATATCTCTCTCTTAAAAGTAAAGTCAAAGTGGACTAATTTTTTCAATTTTAGTCAGTTTTGTTAAAATTGTCATTTTATTTTACTTTTCAAGCGTATCTTGACTACATGTATCCCTAACGCGAAAAGAAAATTAGAATGGATGATAAGTCGATACTGGGGGAAGAAACATTACTAAGATTAGAGTATTTGAATCATCTCCAAACTAAACTCTCCAACAAAAGTTGGATTCACTGTTTTACCAATCAAAAGTTGCTTCAAAATTTTGAAAAAGTTAGCCATGGAGTCATCCTCAGGACTTATTTTGCTCTCCCTTGCTCGTATTTGAATAACAGTTAGGTAATGCATGACGCCGAAAGAAAGTCATGGGAATTGTAACGCATAAAAATAATTTTCACATAGTTTTCCTCACACAGTAGGATGAAGCTTATCGTAGTCCTCATCTTGGAACAACCACATCAACCACCAAGAAATCAACATTGAAACATCTAGACTGGAAACCAAAATAAATACAGATGAAGACTGAAGACGGCAGGATAATAGCATACATATCATTGTAGAGTGCTAAAGCTCTGAGCACAAACATTAACAGATTCAGAAATCTTCTTCACGCGAGGAGATAATGCAACACTGATAGAGCAAAAATACCTGGGAAAAAAAAAAGGGTACTGGTATAAGCTTGCATCTAACCCGTTAAATTGAGCATGCCTACCAGCATCATCTCTCAGTCAAAGAAATATTTTATTCCACAAGCTAAACAGACAGGGCAGGTTTTAAACGAGAAATCCTCGTTCAGAAAAATCAATGCTAATGACACTGGTAGAGAGAGAGAGAGTGCAAAGAAGTATGGAAAAATTCTGTGTAAAGGATATGCTATTTGGGATTCAGGCCCATAACACACTTGTAGAAAAGGGCATGTTTTCACAATGAGAAGCAAGTTAGCTGATGGCATTGGAAGTTACAGAGGCAAAAATGTAGCTCACATACAACAAATCACGTGTTCGATTGCATTACTATCCTCCAATCAATCATCCATGAAATGAAAACTCATGTCAGAAAGTAAGGCATCCAATGGAAGTTCTATCTGAATGGTAACACAAACTAGGGGAAAAGAGAAAATGAAATTGGAAACAACCACCAGACATAGATTTGGTCCAGCTAAAACAGGGAAAATCATCGAATGCTAAAGAGCGTGTATGATACTGCCATAATTTAATTTTGTAAAGCCAAAATATGATGATTTGGCATTGTTGCTTCAAGGATAAAATGGCAATCTTTTCTTCCTTTCTCCCCCCCCTCCCCCCCCCCCAATTTGTGAGCCGATGACAAGAGAACCTGAGCTCTAACAAAGTTTGAATCAAATTTTGAGATGATTCAAAAAGGATTGGTGTCAGGTTTCGGCTTTGCAATTGAAAGATAAACACAAATGGAGATACACACTAAGAAACCAATAGAGAGCGCTAATAAGCCTTGCAAGTGTACCTTGATTTTAGTCATCATTTTGCCTCTAAAATTCTTCCTTACGTTAGGGTCTTCTCTGGTTCAATCACACACTTCAACTCCTTATGAATCATTAGACAAAGCAACTTTCTGTTGAAAGAAAAAAGAAGCAGACTAATGTTTAGTAATGATCAAAAAAAAAAAAAAAAGACTAATGTTTAGTAACAAAAATGGCTAATGACTCAATTGTTTCATCTCTACAATGCAAAAAACATAAAAGTGAAACATCAAACCAATCGCATGTGAATCATCATTACACCTCCAACTCAAACTTGGTCCTGCAAGATAGAAACCATCATATTAAATCCCAAAATGAGATTTAACCCAGATTTCCTACAGTCAATCAACTACATACAAATGCATATAGATTTACTATTGCAAGAAAGGTTGAGGCTCAGATCTGCCAAAGATCAGGTGAGATATGTCAAACTTCATGGCTGCAACCAGAGTTGCCTGTGAAAGTCTGGAAGAAGAACCAAACAGATCTCTCCCTCCCACAAATCCCCCGGATCACCCCACCAAGAAGCAGATCAGGTTCTCAAAACCTGAAACAAGCTCAGAAAGCTTTCATCACAGCCTCTTGGCTATCTTTAGTGCAAGCTATTTCAGTGGGTGTTTGATGCAGCTTAACTAACGGTTAGAAAGTAATCCTCTACCTCTTGTTCCAATGGAGTGTTCAAAATGCATTTAATACCATGCTGAACAAACCAACAAAACATAGCTTATGTGCCTTGTGGCTTTAATACCACACACACACACACACACACATAGTGAGGAGAAAATTGAGGCTCAGAACCGTATTTTGATAGGACAAGAGGAAATCATGTTCTCACCATGGCTAAAACAACAGTTGCCCCACTTGAAGAGAGAACCATCAATTCTCTCCCACAGGCCCTCTGTGTTTGCCTCGCCAAGAAAATGGGTTCCAATTCCTCAACACATGACCTTGAGATATATCATCACAGCATCTCCTATACTACGTAAAAATATACTCCCTCTGTCATCCACACTCCCCGTATATGCGTACAAACACGCAAAGGGCTGTTTTTTGAATGAAATCATAGGCTTTGGTGATCTGGTTAAGGGATAATGATCACACACACGTGTGACAAGAGAAAAGGTGAGGCTCAGATCTGTATTTCAATAGAAGAAGAGGAAAGCGTGTTCCCACCCACCATGGCTGCAACAACGGTTGCCGCAATTGAGAGAGGCCATCAGTTCTCCGGTCTCCCCGCAGGCCCTCCGTGTTGACCTCGCCAAAAACTGGGTTCCAATTCCTCAACACATGAACTCGAGAGATATATCATCACAGCCTCTCCTATATTAAGTAAAAACATACTCCCTCCGTCACAAATTGCTTGTGCACACTCAACATGTATGTGTACAAATTGTCCCTGCTCGTAGCAGGACTGAATACACAAAGGGCTGTTTTCCTAATGAAATCACAGGCTTTGGTGATCTGATCAAGGGATAATGATCATCAAATTACAGTGATGAGCAACCACTCTTAGAAACATCCCTTCTCACCACTGGAGCCACATTCTTTGAGTTCAATTTCTCGAACTACTCTCTATCTATCTGTCTATCTATATATCGATATATCATCATTGGCAGCAGCAGCTGCAACAACAACAACAACAACAAAAGAATATGGAAACAACAAACGCACACACCCTTGAATGGAACTGAAGGGCTGTTGATGTTATGGATGGAACTAAAATCATAGGCTTGATGATCTAATCAAGGGATCAAGATTGTCTATAACTCTATTTTCACAGAGAGGGGCAACCACCCTTAGAAACATCCCTTCTCTCTGCTTATTAGCGTCATTTTCTGAGTTTAGTTTCTGAAGCACCCCAAAATCTCAAATCGAACAGGCACACTTCTCTGGCAACGATAAAATAAGTACACTTCTCTCTCTCCCTCTCTTTGGGAGTTGACACTGGGTTTAATTTGAGATACGGATCAAATGCAAAGGTTTTATTGTACTTATCCCTAGAATATACACGTCAGTCTTCCCCAAATAACTAATCGATCAGAATCAGAACCAACCCCAAAATCTTTGACATTGATCCAAAACAGTTTTCCAGTGTTGTTTGAGGAGCTTGTATATGCAAATCATATTTCTATCACCGCCTCAGAATCACAAGCTCCCATGAAATGCGCCAACAACTTGATGGAAAAGGTGAGGCTCGGGTCTGTATTTTTACTACAGAAGAGAAGGGTTTTCCCACCATAGCTGCAACATCAGTTGCCTTGCCACGAAATGGGTCCCATCTTCTCGACATATGAACTGAGCATAATAACATCGCAACCTCTTATAATTGAGGAAATTATCCATACTCATGGTTCAGGACCTCAGGTACATATCAATGAATCAAGACCCTCTCAACAACAGCATAAAAGGGAAGAAAGAGGGAATAATCAAATAGGGTTGTGAGCAGATTTTCAAATGGATGGATACAAAAAAGAGTACAAAAGGAAAAAAGAGTAGTGCGAAAAAACAATCAACAATCAAATAAGTAAGACGAAAAAAACGGGCCCTTAGTCATAACCAATGTCCAACCACAAACACACACATAGATATGTACCTCCACTGTCCACACAAACAAAGGACTCCTACCAAGGTCTCAGGTTCGAAACCGCGCTACCAACTCTTGTGGGTCTGTTCCCCCACTCTTCTTCAAAAAAAAAAATGGGGACCCCCACTAGTGGACAGTAGGCTCGGTCTCAGGCAATAGTCAAGGTGCCTAATAGTGACCCGAACATCCTGAGCTATCAAGAAGAAAAAGGGCAGTTGATTTTGTTTAATTGAAATCATCAGCTTTGATGATCTGATCATTAAAAGGGATGACCAATCACCATCTAATTATAGAAACATCCCTTCTCTCCACTTACTAGCCTCGTACTCTCAAATTCGTTTCCTCAAATGTATAGGGGAAATTCCAGTTGCGCACACTTTTGATCTCACTAGACACACTTATACACACTGCATGATTATCAATGTCAAAATCCAAACCGTGCCCAAATGTTACCAAATCAAAGGTGAGGGTCATATCTGTGAATGAAAATCAGGCGGCAAAGTGACACCGCCATGGCTGCAAACACAGTTACCTGAGAGAGAAATGTCTCTCCGCAGGCCTCTGGGTTGCCCCACCAAGAAACATTTTAATGGAAATTTAACTAAAGGCGAGGTCTAGGGTTTCAAACCATCCACAACCTAAGCTATTCAACTCTTCTTAAAGATAACTCAAGTGAGAATCAAGCTCACCATGTTCTCAATCGGAGGATTTCTTCAAATTTATAGGGGAAATTCCAGTTGCGCACACGTTTGATCTCAATACACACTGCATGATTATCAATTTCAAAATCCAAACCTTGCCCAAATGTTACCGAATCAAAGGTGAGGCTCAGATCTGTGAATGGAAATCAGGCGACAAAGTGACACCGCCATGGCTGCAAACACAGTTACCTGAGAGAGAAATGTCTCTCCGCAGGCCTCCGGGTTGCCCCCCGTCAAGAAACAGTTTAATGGAAATTTAACGAAAGGCGAGGTCTAGGGGTTCAAACCATCCACAACCTAAGCTATTCAACTCTTCTTAAAGATAACTCAAGTGAGAATCAAGCTCACCATGTTCTCAATCGGAGGATTTCCTCAAATTTATAAGGAAAGTCCAGTCGCGCACACGTATGATCTCACTAGACACACTTATACACACTGCATGATTATCAATTTCAAAAATCCAAACCGTGCCCAAATGTTACCGAATCAAAGGTGAGGCTCAGATCTGTGAATGGAAATCAGGCGACAAAGCGACACCGCCATGGCTGCAAACACAGTTGCCTGACACGAGAGAGAGAAATGTCTCTCCGCGGGCCTCCGGGTTGCCCCGCCACGATACGGGTCGGACCCCAAACGCCTGATCTGAACCCAGAAAATGTAATCATCACAGCCTCGTAGGAGTGGGTTTTGGTGGTGATGATGGTGATAGTAGGGGGTCATGATCAAGAATCTCTCTCCTCTCAACACACAGAGAGAGAGAGATGCATGCAGCTAGCTATATGTTTGTACGTACGTATATATATATACTCCATAGATATGGTTGTACTTCCTGTTCCAAACAGAGATCAGAAAGACAGCCTGCCAGAATAATCTGATGATATAATCAGACGCACGCACCCAAAGGGCTGTTGTTGATTTTGTGTGAGATGAAATCATCGGCTGTGTACAGAGAGAGAGAGGGCAACCACCCTCAGAAACTTCCCTATCTCTCTCTCTCTGGGTTCAAGCCTCTTTCATTCATTCTGGGTTATGAAACTCTGGGTTTTGCCCAAAGGCCTTCATTTGTAGGGTCTCATGGCTTTCCCTTTGGTTTATTCCTTGTTTTGACCTTCTCTTCACATGTTGCGGTAGTTTGGTCGAGTGGTGTGACATAAGGGCGTTTTGGTCATTAGGTAGGTGGGGATCTTTGGAATACTGTTAAATTCTGTGTGAATTTTGGAAGTTGAAGTTCTGTTTTGGGAACTTAACAAGACACGAATCTTGTTACCACGCCGGACAAGATGATGTGGAGGTAAGGAGGAGCACGTAGGATTGCAGACCCGTAAATGAACTTAATTGTTCGCGAATTGTTTAAGACTCGGGAGTTGAGATTCAAAACATCTTAAGTGCTATTCATTTTTTTAAAGCCAGTCTATACAAAGTTTTGTTTCAGCTATAAATGTGACATCCACAAGTGGGACACAAGTGAGATTGGTCTCACAGAATTAATCGAGGTGAGTGAAAGTTGGGCCGAACACCTAAGCTATAAAAAAATGTTCAAGGCTCGACTCGATCCATATCGTTCGAAATTATTTCATCTACTAAATGAATCGAACTTGAGTTTCAATTTTTCAGATTCGTTTAATAAATGAGCCAAGCAGGAGCCTACCAACATTCAACTCAATTAGGCCCGTAAACTTAGAATATAAGTACATAATAAAAAAATTCATGTTCGAAAGAGAATTGATATATTACTTATTGAAGCTGCCACCAATATGCAAATGATGCATAATACTTTTCGTATTGGAGGAATACCTACGAATCTACCTCATGGCTAGATAGATAAATGTGTTGATTTTTGCGATTATTGTTTAAGAGGGGTTGCTGAATATCGAACATTTGGTGGCAAACTTGCTTTGGGTAAAAATCTATTAATAGTTTATATGCCCCGAGAAGATTACCACAATGAAGATGCAACACTCAATAGAGCGCTTGGTATATCTATTTATACTTCTTTTTTCACATATGGGAATAAGAAATTTAGATTCATGTGACGAGCGAAGGCAAATTTATCTTTGTCCATTGTAAAATTTTATACCTTATACTTTTGCATGTGCTATAAACTTTGTATATATATGTCTTTGATAGATTTTAATACGTACAAACTTATTTATGTACAAAATTACAATTTCATTTGCAACTCTAAATATGTTTGTGTCCATAAGTATATGATTTTTTTGGCTCATTAAGGCTCGTGAACAAGCTTGAGCCCGACTCAAGCTTAGACAAGTTCAACTCGAGCACGACTCATAAAATTTCATTGGGCTCAAGCTCGATTTTGCTAGAACTTAACAAACAAATATAAACATTCTAAAACTCGTCTCAATTCAACTTATTTGCAATTTGGTCTTGGAAGATGGTGAAATTGCAGCTGAGAATATAACCCCATTATTGATTCATGATCCGGTTTCGGATGTTGGGGTGTTTGACAAGGGATTTTGGAACCTCTCAGAAGTGGGGTTTTTTAAATCAAGCATATATGGAAATGGTTGAAGTTAACCCGGCCCAGGTTAAATCTATTGATGGTATCCAATTAGTTTTGGACCTCGACCCAGCTCAGAAGACTAAAGAAATGGGGAAAGGAAATTGGAAGCATAAAGTCGACTGAGAAAATATTGGGCATTCCTAAATCTAAGAAGAAAGTGGGAAGAAAGAAGAAAAAATGTGTTGTGTTTAGATCTGCGATTGTTGTTGCGTCTTTATCCGCTTTTTCCGTAGACAGTAACAGGTTACACCTTGATGATGCAAAGGCTGCTCAATCTATTGAGAAAATCTTGGGAGAAGATTATTTGGGTGTTGATGAGGAAGCTTTAAGTAAATACATGATTGATCCTTAGTCATTTCAGGGGCAGGTGGTTGGGTCTTGGATGTGTTTGTCTCTTCTTTGGGTTTTTAGGCCCTTGCTAGCTTCATGCCAAAAATAATTTTTGGGTATCTTTATTCGTTTTCTATCATTATTAGGTATTCTTTTCAAAAATATTCAAATTAAAGTCCCGTTTTGCTGAGGAAAATAAGTGTACTTATTTTTTATATTAAATATTGTAAGAAAATGACCTATTTCGTAAAACAAAAAATAAGAATTTTAACAGAACGCGGCCTAAATTAGTTTTATGGTATATCGAAGGATATCTCTCTCTTAAAAGTAAAGTCAAAGTGACTAATTTTTTCAATTTTAGTCAGTTTTGTTAAAATTGTCATTTTATTTTACTTTTCAAGTGTATCTTGACTACGGCTCCGTTTGTTTGGGCGTAAAATATTTTATCTATTTTTCAGTGTTTGGTTGCGTAAAAAATGAGAAAAATATTTTACATGTAAAACATTTTTTCCATTAATTGGATGAAAATGACTTACTCTTCAATTTTTCATAAGTTATTTTCCGAAATGAACCTGTTGCCTTCTATTGCAATTCTCACTGTTCAGTTTCCTTGATTATCAGTCCTGACCCACGTTCAATTCCAATATTCTCAAATCTCTCCACTGTTTAAACCCCCTCCCTCTGTACACTATTTTGTTGATTTCTGAAAATAATTTTCAAGTGCCAACCAAACACCGAAAAATAAAAGTTTGAAATTTATTTTTTGAAAAAATATTTCACATATAAAACATTTTACGTTGTAAAACATTTTACCTCGAAACAAACAGAGCCTACATGTATCCCTGACACGAAAAGAAAATTAGAATGGATGATAAGTCGATATTGGGAGAAGAAACATTACTAAGATTAGAGTATTTGAACCATCTCCAAACTAAACTCTCCAACAAAAGTTGGATTCACTGTTTTACCAATCAAAAGTTGCTTCAAAATTTTGAAAAAGTTAGCCATGCTGCCATGGAGTCATCCTCGGGACTTATTTTGCTCTCCCTTGCTCATATTTGAATTACAGTTAGGGTAATGCATGACGCCGAAAGAAAGTCAGGGGAATTGTAACGCATACACAATTTTCATTTAGTTTTCCTCACACAGAAGGACAAAGTTTATTGTAGTCCTCGTCTTGGAACAACCACATCAACCACCAAGAAATCAACTTTGAAACACCTAGACTGGAAACCAAAATAAATACAGATGAAGACTGAAGACGGCAGAATAATAGCATACATATCATCGTAGAGTGCTACAGCTCTGAGCACAAACATTAATAGATTCAGAAATCTTCTTCACACGAGGAGATACTGCAACACTGAAAGAGCAAAAATACCTGGGAAAAAAAAGGGTACTGGTATAAGCTTGCATCTAACCCGTTAAATCGAGCATGCCTACCAGCATCATCTCTCAGTCAAATAAATATTTTGTTCTACAAGCTAAACAGACAGGGCAGGTTTTAAACGAGAAATCCTCGTTCAGAAAAATCAATGCTAATGACACTGGTAGAGAGAGAGTACAAAGAAGTATGGAAAAATTCTGTGCAAAGAATATGCTATTTGGGATTCAGGCCCATGGCACACTTGTAGAAAAGGGCATGTTTTCACAATGAGAAGCAAGTTAGCTGATGGCATTGGAAGTTAGAGAGGCAAAAGTGTAACTCACATACAATAAATCACGTGTTCGATTGCGTTACTATCCTCCAATCAAGCATCCATGAAATGAAAACTCATGTCAGAAAGTAAGGCATCCAATGATTCCAATGGAAGTTCTATCTGAATGGTAACACAAACTAGGGGAAAAGAGAAAATGAAATTGGAAACAACCACCGGACATAGATTTGGTCCAGCTAAAACAGGGAAAATCATCCAATGCTAAAGAGAGTGTATGATACTGCCATAATTTAATTTTGTAAAGCCAAAATATGATGATTTGGCGTTGTTGCTTCAAGGATAAAATGGCAATCTTTTCTTCCTTTTTTCCCCCCAATTTGTGAGCCGATGACGAGAGAACCTGAGTTCTAACAAAATTTGAATCAAATTTTGAGATGATTCAAAAACGATTGGTGTCAGGTTTTGGCTTTGCAATTGAAAGATAAACACAAATGGAGATACGCACTAAGAAACCAATAGAGAGTGCTAATAAGCCTTGCAAGCGTACCTTGATTTTAGTTATCATTTTGCCTCTAAAACTCCCCCTTACGTTAGGGTCTTCTCTGGTTCAAGCAAACACTTCAACTCCTTACGAATCACAAGACAGAGCAACTTTCTGTTGAAAGAAAAAAGAAGCAGACTATTTGGTAACAAAAATGGCCAATGATTCAATTACTTCATCTCTACAATGCAAAAAACATAAAAGTGAAACATCAAACCAACGGCATGTGAATCATCATTACACCTCCAACTCAAACTTGGTCCTGCAGGATAAAAACCATCATATTAAATATAAATCCCAAGATGCGATTAAACCCAGATTTCCTACAGTCAATCAACTATATACAAATGCATACACATTTACTATTGCAAGAAAGGTTGAGGCTCAGATTTGCCAAAGATCAGGTGAGATATGACAAACTTCATGGCTGCAACCAGAGTTGCCTGTGAAAGTCTGAAAGAAGAACCAAACAGATCTATCCCACAAATCCCCCGGATCACCCCACCAAGAAGCAGATCGGGTTCTCAAATCCTGAAACAAGCTCAGAAAGCTATCATCACAGCCTCTTGGCTTTCTTTAGTGCAAGCTGTTCCAGTGGGTGTTTGATGCAGCTTAACTAATAGTTAGAAAGTAATCCTCTACCCTCTTGTTCCTATGGAGTGTTCAAAAGCATTTAATATCATGCTGAACCAACCAACAAAACATACCTTATGTGCCTTGTGGCTTTAATACCCCACACACACACACACGTAAGTGAGAAGGGATAATTGAGGCTCAGATCTGTATTTTGATAGGAGGAGGAAATCATGTTCCCACCATGGCTGCAACGACAGTTGCCCCACTTGAAGAGAGGACCATCAATTCTCTCCCACAGGCCCTCTGTGTTTGCCTCGCCAAGAAAATGGGTTCCAATTCCTCAACACGACCTCAAGAGATATATCATCACAGCCTCTCCTATACTATGTAAAAATATACTCCCTCCGTCACCAATTGTTTGTCCACACTCCCCATATATGCGTACAAACACACAAAGGGCTGTTTTTCGAATGAAATCTGTTGGAAATTGTCCCACATCGGTTAATTATCTCCTCCAAAACTAGTATATGAGCTTGGGAGGCCTCTCCACTCATTGCCAATTGGTTTTGAGTTGGATGCTTTAACAAAATCATAGGCTTCGGTGATCTGATTAAGGGATAATGATCACACACACACACAAGTGACAAGAGAAAAGGTGAGGCTCAGATCTGTATTTCAATTGGAGAAGAGGAAAGCGTGTTCCCACCATGGCTGCAACAACGGTTGCCGCAATTGAGAGAGGCCATCAGTTCTCTGGTCTCCCCGCAGGCCCTCCGCGTTTACCTTGCCAAAAACTGGGTTTCAATTCCTCAACAAATGAACTCGAGAGATATATCATCACAGCCAACATACTCCCTCTGTCAAAATTTGCTTGTGCATACTCAACATGTATGTGTACAAATACACAAAGGGCTGTTTTCCGAATAATATCACAGGCTTTGGTGATCTGATTAAGGGATAATGATCATCAAATTACAGTGAGGAGCAACCACTGTTAGAAACATCCCTTCTCACCACTGGAGCCTCGTTCTTTGAGTTCAATTTCTCGAACTACTCTCTCTATCTATCTGTCTATCTATATATCGATATATCATCATTAGCAGCAGCACCAGCAACAAAAAAAGAATAACGAAATGACAAACGCACGCACCCTTAAATGGAACTGAAGGGCTGTTGATTTTATGGATGGAACTAAAATCATAGGTTTGATGATCTGATCAAGGGATCAAGATCGTCTTTTTTCGCAGAGAGGAGCAACCACCCTCAGAAACAACCCTTCTCTCTGCTTATTAGCGTCATTTTCTGAGTTCAGTTTCTGAAGCACCCCAAATCCCAAATCGAACAGGTACACTTCTCCGGCAACGATAAAAACAAGTACACTTCTCTCTCTCCTTCTCTTTGGGAGTTGACACTAGGTTTAATTTGAGATAAGGATCAAATGCAACCAAGAATATACACGTCAGTCTTCCCCAAATAACTAATCGATCAGAATCAGAACCAACCCCAAAATCTTTGACCCCCAAAATCTATGACATCGATCCAAAACAGTTTTCCAGAGTTGTTTGAGGAGCTTTTATATGCAAATTATATTTCTTATCATCGCCTCAGAATCACAAGCTCCCATGAAATGTGTCAACAAGTTGATGGAAAAGGTGAGGCTCGGATCTGTATTTTTATCATAGAAGATAAGGGATTCCCACCATAGCTGCAACATCAGTTGCCCTGCCATGAAATGGGTCCATCTTCTCAACATATGAACTGAGAATAATAACATCGCAACCTCTTATAATTGAGGAAATTATCCATACTCGTGGTTCAGGTACATATCAATGAATCAAGACCCTCTCAACAACAGCATAAAAGGGGAGAAAGAGGGAATAATCAAATAAGGTAGTGAGTAGCTATTTTCAAATGGATGGATGGATGGATACAAAAAAGCAAGGTTCTAAATGGCGCTTGGCGCTAGTAGGGCGGAGACCCACCTCCAAGCGCCAAGCTGCCTAGGCGGGCCGCCTAGGCGGCACCAAGCAATTCGGCGTTTTTTATTTTTATTTTTAAACAAACCATTATCCAATCAAACTATATTCCATGTATCCATAATGCAAGTTCAAACTTCAAAGTACAAACCCAAATGAAATTAAGTAGTAATATATATAGATATGATTTTGAACTGACATTTTGGCGATTTACGAAATTCAGGCACAATTTGTGGGGACTGCGAAATACCCAACACCAGAACGATCACTGTGTGTGTGAGCAGATCACTGTGTGAGAGAGAGAGAGAGAGACTGAAGAGAGACTCAGAGAGCCGAGAGAGAGAGAGCGAGACTGAAGAGAGAGCCGAGAGAGAGCGAGAGCGAGAGAGAGAGAGAGAGAGACATATCGGCGGGAGAGAGAGAGACGATGGCATCAACTGGAGTTCTTCACTTTCGTTTCATCTCCCGCCTCTAAAGCTCTGATCGACTGGAATGTGGAGTGTTGAATGGGGGATGTAAATGTAATTGTAATATATATAGATATGATTTTGTAAAATTAGATAATAAGCCCTTTTAGGTTAATAGTATACATTTTAGGCCTCCAAAGACGCCGCCGAGCCCGCCAAGGTCCGCCAAGCCCGCCTAGGCGGCCGCCAAACACCACCAAACCTCCTTGGGTGCCAAATCAAACGCCAAGGGGTATTGGCGTGGCGGCGGGGTACCTCCAAGCGCCTAGGCGGTGCCTAGGCGGCCTCGGCGGTGCCTAGGCGGCCTCGGCGGTGCCTAGGCGGCCTCGGCGGCCGCCATTTAGAACACTGCAAAAAAGAGTACAAAAGGTAAAAAGAGTAGTGAACAATCTAATAAGAGGATAAAAATAAAATAAAAATCTAATAAGTAAGACAAAACAAACGGGCCCTTAGTCATAAACCAATGTCCAACCACAAACACACACATAGATATGTACCTCCACTGTCCACACAAACAAAGGATTCCTAGGGTTTAATGGAAATTTAACTTAAGGCGAGGTCTAGGCGTTCAAACCATCCACAACCTAAGCTATTCAACTTTACTCAAAGATAACTTAAGTGAGAATCGAGCTCACCATGTTCTCACTCAGAGGATTTCCTCATATTTATAGGGAAAATTCCAGTCGCGCACACGTTTGACCTCACTAGACACACTTATAAACACTTGATAATTATCATTTTCAAAATCCAAACCGTGCCCAAATGTTACCGAATCAAAGGTGAGACTCAGATCTGTGAATGAAAATCAGGCAACAAAGTGACGCCGCCATGGCTGCAAACACAGTTACCTGAGGGAGAAATGTCTCTCCGCAGGCCTCCGGGTTGCCCCGCCAAGAAACGGTGCCCAAATGTTTACCGAATCAAAGGTGAGGCTCAGATCTGTGAATGAAAATCAGGCGACAAAGCGACACCGCCATGGCTGCAAACACAGTTACCTGACACGAGAGAGAGAAAAAACCCTCTCTCCGCGGGCCTCCTGGTTGCCCCGCCACGATACGGGTCGGACCCCAACGCCTGATCTGAACCCAGAAAATGTAATCATCACAGCCTCTTAGGAGTGGAGTTTTGGTGGGGATGATGATGATGGTGATAGTAGCTGGTCATGATCAAGAATCTCTCTCCTCTCAACACAGAGAGAGAGAGATGCATGCAGCTAGCTATATGTTTGTATGTACGTATATATATATATATACTCCATAGATATGGTAGTACTTCCAGTTCCAAACAGAGATCAGAAAGACAGCCTGCCAGAATAATCTGATGATATTATCAGACGCACGCACCCGAAGGGCTGTTGTTGATTTTGTGTGAGATGAAATCATCGGCTGTGTACAGAGAGAGAGAGAGGGCAACCACCCTCAGAAACTTCCCTATCTCTCTCTCTCTCTGGGTTAAAGCCTCTTTCATTCATTCTGGGTTATGAAACTCTGGGTTTTGCCCAAAGGCCTTCATTTGTAGGGTCATGGCTTTCCCTTTTGCTTTATCAGAAGGAAAATGTTACTCACACAACAATCCAAACACAACGGTCTTGTTCGTTTAGCATATTTACTTTGTTTTAATTTTGTTTTTCAATCATTACCCTATATTTTTCTCCAATCATTACCCTATTTCTCCAATTATTAATTTCATTTATCTCTCTATCTCTCTCCACTCATTACCTCTTTCTCCAATCATTACCCTATTTCTCTCTCCATCCACCACCAAAACTAAAATACGCAAATGTGTTAAACGAACAAGGCCAACAACTTATACAATCTCTTATATACATATGGGGTCCACACATAGTAGTGTATGGAGCCTACATGTATGTGAGAGGTTGTGTAAGTTATTGTGTTTGGATTGTTGTGTGAGTATCATTTTTGTGGATCCGGAAACAGCAAATCTATGCATAGATCGTGCACAGATTTTTATGTGGGGTCTACTAAGGGTCACACACAAGTGATCCGAGTCGTTCATTATGTTTAAAACATTTTTTCAAGGGCCCCCGCGAAAAATCAGCTCAATCCGACACCTATAAATACTTGATCTAATCGTCCAACTTTTCATTCTCTAAAAACCCTAATGAAAAGTTAGATGATTAGATTAAGCACTTATAGATATCGGATTGAGCTAATTATTCGCGGAGGCCTTGGAAAAATGTTTTAAACATAATTAACGGATCGGATTATTTGTATGAGACCCTTAGTGAGCTCCACAATGCAATCTGTGCACAGATTTGCTGTGCCAGTAGCAAGGTTCTTTATTCCTTTTTTTGACCTTCTCTTCACATGTTGCAGTAGTTTGGCCGAGTGGTGTGACATAAGGGCGTTTTGGTCATTAGGATCTTTGGAATACTGTTAAATTCTGTGTGAATTTTGGAAGTTTTTTTTTTTTTTTTTTGATCCGTGTGAATTTTGGAAGTTGAAGTTCCGTTTTGGGAACTTAACAAGACACGAATCTTGTTACCACGCCGGACAAGATGATGCAGAGGTCAAGGAGGAGCACGTAGGATTGCGGACCGTAAATGAACCGAATTGTTCGCGAACTATTTAAGACTCGAGAGTTGAGATTTGTTTCCTTCTAAGGTTTCGGGTTCAAAACATCTTAAGTGCTATCCATTTTTTTTAGAGCTAGTCTATACAAAGTTTTGTTTTGGCTATAATTGTGACCTCCACAAGTGGGACACAAGTGGGATTGGTCTCACAGAATTAGTCGAGATGAGTGAAAGTTGGGCCGAACACCTGAGCTATAAAAAAATGTTCAAGGCTCGACTCGATTCATATCGTTCGAAATTATTTCATCTACTAAATGAATCGAACTTGAGCCTCAATTTTTTAGACTCGTTTCATAAAAGAGCCGAGCCGAGCAGGAGCCTACCAACATTCAACTCAATTAAGCCCGCAAACTTAGAATATAGGTACATAATTAAAATTTTCATGTTCAAAAGAGAATTGATATATTACTTATTGAAGCTGCCACCAATATGCGAATGATGCATAATACTTTTCGTATTGGAGGTATACCTACGAATCTACCTCGTGGCTAGATAGATAAATGTGTTGATTTTTGCAATTATTGTTTAAGAGGGGTTGCTGAATATCAAACAATTGGTGGCAAACTCGCTTTGGGTAAAAATCTATTAATAGTTTATATGCCCCGAGAAGGTTACCACAATGAAGATGCAACACTCAATTGAGCGCTTGGTATATCTATTTATACTTCTTTTTTCACATATGGGAATAAGAAATTTAGATTCATGTGACGGGCGAAGGCAAACTTATCTCTGTCCATTGTAAAATTTTATAACCTTATATATACTTTTGCATGTGCTATAAACTTTTATGTATATGTTTTTGATAGATTTTAATACGTACAAACTTATTTATGTACAAAATTACAATTTCATTTGCAACTCTAAATATGTATGTGTGCATAAGTATATGATTTTTTGGGTTCACTGAGGCTCGTGAACAAGCTTGAGCCCAACTTAAGCTTAGGCAAGTTCAACTCGAGCACGACTCATAAAATTTCATTGGGCTCAAGCTCGAGCTCGAGCTCGCTGGAACTTAACAAACAAATATAAACATTCTAAAACTCGTCACGATTCAACTTATTTGCAGTCCTAAGTCACTAGTGGCAATGAGAAAGTGAGTAGCACCCTGGATAGGTTTAGCGGAACTTGGAGAAGCAAGCGTCCTAGACATGCTCGCAACTGATGACTGATATGGCGAGAGTAGCATTTGTTAGGACTCTAATTTTTTTATATCATTTCTGTTGCACTAAAAAGAAGAAGTTAAAGCCTAAACTCTTAACAAAAAGAGAAAATGCATGTTAATTGCACATTAATTAGCTAGCAAATCAGGTTGATATAGAATTCTTCTGCGATGCTGCGAGAGAGCTCAGACGAGGTTGCATCTCTTTAAGGAATGGCAAAACCAATGGAACTAGTTCTCTAACCAGCATCATCTCTCAGTTAAAGAAAAATCTGCAACTGCGATTTGAACAAACAAGCCCAAGTGAGCAAACGCTCGTTTTCTTCGGCAAGAGCCACCAATAGACCACCGGAGGCTAAGTTGCTGGATTCCACTGTCACACATAAAACAACCAAGAGCTAGAGTTCAGAATTTTTTCTCAAGGGACCATATTCACAAATTAAGTGTTGAGATATGTGCGAACAAATATACGAAGGAGATGTGATTTTTACAACACAGGTGAACTGACAAGCGCTTCTGTAAAGACAGACGGAGAATTCAAAATGAGAAGCAAGTTAGGTAATGGCTAAAGACAGACAGAGAATTCAAAATGAGAAGCAAGTTAGGTAATGGAATGGAAAGTGGAAGAGGCACTTCTCCACATGATCATCAATAGAATTCACATATAACAAATTTTGGTGGCTTGATTGCACTACTCTTATCCAATAAAGAATTAACCGTATGCTTGAAACGCAGGTGAGAAACGAAAAGAAAAGACAATGAATTAGAGTTTCTCACCAAATCTCACCACTTTCGGTGAGAAAATGGGACTTCCACATGCGTATAATTTCTCCCCATTTCTCAATTCTCACCATCCAAACAAGTGAGGAGTTCCCTTCACCAAATCCCTAAAAACAAGCGACTGTAATCAAATGGAACTCATCCAAGCAAAGCAAGATCCATTTATTGGAAGTTCACATACCAATGAAAACAAAGACCAGCAGAAAGAAGAAGAAAAACTTTGAAACAACCACTGGCCATGGCTTTGGTCCTTCACTAAAATAGGAAAAGCCATCAAATGGTAAGAACATTTAAAGCAATTAGCAGCAAAAGATACTGTCACATTTTGATTTTAATGTGTTGCAGTGCCCTGACATCATGATATGGCCTTTGTCATTTTAAGGATAAAATGCCAACTTTTCATTCCATACTCTCTTCACAACAACAAATATTGAGAGCCCATAACGAGAGAAGAGGGGTCTTTCCCAAAATTTTCATTTTCGTAAACTTTGAATCGAATTTGGAGATGAATTCAGAAGGATATGTCAAAATGTGGCTGCAGGACAAAAAATAGCACAAATGGGGGCCATAATTGAGCCTTTCAGAGTTACCTTGTTTATTTGTCATCCTTTTTGCCCTCGAATTGCTCCACACATTGGGGTCCCCCTTGTTGTCACTTGTCATCACACTTGGGCTCCGTATCTATCACAAGTCAAAGCAACTCAGTTTCGAAAAACGAAGAAGAAAAGAGCAGAGCTGTTCGGGAACAATAATGACCAACGACTCAATTGCTTCCTTCTGCGTAGCAAAAAAGTTGGAAAAACCAAACCAATCACATGGAGTCGTGGTCTACACCTCCAAACCAGACTTACTTCAGCGTAATAGAACACTTTCTCAAATCAATTCCATAAATAAGATCTAATCAAAATTTTCTACCATATATCAACTACATACACATGCATATGCAAATTATTACGAGAAAGGTTGAGGCTCATATCTGTTAAAGATCAGGTGAGATATGATCAACTCCATGTCTGCAGCAACATTTGCCCGTGAAACAACAATTAAACAGATCCCTCTCCCAAAGACACCTTGGATCGCCCCATTGAGAAACGGGGTGGATTCTTAGTGCCTGAGTCAAGCAAAGAAAGCTATCATCATCCTGCTTCTCTTTGTTTCTTTCTTTCTTTCTCTCGCCCAAGGTGTTTCAGTGGGTATTTGTTACTGGCTTACATCTTAACTTGTTGATATTACCAAGTAATCGATCCTCTTACCAACTGTAGCAATCTATGAAGCACCAACACCTCTAGAGGTCGAAGTATCGCAGTGTCGGAATGGGGACACGGCGGGGACATGTATGGGACACGCCACGTGGCGTGTCCCATAATTTAATTTAAATTTTTTACGGGGACACGGCTGGGGATACGGGGGACACGGGTGGGGACACGGGGGGAACAATGATGGGGACACAGCAGGGGCCAAAATGTAATTTTAAAAATATTTGGGGGTCAAACTATAATTTTAAAAAAAATTGGGGCCCAAATTGTAATTTTAAAAAAAATTCTAGGTGTCAAACTAAAATTATTTATTTATTTAAATAAATAAATATACACGTGGCGTGTACTCTGCCGTGTCTCTGTCCCCATTTTTTTAGAATTCCCGTGTCCCTGTGTCGGTGTCGGTGTCCGTCTATGAAGCACGGATACTCTATTTTGGCCTCCGTATCACGTATCGTATCCGTCTCGGATACTCTCCGGATACGTATCCGATACGCTTTTTAAAGTATTCTGCTTTTAGAATTATTTTTTGGTATCCCGATACGTTTCGGATACGCTCCGGATACGTATCCGATACGTTTTTTTTTTTTAAAGTATCCCGCTTTTAGAATTATTTTTAGTATCCCAATACGTTTTGGATACGCACGGATATGTTTTGGATACACACGGATACGTTTTGAATACGCGTGAGAGTAAATATGTTATTACTTAAAATATATGGGTTAAAATTACAAGTAGGACTATACTTTTCTTTTTCCCCCACCAATTAACACAAGAAACACACCGACGATATTCTCTCTCTCGACAACCTTGTAAGTCTCTCTCACTCGTTGTGTGTATGTATGTAAATATATATCTCTTTGACATGTGAAATGGTGAACTTGTGTGATGGAAAACTTTAATCATTAATGAAATTTTAGGAATTAAAAATCATATATACACAATAACAACAATAGAACCCATGTAGTCCCCAATCAAAAATTATATATAATATATTTTTTATTTGCTTTTATATTCAACGTATCCCCCAACGTATCGTATCCTTCTTTTTGAAAAAATCACGTATCTGCGTATCCGTATCCCGTATCCGTATCCGTGCTTCTTAGGTGTCCGTATCCGTGTTTGTGCATCATAGGTAGGATTTAAACGTTCAAAATGCACCTAAGACCATGCTAAACCAACCAACCAACCAAATAGGCCTTAAGGCTGTTTGTGAACAGTTAGATCCTTCAAACTATGCATTTCTTTTTCCTAACACAAATCCCTGCTCCCAATACAGCCTCAAAGATACAAATCCAAACTGTTCAAAACACCTCCCCTTCCACAATCACCACCACAAAAACATACACATGTACATACAAACAGAACTGACAGAAGCGAGGAGAGAAATGTGAGGCTCAGATCTGTATTTTGATAGGAGAATAGAAGAGCCCATCATGGCTGCAAAGTGCAAACAATGGTTGCCCCTGTTGAGAGAGGACAAACCAGTCTCTCTCCCACAGGCCCTGAGTTTTGCCCTGCCAAGAATTGGTCCCTCTTTCTCAACATCTTTACTCAAGAAATTTATCATCACAGCCTCTTTTATAGGACGGAAATCAGGCGATCGTGCTTGTCTGTCCATGTCTATGTATCTGTAGACACCCCAATCTGGGTCTCCCAATTGTTTTACAAGGGCATGCTGCCCACAGTATCATGATCATCCTCACCGCCACCAACACACACACAGATATAAACAGACACATACATAGACAGGGTGTTGATTTTGTTAATGGAACTGAAATCATAGGCTTTGATGATCTGACGAAGGGTTCGAGACCGATCATTTTAGACAGAAGGGCAACAACCCAATATCTCTGTTTATTAGCCTCATCTCATTTATTATGCATTAAAGGACTTTGAATGAAGGAAGCAAGGTAATGAGCAAAGAAATTGAACTGGGTCTCTAGGCATGTCCTCTCTAATGACTTCAAGCTTTGACTTGGGGACATGTTTCCACAGCATAACATCCCTTTGAGTTCCTAAATTTTTTTGAGGTACAAGGGAGCTGCAGCAGCTGCTATTTTAGTGGTAGAACTTTCTATGAGCAGTCACTTTGTGCATTTATAGCTAAAGGTTAGGTCCATCTCCAACCTTCCCCACCCATATTCCCATCAAGTGGGGATTACATGCCTACTGTAATTGTTGTTGAGTCTCTAATTTGCAAACAATCAGGATCAGAGGGAGTATATATCATAATAACACAAAACACCGCAAACATATACATATAACCATACATGTACGCAAAGGGATGTTGACTGACTGAAACATAGGCGTTGATAATCTGATTAATAGATGATCAAGACCATCCAATCACAGAGAGGGGCAACCACCCTTAGAAATATCCCTTCCTTCTGCGTACTAGCCTCATTCTCTGAGTTCATTTTCTGAGGCCTTGTTCAATTGTTACTTGCAAGGAGAGTTTTCCACAGTTGCATGGGGCGTTTCTAAATACACTAATTTCTATCATCGCCTGAAAATCATCGGCTCCAATGAAATGTGGAGATAGATTGAAGGAAAATGTGAGGCTCAGATTTGTCTCTGGATGGGAGAAATAAGGATTTTCCCACCATGGCTGCAACATCAGTTGCCCCGCCATGAATGAGGTTCCATCTTCTCAACCAATGTCCGCTAGAAAAATATCATCACAGCCCCTTCTAAACAAGGGGAAATTATTCAGCAATACAGGTTCTTTCGCTCTCTCCATATATATCCACGAAGGGAAATGTGGAAAAAAAGGATTATTGGGACGGAGGAAGTATATATCCTTATATCACCACACACACATATGTACATTGCAAATATCTTTGCGCTTGGGGCAATGATGCAGCTAGTGAGGTAATAACCGAGGAAAGTCAATTGCTGGTTGAAAACTATTTCCATATGTACGCTGCAAATATACACAGGGCTGTTAATTGAACTGAAATCATAGGCTCATCAAATTACCGAAGGGGCAACCACCCTTAGAAACATCCCTTCTCTCCACTAGAGCCTCATTCTTTGAGTTCAAATCCATGAAGTATTCAGTAACTTGTTCTCCCTATCTCTCTCCCTCTCTATCTATCTATCTATCCATCTATTATCATTAGGACCAGCAACAGCAACAGCAACAGCAACATATGGGAAAGAACCCTTGCAAGCCCCAGGAGTTGACACAGGGAGAGTTACCTAAGAACCAAGGGCGCTCAAGGAAGCCATTGGTCATGGTTCAACTCTCACCTGCATGCTATCCATTCCTGCGTTGCCAGACCATACAGGGCTTTGCTTTACTAAGATCAAGATTTTGGTGTGGCTCTTATCCAGGTCGATTAGTAATTTAGTGCTGGCAAACATATTCTAGTGTTTACACTCATACTGAGTGAGAACTGATAAGTATCTGTTCTTATCATCGCCGGACCTTTGTTTGACTAAAGGTTTGGTTTGGAAAAAACCAAATACTACTTGCAAACTCACACACACAGATTTGTACATACACACAAACGTACACAAAGGGCTGTTGATTTGTAGATGGAACTGAAATCATAGGCTTTGATGATCTGACCAAGGATCAAGATCATCTTTTTCAGAAAGGGGCAACCACCCTTAGAAGAATCCCGTCTATCTGCTTATTAGCCTCATTCTCTGAGTTCAATATCTGAACCACAACAATATCTTCAGCTTTTGCTTCAAAAAAGTTTTCCAGAGCTGTTTGGGGTACTTCTAAATGCATATCGTTTTGATCATCGCCTTGTATCACCAGCTCCGATGAAATGTGGGGATAATTGATAGAAAAGGTGAGGCTCAGATCAGTCTTTCAACAATAGAAGAGAAGGGCTTTCCCACCATGGCTGCAACATCAGTCACCCTGCCATGAAATGGGACCTATCTTTTCAACATGTGAACCTGAGAAAAACAGCCTCTAATAATTGGTACCACAGAGCTCATTGTTCCTGTATATATCAACAACAGCGTCCGAAGAAGAAGAAAAGGAAAACTGGAAAAGAAAGAAAGAAGGAACAAGGAAACTAATCTCCACATTTCAGCCTGTTTGGCTAATTCATTTTTCCATTTTGAGTTCTGTATTTTTGGCTTTGTATGTTTTGGAGCCAAACCCATAATGTATATACCAAAATGCATTTTCAGAAATGAACAGGAGAATGCAAAATTCAAAATTCAACTCTGAAGGTGCTTATCGGATTCTGAGTACATTTACAAAACCCTTTTACAGAATGTATTCTGCACTATCCTCTTACCATTTTCATGAATTCTAGTTATAATCCGAAAGCCTATAATCTACAATCGACAGTCCTCAATTTAAAAAACAATGGGCTCCCAAACACCCCCGAAGGGTACAAATATACACACGCATGCATATACAAAGGGTTGTTGATTCTCTTGATAGAACTGAAATCATAGGCTCTAACGAGCTTAAGAGATCGAGATCATGTTCTCTACAAAGAGGGGCAATCACATTTAGAAAATCCCTTCTCTCTGCTTCTTAGTGTCATTCTCTCGAGTTCATTTCCATGATTTCTTTAGAGTGATTCTATTTGCACACGCCTTTGATCTCAGAACACAGTAGTTGCTCCAAAATGCACATCCTTTTTCCTAATTTTAGAGCCTGCTAGTTTGGCTAGACTAATAGAACATGCAGTCCCGAAAGAACCAACAGTGAGGGATCAGAAACTAATACCATACAAACCCACTGATGTTTCATATCCCTCTTTGGTGGGATCTGCCATCAATAGATGTTCTTTCAAGCAGGACCATAAAAAAAATTTACACCAAACAACGGAATAAAATTCCTTGAATGTATAGTGCAATCCGATGCTTAAATGCTTACACGATATGACCTTGAACTTTTTTAGAGGAACATAAGAGCATCTCCAACCTAAGGCTACGTTTAATCACGAGCCAACCCTTGTGTTTTTATATGTATATATACATTGCTTGTATACACCATTGTAATGTACAAATGTAAGGGGAAAGTAAAACGCAAGTGGGGTGGGATGTAGTTGGTGCATACTCTCATGCACATGGGTAGAGTTCGATTCTCGTAAGCACTCATTCCCACCTCCAATTTCCCTAGGACAGAGGAGATTAGAATTAACGAATGGATAAAATAAAAATAAAAAAAAGGGGGGAAAGGAAAACCAAGGCTCAGATCAACGAATAATCAGGCGGAAAAAGTGACTCCGCCGTGGCTGCAACCACAGTTACCTGAACGGAGAGAGAAATCTGTCTCCGTGGCCCTCCGGGTTGCCCCGCCACAAAACGGGTCGGACCCAACTCCTGATTAGAACCCAGAAAAATAATCATCACAGCCTTTCTTGAGATGGATTGAGTTGTTGATGTGAATAGTTGCTAATGATCATGGAGACTGAGAACGAAGCCTAGTCAGAAACCCAAACTCAGTTTACTCCTCTACATAGAAGAAAACATTTTACACCGAAACAAACGGAGCCTTAATGCCAAAACAGTAGTAGTTTACGAAGAACGGGGTCGTAGGATGGATGGATATCTTTCTTGTTTCCCTTTCGAGTGATCAGATATAACTGCAGAGCAGATATATCAGACACACACAGACACACGCACCCAAAGGGTTGTTGATTGTAGTAGAGATGAAATCATTGGCTTGTGTGTGTTTTTGGTGGAGAGAGAGGGGCAACCACCCTCAGAAACTTCTCCATCTCTCTCCCTCTCTCAAGCCTCTTCCATTCTGGGTTCTGATGAACCCTTGTTCTTGGTTTCGGCCTTTATTTGCTCCCTTTTTTTTTGGAATTGACGTCTATAGACTCTACACTTTCCTTTTTATCACATACACTCCTTTTTTGTTCATATTATTCATGTGAATTTACCTTTTTACCTTTCCATAAGTTCACTTGTTTACACCTTAAGAGGCAATCAAGTAAATTCACACCAAATAAAGATAAAAATAGAAATGTATGTGGTAAAAAGAGGAGTGTTTGAAGTCAATTTTTTTTTTTATATACTTCCTCCTCCGCTCCTAAATGAAACCTTCGTGCTAATTTTTTTAATTTAGGGTAACGATTTCCACACAATTTTTTTAAATAAATACTCTCCGTTTTTTGTCTTTTTTTACTAAAATTTTCACCTGAAAACAAGAAATGAAGTAAATTTATTATTAAAAAAAGGTGTGAAAATCATTTCTTTAATTTATTAGCTCAAATGAAAAGGCTAATTGACATACTATTATGGTGTCAAAAAATTTAGTAAAAGATTATACATGAAAGTATTTCATTTTTTTATCCAAGAAATTGCACGGCCTCCCGTACTAGTCTATCATATTGGAATGGAAGAAGTAGTTCTATTCATTTTTAAACCTTCTTTTTCACATGTTGGAGTCATTGTCACATAATGCTCTTGCATGAGTGAGAGTGAGTGCGCAAGCGTAAAATCGACCGCCAAAATCATCTTGAATTATTTAAATTTATAAAAGCAATAATTGAGAACGAGCGCGCAAAGTGAAGATTAAAACCGCGAGCGAAATGTCCTAGCAAAGAATTATACTTAAAGTGCATGTCGCTCTCACATTATTATTCCTAAAAATTGGTTAATAGTGCTGCTAGGAATGCCATTAAACCAGCTCTTGACCACTGAGCTTACCTTGGCCTCACTCTCTGATCCTGAACGTCTCAGTACACATTTTTAGGATATAAACAGGTCTTCTAATTTCCTACGCAATCCGCAAATCCATTGATTTCGCGAACAAGCGAGAATATAAATTACAGTCCAACATTTCATCAAGAAAATATAGTTAACTCCTTCAAACAACAAAAATTCGTAAGACGTTGGCCTGTATAACCTCTTAACAAAACCTAGAGTTTTCGTAAACCTTGAACATGGCTTAGATTCTTCATCTGGGCAAAAACGAAAAACAAGTCACACTTCTCAAATGTCTCGTAAATTTATCCAGAAGGGCCCGAATGATGATCCCGTGCTTCAAATACGTACATGGCACCTTCAATCTCCACAGGCAAACGCCTCGCCACAATGATGATCCCGTGCTTTCCGGTGCTCTGCAACAAAATTCTCCTGCAACTTCATCCCGTCCCAATAAAATGCCATAGAGCATTCTTGCTTTCTCTTTCGCTAATCTTCCAACCCCCATTAGCTCTAAAGCAGGAAGAGGCCCCCTTGTTTTCCTACAGAACTGTAAACCTTTGAAATTAGAACTTTTATTCCTTTTTGCTACACCCCCTAAATTACTTGAATTCTAAACCTACGGCACAACGATTGATTTTTAATCTTCCTGCAGCAAAGCAAAGCAATAGTGAGTTAGTTATGTCTTATGCGTACCTAAGTACATAACAAACCGATAGCAGTACGTTCATAATATGGAGTATCATTTTAACTTGACATATCAATGTTCGTATGTTCATCCCACAAAAAATATATCGGTATGTTCATAATATCAAATTTATTGGGGGGAACCCTTTAACATTGGACATGTTAACGCAACGAAATTTGTAAAATCCGAGAAGACTTTCTACCCTTGAGAAATTAGAGAGAAACTCGAAGGACCCCATTGGTACAAAAAGAAAAAACGACAGTATCTTCATTTTTTTGGGTAAAACTTTGATATTATCTTTAAGGGTAAATTACAGTTAACCCCCTCTAACTATGCCTCGGTGACACTTAACCCCCTCTAACTATTATTTTTGGCACTTAACCCCCTCTAACTAACTGAAATTCAAACGGTCATAACTTCAAACGGTCATAACTTCTTCGTCCGAAATCAAAAACATGCAAATTATATATCGATTTTGAGATCTTGAAGTCAGCTTTCTAATGACACCAAAATTACATCACGATTCAAAGCACACAGAAAGTTATGATCAAAAGAGTAAGGGCTGATAGACAGAAAGACCGTTTTGATCATAACTTTCTATGTGCTTTGAATCGTGATGTGATTTTGGTGTCATTAGAAAGCTGACTTCAAGACCTCGAAATCGATATATAATTTGCATGTTTTCAATTTCAGACAAAGAAGTTATGACCGTTTGAAGTTATGACCGTTTGAATTTCAGTTAGTTAGAGGGGGTTAAGTGCCAAAAATAATAGTTAGAGGGGGTTAAGTGTCACCGAGGCATAGTTAGAGGGGGTTAACTGTAATTTACCCTATCTTTAATTAGTTGTCATCTACGAAATCCTTAGAAATCCACCTCAATTCGTAAAATTGGTATCTCAATAAAGAGAAAGAGCAATATCCTAATTAATGCAGGTCAAAATCGATTGGATTCTTGAAATCCCAAAAATATTGCCCGAGTGAATTGAAATCAAGATTGTTTGGATTCCTAAAGTGTTGTACAGCAAAATCTTTAAAAAAAAATTAATGGCACAAGTATGGAATTATCTTTCTTATTAATAACTTGTGACTTCCCATTGAAATCAGATAAACCTGGAAGCAGTACATACTCCTGATCAATACCATTAGGGAGCTTCAAGGGGTTAGCCCTCTTCTTTGTCTTAATTCTTCTTTCTTTCACTTGATACTTTGAATTCAACACCTTTCTGTGATACTTTGAATTCTAGTATGTCTGAATTGAATTGATGCAGGTTTTGCGCTTTTGAATTGCTTGAAACAAGATGGCTATGTCACGTAAAGATTGTATGAATGTCGTCTTTCTTGTTGCCCTCAACATTATACATAATCCAAAGTTAGTGAATGGGGATTCCACCTTGATTGATCGCGTTTGTCGCGACACACCATTTCCCATCGATTGCCACAACTGTTTGGATTCCAATCCTTTGAGTACCCGAGCTGATGTGAAAGGCCTTGCTGGGATCGCAATCAACTGCTCATATGCTGCAGCTAATGATGTTGATAATCAGCTTAAGTCGGAGCCGGCATTCGGCCAACCTCAATACGCATTTTGCTTAAAAAAGTTCGACTCTATCGTGCAGAACCTATCAGAAGCATTGAAAAGATGGAAGAATAACCAATATGGATATTCTCAAAATCTAGAAGAAAAGGCATTGGTTTCTTACTTCAAGTGTCTTGCAAGCCTTAAGCCGAGATATCTAGACCCGTTTTATGTTCCACTAGCCAAAACCAGAAAATCTTGTGAGAATTCTATTAAAGTCCTTTCACAGATTAGTTTATAAGCCAATATCATGCTATATCTAAAAAGATAGCATTTGCAAATTGGAATAAATACATGTACTTCTGATACATATATGTAAGCAAAATGAATAATGAGAAACATCGTTGCGCATTCTCCATGGCCATTTGCCAGTCATTCATTTGAGTATAGTCGATCTAGAAACGTTAGACTTGTGTGTGTGTGTGTGTGAGAGAGAGAGAGAGAGAGAGAGAGAGATTTGGAATAGGACAAGTAACAATGGAACCTCACCTGCAGATGAAAAGATGGCCAGGTTGATCCACCATGGGATTCTAGAAATCTACTAATCCAAAAAAAAAAACCAGATCGACCAAATTTTTTTTTTAATTTTTCTGATAAGAAAGTTCAGTCCAAGATTCCATAATCCAACTTTCAAGAATCAAAGCCAAGGTATTCACAAGTCAGAACATCGATCGACTTGTTGCCATTCTGTGGGGGCGTGCTTTCTCCAGTCGAACCTTGGTTGGAATGGAGGCTAGGTTGATGTATCTTGGGCGAGGATGAGTCATGCACACTTAGCACCCGTGTTAATGCCCAAACCCGGATCGTGGGGAGTTCGGGATAGGCACTCCGACGGTCAAATAAGTAAGAGGGAAGAGAAGCTTTTAGATAGGGTTTAGGGTTTCGGAGAGGAAGAATTCAATTACCTTACTCTCAAGGGGGATTACTCCTTTTATAGGCAAAGGTAGCGTGGAAATCAACCCACGCGTATGCACCACGCGCTCGCTGATTGGTCCGGCAATCGTGGCGCTGAATCGGGCTCGGGGCGCTAGGATTTGACACAAAAAGTTACTAGCGACACAACTACTGTATGATTTTTTAAAGTTTCCGTGCTAATTAGTTATAAAATTCAATGCTCGTAAAAAATATATCACAGTGCAAAACTAAATTTGCAGATGAAGAATAAAATCTACTTCATCTAGTCTAAAGAAATTATAAAAAAACTGACAAATGAATTGCGCTATTTCATTTTAACTTAACATATCAATGTTCATATGTTCATCCCTCAAAAAATATATTGGTATGTTCATAATTTCAAATTTATTGCGGGAACCCTTTAAAATTGAACACATGAAACGCAATGAAATTTGTAAAATCTGAGAAGACTTTCTACCCTTGAGAAATTAGAGAGAAACTCAAAGGACACCGTTGGTAAAAAAAAAAAAATACGAGGGATTATCTTTGACACTATCTTCACTTTTTTGGAAAAACTTTGATATTTATCTTTAATTAGTTGACATCTATGAAATCCTTAGAAATCCACCTGAAACATGTAAACTTGGTATCTCAATAAAGAAAGAGCAATATCCTAATTAATACAGGTCAAAATTGATTGAATTCTTGAAATCCCAAAATTATTGCCCGAATGATTTGAAATCAACGTTGTTTGGATTCCTAAAGTGTCGCACAGCAAAATCTTAAAAAAAAGTTTAACGGCACCCGTATGGTATTAGGGAAATGATTTTGCCACTCTATTTTTTGTTAATGCCACTCCCTGAGTGGCGTTAACAAAAAAGAGAGTGGCAAAATCAGCTGCCTATTATTATCTTTCTCTATAAATGACTTCTTGACTTCCCATTGAAATCAGATAAACCTGGAAGCATTATACTCCTGAATACCATAGGCTTACATTGCGCTTCAAGGGGTTAGCCCTCTTCTTTGTCTTAATTCTTCTTTGTTTCACTTGATATAATGCAACACCTTTTTGTGATACTTTGAATTCTAGTATGTCTGAATGTCATTTAGAGGTTGAATTGATGCAGGTTTTGTGCTTTTGAATTGCTTGAAACAAGATGGCGGTGTCACGTATAGATTGTACGAATGTGATCTTTCTTCATGTCATCTTTCTTGTTGCCCTCAACATTGTACATAACCCAAAGTTAGTGAATGGGGATTCCACCTTGATTGATCGCGTTTGTCGCGACACACCATTTCCCCTCGATTGCCACAACTGTTTGGGTTCCAATCCTTTGAGTAGCCAAGCTGATGTGAAAGGCCTTGCAGGGATTGCAATCAACTGTTCGTATGCTCCAGCTACTGATGTTGATAATCTGCTCAGGTCGTATACAACATACGGCCAATCTCAATACGCGTTCTGCTTACAACAGTTCGACTCTATCGTGCAGAACCTATCACTAGCATTGCAAAGTTGGAAGAATAACCAATATCGAGATTCTCAAAATCTACTAGAAAAGGCATTGGGTGCTTACTCTAAGTGTCTTAAAAGCCTTGACAAGCCGAGATATCTAGACCCGTTTTTGGTTGGACTAGCCAAAACCAGAATTTCTTGTGAGAATTCTATTGGAATTCTTTCAAGGATTAGTTCTTAAGCCAATATCATGCTAAATCTCAAAGATGGCATTTGCAAGTTTGAATAAATACATGCAAGTCTGATGCATGTTGTAAGCAAAATGCGTATTCGGAAACATGGTTTGAGTATTCTCCATCTAGGGCCATTTGCCAATCATTCATTTGACTGACCCCAAAGGAGTTAATATCACCTGCCAGCTCTTGACTATTGAGGTACATTGGCCTCACACTCTTATCCTGTATGTCTCAGGGCACACTCAGGATATAAACAAGTCTTCTATTTGCTATGCAATCCAATAAATGAGAATTTAATTTACAGTCCAAGATTCGCTCAAGATAATATAGTTATCTTTCAAACAACAAAAATATGTAAAATGTTGGCCTTACAACAACCTCTTGACAAAACGTAGAGTTTCCTTAAACCTTGAACATGGCTAAGATTGATCTGGGCGAAACATTTAACTGGTCACACTTCCCAAATGTCGCATAAATTTACCCAAAAGAGCCAAAATCATATTAGTCATTAAATCAATGGAATTACCATTCAATTTCTCTAACCAACTCAATCAAGCATATCTACCAAAATCACCCTTGTGGGGAACCTCAGAGGTAAATGTGTCACAAGCATCTTGAATCTCCACAGGCAAATGTGTCACCAGAATGACGATCCAATCCTTCCGGTGCTCTGCAACGATATACTCTATCACTTATTTGCATGAAGTGGGAGCAGAAGCGAAAGCGTGAGCATAGACCATACACTTTAATAGTACAAGAGTAAAATTTTATGCCAAGTCCATAGTAAAGGTAATAAATTGGCAAGTGTTGCAATATAGTTTTATTTTCAACATATCATGACTTGGGTTAGATACATGAGTTCATCTAAGAACAATTAATAAAGCCAAGTGATAAGTCCTTGCTTTTTCTATACAAGGATTGTACAGAAGCTCCCATTTGTAAGGAGCGTGCTTCCAACTCAATGGGAGCAGGCTCTAGTCAAGCTCCTTAGTTGGGAGTTCAGGCGCGTGCTCCTAAGATGGGAGTGACACCACTTTAGAAGCTCCCTGCAACTAAGCTCTAGCAACTTCATCCCGTCCCAATCAAATGCCACGGAAGGTTCATAAAGCAACTAAATTGGTCTCTCTTGGAAGCACCTCGCAAGCTGCGCCTTCTTTCTTTGACCCCTAGAGAGCATTCTTGCTTTCTCTTTAGCTAATCTTCCAAGCCCCATTAGAGCTCTAAAGCAGGAAGAGGCCCCCTTGTTTTCCTTCAAGCACTTCAAACCACTAAAAGTTGTCAAGGATTGTGAATTCGTCCTTGATTGCATCTTTTAGTGAGAGCCATTTGAGTTGAAGTTTTTGGGTTATCTGGTGACAGTTTCCAGCGATTTCTCCAGCCTAAGGCTTGAGAAATCCAGCTAACATGCACAAGGAAGTGGTTTTTCCTGAGCCATTGGAGCCCATTAGCACTAGGGCACCACCGTCGTGGAGGGAGACATTTACGTGGCGTAAGATGTGCTGGGCGTTTCTCATGCATGAGACGTCGTTGAGGAGGAGACAAGGGAGTGGTGGTCTATGAAGAGACATTTTGGATTGTAAATGGGGCTACTATAGTCAAATTTATGGATTCTGCCAAAAAAATTCATTTGTTTAGAAACTAACTCATAGAGTTCCGAGAGCTAATTCCCAATGCCCAGCCTCATTTGATTCAGAGGTTGCAGGACAAGATAATTCCTGTCTTGAAACAGAGGGAAATAAGAAATTAGTTCTCCTGAACTAAACTTAAAAAAGATAATCTGACACATAATTAGCAACTGAATTTACGATGAATTCATAGAAAAATTAGCTCAAGAATAGACCAGCATCACCTATATTATGATTTTACACCATGATTGCGACTATCTGGCTCAGGGGATGATAAGGCTACTGGTCAGTAGCTGCAGTAAGATCATAACTATAGACTAACATCTTACCCGATAATCAGTCCCGAGGTCTTGGTTGATAAACAGGGGATGCAAAAAGGAAAAACTTTACGCATATCACACGCATTGTTGCATACTAGTGTTATGAAATTTAAAACAATTCAACAAGGTGCATACTGCAAGTATACACCAAGAAGGGGCGTGTATATTGTAGCAATTTCCATGAAAGCAAGAAACAAGAATTCATCCAGGGTCGTTTACCACTGTCAGTCGGGATTTGACACAAAAATTTACATAGTGACACAACTATGATGTTTTAAAGTTTCTGTGTTAATTAGTTATAAAATCCAATGCTGATAAAAATAAAAATAAAAATAAAAAAACTAAATTACAGTGCAAAACTAAAATTTGCAGATGAAGAATAGAATCTACTTCATCCAGCCTAAAGAAAATATAAAAAACAGACAAATGAATTGTGTTGTTTCATTTTAACTTAACATATCAATGTTCGTATGTTCATCCCACAAAAAATATATTGGTGTGTTCATAATTTCAAATTTATTAGGGGAACCCTTTAACATTGAACATGTGAACACAATGAAATTTGTAAAATCTGAGAAGACTTTCTACCCTTAAGAAATTAGAGAGAAACCTAAAAGAGAAACTCAAAGGACCCCGTTGGTAAAAAAAAATAAAAAATACTACAAGGGATTATCTTTGACACTATCTTCATTTTTTTGGTAAAACTTTGATATTATCTTTAATTAGTTGACATCTATGAAATCCTTAGAAATCCACCTGAAACCTGTAAAATTGGTATCTCAATAAAGAAAGAGCAATATCCTAATTAATACAGATCAAAATCGATTGGATTCTTGAAATCCCAAAAATATTGCCAGATTGAATTGAAATCAACATTGTTTGGATTCCTAAAGTGTTGTACAGCAAAATCTTAAATAAAAAAAATTAATGGCACACATATGGTATTATCTCTCTATAAATAACTTCTGACTTCCCATTGAAATCAGATAAACCTGGAAGCATTATACTCCTGAATTCCATAGGGTTACAAGGCGCTTCAAGGGGTTAGCTCTCTTCTTTGTCTTAATTCTTCTTTGTTTCACTTGATATAATGCAACACCTTTTTGTGATACATTGAATTCAAGTATGTCTGAATGTCATTTAGAGGTTGAATTGATGTAGTTTTTGTGCTTTTGAATTGCTTGAAACAAGATGGCAGTATCACGTAAAGATTGTTCAAATATGATCTTTCTTTATGTCATCTTTCTTGTTGCCCTAAAGACTATTCATAACCCAAAGTTTGTGAATGGGGATGTCACCTTGATTGGTCACGTTTGTCGCGAAACAGCATATCCCGTCGATTGTAACAACTGCTTGGATTCCAATCCTTTGAGTAGCCGAGCTGATGTGAAAGGCCTTGCAGGGATCGCAATCAACTGTTCATATGCTCTAGCTACTGATGTTGATAATCAGCTCAGGGCGTTGACGGGATACAACCAATATCAATACACATTCTGCTTACAACAGTTTGACTCTATCGTGCAGAACCTATCACTAGCATTGCAAAGTTGGAAGAATAACCAATATCGAGATTCTCGAAATCTAGTAGAAAAAGCATTGGGTGCTTACTTTAAGTGTCTTAAAAGTCTTAACAAGCCGAGCGATCTAGACACGCTTTTTGTTGTTCTAGCCAAAACCAGAATTTCTTTTCAGAATTCTTTTGGAGTCCTTGCACAGATTAGTTCTTAAGCCAATATCATGCTATATCTAAAAGATAGCATTTTCAAGTTGGAATAAATACATGCAGGTCTGATACATGTAAGCAAGTTGCGTATTGATAAACATGGTTGAGTATTCTTCTACGGCCATTTGCCAATCATTCATTTGAGTATTGTCGATCTTGAAACATTGTTGAAGAAAAGACTGTGTGTGCGCGCGCGCGCGCGCGTGTGTGTGTGTGAGAGAGAGAGAGAGAGAGATTGGATTCGTGAACCTAAGTAATTGTATTTTTCTTGTAAAGAGCAATACCCTAATCAAATGAAATCAACATCATTTGGATTCTAAGATTCGTAGAGGGTAGAAATTTAAAGGAATATACTGTCACAGATATAGTAGATTGTCTTCTGTCACAAGTAACTTTTGACTTCCGAGGACAATCCACTAAAACCATACAAAATTGTTGAACGCCACCAAAGTATTTCAACTACAGGTTTCGAGGACACTTGAAAGGGTTAGCCTTCTTCTTTGTCTTAATTTCTTCTATTAAACGATACTAGTGTTAACCGTGCACTCTATGCAAGCTGCCTTTGTGCCCGTAGACGATTTGGACACTCTATCACGAAAAAATATAACCCAAGCTTATAATCATATGCTTAAGCAAATTAAAGCAAACATGAGAGAGTACCTGTATAGACAATAGGTGGTTTTTGCCCCTGCAGACAATTTCAAACATGACTCTACATTAAGCAAAGAACGTCAATAAGCATGTACAGAGGTTGATGGTCTTCCCACTTAAAAACGGTCTCTAAAGATTCAAAAAACCAGCAAAAAGCATAACGCAACATCTGGTAGAACAGTGGCCTAAAACTGAACATGGAAACAATATCAGGTAGAATTAGATATGATTCCCCTTATTCTTGAATGAAGTTGATATGCCATCTATGTGCAACACAATTGCATTTCGCCATCTATATGCCACCTATACAACTTGTAAAATTGTTTTACTGGACACCTTTCCAGGATGTTTCTAGTTTACTAGGAGAAATATTTTGTTCTTCTAGTCTACTTTTATCTAGTTCTTACAAGATAAAAAATAATAATCTCATTTATTTAAAACTTAGGCACATCCAATAATAAAGGAATCCAATATTAGTTTTGAAGAACAATATATGTTACTTCTCCTAAGTCCAAGGTACGTTAGCTACCTGCTGTGTCATAATTTTTGCCTCCTTTCGGGAACTCCTTAGACTTCTCATTTTGAGTTTCTTTTTCCATTCCTTCTTATTTCACCTTTACCTCACATCTCCTGACTTCATCAAAATCACATATAGGCTTTGCTTGCTTTTCCTTTTCTCTTCTCTATGCTGAATTCTGAAAACAAGAAGGAATTTTTTCGTGAATAATACATAACCATCCATATATTAGTTAAGAAGTTAAGATATTACTTATTGAAGGGGATGAGAAGCAAAAAAGGGGTAGGAAAACATGAAGCGTAGGAAAACATGCACATAATATACATAATTTGGGCAACTATAGAGTACCTACTGCATATCTGAATCAAAAAGCATAGGAGAACTTTCACAAGCTCCCTCTTTCATCCTTGAGTTTAGACCGCAACACCTTTAGAGGCATCATGAGTTCCATTACCAGTCCACCCTGTTGGGGAAGAACGTTTATAGTTGTCATCACCAGAATGAACAGATGCCTCCAAACTGAGTTAGGCAATAGGCATTCATTTCTAACGAAAATAAAAGAGAAAGGGAGAACTAAAGCTAACTCCAAATTAAGAAATTTTTCTCGACAGCATGTGCCTTAGCTGCAGCTGTACAATTGCTATTTGGATGAGACAGAAGTGCACGATGGATCGCTCAAGGACTGATACATTTGTTCCAAAACATTTTTGTTGGACGATTCAACAGGCAATCATCTCAACTCATAACGGTGTGTGAGACCATTCTAGGGCAACCACCCCAAGAAACATCCCTTCTCTCTTCTTATTAGTCTCATTCTCTGAGTTCAGTTTCTGAACCACCCAATTTCTTCAATTGGAGCAAATGCAAGGGCTTTTAAGGTAACTATGTACCGTGTGCTTTGGCCATAAATCACTAATCGATCAAAATCAGAACCCGCCCAAAATCTTAATCTTCAATTGAACAAGGCTCTAGGTCATATTTGGTTGTTTCTTTCAAAAACATTTTCCAGAGCTGTTTGGGAGAGCTTCTAAATGCACACCATTTCAATCATTGCCGGAACTGTAGAAGAGAAGGGTTTTCCCACCATGGCTGCAACATCAGTTGCCCTGCCAAGAAATGGTCACATCTTCTCAACATATGAACTTGAGAAAAATATCATTATACTAGGTTATTCAGTGCCCATGGTTCCTGTATTTAGAGAAAAATATCATTATACTTGGTTATTCAGTGCTCATGGTTCCTGTATTTAGCAGCAGCAGCAGCAGCAACAGCAGAACAGGAAAAGATTAGAAAATGCGAACCAAAAACAGATTATAAACTGAATTCCACGCACAAACAAACTCATAACCATACGTACCTACCTACCTACCTACATACATACATACAAAAATACATACGCCTACATATACAAAGGGTTGTTGGTGTTTTTGAAGTAACTGGAATCATTGGCTTTGACAATCTAATGAACAGATGACCAAGATCATCTAGTTAAAGAGAGGTTCAACCACCCTTAGAAACATCCCTTCTCTTTGCTTATTAGCTTCATTCTCTCATTCGCTTGCGTACATATCCAGATATTCTTTTTGAGTGATTCTATTTGCACACCTTTAATCTCAGTACACACTAGGAGCTTTTAAATGCACATACTTCTTTAGAGGACCATCACGGAACCACAAGAGAATCTCCAAAACACATACTCATTTCTCGATAACTCACGGTGTTCAGTTCATCTTCCGCGCACCTCAACGAATTCCTGGGATCAATCCCACCATCCACTAGCAAGGGGCTCCGATCAAAGCTGTATGAACTAACCCTATAAGAGTTAATAGCACCTAGAGGTCCCGAACCCGACACCTAGTCTAAGGAAATGAGAGAGTAACTTTCACATGCATAGTTTTGGATGCATTTCTAGGAATAATGGGTTCTTTCCAAAAAGATAGATTGGAAATCAGATATGTTTACCAGTCCGTTGTTTTCGCACCCTCAACTCTGAAGATCTTGTGACTTGTGAGCAAGATTCATGGATAGGATATACTGCAGTGAGAACAATAGAAACAACATTTTCCAACTCAAACTAGCTCTCCCTCAATAGAACCTGTAAAGCGAACCGAAACCGAGATTAGCCCAAGTTTCCTTCCACATATTCACCATCACTACACAAACACATGCATACATACATACATACAATTACTTATATGTTGCCATTGCAAAACTAAGGCTCAGATCAATGCATACTGAATAATCATGCGAGAAAAGTGACTCCATCATGGCAGCAACCTGAGAAGAGAGAGAAAATGTCTCCGTGGGCCTCCAGGTTGCCCCACCACGAAACAGGTCGGACCTCAACGCCTGATTTGAACGAAGAAATATTATCATCACAGCCTGTATTGTGACATTCCTCACTGTGCCGTCATAGCAGATAACAACATCCCGAAGGATCGCCATTAAGTTTTTGAACAATGTACCAGGTTCTTTCAACCCTCTGGATGAACAGACAATTACTTCTCTGGCAGAGATAGAATGAGCCATCTCTTGATACCACACAATGAAAAAGACAGCTTCTAACCAACCCAAATTCCTCAGACGGGTAGTTAGCATGAATGGGATACTTGTTATGGAAGAGAGAAGCCATGTCCTCAACTAAGCCCCTGGTGTAAGATTTCCCCCTACTCGAAATTTGAAGCCCCAGGAACCCAATTAGCTGAACAGCTTTTGTAATAGATGAGTCACTCTTGGAGTCAATAATATATCCTATTGCTGAAGACCTCAGAATAAAATAAGCAACAAGTAATTTCAGAAGCCGTAAGTGCTTCTCTAATTGCAGCTCAATTAACTCGTTATATGTTGAACGCAAGCTACGAAGCAAGGGTGAAATTTCCTGAATGCGACTATTAATGTCCTCTAAGACAGCTCTCTCAATGAAAAAATCTTCTAATCCTACACTTTTTTTTTTGACACGTTCTAATAAAGTGTTAAAGAACTTCAAAACCTCATCTAGGCCCTTCTCAGAGAAAATAGAACTGACAATGTCACTAACAATTGACAGCATTACGTCCCTACTAAAATCAATGGTCAAAAGTTCACTCTTCCTAACCAAAAATCTATCACCAGAACAGTCGAAACAAAGTGGTAGAGCTGTCTGTAATAATTGCACCACAGTCCACTGAGGGCCTGATCTCTTTGCCTTAAATAAGTCTGGATGCGGCAAGGAATTGGAGACAAACATTGCCAGCTGTTGGGCTGCTGGTCTTGTCAAGAAATAATTCTCAAACATAATCTTCAGTGATAACAATGCATCAATGGCTAGCTGCAAGTTGAGGTTGCCAAAATGAGAACTAAGCAACTGCTTCTCTATAGAGAACAGTTCCAAAACCTCTGCTTTTGCAGCAAGAGATTGGGGATAAAATAAATGAACACAGTCCCCATCAAAATCAGCACTTAGAGGCCCACATATAAGAGGGTTGATCTTAACTGTATGGTCCTTGTGAACATAAACTGATAACGCTTGCACGGAATGTTTATGCGTAGTTGGAGTGCGATTATCGAAAACAATATCCCCATCCATCATACGCCAATGTACCACTTGACCAGGGCTTAAAAATGTATGCCCCTTTGAACCTTCCCTCAACGAGTATGTTGACAAACCATCTGTATAGGTCAAACACAGCCTCTCTCTCTCTCTCACACACACGTGAAAATTCGAAAAGGGCTGTTGATAGAACATAAATCATAGGCTTTGGTGATCCTATTTTTGGATAGTGATCATCAAATTTACAGAGAGGGGCAACCAACCTCAGAAACATCCCTTCTCTCCATTTGAGCTTCATTCCTTGAGTTCAATTCCTCGAATTATTCAATGGTCCTTGTTCTCTATCTCTATCTCTCTATCCGTATATCCAAATATATCGTCTTTAGTACTAGCAGCAGCAGAAGAAGAAAATGGAAAAGATACAAATGCAGGGTTTGGTTAGGTCAAAAACCAAATCCTACCAACAAACACACGCACCCAAATATATACATACACACATAAGAACACAAAGGCTGTTGATTTTGTAGATGTAACTGAAATCATAGGGATCAAGATGACCTTTTCAAGAGAGAGGGGGCAACCACTCTAAGAAACATCCCTTCTCTCTCTTTAGCAGCATCATTCCATGATTTCAGCTTCAGAACCACCCAAAATGCATGGGTTTTCACAATAAATATATTTCATGTGTGTCAGCCCTGGTTTACCAATCGATCAGAATCAGAAACAACCCAAAATCTTAGTTTTAATCTCAATCAAACAAGGCTCTGAGGCAATGCTTGGTTGTTGCTTTCACAAAAGTTTTCCAGAGCTGTTTGGGAGCTTCTAAATGCACACCATTTCGATCATCGCCTCATTATACCAGGCTCCGAAAAAGTGTGAGGATAAATTAATGGAAAAAGGTGAGGCTCAGATCTGTGTTTTACTGTTTTTATTGTAGAAGAGAAAGGTTTTCCCACCATGGCTGCAACATCAGTTGCCCTGCCAAGAAAAGGGTCACATCTTCTCAACATATGAACTTGAGAAAAATATCATCACAGCCTCTTAGTAACCATGGTTCTTGCATGTAGCAACTAGCAACAACAACAGCAGCAGGACAGGAAAAGATAGGAAATGCAAACCAAACAGGTCATAAACCAAATTCCTCACACAAACTTACTCTCAGATACGTACGCCTACATATGCAAAGGGTTGTTGATATTTTTGAAGTAACTGAAATCATCGGCTTTGAGGATCTGAGTAAGGGATGACTAAGACCGTCTAGTTACAGAGAGGGGCAACCACCCTTAGAAACATCCCTTCTCTCTGCTTATTAGCCTCATTCTCTTCAGTTCCTTTCCAGATACTCATTCGAGTGATTCTATTTGCACACAACTTTCATTAGAGCATCTCCAAAACCCATACTCATTTATTGATAACCAGGGTGTCCGACCCAACACCAGCCTTGTCTTAAGATGATATCCAGAATTCTCAGGGCTTCTTGAGAGTTCTCAGATTGGCTATTGATTGCATCAGAATCTTGGCAGCAAAGCTTATCTCCACCTTAATCGTCTTAGAGTTGTATAGTCTCCGTGCCTTTTTCGGTCATCATTAGGACTTCAAGGGCATCGATTACCGTTTACAAATGTATAAAATCAGCAAGTGTCAACAGATCCAGAAAAGATACCAATACCAACTTGGAAAGAGTCCTAAACAGGCTTTTCTCGTCGTACCTGCTAGACATGACATCCTCCAGCACAATGGTGAACTCTAGTTTATTCCTCGGAAAAGGATCCAGCATAAACAGGCTCTTTTCACCATCATAGGCGAAGTCCTACCTGCCAGCTCTGTATCGTAAACAAAATTCTACCAACAAGGCAACAAACACACGCACCCAGATATATACACACACATACATACACAAAGGGCTGTTGATTTTGTAGATATAACTGAAATCATTGGCATTGATGATCTGATTAAGGGATCAAGATAATCTTTTCAAGAGAGAGGGGCAACCACCCTGAGAAACATACCTTCTCTCTGTTTATTAGCCTCATTCTAAGATTTGAGTTTCTGAACCACCCCAAATGCATGGGTTTTCACTGTAACTATATTTCATGTGTGTCAGCCCTAGATTACTAATCGATTAGAATCAGAACCAACCCAAAATCTTAATCTTAATTGAACAAGGCTCTGAGGCCATGCTTGGTTGTTGCTTTCACAAAAGTTTTCCAGAGCTGTTTGGGAATTGGGAGCTTCTAAATGCACACCATTTCGATCATCGCCTCAGTATTCCAGGCTCCGATCTGTGTTTTGGTTGTAGAAGAGAAGGGTTTTCCCACCATGGCTGCAACATCAGTCGCCCTGCCAAGAAATGGGTCACATCCTCTCAGCCTATGAACTTGAGAAAATTATCATCACAGTCTCTTATACTTGCTTATTCAGTGATCATGGTTCCTGTATGTAGCAACAACAGCAGCAGCAGAACAGGAAAAGATTGGGAAATGCAAACCAAACAGGTCATAAACCAAATTCACGTGCAAACTTGCACTCTCAGATACATACATACGTCTACATATGCAAAGGATTGTAGATTTTTTTGAAGGAACTGAAATCATTGGCTTTGACGATCTGAGTAAGGGATGACTAAGAGTCTAAGACCATCTAGTTACAGAGAGGGGCAACCACCCTTAGAAACATCCCTTCTCTCTCCTTGGAAACACCTACAGACCCCAATCAGTTCATGTGAAACAACAAGAATTACCAAGGCAATGGTTATACCAATTTCGCATGTATTGAAACTTGAAAGACTAGACTTAAATAGTCATTCATTCACTGAATCACCTAAGTTGTCATACATTTAAAACTTAATTAATCAGTGCACTAACAAGGTTCTAATTATTCTCATTGTGATTGGCAAGGAAGTAGAAACCCAGACAAAATTTAGTTTTGAGTTATTCACATAGGTGGTTTACAACTCGAATACACAAATAATTGACTTCTTAAGAACTTAAACAACCTACTCGCTTATGACAACTAGCAAAAAAAACAAAAATTCCAACCCCGGGTAATACCCCTCTCATGGTTCAGAAACAAAAAACTTCGTAATGCTTCTAATTACCCATATTTCCTATCTCAAAATTTAGCTCAAATGTAAACAGACATCAAACCATTTGGTTTTTCTTCCTCTTTGATGAACCAATGAAGTAAAGAAGACAACAAACTTCTAGCAAAAAAAGGAAAGCCCAATGTATTGTAGATCATTTACCAAGGCAAACGTCTGATTCCACGAATCTAAGATCCAGGGCAGCAGCATTCTGAAATCTGAATGACCACCAAGCTAAAATTTGAAGTGCAATTCAATAACAGGAACCCAGTCATGAATTCACTCGAACAATGCGATGAATTGATATTCAAGATGAGAACTCACTGGGGATTTCTATCTAATAGTTCATGTCCTAGTGTGCAATCCCAAGTACCTACCAATAACAACATAAAACAAAACACAACTATTCAGAACCAACTGGAAAGAATCCTAAATGATTCAGAAACCAAAATGCTCCAAAAGACTAGAGAAAAAGAAAAAGAAAAACTGTGCAATTAGAGTTGTAGACTAAACACGGTCATAAAACTGAACAATACAGGGTAAACAAGACTGCTGAGTCATACCACAACTCAAGAGTTTTAAGTCTTTCTGGGTAGTAAATTGTCACGTTCCACGGTTAGAAACATGAAAATAGTTTCCATCACTTTCCACTAGACTAACCCCTTGTCGCATGTTGAAATAGACACAATGGATTTACCAAGCACCTATGATGCACGGACACGGACACCGACACGGACACCGAAACCGACACCGGGACACGGCAATTCTAAAAAAATGGGGACACGGACACGGCGGGGGACACGCCACGTGTATATTTATTTATTTATATATATATATAAATAAATAAATAATTATAGTTCAACACCCAGAAATTTAAAAAAAATTATAATTTGGCCCCAAATTTTTTAAAAAAAAATTACAGTTTGACTCCCAATTTTTTCAAAAATTACAGTTTGGCCCCTGCCGTGTCCCCATCGGTGTCCCGCCGTGTCCCCCTCAAAATTTAATATTAAAATATGCGTGTCCCGTACGTATCTCCGAGGTGTCCCACCGTGTCCCCGTGTCCTGACACTGCGATTCTTCGACCTCTAGAGGTGTCGGTGCTTCATAGCCAAGCACCCCCATTAAGATTTGATACGCATTTAATCATCGAAAATTATGAGATACGATGGTTGTTTCATACTATACGCCAAATCGAAATGTGCTCTCAAACATTATGCATGGCTATGCGGAAACAAGCCTAAGACATGTTATTCAAGTATATCTCAGAAAAAAGTACGCCCTGAAATAGCTTCCACATTCAATTCCAAAGAATGAATTCAAGTCTGCTGAACAATTGTGATTCAAATTCCAAGGCATGCATTAACTTTTCAAGATTGGAATGACTAAACACAAAACATCGAATAAAGTTGCTGATTCCTTTGGATAAAATGGGTCTCGCAGCAAAGCAAGCAATAATCTCACTATGCATATGAAAGAAATGTGTAGCCGCTGAGATTTTGCATGTTATTTAAAAAAGGATGTGAACATGTGTTGGGATATCAAATGTGTGAAGAGAAGAACATGAGAAAATAAAAAAACTAGAAACATAAAACTTCTTTCAGTTTACTCACACTTTCCTATCTGATTTCCATATTTCCCCTGCAAAAACTAAAACCAAAATGTAGCAGAAGGAGCCATTCCAGGGATCACCTAACTATCAATTCAACTAACGTAGGATAAAATTGCAGACTCAGCGTCAACTGCCACTTTAATAAGTTCCCTTAAGTCTGTTACTGCCTCTAACTCTTGTTCTTTAAACATAGGAAAGGACCATCCATGCTGGCTTCTGCGCCCATTAGAACACATGACAACCAATCATGCAGATACCACAGCAATAATCAAACTACAGTTAGCACATATCATCCATCTACATGTATCTTGGCTACTTTCCTTCCGCAGAGCAAAGGGCTTTTCCTCGTTCACTCTCTTGTTCAATTGTTACTTGCAAGGAGAGTTTTCCACAGTTAAAAGGAGCGTTTCTAAATACACTAATTTCTATCATTGCCTGAAAATCATCACAGCTCCAATGAAATGTGGAGATAGATTGACGGAAAATGTGAGGCTCAGATTTGTATTTGGATGGGAGAAAATAAGGATTTTCCCACCATGGCTGCAACATCAGTTGCCCCGCCATGAATGGGGTTCCATCTTCTCAACCTATGTCCTCTGAAAAAATATCATCACAGCCTCTTTCATACAAGGGGAAATTATTCAGCAATATAGGTTCTTTCGCTCTGTCCATATATATCCACTAAGGGAAATGTGAAAAAAACACATTGGGACGGAGGAAGTATATATCCTTATATCACCACAAACGGTACAATGCAAATATATACAGGGCTGTTAATTGAACTGAAATCATAGGCTCATCAAATTACCGAAGGAGCAACCACCCTTAGAAACACGTTTCTCTCCACTTGAGCCTCATTCTTTGAGTTCAAATCATGAAGTATTCAGTAACTTGTTCTCTCTATCTATATATCCATCTATCATCATTAGTACCAGCGACAACAACATCGATGGAGTTTGTCCCACATCGGTTAATTATCTCCTCCAAAACTAGTATGAGCCTTGGCGGCTTCTTCACTCATTGCCAATTGGTTTTGACCGGAATGCTTTAACAAACATCATACGGCAAAGAACCCTTGCAAGCTGCAGGAATTGGCACAGGGATAGTCACCTAAGAACCAAGGGCGCTCAAGGAAGCCTTTGGTCATGGTTCGACTCTCACCTGCGCGCTATCAATTCCTGTGTTGACAGACCATACAGGGCTTTGCTTTACTAAGATTAAGATTTGGTGTAGATTTTTTCATGATTGATTAGTAATTTAGGGCTGAGAAACACAATCGTGTTTACACTGATACTGAGTGAGAACTGAGAAGTATCTGTTCTTGCCATCGCAGGACCTTTTTTTGACTGAAGGTTTTGTTTGGTCAAAAATCAAATACTACTAGCAAACTCACACACACAGATACATACATACACACAAACGTACACAAAGGGCTGTTGATTTTGTAGATGGAACTAAAATCATAGGCTTTGATGATCTGATTAAGGGATCAAGATCATCTTTTTCACAGAGGGGCAACCACCCATAGAAACATCCCATCTATCTGCTTATTAGCCTCATTCTCTGAGTTCAGTATCTGAAGCATGACAATATCCTTGGCTGTTGCTTTCAAAAAAAAGTTTTCTTGAGCTGTTTGGGGTACTTCTAAATGCACACCATTTTGATCCTCGCCTCAGAATCACCAATGAAATGTGGGGATAAATTGATAGAAAAGGCGGGGCTCAGAACAGTATTTTGACAGTAGGAGAGAGAAGGACTTTCACACGATGGCTGCAACATCAGTTGCCCTGCCATGTAATGGGACCCATCTTCTCAACATGTGAACCCAAGAAGAATATCATCACAGCCTCTTATAATTGGTTCTTCAGAGCTCATTGTTCCAGTATATATCAACAATTGCATCAGAAGAAGAAGAAAAGGAAAACTGGAAAAGAAAGAAATCGATTTTTATATGTATACATTTACTTGTATATACCATTGTAATGTATTAGTGCTAGGGGAAAGAAAAACCAAGGCTCAGATCAGTGAATAATCAGGCGAAAAGTGACTCCGCCATGGCTGCAACCACAGTTACCTGAACAGAGAGAGAGAGAGTCTATCTCCGTGGGCCTCCGGGTGCCCCGCCACGAAACGGGTCGGACCTCAACGCCTGATTAGAACCCGGAAAAATTATCATCACAGCCTCTATAGAGATGGGTTGAGTTGTTGATGGGGATAGTTGCTTGTGAAGATGAGAAAGAAGCAGAAACTAGAAAAACCCAGAAAGGGTTCGAGAAGATACAAAACCCAAATCAGTTACTCCTCCCTCTTAAGTGGAGGGTGAACAAAACTCAAGTCCCTCTACATACACGAAGTTAAGTTACGAAGAACGGGGCCGCGGTGTTGATATGTTTCTTGTCTCTCTTTCCAGTGATCAGATATAACTGCAGAGCAGATATATCAGATACACACAGACACACACACCCAAAGGGTTGTTGATTGTAGCAGAGATGAAATCATTGGCTTTTGTGTTTTTTTGGTGGAGAGAGAGAGGGGCAACCACCCTCAGAAACTTCCCCATCTCTCTCTCTCTCTCTCTCTTAGTTTGAAGCCTCATCCAGAATCTGGGTTGTAAGTTGTAACCCTTGTTCTTGGTTCCAGCCTTTATTTGCAGCATCTTTGCCTAGTTTTATTATATTTCCTCCGCTTCTAAATGAAACTTTTGCGTGCATAATTTTTAAAATTTACTATAAAAAAGATACTCCGTATTTAATATGGTGTAAAAAAAAAATTATACACAAATGTATTTTATTTTTTAGTCCAAAAATTGCACGTCATCTCGTAGTAGACTATCATATAAGGATGGAGGAAGTAGTTTTTTTCATTTCTTAACCTTCTTTTTCACATGTTGGAGTCGGTCACAAAATATTTGTGCAAGAGCGAATGCGCAAGCATAAAAGCAACCTCCGTAATCATCTCAAACTATTAAAATTTATGAAAGTAATGATTGAGAACAAAAGCGCATAGTGAAGATTGAAAGCAGAAGCGAAGTGTCCTGGCAAAGGATTATATGACTTAGGTTGGAGTACGGTGGTGAACAAGTGGAAATGAATAAATATCACCATAAAGAAGAAAATACTTAAAGAGCATGTCGCTCACATTATTCTACTAATCCTACTATTTTTCTTCCCACTAAAAATAGGTTAATACTTAATAGTGCTGCTAGGTTAATAGTGCCATTAAACCAGCTCTTGACCACTGAGGTACCTCTTGCCTCACTCTCCGATCCTGAATGTCTCGGCCTCCCAGGGCACATTTAGCTTATAAAAACAGGTCTACTTTTGCTGCGCAATCCGCAAATCCATTGATTTCGCGAACAAGTGAGAATATAAATTAGAGTCCAAGATTTCATCAAGAAAATATAGTTAACTCCTTCGAACAACAAAAAATTGTAAGATGTTGGCCTGTACAACCTCTTTAACATGTCTAAGATTCTTAACAAAGTCACACTTCCCGAATTTCTCATAAATTTATCCAGAAGGGCCAAAATCATTGTAGTCCAAAACACAATGGAATTGCCATTAAATTTCTCCAACCAACTAGACCGAGCATATCTACCAAAGTCATCCTTCTGGGAACCTCGGCGGTATCCTCAAATACATGGCACCTTCAATCTCCACAGGCAAACGCGTTTCCACAATGATCATCCTGTCCTTCCGGTGCTCTGCAACAAAATGTACTCTACTTCATCCCGTCCCAATCAAATGCCATAGAGCATTCTTGCTTTCTCTTTCGCTAATCTTCCAAGCCCCATTCAAGGAATGTGAATTCGTCTTTGATGGCATCTTTTTGTAAGAGCTGGTTGAGTTGACAGTTTCAGCGAATTTCTCCAGCTGAAGGCTTGAGGGATCCGGCTAATATGAGAGGAAGTGGTTTTTCCTCAGCCGTTGGAACCCGTTAGCCGTAGGGCACCACCGTCATGGATGGGAGACAGTTACAAGGTGAATATTTGTTGGGCATTTCTCATGCACGAGATGTTCTCGAAGAGGCGGCATGAGAGTGGAGGTCTATGGAGAGCGTTTGGTTCTTAAGTGGATTACTAGTGTTAATGTTACGGATTCTGACAAAAAAATCAATTGTTTGGAGACTAACCCACAGAGTTCTGGGAGCAAATAGCCTACGCCCAGCCTCATTTGATTAAGAGGTTGCAGTATGGAACCAGAAACCAGAAACAAGATAAACAAGGTATGCAAAAAAGAATCCTTTAAAGCAAATCCAACTCCGGTGTGAGAATTACTCATTGGATTCATCTAGGTAAGAAAGCTCCATCTAATGAAAGTTCTCATACCAATAAGAAACAAGAAGATAGAAAATAAAGAATGCCCATGAACCCAATGTAGAGAATAAGTCATTAGAAGCAAACAGCTAGACTTAACTTGCATGCCACAACCACCCCTTCTCCCAAAAATCATCTGCAGACCACCATCAGTCCATGTGAGAGGACAACTATTCAGCATATCATCGAAAGACTAGACTTTGAACGATATTCATGACTAAATCAGCTTAGTAGTCAGACAGATGAAAACTTAATCAGCTCACTAACAAGGTTCTAAGTTAGATCCACCATGATTGGAAATGGAAGTAGAACCCCAGATAAAGTTTGGATTTGAGTTATTCACATAGGTGGTTTACTATCAAACTCAAATCCACAAGTATTGGCTTCTTAAGAACTTCAACAACCTGGTCAATTATCCTATCGACTATCGAGCAAAGAAAACAAAAACAAAAACAAAAACTCCAACTCCAGGTAAGACACTCTTCATGATTCAGAAACTACAAACCTTCGAAATTATAACTATCATTCATTTTTGCTACACCCCAAAATTAGTTGAATTCTTAAATGATGGCACAACGATTGATATCATAAAGTAAAGATAGAAATAATAATAAAAAATGTCTCTCCATGTATTCTAAATCATTCATAACCAAAGCAAAACTCTGATTCCACAAATCTAAGATCAACAACACCAGCATTCTCAATGTGCACCAAGCTAAAATTTGCAATGCAATCTTAAGAAGCGTTTGCCGAACTGCATGTATAAGTTCGATTACAAGAACCCAATTATAAATCCCGTCAAACAATGCAAGAAATTGAAAAGATGAGAACTCGCTGGGAATGTCTATAACATACAGTCGGTGTACTAATGTTAAATCCAAAGTACCTTCAAATAACATCATAACAGAAAACACAACTAATGTGGTAGACTAAATGAGATCATTGAACTGATAAAAGAAAAGGGTATGCTGAGTTCATACCACAACTTAAGAGGGTTAACTAGAGCAAAACGTTAATGCTGTGCAATTAGAGTTGTAGACTAAATGAGGTCATTAAACAGAGAACAATACAGGGCAAAGAAGACTACTGAGTTGTAGTAAAATGCCAATTTCCAAAGCCAGAAACACAAAAATACGGAGTAGTTTCCACTAGACTAACAACACCATGTAGCAAGTTGAAATAGACACAATGGATTTATCATAACACACCCCTTAAAGATGCAGTACACACTTACTTGATAGTTACTCTCTTTTATACAGCGAGTCGAATTGTACTCTCAAACGATACGCTTGGCTACAAGGAAAACAAGGCTAGGACATGTTATTTAAGTATATCACATTAAAAAGTAACAAAAAAAAACTGCAGTTAGCACATATCATCCACACCCTAGCTTCCGTTTCCATCTATAACTCTGGTTCCCTTATTTTCATGACTCTATAACTCTAGTTCCCTTACTTCCATTACTGTCTGTAACTCTTGTTTTCTAAACATAGGGAAGAAACATCCCGCCCTAGTGTCTGCAATGCATACAACAAATGACGACAGCCTATCATGCAGATACAACAACAATAATCAAACTGCAGTTAGCACATATCATCCATCTACATGTACCTTTACGATTTTCCTTCTATTGAGCAAAGGGCTCTTCCTGTCTCACCCAAATGGGTTCCGTGCATGAAAATTTCTCCAAACATCTACCACAAAAACTTGAACAAATCAGCATTGTTCCTCACCTTTCTTGATCAAAAGCCTCCAGTCGAGACAGATACAAGAGTTCAATCAGCCCGTTCTATTAAGTGACCTCAGAGACAACCATCCTACAAATAAATCCACGAGAAATAAATGATACGCAGAAATTCAAAATTTTATGCCGCCATCAATGGACAAGCTTATTTAGTTTGCTACCAAATCATCAGAGCAGATGTCTTAAACAAGGGTAGAAATTCTGTTCTTTGCATTAGCTACCATGGTGGAGGTCTTGGCTGGGATTATGGCTCTTCAATGGGCTAGGAGCGATTGGATTCACAATGTGGAGATACTGACAGATAACATAAAGTAGTTCATAGATTTAGCGCACAAAGCAGCCATACAGTAGTTCTAGCAATTTCGTTACCACTCAAAAACTAACTAGTCCACAAAATAGCAGATAAAATCTACTAAAACAACCCATAAATTAGCCAAAAACAACGACGGAAATAGTCTTTAGAATATATTTAGCAACGGGAAAATAATTACAACCCAATAATTCAAAAACTAAAAATTTATGTAGTTCGTACAGTAAAAAAATAGCAGCATCAATCCTCAACTCCAAAACAAAACAGCAGCACTGACATCTTCTTCCAAGTTCAAAACCAGCAGGCCAAACTTACTCAAGGATCACCATCTTTTAGAACCAAGACTCCTTCTCAATCATGCTGTGATTCAATCATGAAGATGCAAACAGATCCGAAGCAACTTCTTCCACAATCTCCCCATCATTACAGATCATTCCGTCGATACAGGGCATAAATCTAAACTCCACAAAAATGGAGAAGAAAATCACCCGACAAGCACAAGAAGAGTTGGATTGTATGGGCGGCAGCAACAAAATTGACAAGTAGAGAACCCCTCTCATCTCCATGTCCGCGTCGAATTACACTCGGCCGCCTATAATTACTCTTGGCCGCGTCTAATTACTTCTGGCTGCGTCTTATTGAAAGCGGGATTACTATGCACGATTCTCTTGTATCTTGGCCGCGTTGAATTACACTTGGCCGCGTATAATTACTCTTGGCCGCGTTAAATTACTTTTGGCCGCGCATTATTTAAAGCGTGATTACTACACACGATTCTCTTTTATTTTACATGTTTCTTGGCCGCTGCGAATTACAATTGGCCGCAACAAATTACTCTTGGCCGCCTCTTTCTTGTAATCGTGTTCATCATTCACGCTTTTGTACTAAAACTCCCAGCCGCAAACTGGCCTTTTTTCAGTCGAAACACCTCTCTCTCGCTCTATCGCTCTCTCTCTCTCTCTCTCACACACACACACACACCGAGTAATCGCTCTCACACACACAGTAATCGCTCGAAGAATCAAGCACACACTCTCTTTGCAATGGGAACCACACGGCAGTCAAGCAAAACCAGGTTTGATCTCTCTTGAATTTTTTTGAGGCTGTTTGGACTACAACGACCTAGAAATTAACCTGACTAAAACGACCTAAACATGTGATTAGGAATGAGAGTCCATTGCTTATTGGAAAATAAAATTTCCCATTGATAAAACATGTTGCTTTTTATGTAGAATTCACCCTATCGCTTTCTTTTACTGGGTTTTTTTTTTTTTTTTGCAATGTTAGGCTTTTGAAAATTTATACGGATTTTATAGGACCATAGTCATAGATACAATATTCCTTGTACAAACTTGAGTCCAACTTTTTGTTTCAATTTTGTCTTCTTAAATAGTTTAACTTCAGACTTGTGTATGCATGCATTATGGGTTAAGTTTGGAGCCTCCAATATTGACTCACAGGTGTTTCGCTACCATCCCACTGATATTGAAAAGTACTAAAACTTAACCCATAATGTGTTGGATGCAAGATTGTATTTGTGGCGCGGCACATGTTGGTGGATAACGATGATGAACACTTTTGAAGAGTCTGTTACATGACTCGATATGGTTAACTAATGTTGTTAAAAGCAAGCTTTACCGTTGGGCAAGCTGCCTTCTGGTATAATCACTTCTCTCCACCAATTACAAATTGAACAAAGGGTGTGTTTGGTGCCAACGATATGGAGGTGGCCAGCTTGAAACCAATTCTTTGCATCCATTTAATACAACTAAATTGCGTCAAAATACTGCCAATGTTTGGCCATGTCCCAGATTATTTGTTCCAGCATTGAAAGCAATATGGCTTCCACCACTTCTCTAGCAACAACATTCATACATGATTCTTGCTTTTCCCTACTTGACCTCCACCCCAAACTCCATCAACTTTCAAATTCAAAGCAACGCGAGCAAGTTTGTATATTCTGACAGCAACAATGTACCACTTCTGAAACTTTGGCACATTAATGAACCTCCACACAAAAAATTTAGAACATTGCTGAATAAACCTTTAAAGCTGCTTTTGTTTGTTAAGGTGGATCCTTGATTTATTAACTTGTGTCTTAAGTTTCATGAAACCCTGTGTGTGTCTCCTGTTTTATTTCTGTTTTTCTGTTGTTTCCACAAACATCATCTTTTGTTACTTATGTGACTTCTCAGTATCTTCATAATCTTCTACATGGCTCTCAATTAGTTTTCAGTTAATTATGTGGTGAAGTGCTTGTAAAAGCTTTAATAGTTGACGGCTTAGGCTGTGCTGCTTGCTCTAATTAATTTTTTCAATCCTTGCTTTGTAGGAGAAGTCGAGAGAGCTCAAGCGAATTGCTTCCCTAAAGTTGGAGAGATCAGGGCAGATGGATTAATGATATATTGTGAGATTGTTTTGTCCCCTTTCTTGACTACTAATAATGCCAGTGGTGTATGTATCCATTGTGCACTTCATAATCTATTGTCTCTAGCAGGTGAAGCAAAAATCGTTCTTCTATCACCTTCCTGATTCGTTGCCCATAAAGCATGTTTTCCAAGAAGAGAAAGGAACATGGTTTATTCACATGGAAGTGTGTACTTAGAGGGTTTCTGATAAGTTGTGTTTATCAGAATGTCCTGCTGCACAAATCAGGGATCAAACCTCGAAGATCCTTGTTTCCACTCTAACAACCGGATATAGGGTATTTGGCTCCAAAGTACATTCAATACGGGAAAGCACTCGGAGAAAACTGATGTTTTCAGCTATGGAGTTGTGATTCTCGAAGTGGTATGTGAAAGAGGCTGATTGATGGAGAAAATTTTAGCCAAAATATGGTGAATTTGGTATATTTGGTTTGGGGGTTGTACTCCGAAGGGAAGGTGGTTGAGGTGGCGGATGAGAGGCTAAAGGGGGAGTTCGAGGTGGGGGGAAATGGAGAAGCTTTTGCTTCTGAGTTTGATATGTGAACCTGGATAGCTTTGCAAGGCCATCTCTATGAGGAGGGTTTTGCAGATTTTGAACAATAAAGCAGAGGAGGTTGTTGTGCCGAAATTGAAGCTGATTCTCAGTTTCTCCTGTGGAGTGTCATTGAGTCTTGAAGATATTGTTTCAGATGGAGAAGAGGAAATTCAGACACCAGGACACATGTTTGAGATCAAAATGTGTGAAATAGAAATAGCGTTGGTCATGGTTTTTTTATTTAAAATTAATGTAGAGCTTGATTCTTTTCATCCTCTTGTGTGTTTTTTTTTCATAGGGAGAAATAGTGTTTGGTGTTGTTTTGTTCAGTTCAGCCACGTCCAAATCACAATAAGTTCAATGGCTTGTGTTTGGTGTTCCCTCTTTTTTCTGTTTGTTGAGAGTGGATTATGTACAGATGAGTAGTACTACTTCTCTTATTGCATACTAATTTTCATTCGAATGTTGACGATATCATTTTAGACGGGGAGGAAGAAAGTGAGACACTAAATCACTTGTTTGAGATCCAAGTTGGGTAAAGTATAGGATGTCATGTTTCTGTTATTGTAGTGCAGATGCGGATTCTTTTCATTCTTTTGTTTTTTGTCTTTGATTGGCAGAAATTGTGTTTCGTTGTTTAGTTAAGCTGCATGGAAGATTATAAGTTGAAGTCCATTGGCCTGAGTTCAAAACAAATGAATTGGACTGTTTGGTCTTCAACTTACTGATCTATACTCCATTTGTGTCCTCCGGGAGTTATGGTGTAGCAGGAATCATCGTGCGTATCAAGGGTCTTCCTTTTCAATTTTCAGTGGATGAGGCTTCGAGGGAGGTTGGCGGCTTATTTAGTTTGCTACCAAATCATCAGAGTAGATGTCTTAAACAAGTGTAGAAATTCTGTTCTTTGCATTAGCTACCATGGTGGAGGTCTTGGCTGGGATTATGGCTCTTCAATGGGGTAGGAGCGATTGGATTCACAATGTAGAGCTACTGACAGATAACATAAAGTAGTTCATAGATTTAGTGCACAAAGCAGCCATACAGTAGTTCTAGCAATTTCGTTACCACTCAAAAACTAACTAGTCCACAAAATAGCGGATAAAATCTACTAAAACAACCCATAAATTAGCCAAAAACAACGGAAATAGTCTTTAGAATATATTTAGCAACAGGAAAATAATTACAACCCAATAATTCAAAAACTAAAAATTAATGTAGTTCATACAGTAAAAAAAATAGCAGCATCAATCCTCAAGTCCAGAACAAAACAGCCGCACTGACATCTTCTTCCAAGTTCAAAACCAACAGGCCAAACTTACTCAAGGATCACCATCTTTGTCACCTTCTTTTAGAACCAAGACTCCTGTTGGACTGAAGCAAATTCAGAGAGGTTTGAGTGCACAAAAATCGCAGACATAACAGCCTCAAAGTATAGCAAGAGTACTAACCTAGTGATGACCAAATTCATTCTCAATCATGCTGTGATTCAATCATGAAGATGCAAACAGATCCGAAGCAACTTCTTCCACAATCTCCCCATCTTTACAGATCATTCCGTCGACACAGGGCATAAATCTAAACTCCAAAAAGGGAGAAGAAAATCACCCGACAAGCACAAGAAGAGTTGGATTGTATGGGCGGCAGCAACAAAATTGACAAGTAGAGAACCCCTCCAATCTCCATGGAAACGCCCCTTCAAGTTTTTTTTGAAGCTTTTCGAACGGTGGTACTGAGACTAACCCAAATACCTTGACCAAATGCTCCTTTAATGCGCTCTCTCTCCCTATCGGAAACAAAAGTAATGGTTTCCATATTTGGCAATGCAGATATCACCTGCTTCAAAAACCAGAGCAGTACATTTATATGACCCAGCAAATGTTTGACATGTAGCGGTGGATTCAATTTGTCTTTCCTCCTGATATCCACACAACCAAATTTGTGTTCTTACAACCGCCTTGCTGTGCACCACAGTGTTAGTAAAAAATCTGGAGGAGCAAGCTCACCAACACTGCTGATTTCACTCACCTTTCCAATTATGTGGCCAATTTCATACCATCCACCAACTTAAAATTTGATGGCATTATATTCTTGAACCTCTCTCTCTCTCTCTCTCTCTCTCTCTCTCTCTCTCTCTCTCTATGAATGCCCATGCTTCACTCATCTCACAAGTCACAAGCACTCAATTTATACACACATCAAACAAATTACGGTCAATCATCTCATTTCTTGTCGTCTGCTGGCTTGGACCCCCTTATTGCAATAACCCCTTAACTTGTTCCCCAACTCCATTACCCACATACCCCGCTCTCCGATCAAGCTTGTCTTCCAACAAAGTGTCTTGTGCACAAGACAACCAGATGTACAAATATTTGCCATAATACCTGCTCAACTGATAGTGCGTTTCTGCTATATTGTTTTTTTTTTTGGCCAGTTCATTTTTTTTTCTTTTTGGTTTTAATATCACTCCAACTTACAGACAATCCAAAACTACGTACACAATCTCACCTCTCTTTTCAATGTAGTCTGATATTGAACACTTTTCCCTATCGTTTTAGTCTCGTTCCATTTCTACTTGAGAGTGAGAAAAATGGTTTGTAACAGAGCCTGACCAAGTATAGCACGGTGACATATCGTGAGGAGAAATATCGATGCACCACGCGTCCCTCATTTCCTTACACTTTTCAATTTTATAAACTCTTAAAATTATCCTAATGTCAGAATCTAGGAATTAATGATACACTGTTCGTTACCTTATTTGGAAATAACTTTAAAAAGTAGTTCCTTGACCGTCATTTTGATAATTAATACCTACCAAGGACATGTTAAGAACATTTGTTAATACTGAAAATGTCTTTGACGGATATTAATTATCAAAATATGTCCTTGACCGTCATTTTCCCTTCTAATTAGGGGATGTTTCGAATTGAGCAATATATATATTAATGGGTTTCTCCGGTAATTCAACCACCTAATCCTCGACCTCTGGTGGTAATACATCTCTTCACGGTTAAGGAGAAGCCCAATTTCACTTGTGGTCTGTCGTTGCTGCAGCCCAAAAAGTTGAGGAGTAATATACATCTCTTCCAACTTACGCTTGTTATTTCCAAATTCTGCTTTGCCCCATTGCTGGAGACTACACTGACAACCTGTACATGGAGAACCGCTTGACTGGATTGAGCCACGATGATGAAATGCCACCTTCACAGTTAGGATGACATCAACTCGAATTTGAAGATTTTTTGAACTTTCTTTAAAGGGACGCAACAATTCAGAATAAGAAGGCAGTGATCTGACCCCAAAATCACCTCGTGGAAGACCTGGGTTTTAGGGAATTTATGAAGCCATTCCATAGAAGCCATGTTGGCCTCACCAAGTTGATTGTTGGTCCAGGTAAAGGGGTTACCTTTAAATTCCAGATCCATAAGAGCGCACTGTGACATAACGTTCTGAAAGTTTTCAATACAGGAACTGCTACAACTAGCCCCTCCTTGCTTTGGGCCAATGAAAAGGGACAGCACACCAAACTAAACTTAAAGGGAAAATGACGGCCCAGGACGTGTTTTGATAATTAATACCCGCCAAGGACAAGCTAAGAACATTTGTTAAAGCTGAAAATGTCCTTGGCGGATATTAATTATCAAAACACGTCCTTGGCTGTCATTTTCCCAAACTTAAAACTAAACCAACTGGAATATCACAGACTGGAATCTTGGGCATTCAGGTGAGCCCTTGGAAAAGAACCGCGGCGACTTCACCGGCAAACTCAGCTTTGCACATGTCTTGTCATATGGTATCAAAATAGATTCATCAAGAAACCCACAAACAAGTAGTTGACTCACCCACATAAATGAAACAACTAGAAAACATTCAGTATTTCATCCACAAAAGTCAATAAGAGAGCAAATCCATATGTCAAAACAAACAAATGATATTCTTCCATTGATAGGTCCAACAACTTCAAATTAGACTTCCACAACCACATTTTGTAAGGACAGGACAGGACGTCATCAAATCAGTGAGCAAGCAGACTGACTGAGCCACAGAAGAGATCCTGCAAACAAAAAAATATATATGAACCTTAATGCGGTACGATAATCATGAATTCACATGAGATACAAATGCATAGGCAAAGAAATAGGAACCAAGTCGTAATAAAAGTAAACAAAGCTGGGAACTAAACTGGATATGGAATATCGGACTGGCCCCTAGCTCTGTTCATAAAAAATCTCCAGTGGACTGCTTACTCGCCCTCCCTTCATACCCCATTTCCCATACCCACTGGTCTTTCTTTGCCCGGCAGTATCATTAAGGTAAGTGAGATACTTAGAAGTTGTCAACAAGAAATGCATACAACTACATAAAAATGATGACCTGTACTTTTACCAAGTCAGGGCCCTAGAATCTATAATTACCCATCTAAAAAATAGATGGGGTAAAAATCTAAGATAACATAATGTCAATATCAAATTGTTCACTATAGCGAACAACAATTTCTAGAAACATAAAACAATTTATCCTTCTCAATATAAAGAAGTTCATTACTCACACCTTCAACATACTATCAAATGCTTATTTATCCTTCTCAATATAAAGAAGTTTTTCTAGTGGCTAGGATTATTGTTGGATGGGATCCCCAACCGTTAGCTGTGACTGTGGTGTTTAGTTCTCCTCAAATGCTTATGGTTTCTGTTGATCTACGTACTCACCAAAAGAGATTTTATGCTTCTGTTATCTATGGTTTGAATCTGGCAAGTGAAAGGGTCAGCTTATGGAGAGACTTGAGATTTTTGCACTCATGTTATGGCTCTAAAGCTTGGGTTCTTATGGGGGATTTTAATGCTGTTAGAAGGCCTAATGAAAGGTTGGAAGGCTTTGATGTTAGGTCTGCTTCTGATTTTAATTCCTGTGTAGAAGAAGTTGAGATGCAAGAGCTGGTAACCAAGGGTTATTGGTATACTTGGACAAATAAACGAGGTGGCCTGGGCTCTAACAAAAGTAAATTGGATAGGACGTTTATTAATAGTGCTTGGATGGATTTGTTTAGAGATTCTGAAGTTGTTGGCTTTGCTCCTGGGATATCTGATCACTGTGCCCTTGTCATGACTGTGATCCCTAATTCTTTTAGGGCTTGTCCCTTTAGATTCTATAACTTTTGGATGAAGGACAATCGTTTTGGGGCTTTGTTGAGCTCTTCTTGGGGGCAGCATGCTGTAGGTAATCCCATGGATATGTTCAGTCTTAAACTTAAAAGATTGAAACCCCTTCTTAAAGCACAGTAACTTGAGTGGGAGAGTTATGAAGGCCAGAGCTAATTTGGCTAAGATCCAGGATCTGTGTTTCAAGCTTCCTCGGAATCAAGAGCTTTGTGATATTGAGAAGGATTTGGTTCAGCAGTTCATGGCTTTAAGTTCAGCAGAACAGGCCTTTAAGAAACAAAAATCTAGAGTTAACTGGTTGACTCTGGGAGATAAAAATACTAGATTCTTTCACCAAAAAATGAGTTCTCATAGGGTTAGGAATACAATCCTCAGTTTGCTGACAGACCAAGGGGTTCGATTGGAAACTCCAGCTGATATTGAAAAGGAAATTTTGGAGTTTTATCAAAGACATTTGGGTACTGCATCAGTTCAGGGGGTTCGTGCAACAAGTGCTCTGACAGGTGTTATTCAGAAAACAGTTCCTATGGAGTTTCGTGCTGGCCTTGATTGTGATGTGACCCAGGTTGAAATTTGGAATGCTCTGAAATCCATTGACAGAGATAAGGCTCCGGGGCCGGATGGCTTTAATTCTGCCTTTTTCCATGACAATTGGCAGGTGGTTAAAGAGGATTTTGTCGCTGCAGTGCAGTTTTTCTTCCTCTATGGCTCTATGCCTAGGGGTTGGAACTCCACAGCCATTACCCTGATTCCCAAGGTGGCAGCTCCTAACTCTATTAAGGACTACAGGCCCATAGCTTGTTGTAATACAATCTACAAATGTATCACGAAGGTTCTAGCTAATAGGCTTCAAAAGGTCCTTCCATCAGTTATTGGTCCTTCCCAATCTGCTTTCATCAAAGGAAGGTCAATTATGGATAATATTCTCCTTATGCAGGAAGTTGTAAGAGGCTACCACAAAGATAAAGGGCATCCAAGGTGTGCTATTAAGTTGGACATTATGAAAGCTTATGATAGTGTAGAATGGAGCTTCCTATTTGATGTCATGTCTCTGATGGAGTTTCCTGAGAAGTTCATTAGTTGGGTCAAGACGTCACATTAGTTGGGTCAAGACGTGTGTGACCTCCCCTTAACCTCCCCTTACTTCTCTATAACTATCAATGGGGAGTTAAAGGGGCTCTTTCCTGGTAAGAGGGGTCTCCGGCAGGGTGATCCCATTTCTCCATACCTTTTTCTCTTAGTCATGGAGGCTTTTTCAGCCATGTTACATCAAAGAGTTGCCTCTGGCTCTTTTAGTCTCCATCCTAAGTGTGCAGCCATTAATCTTTCTCACCTGATTTTTGCGGATGACATGTTCATTTTGTGTGGAGCCAATGATCACACTTTTCAGTCCATTCATGAGCACTTGCAAGAGTTTTTTTCTCTTTCAGGGCTGCAACCTAATCTCAACAAGAGTGCTTGTTTTTTTGCTGGTATTGAGGATAATCAGAAAAGGGCTCTTAAGACAGTTCTGAATATTCCTGAGGCATCTTTTCCTGTGACATATTTGGGGGTTCCCCTGATATCTACCAAGTTGAGATATGCTGATTGCTTAATTCTGAAGGAGCGAATTTACGGAGAATCCAGTCCTGGTCAAATAAATTTCTGTCCTTTGGAGGAAGTATTCAGTTGATAACTTCTGTCCTCTTTAGCATTCAAGTATATTGGTCTTCCATTTTTCTCCTTCCTTCAAAGATTTTGAAGGAAATTGAGAGTGCTCTTAATGCTTTCTTGTGGAGAGGAGTGGAGATGAAGTCCCAAGGGGTCAAAGTAGCTTGGGCTTCAGTTTGTCTTCCTAAATCAGAAGGTGGATTAGGATTTAAGAGACTGAAGGAATGGAATGTCTCATCAATGCTTAGACATTTGTGGGCTGTTTGTAAGAAAGAAGACATTTTATGGGTTAAGTGGATTCACTCCTATGTGATAAAGGAGCAATGCCTTTGGTCTATGAAATTGCCCTCAGACTCTTCATGGACTGTACGAAAACTTTTCAGTCTTAGACATATAGGGCACCAGTTTATTAAATCCAAAATTGGTAATGGTCTCTCCACTTTTCTTTGGCTTGACCATTGGCATAATTTGGGCCCTTTGTTTCAGAAGTTCGGTGATAGAGTGAGCTTCAATCTTGGTAGATCTCTCAATGCCAAAGTGAGTTCTATTATTTACCATGGAGGTTGGAGATGGCCAAGGCTTAGAAATGCAGCCATCCGTGAGATTATTGCAAACACTGAAGGTGGGCTCTTACCTGATATTTCCAAAGAGGATGAGGTTGTTTGGACTTTGACTCCAAACGGTTGTTATTCAGCAAAATCTGCCTGGATGGCTCTTCGACATAGAGCCCCTACTGTGGATTGGGCTCATATGGTATGGCATAAAAAGTATGTTCCCCGCTGGTCTTTCATTTTGTGGGTGGCCATTCTGGGTAGGCTATCAACTAAGGACAGATTGATGGAGTGGGGGGTAACTACTGGTAAGGACTGTGTCCTCTGTTATGTAGGTCAGGAATCTCATAGCCACTTGTTTTTTGAATGTCAATATGCTACCTTGGTTTGGACTAGTATCAGGTCCAAGTGTTGTAGGCATGGGGATAGCTTGAGTCTATTGGCTGAAGTCCAGTGGGGATCACAACATTGTTCCAAGTTAGTTTCAACTATTATTTAGCAGCCTCAGTGTACTTTCTTTGGCGGGAGAGAAATTCTCGAATATTCAGACAAGTTGGAGTAGATTCCTACACCCTAGTTAAGAGAATTGAGGAAGAGATCAGAGCCTGCTTGGTATCTATGAAGCTGTCCATACATTCTGATTTTGATGCAGCTGTTTGCCAGGACTGGGGGATCCATTTCAGAGTAAACACTTAGAAGGTTTTGGTGTTTTGCTGCTTTTCTTTGTTGTGAGCAGTTAGGTTTTCTGGTGGCCATAGTTTTGGCTAGAGTCTTGAAATTTATGTTCCAAGGCTATCTCCTTGGTCTTTTGGGCTTGGTCCCTTTATAAAATTTGCCTTTTTCCAAAAAAAACATACTATCACATATTCACATCACTAAGAACAGCGATGCACTCACATGACAAATTCATACGACGCAAAAAATCAGATTGGATCGGAAAAGAAAGGAACAAGATGACTAATCACACCTTCGAGTATTTAAGATTTTGGTTTGATCCTGCAAAAACAGACTTTGTAGCCACTCAAAGGTGCCTCCTCATGCACGATAGCTTGGAAAGTCTCACATACGCCGCTTCCATCCATGGCCTCAAAGGTAATATAGTTTACCGAACAACACCCCTCCTTGTTTGCCTTGAGGAGCTTGCCAAATGCAAATGTTGTTTTCTACAATTTCAACAAATTCACCCAATAACACAAAAGATAATTTAGACAGTAAAAGTGGCAATCACGAAAGAACTTTAAAGGACAGACGCAGATAGGTACTTACATAATTCTTGTTGTAGGACTTAACAGCCAATTCGGCGCAATATTTGAGATGGTTCGAAACAGGCTCATCCACCTCAAAGCTCCGCTGGAATGGCTTAAGTATACCACACCCAGCTACATCAGTGGGAACCATGACGTCAAAGCCCTATTAATATCAACTCAACATGTAGATTAAATCATCAGAATGATAAAATTATACTAAGCATACCGAATGAAAAATACCAATAATCAATTAGAAAAATAAACAAACACATAGACGACAAATAATATGCCACATTTACTAATCACCATGTTCTCGTTTATCTGATTGTTGTAATCCTCGTGCTCTTCTTTTGTCATTTTGCGATAGCCATTAGCAACAAACCATCCCTCGTCATCATCTTCGTCATCATCTTCATCATCATCTTCTCCAGCGTAGGACTTCTTTTGGTCCAATCCAATGCTGTTGCAGTTGACAAGTTTCATCAATTTTAAGACAAAATCCAACTCTATGATTTTTAGGCAAACAGGAAGGCCCATGCTTAGTCCCGGGTCAATAACCCTTAGACCGAACAGAGAACTAAAAAAATAGACGACGTCCTCCCCCACTATCCCACCAACAAAGGACTCAAAATTTGGTAGAACCACATGTTCCCTAATCCCTCGTTGCCTCCCAATCTCCAATCCCTCATAATGCTTAGCCCATGTCCCCCATAATTTCTCATGGGATTGGACTATTTCATAATAGTCTCATCTAGTCCATTGTTTGGTTAGCAACTCCTAGACAAGGAACTAATCCGTACCTAGAGTGGTTAAAGGTGAGCCTAGGCGTGCACTTAGACCCAAGATTGCATGCCATCAGAATGGCAGGACCAGGCAACGTAAAATATATACACCATAGGCGCTCCAAGCTTGCGCCTCTTGCATCTTTTGCCTTAGCAAGAGGTGCATGCCTCATTCAAGTCTCTTTGACAAATTGAAAGAAAAAGTTAAAAAAAGCACATTTCCCAGATATGGGAGGGGAAATTAGGGGCACTTATGTTACCCCATGGTTCACAGTTTGATGTTTATGGGAATTAGGAACAAAGAGCCAGAGTAGACATGGATGGTGTATTTGTCCACTAACACTTCATACCCCGCATAGCGGATTACATAATATCCCACGCTTGATTTCCAAATTATTGGAAAGATGGGATTAGTGATGGGGATAGAGGGGAGATGTGTGTCCTAGAGATAATAGATGGGATTGTATGGGGTACCGGAAAAATTGTGCTATATTTAACTAATCTCGGGGCTCCATTATCCGTCAGACCCCACACGTTCCCTATGTCTCCATCATGATACGAATTTCAAACGAACATAGTGCCATTGGGTGATACAAATTTCACATGAATTAAAACTAAACTAGTGAGAAAATAGAGCAAAAGCAGAAACAAAAATCACAAAACATATTAGTAATCAAGAGAGCAAGAGAGAGCATACTACTTATCATAAGGTCCAAGAGCGAGAGTTGAAAACACTAGACTTTTCAAGATTTCGGCACCAGGCAAGTTGCAGTCCTGTAAATTGTCGACTCAAAAGGTTGTTTAACTCATTCAAAATTAGAATATAATGTAGAGCCATAAGGAAAAATAATGCAATTAATTATTGCTTCTACTACTTACCTTTATGCTAGCCCAAGGCAGCGAAGATTCAAAATCAGATTCGGAGTCAGATGAAAAAGAATATCCAAATTTTGCACATGCTTCATCTATAATTTCCCCCATTTCAGCGATCGCATTTTGCAAACGCGATGTTTCCCCATAGCCCCTTGCTAATTCCGCAGCCATATCTCCTTTTGCCTTAAACCCTAAAAACAAAAATTATTATTGAAACCATCAACAAAGAAACATACAACTATACGAGAAGAACCAAAAATCATGTTCGCCGAGGCAAAGGATACTCACCTCCAGACAAAACACACGATATTCAGGACTTTCCTCTCTCTCTCTCTCTCTCTCGATCGCGTTCAATGTTGATAGAATTAGGGCACAAACTATACGTGCATGAATGATAAAAAAAAAACTATACGTGCATGCGCATTTATAGATGGATGGAGATGGATAGATAGATGGCTTATCTACCTTTTTTTTTCGGGTCCTTGAACAATATAGAAGGTTTCAAAATGGTCCTTGTATTATTTTTCATGTCAATTTCTCCCTTGTAGTATGAAGCATTTTTTACTGTCACCCTTCCCGTTAATTAGGTAGAGGAATTAACCGAATATGCTGACAGGGGTGATCTCTGCTTAGGAAAATTCTAACTTCACACCCACTTACACACCTCCACTCACAATAGGGTGGGTCCCACACATACTGAGTATGTAGTGTGTGCGGGCACCACCCCTATTGTGAGTGTGTAATTGTTTCCCACAAAAATGTGCAAAACCAAATCGGCCTAAAAAAAAAGCGGGCGTGCCAGGACAGGTTTGCTGTCTGAGTGGTTTTTCAAGGCCTGGAAGCCTCAAAATCTGACTCCTTTCAAATGATTGTGCTTGGCCCAAAGGGTAAGGCCTCGGGATGGTTCGTTGGTTGCCTTTGCGAGCTAAGGACTTAAAATTTTTCTGATCGTTGCTAAGAAAATGGAAAGAAAGACAAAGCGAAGCTAAACTTGGATCAAACGAACTCCATTAACCGTTTAATGAAGCTTTGGATACAAGGAACGTGATAAAACTTGAACTACTTATGAAGTGAATACAAGTAAAGTTGGAAAGAAATGGAAATGAAGTTGCATAAGCTTTGAGCTTTGAGGTCATGGACCTTTGCCAAAGCCTCCAAAACTGTGATTTATAGGAGCTACAGGCCTTGAACTGCTTCCAAATGCTCCAATGCAAGGTTGCAACATCAGTTGCCCTGCCATGTAATGTGACCCATCTTCTCAAAATGTGAACCCGAAAAGAATATCATCACAGCCTCTTATAATTGGTTCTTCAGAGCTCATTGTTCCAGTATATATCAACAATAGCATCAGAAGAAGAAGAAAAGGAAAACTGGAAAAGAAAGAAAGAAGGAACGAGCAAACTAATCTCCACATTTCGGCCTGTTTGGCTACTTCATTTTTCCATTTGGAGTTCTGTATTTTTGGCTTTTGTGTGTTTTGGAGCCAAACCCATTTTCACGGATTCTACTAATAATCCTACAACCTATAATTTACAATCGACAGTCCACAATCTAAAAAATAATGGGCTCCCACACACCCCATTCGGGGAACACATACACATGCATGCATATATGAAGGGTTGTTGATTCTCTTGATGGAACTGAAATCGTAGGCTCTAATGAGATTAAGGGATCGAGATCATGTTCTCTACAGAAAGAGGCAACCACCCTCAGAAATCTGCTTCTTAGCCTCATTCTCTCGAGTTCATTATCCAGAAATTCTTTAGAGTGATTCTATTTGCACACAACTTTGATCTCAGAACACAGAAGTTGCTTAAAAATGTGCATCATTGTTTCGGATATTTCCTAATTTACAGTCAGCTAGTTTGACTAGACTAATAGTGAAAGGCCTACGTTATCCGATAGGACATGCAGTCCAGTAGAACCAACAGTGAGGGATCAATAATTAATAATTAATTAGCAACGGGAAAATAATTACAACCCAATAATTCAAAAACTAAAAATTAATGTAGTTCATACAGTAAAAAAAAATAGTAGCATCAATCCTCAAGTCCAGAACAAAACAGCAGCACTGACATCTTCTTCAACCAGCAGGCCAAACTTACTCAAGGATCACCATCTTTTAGAACCAAGACTCCTGTTGGACTGAAGCAAATTCAGAGAGGTTTGAGTGCACAAAAATTGCAGACATAACAGCCTCAAAGTATAGCAAGAGTACTAATCTAGTGATGACCAAATTCATTCCCAATCATGCTGTGATTCAATCATGAAGATGCAAACAGATCCGAACCAACTTCTTCCACAGTCTCCCCATCTTTACAGATCATTCCGTCGACACAGGGCATAAATCTAAACTCCAAAAAAACGGAGAAGAAAATCACCCCACAAGCACAAGAAGAGTTGGATTGTATGGGCGGCAGCAACAAAATTGACAAGTAGAGAGCACCTCCCATCTCCATGGACGCGTTGAATTACCTTGATTCTCTTGTATTTTATATGTTTCTTGGCCGTGTGTCATTGCACTTGGCTGCAACAAATTACTCTTGGCCGCGTTTATTTACTCTTGGCCGCCTCTTTTTTGTAATCGTGTTCATTATTCACGCTTTTGTATTTTACATGCTTCTTAACCGCTTTGAATTACAGTTGGGCGCGATAAATTACGCTTGGCCGCATCTATTTGCTCGTGGCTGCCTCTTTTTTGTAATCGTATTCATCATTCACGCTTTTGTACTAAAACTCCCAGCGACAAACTGACCTTTTTTTTTGTAATCATGTTCCTCTCTCGCTCTCACACACACACAGTAATCGTTCGAAGAATAAAGCAAAACCAGGTTTGGTCTCTCTTGAATTTTTTTGAGGCTGTTTGGCTACAGGTGACTACAACGACCTAGAAATTAAGCTGACTACAACGACCTAAACATGTGATTAGGAATGAGAGTCCATTGCTTATTGCAAAATAAAATTTCCCATTTATAAAACATGTTGCTCTTTATGTAGAATTCACCCTATCGCTTTCTTTGACTCACAGGTGTTTCGCTACCATCCCACTGATATTGAAAAGTACTAAAATTTAACCCATATTGTGTTGGATGCAAGATTGTATTTGTGGCGCGGCACACGTTGGTGGATAACGATGATGAACACTTTTGAAGAGTCTGTTACATGACTCGATATGGTTAACTAATGTTGTTAAAACCAAGCTTTACCATTGGGCAAGCTGCCTTCTGGAATCTGGTATAATCACTTCTCTCCACCAATTACAAATTGAACAAAGGGTGTGTTTGGTGCCAACGATATGGAGGTGGCCAGCTTGAAACCGATTCTTTGCATCCATTTATACAACTAAAAGTACCAACCTAAAAAATTGCGTCAAAATACTGCCAATGTTTGGCCATATCCCAGATTATTTGTTCCAGCATTGAAAGCAATATGGCTTCCACCCCTTCTCTAGCAACAACATTCATACATGATTCTTGCCTTTCCCGACATGACCTCCACCCCAAACTCCATCAACTTTCAAATTCAACGCAACGCGTGCAAGTTTGTATATTCTGACAGCAACAATGTACCACTTCTGAAACTTTGGCACATTAATGAACCTCCACACAAAAAATTTAGAACATTGCTGAATAAACTTTTAGAGCTGCTTTTGTTCGTTAAGGTGGATCCTTCATTTATTATCTTGTGTCTTAAGTTTCATGAAACCCTGTGTGTGTCTCATGTTTTATTTCTGCTTTTCAGTTGTTTCCACAAACATCATCTTTTGTTACTGTGTATCTTGTTTGATTCTCTGATCTTAGCTCGGAGGAGGCTGACTTCTCAGTATCTTCATAATCTTCTATGTGGCTCTCAATTAGTTTTCAGTTAATTATGCGGTGAAGTGCTCGTAAAAGCTTTAATAGTTGACTGCTTATGCTGTGCTGCTTGCTCTAATTAATTTTTTCGATCCTTGCTTTGTAGGAGAAGTTGAGAGAGCTCAAGCAAATTGCTTCCCTAAAGTTGGAGAGATCAGGGCAGATGGATTAATGATATATTGTCAGATCGTTTTGTCCCCTTTCTTGACTACTAATAATGCCAGTGGTGTATGTATCAATTGTGCACTTCATCATCTATTGTCTCTAGCAGGTGAAGCAAAAATCGTTCTTCTATCACCTTCCTGATTCGTTGCCCATAAAGCATGTTTTCCAAGAAGAGAAAGGAACATGGTTTATTCACATGGAAGTGTGTACTTGGAGGGTTTCTGATTAGTTGTGTTCACCAGAATGTCCTGCTGCACAAATCGATCAGGGATCAAACCTCTAAGATCCTTGTTTCCACTCTAACAATCGGATGTAGGGTATTTGGCTCCAAAGTACCTTCAATACGGGAAAGCACTCGGAGAAAACTGATGTTTTCAGCTATGGAGTTGTGATTCTCGAAGTGGTATGTGAAAAGAGGCCGATTGATAGAGAAAATTTTAGCCAAAAGATGGTGAATTTGGTTGATTCGGTTTGGGGGTTGTATTCTGAAGGGAAGGTTTAGCTTAGGACCAGCTGCTTTTCAGGCAATATTGAGATCATATCTGGGGTGCAAGGGGTGCATTTCGGGCTACCAGTTTAATTGCAAAGAGTCCTCTAACTGACAAGGTGATTTCTCGATGAGGGTTAGCGTGTGTTTGTGATAGAAAAGAGTGTGCATGCCATGAGGCGACTGGTTTATCTTCTGAGGCAAGTTAGCACATGATCTGTGCAGCAAAATACGACATTCGAAACAGACAGACAGAATCCTTGATGCGAAGCTGGCATATTGAAGAGGTTGATGGCAATGTACAAAACCAAAAGACCATTTGCAGCAAGAAGGAAACCCATGACTGCACGGTATGTGAACACAATAATAAAAGCCTCGCCAACACCATTTCTTGCTTCTAAGGTAGTTCCGGCATTTGCATATGTATCCAGCTGGACACCTCTGAATTCTGAAGTGACAGCACCAGGCCAGAAGGAATGGTGCTGAAGACAGCAGTGGAACGATCAAGCTTCCACATTCTGGTGCAGTCATATGCAAAAGGCCAACTCTTTGTGCTGAATCCATCCACAGAGCCAAGGAAAACGAAGATTAGAACGGGAAAAGCAACAATGAAAACAACAACACACTACTAGTGCATGTCTTGAATCGTAGGATAAAAGACACAAACACTGAGGAATTGCCAGGTCAATAGATAATACACTTGAGCAGAAACAAATGACAGCACCTCAAGTTTGGAGCATTTGATACCATCTCTCTTCCTCTTGTAGCAAAGTGTTACTTGAGAACGTCGTCTTACAAAGAAGCATAACACATTTTCACTGCTCATGAATGCAGTACTAAAAACATATAACCAAATCAGAGTTCAGAATTCTAACCTATCAAATCTGGTTGTGAAATATGAACACAAACACTTGAGTGTAACAACTTGATCAGTCATTATAACTCGATCACTCACTAGAAGTTTACTCTAAATCCTTGGTGGCACACAAAAATTATCGGATAGACATTAAAAAAAGGTTCAAATTAAATGACATACTCACGGTTATCAATATGCAATAGTGAAATCTGCCAACACTAAACTTCCGAGTCAAGAATAGTTATGGGAGAAGTTTGCTTTTTTGGTATGATTTCCACCAGAAATAGGTTTCTACATGCACTTTTAGGAGGTTCAACACACTTCTAGTACCTGTCAATGCAAACTGCTTAACATGTCCATGTAGAAGTCATTAATCACTACCTCCAAATTGAACAACAGTCACTCAAGTGTGTGCACATGGTTCAGCTTACTTACGATAACTACAAAGATTGCATAATACAAAATACATATTGCATAAAACACAGTCATTGTGTGTGCATGTGGATACTAGCAACAACTAAGACGGCGTGCACCGATGGAAAAGTAATGTAGTGAGTCCACGATGGCGACCAAAATAAGGAAGGTTCTCTGGTTGCCATGAAATATGAATAATGAACTCAATTTCTTATTTAACATAAGAATACGAAAAGATATGTACGTAAGGAATGCTTCAAAAAGTTAAGATAATCTTGATGCGTCCTAGCATTTTTGAATGAACTACACAGGTTTTAACCAGACAATTAAAACCTTCTCAAATGACATAGCATTATAACAGCTAGTGGTATAAAACCTTCTGAAATAACAATTGGGCATTGTTCTGAAAGAACCGACCACTAGCCAAAGATCCAACAGCTAATCAATATAGGGCAATAACACTTCCAAATTCACCTATCCTGGAAACTTATCCAAACACTCAAGATATTCCATAGATGTACATCTAAAGAAAGGGATAATGACACCTCCCCCAACCAATTTTATTTGCCTGTTATGTAAAGTGGTGTTATTTTGACACCTAAAAAATAAGGTGCTTTCGACAATAATTTCCTGAATGCAGATCGGTGCCAAAAAAATCGAAAAAATTATCTCGCGTAGTAACTTATTTTTGAGGTAAAAAATGACACGATTTTCTGTAGAGAGCAAACAAAATGGGGTAGATGGAGTAGTTTTGGTGATAAAGACAAGGCAATGATAACAAGAGTAGCCAAAAAACCAAGCACCCACAAACAAAATCATCCTGAATTACATTAATTAACATGGAAGGAAGAGTAGCCTAAAAACCAAGCATAATTTGAAGGAAGATTCAGTGAAATACAATTCGGATAAAACTTGACCTTTGGCAGAGGATTGACGCCTTTGTGAATGAAGATACAGTATGTATATACATACACGAGAGAGTGAGGGAGAGAGAGGGAAGAGAGAGAGAGAGGGAGAGGGAGAGAGATGGTGGTGGAAATGGGGACGACGGTTGGCACTCATCAGAAACTCGTATACTATACGACAGAAGTGAGCCTTTGTCGAAATGGTGTGGACCGGGATTCAAACAAAGCTCGCATCTTGAACACTGGAGGTTTCATCAAAACGACGTCGTCCCTAATCAAGTTACTTCGCATCTTTAACCTGAGAAGTCCATTGAAAACGAAAATCTATAAATTGTGAGCTATTTCTGGTTTACTTCTACGATCTAAGTCGTTCATGTTTCAGATCTTTTCAAGATCATTAAATTTGTTGAAGATTATGCGAATCAAATTCCTATTAACATATGATCGGAGATGATAAGAGTGAATATTTTTTCCTAAAAATAAACATGGCAACACTGTATCAAAACCATTTTATCGGAAACGGCGTCACTCGTAGAAACCTCACACGTTGAACCTACGAGGTGTTTTGAAACGAGAAATTCTTCAAATTGTGATCTCATCCCGTATAATCTGCCTGATCGAAAGAGTTCATGTCGTAGAGATTGTCATGATGATAAACCATGTTGAAAATCATATCAATCGAACAATGATCACCACATAATCGGAGATGATTTGAGTGAAATTGTTTCTATGAAAATAGACTTAGGCACACTGCATCAAAACCGTTTTATCGAAGAATAAATTCATTTACGAGGGAAACTAGACGGCTAAAAATAGATTTGGACAAAGGCCATTGAATTCTGTAAAAACAATCTGAAAATCCAGCACACGAAAAGCCCAACGGTTGTCGCCAATTCCTTCTCCAAGGAGAAGGCCATTCGCAGAAGAATCGCCGATTCCTGGGAAAGCTTTCGATGTGAGTTTTGCACACTACTCTGGCTATGTCACAGTCAATGAGGAATTTGGGAGGGCCCTGTTCTATTGGTTTTGTTGAGGCTGTTGATGAACCTTCTTCTAAGCCCCTGGGTTCTTTGGCTCAATGGAGGTGAATCTTTCGATTGGGAAGACACCCTTTTGCTCTTGCTTTTTTACTTTAATTTGCTTTATGGCTTTGGTTCTGGATTTTCCTAATTAAGTTGTGTTAATTGCACGTAGTGTTAGTAATAGGCAATAGTTTTCTTGAAAAGTTATGATTTTGGATCAATGGAGGTGAATCTTTCAATTGTAAACAGACCCTTTTGTTTTCTGCTGTGAATTTGATTTGCTAAGTGGCTTTGGTTCTAGATTCTCCTAAGTTGTATGAACTGGATGGTAGTACCATCAGTGGGCAATAATTACTTCTGAAGTTCTGATTTTGGCTCAATGGAGGTGAGTCTTTCAAGTAGACAATATCCTTTTGTTCTTGTCTTTATCGTGTTGCTTTCATTGAAGTTCGCTTTGTGGGTGCCTTTAATTTGGTTCTTAATTTTCGCTAGTTGTACTAATTGGAAGCAAAAGGAATTTGAAATATGGCCTTGTTATTTGTGTCCTTCGGTTCAAGAACTCTATGCATTCAACACTACATTCGATGCCTGTATTAATTCCACATGAACTAGCTCTATTTCAGTGGCACCATGGTTATTCAGTATATGTGCACTTGAGGATATTAAGGTAAAGGATGAATTACTTAAACTTTTTCCAGACGCTAAAAGTTCAAAACTTTTCCTAGAAGACGGTTTCGCTTTAGGCAACAAAGGTTTTTGAAAATTTTATTTGGATTGATGATTTTATCTTCTATAGATGGTTGGTCATATTGGATGGACATTTGATCCATGCACCGAGAAGCATTGAGTTGTCTACTACAATCAAACTGAGGTTCAAAAGGAACTTCATGTTCACGTACGGTGAAAAGGCACCATCTAAATGGGATACCTGCAGGTAGATTTTCTTCGTTATGTGAACTTCCGATCGCATATAAGCTAGTTTTGTGGACAATATCATGTTTTCTGGTCACAATGTTTTTTCTGATTCGATTAGTGATTACTACTTCCATTAAGTGGAGAAAAACGTTCCAATATCTAATCGGTTTCAGTAAGATCTTTATGATTTGGAACGAAGATCTATATCAAAGGAGGATGACTAGAAACCACCCATCTTGAGTAGACCATAAGAATTTAACATGTTTGGGAAGAAGTAAGAACCACATACAGAATCCAACATTCTACCTAGCTCCCGTACAGTGATGTGCGGGTGTTTTTTTGATCCAACAAGCAGATTATGTCCACAGCAATTATATTATGCTAACAGGCTTTAACTTTTCGTGTCAATTCCATGATTTCATATTCTATCTAGCTAGGTACTTACGATGTACAAACTTATCTTCCTTTAGTGATTCTCCTTTCCCACAGAGTCCACACAAATCCCCTCATTTTCTAGTGCAATTGCAGAATTGTTGTTCATCGGGTGGCATTGTGTTGCAGTAATTAATGAAGTCTTACTGATCAAGTTGCACACTGATGTATCTTTTGATGTCATTCTTATTCCTCAATATTATATCAGTTTTGCAGTGTTGTGGTAAATCTTAACTGGAAGGACTCTCCTACCTCAGTGCTCGACAGCTACCACGACCTTATACAGTCAGGGGTTCGTATTTTGATATTCAGGTACTTTTCAACTTGAATTTCTATTCAGCAACTCCATATATTCGTTTTTTCCCTTGTTACTTGCAGTTGCATTTCGCTTATCTTACACGTTTATCATTTGCTTGCTTATTAATTAATTGGATTGCTGGTATTGAAGCAAGGACGCTCCACCAAACCAATTTGAATGTTTCTAATAAACAAGCCTATATCTGTGATGATTCATGAAACCTCCGTAGATAGTTTGTTGGATGTTCCTGTATTTCTCACTCAGTCATTCATGCCGAAATTTGAAAAGATGCTAAGAATCAAAACTACTATTTCCTCCTGAGAATCGATTTCACATTGCTTTCAGTTAACACGAATGCTTGGGTAACCATATTCAGAGTACCATGTTACCATTTCACGTGTTGTTCAAACATTGGCGGAGTTCCAGATTTGGGGCCCGTTAAACCAGTGTGTTGATACCACTTGAGATGGGTATCCAAAATGTGGTCATTATAGTATTGCCCATAAGTTAATCTTTCAATAAAACCGTAAGCTGATTGTTTAGTTTGGTTGTAGAACATCGGACCAAGAAGCAAGATATCTATTTATCTAAACAAGGGAGGGGGGCGAGGATGAGTCGGAAGAAACAAGAAGTCGAGCTAGCTTTGGGTAGCATCCCTACTTTTGATTTTTTGCTTTTTCCGGAAGGGAAAGAAGTGTTAGTTGAAGTTGGTGGGGGTTGAACCCAAGTCTTATGCATGGGAGCACAAGGTGCCTACCACTGGGCTACCGGTCCACTTGCGGTAGCATCCCCTATTGAATGCTCTAGAAATATTGGTTTAGACTTTAGGGACACCATACAACTGGATATTGTAAAAATATCTGTTCATGAACTGGTTATATTAGGCAGGTTTATAACATGTTGGTGCAAGTACCTTTCTTTTTTGGACAGTGGCGATACAGATTCCATATTTCCAGTTACATCTACCGGGTACCGTGTAAATGCTCTCAAACTTACTACTGTAGGCCCTTGGCGCGCTTGGTTTGATGACGGACAGGTACAAACATTCCCACAAGTACTTTTATTTGGTTTCCATTTTCTTCTCCTCTGTTCGAAGTCTAAAAGTAAGTAAAGCAAAAAGAACTTTGCTCGCTAATTGAACGTACTTAGTTCTGATTATTGCATTTTATCATCGATGGGATTGCTATGGAAACATAATTCTTGTAGAGACTTCACATACAGAATAATGTGGCCTTTGGTGATCTTCGTTACCAACTGTAACATCCATTGTGACTTGTAATTTAAAAGATACAACTTTCGCATCATTCTCAATGGGTATGAGTTCAAAGTTTCTCGGTTGGAGTTTGAATATCGTTTTTTTCGAGGGTGGACACAAGAATACGAAGGGCTCATATTTGTGATAGTAAGGGGAGCAGGCCATGAAGTCCCCTTGCATAAACCCAAACAAGCCCTTACTTTGTTCAAATCCTTCTTAATAGGAAACTCAATGCCAGCATTTGAGCACGTCAGTTACTCTTCAGAACTTTTTTTTAATTTATAACTCAGGTGTCCGGGCGAGCTTACGAAGACTCCTGAGAACCTACTTCCACCCATTAGTGTTTCTTTCCTAAATTGGAAGAAAGAAGTTTGTTGTGGGAGTGTGAAATGCTGTAAGGAGTGTGGCTTTCTATTTCCACTGACATCATATGAACCTGTAAAAACTTGATGTAGCTACCTGTGTTTGGTTCCTTGTGCACAGTGTCTATTTCAATGGCAATGTTTTGTACTCTTATGTATTGTATAGTTTTTGGTTTTCCTGATCGGCAACTCTTTTATGTAGGATTACATTGGATTGATTTATAATCTATCTTTCTATTAGTTCATAACTTGAATAAATTTATTGTAAGTCCTCTCCAAGTATTAACAGAATGTTGCCAATATTTTCAAGGAGAAATGATGTGGAGACTCTGTTATTTGACGAATGTACTCTCTCTCTCTCTCTGCGCTGCGCACGCAGTTATGTAAAAGTCCATTTTTGATGCATACGCGTTTATTACCTACATGCACGTACATAACTTGGGCAACTATAAATTGCCTACAGCATATCAGAATCAAAAAGCATAGGAGAACTTTTGTAAGCTCCCTCTTTCATCGTTGAGTACTTTAGACCACATCACCTCTAGAGGCATCGTGGGTTCCAATACCAGTCCACCCTGTTGGTGAAGAACGTTTATAGTTGTCATCATCAGAATGAATAGATGTCTGCAAACCAAACTGAGTTAGGCAATAGGCATTCAGTTCCAATGAAAATAAAAGAGAAAGGGAGAGCTAAAATAAGAAGCGGAGATAGTCCTAAATCTAAATTAAGAAATTTTCTCGACAGCATGTGCCTTAGCTGTAGCTTTTCAATTGCTATCTGGATGAGACAGAAGTTCACGATGGATGCATCATTGTAAGCCACCATTAGTCTCGCTCAAGGACTGATACATTTGTTCCAAAACATTTTTGTCCGACAATACAACACTCAACAGGCAATCATCTCAACTCATAACAGTGTGTGAGACCATTCTAGGACGACTAAACACCTTATGTGAACTATCTGATTCTGGGATCAAGATAATCTTTTTAAGAGAGAGGGGCGACCACCCTAAGAAACATCTCTTCTCTATTCTTATTAGTCTCATTCTCTCAGTTCAGTTTCTGGACCACCCAATTTCTTAAAGTGGATTAAATGCAAGGGCTTTTAAGGTAAATAAAAACTGTATGCATTGGCCATAGATTACTAATCGATCAAAATCAGAACCAGCCCAAAATTTTAATCTTCAATTGAACAAGGCTCTGAGGTCATGTTTGGTTGTTGCTTTCACAAATGTTTTCCAGAGAGCTTCTAAATGCACACCATTTCAAACATTGCCTCAGTATAATAGGATCTGATGAAGTGTGCAGATAAATTGACAGAAACTGTAGAAGAGAAGAGTTTTCTCACCATGGCTGCAACATCAGTTGCCCTGCCAAGAATTGGGTCACATCTTCTCAACGTATGAACTTGAGAAAAATATCATCACAGCCTCTTATTCTTGGTTATTCAGTGCTCATGGTTCCTGTATTTAGCAACAGCAACAGCAGCAGCAGAACATGAAAAGATTAGAAAATGCAAACCAAACAGAACAAACCTGAATACCTACCTACCTACATACATACATACATACATACATACATACATACATACACATATGTATACAAAGGGGGGTTGGTGTTTTTGAAGTAACTGCAATCATTGGCTTTGACAATCTGAGTAACGGATGACCAAGATCATCCAGTTAAAGAGAGGAAAATCATTCTCTCACTCGCTTACAGTTCCAGATATTCTTTTGAGTGATTCTATTTGCACTTTTTAATCTCAGTACACACTGGGAGCTTTTAAATGCACATACTTCTTTAGAGGAACATCACAGAACCATAAGAACATCTCCGAAACCCATACTCATTTCTTGATAACATATGGTGTCCAAGTAAGCTTTCGCGTACCTCAACAGCTCAACTAATCCCAGGGATCATTTCCACCATCCACTAGCAAAGGGCTCTGAATTAAGCTATATGAACTAACCCTACAAGAATTAATAGCAACTAGAGGTTCTGAACCCAACACCTAGCTAGACTGGAAATGAACACTCCTCTGGAGTATTGGGATCTCCAATTTACACACCAGGAGTGAATCAATTTAACCCCTTGTAGCATGTTGAAATAGACACAATGGATTTACCAAGCACCCCCATTAAGATTTGATACGCATTTAATTGCTTCAAAAGAGTGGAATTTCTTGCAAAACTTCCAGTCATTTTCTGCATCTGTTCCTTGGTAGGAATTGGTGATTTTTTTTTCCGTTGGGTTTTGTATACAAATCAATTGAGATTCTATGTCGAGTACTTTACCATATGCTTTTTCTTTCTTAGCTAGCGCTGCATTGTTTTCGTTTTGTCAGTCTGCCATTTAGAATAGTTAGATGATAGTGTAAATCATGGGTTGCTAATATCAACTGATGTTGTCCTTCCAATTGCAAGCAGTTAAACAGATTTGAAATGACAAGATTCGATGATGATCAAGTTTCTCAAATAAGAAGAGGGATTGTAGTTGCTAAGGATAGTTTGTTCGTCTTGAAGTGTGGGATTTTCAATTCATCCACGTAAACATGTTTTTCCGGCGAATTTTTAGTTTGTAATTGAGTGTTTTTTGCGACTACCTGTATTTGACTCAGATATGCATTTTTGGATTCTATGGTTAACTAGCACAAATTGATCTTAGGTATTTCACTGTTTAATTCCTCTTTTTTCTTGTCAATGGTTCTTGCTTTTGTTAATATTGCTCATCCAGTCACTCTTAGCATTTGAAATTTTCGGAAAGCACAATGTCAGACAGATGACAAATAGAAATTCAGTCTGAAAGCCTGTTTTCTCTTGCTGCTTGATGACCGAAATGTATATAATGAAAATGCAAAGAGTTTGGGTGGCGCTGACTGAACAATAAATGGAATTGAGAACACAAATTTTGACAGCTAAAGCCCAAGGGTGCGGCTTCGCATCAGTGAAAGAAGAGAGCAAACAGGCTCTTCAATAGCAATTTCCTATGTAAAGTTCGTTATTTTCCAGTTATTGGGAGTTATGGAGAGAGACGTGGCTACCACTGTCCAATTGTCTCCGGGTCGGGTGCTTCAAAGTTCAAACTTGCCCACAACTTATGTTTTCTCAGCATCTGCTTCCAAGCTACTCGTGTTCGAGTACGAGCTTGTATCTGCTAGATGAAAGCACGTTTAAGATCGAATTGTTAAGTAAACAAACCAAAGCTGGAATATTAAAGCTCATTAAGCTTTCTAATCAAGTTTGAACATGTTAAAACTCAGCACTTTTAATTTGGTTTATGATATCTAAAAAGTTCAAGCAACTCGAGATTGGTTCGATTAAAGGTGGTCTTCGCCTGTCTCATTTGGTTAACAAGCTAAGTAGCCTAAGCTTGAGAAAGATAATTTTCAAGTTCGTTAAGCTCATAACTAAGCTTAGACAATTCACAACTCAACTTATTCGGCTCGTTTATCAGCTTGAATTATACCATCTCTGGCCACAGTATCAGCACTACCATAGAGGAATTGAATACAATGATAAAGAGCAAGCCTAAGTCCACAATGTGCAACTATGGATCCAAAAGTGTAAATGAGATGGTATACAGCAGATGCAACTGCAGCGACTACAACTCGAATATTCCCATCCCTGCAACGTTAATTTGCAATCCTAATCTGAAAACTTTGATAGCCATGGATGAGCAATAGCAGCAAAAGTATGAATCATTTACAACAAAGGAGTGGGAAGAATGAAAAGTGTAAATGAGTAGGAAGAAAAAAGAAAAGGATCAATGTACTAGGGGGAATTAAATATGCATTATTTACAAAAATAAGTATTCGGTTATTCGAGAAAAATCAATATACTCTTGGCCACATCGAATTTCTCTTGACCGCTACGAATTACTCTTGGACGCGTTGAATTGCACTTGGCCACATCGAATTGCACTTGGCCGCTCAAATTGTTCTTGGCCGAATCGAATTGCACTTGGACGCATCGAATCGCACTTGGCTGCTACGAATTACTCTTGTCCGCCTCGAATTGCACTTGGCCGCATGTAATTGCACTTGGCCACGTTGAATTGCACTTATCCTCGTCGAATTGCACTAGGCCGCTTCGAATTGCAGTTGGCCGCGTCTAATTGCAGTTTTTTTTTTTGAACAGAATTTCATTGATTACTAAGGAAAATCTTTACAAAGGATAGAGTACAAAATTTCTGGTGGGTAAACCACCCAATTTGGGCCTAGACTAGAAGCTTGAGAGGAGGCTACCCAATGAGCAGCCTCATTTCCCTCCCGAGGAGTCCAACGGAAAGAGAGTCCCTCATCCTTAGCAAGCAAGCGAATATCCGATAGAATAGCCAAAACTTCCCATGGTGGGACAAGCTCCGAAACACTCAAAGAAATAAGTTGGGCATTATCATTCTCAATGCAAACAGAGGACAGGTTCAAGGCCTTGGCGAAGAGGCATGCTTCTCTAATAACAGAAGCCTCTGCATGAAGAGCCGAAGTAGCTGAGATCCTAAATCTCCTTCCATCGATTAGATTACCATGACTGTCTCTCAAAATAATACCACCCCAGCCCCTATTGGGACCCTTGGACCAAGAAGCATCACAGTTTATTTTCAGAGAGCCAGCAGCAGGGGGAATCCAGTGGAGAGAAGAGGAGGGGGCGAGAGACCTGGGTAAGTGACTGGATGGGGTCTCTGTAGCTGATACGAATTCATCCCATGCCCCCAAAGCACGAGCGACAATAACATGTGGGGGTTGCTTCGAGGAATGGAAAACAAGCTCGTTTCTAGCCTTCCAAATAAACCAGCATAGGAAAACTGCTTTTGGGAAATAATCAGTCTCCAAGTTTCCCTTGTCAATTTCCTCTTTGATTCTCATCGCCCATCCCAAAGTAGAACCGATTTCGTTTGGAAAAAAACCCCCAACTAGTGGGCTAGCGAAGAAGACTTTCCTTGCATGCTTACAGAGAAAAAGGATATGTTCGACCGATTCAACTTCCTTTCCACATCGTTGACATATTGGTGAGGTTGCACATTTTCGATGCACAAGATTTTCCTTGGTTGCCAGTTTGTTACGACAAGCACTCCACCAAAAGTGCTTCAATTTGGGAGGAATTCTCAAATTCCATAAAAAATTCCAAAAAGAAGGTTCAGGGACAGTGGAGGAAGAAGGACGTTCTGGTTTGGAATTAATATGGTCAGACCAAGCCTTTTGGTAACCCCGCTTGACTGTATACTTGCCACTAGGATGGAGACCCCATACAATCGAGTCTGCACCTCCCAGAATAGAGATTGGAATATTTGTGACAGCTTGGACCTCTTCCACCGTTAGAACCTGTCTGAGCTTTGCGGTTCTCCACTCACCCGTAGTGGGATTAATGAAGTCAGCAACTTTATTACTAGATACCCACGGGGGTTTCGGAGATTGAATGCAGAAAGAGGGCAAAGAGGGGATCCACCTATCAGCCCAAAAATCAACTGAAACTCCATTATGGATTTGCCACTGAGCTCCTTTCATAAGAAGTTCCCTCCCTTGAAGAATGCTAGCCCATGCCCAGGAAGGTCGAGAGCCCTTTGATGCTTCCATGAAATTGCCATTGGGGAAGTAAAGAGACTTAAGAAGACGAACCCAAAAAGCATTAGGATTTTGAAGGAGCCGCCACCCTTGTTTGGCCAAAAGGGCCAGATTGAAACATTTGAAATCACGAAAACCCAAACCTCCCTGACTTTTTGCTTTACAAAGATCATCACCACTCACCCAATGAATTTTGGCCTCATCTGGTGAGCCAGACCACCAAAATCTCCTCACGTACTTATTTAGCTTGTTGCAAAATTTCTGAGAGAGTGCAAAACAAGCCATGGCATAAGTGGGAATAGCTTGGACGACATGCTTGATGAGGGTCTCTTTGCCGGCCGCATTTAGATCTTTTGTTTTCCACCCCTGCATCTTAGTAATAGCCTTCTCAATAAGAAAAGAGTATGCTTCGGATTTGGACCTCCCCCAGAAGAAAGGTAGTCCGAGATACTTTGAGTCCGCTCCCATAGCAGGCATATTCAGAAGGTTACAGACACCCCCTTTAGCTTCCTCACTAGAATTGGCAGAAAAACATATAGATGACTTATCAAAATTGATAAGCTGACCGGAGGCAACACAGAACTGATCCAAAACAAATTTTAGATTTTGTAACCCCCTTTTTTCGTTTGACACAAACAGCAAAGCATCATCGGCAAAAAGAACGTGAGAGAGGAGAGGGCATCCCCTCTTTATCTTTAGACCATTAATGAGATTGTCCCTTATACCATTGCAGAGCATAACCGAGAGAACATCCATAATGAACAAGAAGAGATATGGGGAGAGTGGGTCACCTTGTCTGAGCCCACGGCTAGGGAGGAAAGAGAACCGATTCTTGCCATTTGCTGTAACAGTATAAGAGACAGTAGAAACAATTTGCATCACCCAGTTAATCCACTCGTCACAGAAACCCATCTTGCACATAACTGCCTCCAAGAAATCCCACTGGACACGGTCGTAAGCTTTACTAAGATCCAATTTAATAGCAGCGAAGGAATGATTTCCCCTCTTTTTCCTTTTGAGAAAATGAAAGGCTTCATGCGCTACCAGAATATTGTCTTGTATCTGTCGCCCCGGGATAAAAGCTGATTGGTAAGGGGTAAGAATACCGTTTAGAAATTTCTTCAAACGATTGGCCAACACCTTTGAGATAATCTTCACTGAAAAATTACATAGGCTTATAGGGCGGAATTGAGATAAAGATTCAGGGTGAAGAACCTTTGGGACGAGCACGATGTTGGTGTGATTAAGTTTCTTTAGGAGGAAGCCCCCCTGGAAGAAACTCTTCACTGCTAAACATGTATCTTCTCTGATTTCATTCCAAAATTTCTGGAAAAAGAGACCCGGATATCCGTCTCTTTTTGGTAGCGTCTAATTGCAGTTGGCCGTGTCTAATTTCAGTTGGCCGCGTTTAATTGCACTTGGCCGCATCGAATTGCACGGCCAACTGCAATTCGAGGCGGCCAACTGCAATTTTAAGCGGCCAAGAGTAGTTTTACGCGGCCAAGTGCAATTCGAAGCGGTCAGGTGCAATTCGATACGGCCAAGTGAAATTTGATGTGGCCAAAAGAGCAATTCGATACGGTCAAGTGCAATTCGATGCGTTTAAGAATAATTTGTAGCGGCTAAGTGTAATTCGATGCGGTCAAAACTAATTTATCTATAGCTTATCTCACTACTTGTAATGACTTGGATGCCCTCAACCTTAAATCTCCTTCTAATTTAGAGTTTGGATTAGGTTTTTTTAGTTGTTTATTTGCAGAAGATCATGTAATGGTGCCCATAACTATATAGAAGTGCAATTCGATGCGGCCAAGAGCGATTCGATGCGACCAAGTGCAGTTCGATGCAGCCAAATGCAATTACGCCCTCGTATATGTATTGCATTAAGTAGTGTTTATCTTTCCGAGTTGACGCCTTCAGACCGATGGTTTCCATGTCTGATTCCCATATGGCATTCAGACGTAACAAGTGAACCTAATTGCAATCAACTAATCCAATCAAACATCGTATATACCTTCACTGGCATAGTAGTAACAAGTTGGCACTGACATCCACACTCTTATGTTATCAGTTTTTGTTTTGGACCGATTTATATGAATTTTTGTCACAACTTTAATAGAGTGTCCTGGTAATGGACGGCATGATTATCGATCTCTCCAATTATTTCATTGGACTGCATACCAAGTTATTAAGCAAATGTCAATGACAGCTTTAAAGTACATATTTCATGTGCAAGTGTGCTCGCTGCTAATATGAAGAAGAAGAGAGCAAAAGAGCGAGAGCGAGAGACAGAGAGGCAGCTTGTGATCTAAGAATATATATTTCAGTTAAAAACAGATATAATCTTCTACCGTTCAACGTAGAAGAGAAAGAAAACAGATGAACCCTTAATAGCTTTGCAGCTGTTATTGTAGCAAAGATTTCAAATCAAACTAAGATATCAGTTGTGTGGAGAGCCATAAGCACTTGTTGTCCTAGGTGCATATTGTAACAAGCCTAGCTTCCTTGGACATAACCAACTCTCGCGACTGTCAGACTATTTCAACTGGAGTACATGTGAGGGAAAGCAGCACAAAGAATCAAAATTACTATTACAGTTCTGAATCAGTGAGCAGGATCAAGATATTCATTGCCCCGGCCCCCATAAAAATTTACCTTGCTTGCATTGTAAACAAATGACCTCGGAGTGACCGGAGCAAACCAGCAAAGATTGATTTGTTCTACAGCTTTGATGCGCCCCTGGCGCATTCCTGTGCGCTCCGGGCGCAGTCCTCAAAATTGCCGAAGAAGCCAAACTTTGCGCACATGCTACGGACACTCACGAAATCCGATTTGCGCGTGGTTAGAACCGTTAAAAAAAGCTTGTTAAATCTACTTTCTAATTGAAATGGTTTTAGTCGAAAATTGTTTGTAATTCAAAAGACATGACCAAAATTGTATGTAAACGTTTAATCCTTTCTTTGAACGAATCTCGATAATGAAATGATTTTCTTTATCCTTCCATGAAATGTGGATGGTCTATAAACTCTGTGGAACACTTAAGCAATGAACAAAAATTAAAGAATACGAGATTTGAGCATTGAATGAAACTTAAAATGTGCTTTGGCTTAGTGGCTCCATTGATTTCTATAGTGGTATGCTTTCTACCCATTTTTCATGAACGAAACCTAAATATTTTTATAGTCGGATTTACAATCTTTTAATACTTTTAAAACCCTATTTATCTATATAAAATAGATCTTGATCCGATTTAAAATGACAAAGATGCGAGTGTTTTACCGGAATGAATTGTTTTTTGATCCACTGAGGGTAAAATGGCCACTTCTTCTGATTTATTAATAACTTTGAATCGAAACCAGTTGGGTTAGAAAGTAAATTCAATAAGCTTTGTAACGGTTCAAACCACCCGTAAAACAGAGTTCAGGAGTGTCCGAAGCAAGTCTGCAAATATTGACTTGTTCTACAGCTTTGATGCGCCATGCGCATCAGGCGCAATTTCATGCGCCCCAGGCGCGTGTCTGTGCGCCCCCGGCGCAGTCCTCTAAATTGCCGAACAAGCCAAACGTCGCACGTATGCTATGGATACTCCCGAAATCCGATTTGCACGTGGTAAGAACCGTTAAAAACTTTGTTAAATCTACTTTCTAATTGAAGTGGTTTTGGTCCAAAATTGTTTATAATTCAAATGACGTGACCGTTTTTCCCTCAATGAGTCTAAAAACACATCATTTGGATAAAATCCTTGTATTCCCCTCATTCTAAATCGGATCAAGACAAATTCTACGTTGATGAATATGATTTTCAAAGTCCTAAGGCATGATGGAAATGAATAATGAAAACAATAAAGTTTCAATTATGAAAAATTAGTCGGAAGCAGATCGATTTAAAGAGATCAGAGCCACTATGAAAGCAGGCTGATTTGAAGAAAATTCCTAAAGAGCTTTCCTACCACGAAAGATGTACATAATAAAATTTTTATTTTCTCCTCTCTTTTTGTGACTGCTATTGTTGGATAAGTGACTAGATTATGGTTTATGTATTTGCTTCAAGAGAGTGGAATTTCTTGCAAAACTTCCAATCATTTTCGGCATCTGTTCCTTGGTAGGAATTGGTGATTTTTTTTTCCGTTGGGTTTTGTATATAAATCAATTGAGATTCTATGTCGATTACTTTACCATATGCTTTTTCTTTCTTAGCTAGCGCTGCATTGTTTTCGTTTTGTCATTCTGCCATTTAGAATAGTTAGATGATAGTGTAAATCATGGGTTGCTAATATCAACTGATGTTGTCCTTCCAATTGCAAGCAGTTAAACAGATTTGAAATGACAAGATTCGATGATGATCAAGTTTCTCAAATAAGAAGAGGGATTGTAGTTGCTAAGGATGGTTTGTTTGTCTTGAAGTGCGGGATTTTCGATTCATCCACGTAAACATGTTTTTCCGGCGAAATTTTAGTTTGTAATTGAGTGTTTTTTGCAACTACCTGTATTTGACTCAGATATGCATTTTTGGATTCTATGGTTAACTAGCACAAATTGATCTTAGGTATTTCACTGTTTAATTCCTCTTTTTTCTTGTCAATGGTTCTTGCTTTTGTTAATATTGCTCATCCAGTCACTCTTAGCATTTGAAATTTTCGGAAAGCACAATGTCAGACAGACGACAAATAGAAATTTATCTTCTATCTACGAATCACAAATTCAGTCTGAAAGCCTGTTTTCTCTTGCTGCTTGATGACCGAAATGTATATAATGAAAATGCAAAGAGTTTGGGTGGCGCTAACTGAACAATAAATGGAAATTGAGAACACAAATTTTGACAGCTAAAGCCCAAGGGTGCGGCTTCGCATCAGTGAAAGAAGAGAGCAAACAGGCTCCTCAATAGCAATTTCCTATGTAAAGTTCGTTATTTTCCAGTTATTGGGAGTTATGGAGAGAGACGTGGCTACCACTGTCCAATTGTCTCCGGGTCGGGTGCTTCAAAGTTCAAACTTGCCCACAACTTCTGTTTTCTCAGCATCTGCTTCCAAGCTACTCGTGTTCGAGTACGAGCTTGTATCTGCTAGATGAAAGCACGTTTAAGATCGAATTGTTAAGTAAACAAACCAAAGCTGGAATATTAAAGCTCATTAAGCTTTCTAATCAAGTTTGAACATGTTAAAACTCAGCACTTTTGGTTTATGATATCTAAAAAGTTCAAGCATTTCGAGATTGGTTCGATTAAAGGTGGTCTTCATCTGTCTCATTTGGTTAACAAGCTAAGTAGCCTAAGCTTGAGAAAGATAATTTTCAAGTTCGTTAAGCTCATAACTAAGCTTAGACAATTCACAACTCAACTTATTCGGCTCGTTTATCAGCTTGAATTATACCATCTCTGGCCATAGTATCAGCACTACCACAGAGGAATTGAAAACAATGATAAAGAGCAAGCCTAAGTCCACAATGTGCAACCATGGATCCAAAAGTGTAAATGAGATGGTATACAGCAGATGCAACTGCAGCGACTACAACTCGAATATTCTCATCCCTGCAACATTAATTTGCAATCCTAATCTGAAAACTTTGATAGCCATGGATGAGCAATAGCAGCAAAAGTATGAATCATTTACAATAAAGGAGTGGGAAGAATGAAAAGTGTAAATGAGTAGGAAGAAAAAAGAAAAGGATCAATGTACTAGGGGGACTTAAATATGCATTATTTACAAAAATAAGTATTCGGTTATTCGAGAAAAATCAATATACTCTTGGCCACATCGAATTTCTCTTGACCGCTACGAATTACTCTTGGACGCGTTGAATTGCACTTGGCCACATCGAATTGCACTTGGCCGCTCAAATTGTTCTTGGCCGAATCGAATTGCACTTGGACGCATCGAATCGCACTTAGCTGCTACGAATTACTCTTGTCCGCCTCGAATTGCACTTGGCCGCATGTAATTGCACTTGGCCACGTTGAATTGCATTTATCCTCGTTGAATTGCAGTTAGCCGCTTCGAATTGAAGTTGGCCGCTTGTAATTGCAGTTGGCCGCGTTTAATTGCACTTGGCCGCATCGAATTGCACTTGACCGCTTCGAATTGCACCCGGCCGCGTACAACTACTCTTGGCCGCTTAAAATTGCAGTTGGCCGCCTTGAATTGCAGTTGGCCGTGCAATTCGATGCGGCCAAGTGCAATTCGATGAGGCCAAAAGAGCAATTCGATACGGTCAAGTGCAATTCGATGCGTTTAAGAAATAATTTGTAGCGGCTAAGTGTAATTCGATGCGGTCAAAACTAATTTATCTATAGCTTATCTCACTTCTTGTAATGACTTGGATGCCCTCAACCTTAAATCTCCTTCTAATTTAGAGTTTGGATTAGGTCTTTTTAGTTGTTTATTTGCAGAAGATCATGTAATGGTGCCCAGACCTATATAGAAGTGCAATTCGATGCGGCCAAGAGCGATTCGATGCAACCAAGTGCAGTTCGATGCAGCCAAATGCAATTACGCCCTCGTATATGTATTGCATTAAGTAGTGTTTATCTTTCCGAGTTGACGCCTTCAGACCGATGGTTTCCATGTCTGATTCCCATATGGCATCCAGACGTAACAAGTGAACCTAATTGCAATCAACTAATCCAATCAAACATCGTATATACCTTCACTGGCATAGTTGTAACAAGTTGGCACTGACATCCACACTCTTATGTTATCAGTTTTTGTTTTGGACCGATTTATATGAATTTTTGTCACAACTTTAATTGAGTGTCCTGGTAATGGACGGCATGATTATCGATCTCTCCAATTATCTCATTGGACTGCATACCAAGTTATTAAGCAAATGTCAATGACAGCTTTAAAGTACATATTTCATGTGCAAGTGTGCTCGCTGCTAATATGAAGAAGAAGAGAGCAAAAGAGCGAGAGACAGAGAGGCAGCTTGTGATCTAAGAATATATATTTCAGTTAAAAACAGATATAATCTTCTACCGTTCAACGTAGAAGAGAAAGAAAACAGATGAACCCTTAATAGCTTTGCAGCTGTTATTGTAGCAAAGATTTCAAATCAAACTAATATATCAGTTGTGTGCAGAGCCATAAGCACTTGTTGTCCTAGGTGCATACTGTAACAAGCCTAGTTTCCTTGGACATAACCAACTCTCGCGACTGTCAGACTATTTCCACTGGAGTACATGTGAGGGAAAGCAGCACAAAGAATCAAAATTACTATTACAGTTCTGAATCAGTGAGCAGGATCAAGTTATTCATTGCCCCGGCCCCCATAAAAATTTACCTTGCTTGCATTGTAAACAAATGACCTCGGAGTGACCGGAGCAAACCAGCAAAGATTGACTTGTTCTACAGCTTTGATGCGCCCCTGGCGCTTTCCTGTGCGCTCCGGGCGCAGTCCTCAAAATTGCCGAAGAAGCCAAAATTTGCGCGCATGCTACGGACACTCACGAAATCCGATTTGCGCGTGGATAGAACCGTTAAAAAAAAAGCTTGTTAAATCTACTTTCTAATTGAAATGGTTTTGGTCGAAAATTGTTTGTAATTCAAAAGACATGACCAAAATTGTATGTAAACGTTTAAGCCTTTCTTTGAACGAATCTCGATAATGAAATGATTTTCTTTATCCTTCCATGAAATGTGGATGGTCTATAAACTCTGTGGAACACTTAAGCAATGAACAAAAACTAAAGAATACGAGATTTGAGCATTGAATGAAACTTAAATTGGCTTAGTGGCTCCGATGATTTCTATAGTGGTATGCTTTCTACCCATTTTTCATGAACGAAACCTAAATATTTTTATAGTCGGATTCTACAATATATTAACACTTTTAAAACCCTATTTATCTATTAAAAATAGGTCTTGATCAGATTTAAAATGACAAAGATGCGAGTGTTTTACCGGAATGAATTGTTTTTTGATCCACTAAGGGTAAAATGACCACTTCTTCTGATTTATTAATAACTTTGAATCACAACCAGTTGGGTTAGAAAGTAAATTCAATAAGCTTTGTAACGGTTCAAACCACCCGTAAAACAGAGTTCAGGAGTGTCCGAAGCAAGTCTGCAAAAATTGACTTGTTCTACAGCTTTGATGCGCCATGCGCCTCAGGCGCAATTTCATGCGCCCCAGGCGCGTGTCTGTGAGCCCCCGGCGCAGTCCTCTAAATTGCCGAACAAGCCAAACGTCGCACGCATGCTATGGATACTCCCGAAATCCGATTTGCACGTGGTAAGAACCTTTAAAAACTTTGTTAAATCTACTTTCTAATTGAAGTGGTTTTGGTCCAAAATTGTTTATAATTCAAATGACGTGACCATTTTTCCCTCAATGAGTCTAAAAACACATCATTTGGATAAAATCCTTGTATTCCCCTCATTCTAAATCGGATCAAGACAAATTCTACGTTGATGAATATGATTATCAAAGTCCTAAGGCATGATGGAAATGAATAATGAAAATAATAAAGTTTCAATTATGAAAAATTAGTCGGAAGTAGATCGATATAAAGAGATCAGAGCCACTATGAAAGCAGGCTGATTTAAAGAAAATTCCTAAAGAGCTTTCCTACCACGAAAGATGTACATAATAATTTTTTTATTTTCTCCTCTCTTTTTGTGACTGCTATTGTTGGATAAGTGACTAGATTATGGTTTATGTATTTGCTTAAAGAGAGTGGAATTTCTTGCAAAACTTCCAATCATTTTCTGCATCTGTTCCTTGGTAGGAATTGGTGATTTTTTTTTTCCGTTGGATTTTGTATATAAATCAATTGAGATTCTATGTCGAGTACTTTACCATATGCTTTTTCTTTCTTAGCTAGCGCTGCATTGTTTTCGTTTTGTCATTCTGCCATTTAGAATAGTTAGATGATAGTGTAAATCATGGGTTGCTAACATCAACTGATGTTGTCCTTCCAATTGCAAGCAGTTAAACAGATTTGAAATGACAAGATTCGATGATGATCAAGATTCTCAAATAAGAAGAGGGATTGTAGTTGCTAAGGATGGTTTGTTTGTCTTGAAGTGCGGGATTTTCGATTCATCCACGTAAACATGTTTTTCCGGCGAATTTTTAGTTTGTAATTGAGTGTTTTTTGCAACTACCTGTATTTGACTCAGATATGCATTTTTGGATTCTATGGTTAACTAGCACAAATTGATCTTAGGTATTTCACTGTTTAATTCCTCTTTTTTCTTGTCAATGGTTCTTGCTTTTGTTAATATTGCTCATCCAGTCACTCTTAGCATTTGAAATTTTCGGAAAGCACAATGTCAGAGAGACGACAAATAGAAATTTATCTTCTATCTACGAATCACAAATTCAGTCTGAAAGCCTGTTTTCTCTTGCTGCTTGATGACCGAAATGTATATAATGAAAATGCAAAGAGTTTGGGTGGCGCTGACTGAAAAATAAGTGGAAATTGAGAACACAAATTTTGACAGCTAAAGCCCAAGGGTGCGGCTTCGCATCAGTGAAAGAAGAGAGCAAACAGGCTCCTCAATAGCAATTTCCTATGTAAAGTTCGTTATTTTCCAGTTATTGGGAGTTATGGTGAGAGACGTGGATACCACTATCCAATTGTCTCCGGGTCGGGTGCTTCAAAGTTCAAACTTGCCCACAACTTCAGTTTTCTTAGCATCTGCTTCCAAGCTACTCGTGTTAAAGCCAAAGCTGGAATATTAAAGCTCATTAAGCTTTCTAATCAAGTTTGAACATGTTAAAACTCAGCACTTTTGGTTTATGATATCTAAAAATTTCAAGCAACTCGAGATTGGTTCGATTAAAGGTGGTCTTCGTCTGTCTCATTTGGTTAACAAGCTAAGTAGCCTAAGCTTGAGAAAGATAATTTTCAAGTTCGTTAAGCTCATAACTAAGCTTAGACAATTCACAACTCAACTTATTCGGCTCGTTTATCAGCTTGAATTATACCATCTCTGGCCACAGTATCAGCACTACCACAGAGGAATTGAAAACAATGATAAAAAGCAAGCCTAAGTCCACAATGTGCAACTATGGATCCAAAAGTGTAAATGAGATGGTATACAACAGATGCAACTGCAGCGACTACAACTCGAATATTCCCATCCCTGCAACGTTAATTTGCAATCCTAATCTGAAAACTTTGATAGCCATGGATGAGCAATAGCAGCAAAAGTATGAATCGTTTACAACAAAGGAGTGGGAAGAATGAAAAGTGTAAATGAGTAGGAAGAAAAAAGAAAAGGATCAATGTGCTAGGGGTAATTAAATATGCATTATTTACAAAAATAAGTATTCGGTTATTCGAGAAAAATCAATATACTCTTGGCCACATCGAATTTCCCTTGACCGCTACGAATTACTCTTGGACGCGTTGAATTGCACTTGGCCACATCGAATTGCACTTGGCCGCTCAAATTGTTCTTGGCCGAATCGAATTGCACTTGGACGCATCGAATCGCACTTGGCTACTACGAATTACTCTTGTCTGCCTCGAATTGCACTTGGCCGCATGTAATTGCACTTGGCCACGTTGAATTGCACTTATCCTTGTCGAATTGCACTAGGCCGCATCGAATTTCAGTTGGCCGCGTCTAATTGCAATTGGCCGCTTGTAATTGTTGTTGGCTGCGTTTAATTGCACTTGGCCGCATCGAATTGCACGGCCAACTGCAATTCGAGGCGGCCAACTGCAATTTGAAGCGGCCAAGAGTAGTTTGACGCGGCCAACTGCAATTCAAGGCGGCCAGCTGCAATTCGATGCGGCCAACTGCAATTAGATGTGGCCCAAAGAGCAATTCAATACGGTCAAGTGCAATTCGATGCGTTTAAGAATAATTTGTAGCGGCTAAGTGTAATTCGATGCGGTCAAAACTAATTTATCTATAGCTTATCTCACTTCTTGTAATGACTTGGATGCCCTCAACCTTAAATCTCCTTCTAATTTAGAGTTTGGATTAGGTTTTTTTAGTTGTTTATTTGCAGAAGATCATGTAATGGTGCCCATACCTATATAGAAGTGCAATTCGATGCGGCCAAGAGCGATTCGATGCGACCAAGTGCAGTTCGATGCAGCCAAATGCAATTACGCCCTCGTATATGTATTGCATTAAGTAGTGTTTATCTTTCCGAGTTGACGCCTTCAGACCGATGGTTTCCATGTCTGATTCCCATATGGCATCCAGACGTAACAACTGAACCTAATTGCAATCAACTAATCCAATCAAACATCGTATATACCTTCACTGACATAGTTTTAACAAGGTGGCACTGACATACACACTCTTATGTTATCAGTTTTTGTTTTGGACCGATTTATATGAATTTTTGTCACAACTTTAATTGAGTGTCCTGGTAATGGACGGCATGATTATCGATCTCTCCAATTATCTCATTGGACTGCATACCAAGTTATTAAGCAAATGTCAATGACAGCTTTAAAGTACATATTTCATGTGCAAGTGTGCTCGCTGCTAATATGATGAAGAAGAGAGCAAAAGAGCGAGTGACAGAGAGGCAGCTTGTGATCGAAGAATATATATTTCAGTTAAAAATAGATATAATCTTCTACCGTTCAACGTAGAAGAGAAAGAAAATAGATGAACCCTTAATAGCTTTGCAGCTGTTATTGTAGCAAAGATTTCAAATCAAACTAAGATATCAGTTGTGTGCAGAGCCATAAACACTTGTTGTCCTAGATGCATATTGTAACAATCCTAGCTTCCTTGGACATAACCAACTCTCGCAACTGTCAGACAATTTCAACTGGAGTACATGTGAGGGAAAGCAGCACAAAGAATCAAAATTACTATTACAGTTCTGAATCAGTGAGCAGGATCAAGATATTCATTGCCCCGGCCCCCATAAAAATTTAACTTGCTTGCATTGTAAACAAATGACCTCGGAGTAACCGGAGCGAACCAGCAAAGATTGACTTGTTCTACAGCCTTGATGCGCCCCTGGCGCATTCCTATGCGCTCCGGGCGCAGTCCTCAAAATTGCCGAAGAAGCCAAACTTTGCGCGCATGCTACGGACACTCATGAAATCCGATTTGCGCGTGGTTAGAACCGTTAAAAAAAAAGCTTGTTAAATCTACTTTCTAATTGAAATGGTTTTGGTCGAAAATTGTTTGTAATTTAAAAGACATGACCAAAATTGTATGTAAACGTTTAAGCCTTTCTTTGAACGAATTTCGATAATGAAATGATTTTCTTTATCCTTCCATGAAATGTGGATGGTCTATAAACTCTGTGGAACACTTAAGCAATGAACAAAAACTAAAGAATATGAGATTTGAGCATTGAATGAAACTTAAATTGGCTTAGTGGCTCCGATGATTTCTATAGTGGTATGCTTTCTACCCATTTTTCATGAACGAAACCTAAATATTTTTATAGTCGGATTCTACAATCTTTTAATACTTTTAAAACCCTATTTATCTATATAAAATAGGTCTTGATCCGATTTAAAATGACAAAGATGCGAGTTTTTACCAGAATGAATTGTTTTTTGATCCACTGAGGGTAAAATGGCCACTTCTTCTGATTTTTTAATAACTTTGAATCGGAACCAGTTGGGTTAGAAAGTAAATTCAATAAGCTTTGTAACGGTTCAAACCACCCGTAAAACAGAGTTCAGGAGTGTCCGTAGCAAGTCTTAAAAAATTGACTTGTTCTACAGCTTTGATGCGCCATGCGCCTCAGGCGCAATTTCATGCGCCCCAGGCGCGTGTCTGTGCGCCCCCGGCGTAGTCCTCTAAATTGCCGAACAAGCCAAACGTCGTGCGCATGCTATGGATACTCCCGAAATCCGATTTGCACGTGGTAAGAACCGTTAAAAACTTTGTTAAATCTACTTTCTAATTGAAGTGGTTTTGGTCCAGAATTGTTTATAATTCAAATGACGTGACCATTTTTCCCTCAATGAGTTTAAAAACACATCATTTGGATAAAATCCTTGTATTCCCCTCATTCTAAATCGGATCAAGACAAATTCTACGCTGATGAATATGATTTTCAAAGTCCTAAGGCATGATGGAAATGAATAATGAAAACAATAAAGTTTCAATTATGAAAAATTAGTCGGAAGTAGATCGATTTAAAGAGATCAGAGCCACTATGAAAGCAGGCTGATTTAAAGAAAATTCCTAAAGAGCTTTCCTACCACGAAAGATGTACATAATAAATTTTTTATTTTCTCCTCTCTTTTTGTGACTGCTATTGTTGGATAAGTGACTAGATTATGGTTTATGTATTTGCTTCAAGAGAGTGGAATTTCTTGCAAAACTTCCAATCATTTTCTGCATCTGTTCCTTGGTAGGAATTGGTGATTTTTTTTTCCGTTGGGTTTTGTATATAAATCAATTGAGATTCTATGTCGAGTACTTTACCATATGCTTTTTCTTTCTTAGCTAGCGCTGCATTGTTTTCGTTTTGCCATTCTGCCATTTAGAATAGTTAGATGATAGTGTAAATCATGGGTTGCTAATATCAACTGATGTTGTCCTTCCAATTGCAAGCAGTTAAACAGATTTGAAATGACAAGATTCGATGACGATCAAGTTTCTCAAATAAGAAGAGGGATTGTAGTTGCTAAGGATGGTTTTTTCGTCTTGAAGTGCGAGATTTTCGATTCATCCACGTAAACATGTTTTTCCGGCGAATTTTTAGTTTGTAATTGAGTGTTTTTTGCGACTACCTGTATTTGTCTCAGATATGCATTTTTGGATTCTATGGTTAAATAGCACAAATTGATCTTAGGTATTTCACTGTTTAATTCCTCTTTTTTCTTGTCAATAGTTCTTGCTTTTGTTAATATTGCTCATCCAGTCACTCTTAGCATTTGAAATTTTCGGAAAGCACAATGTCAGATAGACGACAAATAGAAATTTATCCTCTATCTACGAATCACAAATTCAGTCTGAAAGCCTGTTTTCTCTTGCTGCTTGATGACCGAATTGTATATAATGAAAATGCAAAGAGTTTGGGTGGCGCTGACTGAAAAATAAATGGAAATTGAGAACACAAATTTTGACAGCTAAAGCCCAAGGGTGCGGCTTCGCATCAGTGAAAGAAGAGAGCAAACAGGCTCCTCAATAGCAATTTCCTATTTAAAGTTCGTTATTTTCCAGTTATTGGGAGTTATGGAGAGAGACGTGGCTACCACTGTCCAATTGTCTCCGGGTCGGGTGCTTCAAAGTTCAAACTTGCCCACAACTTCTGTTTTCTCAGCATCTGCTTCCAAGCTACTCGTGTTCGAGTACGAGCTTGTATCTGCTAGATGAAAGCACGTTTAAGATCGAATTGTTATGTAAACAAACCAAAGCTGGAATATTAAAGCTCATTAAGCTTTCTAATCAAGTTTGAACATGTTAAAACTCAGCACTTTTGGTTTATGATATCTAAAAAGTTCAAGCAACTCGAGATTGGTTCGATTAAAGGTGGTCTTCGTCTGTCTCATTTGGTTAACAAGCTAAGTAGCCTAAGCTTGAGAATGATAATTTTCAAGTTCGTTAAGCTCATAACTAAGCTTAGACAATTCACAACTCAACTTATTCGGCTCGTTTATCAGCTTGAATTATACCATCTCCGGCCACAGTATCAGCACTACCACAGAGGAATTGAAAACAATGATAAAGAGCAAGCCTAACTCCACAATGTGCAACTATGGATCCAAAAGTGTAAATGAGATGGTATACAGCAGATGCAACTGCAGCGACTACAACTCGAATATTCCCATCCCTGCAACGTTAATTTGCAATCCTAATCTGAAAACTTTGATAGCCATGGATGAGCAATAGCAGCAAAAGTATGAATCATTTACAACAAAGGAGTGGGAAGAATGAAAAGTGTAAATGAGTAGGAAGAAAAAAGAAAAGGATCAATGTACTAGGGGGAATTAAATATGCATTATTTACAAAAATAAGTATTCGGTTATTCGAGAAAAATCAATATACTCTTGGCCACATCGAATTTCCCTTGACCGCTACGAATTACTCTTGGACGCGTTGAATTGCACTTGGCCACATCGAATTGCACTTGGCCGCTCAAATTGCTCTTGGCCGAATCGAATTGCACTCGGACGCATCGAATCGCACTTGGCTGCTACGAATTACTCTTGTCCGCCTCGAATTGCACTTGGCTGCATGTAAGTGCACTTGGCCACGTTAAATTGCACTTATCCTCATCGAATTGCACTATGCCGCTTCAAATTGCAGTTGGCCGCTTGTAATTGCAGTTGGCCGCGTTTAATTGCGCTTGGCCGCATCGAATTGCACGGCCAATTGCAATTCGAGGCGGCCAACTGCATATTTAAGCGGCCAAGAGTAGTTTGACGCGGCTAGGTGCAATTTGATGCGGCCAACTGCAATTCGAAGCGGTCAAGTGCAATTCGATGCGGCCAAGTGCAATTCGATGCGGCCAAGTGCAATTCGATGTGGCCAAAAGAGCAATTCGATACAGTCAAGTGCAATTCGATGCGTTTAAGAATAATTTGTAGCGGCTAAGTGTAATTCGATGCGATCAAAACTAATTTATCTATAGCTTATCTCATTTCTTGTAATGACTTGGATGCCCTCAACCTTAAATCTCCTTCTAATTTAGAGTTTGGATTAGGTTTTTTTAGTTGTTTATTTGCAGAAGATCATGTAATGGTGCCCATACCTATATAGAAGTGCAATTCGATGCTGCCAAGAGCAATTCGATGCGACCAAGAGCAATTCGATGCGACCAAGTGCAGTTCGATGCAGCCAAATGCAATTACGCCCTCGTATATGTATTGCATTAAGTAGTGTTTATCTTTCCGAGTTGATGCCTTCAGACCGATGGTTCCATGTCTGATTCCCATATGGCATCCAGACGTAACAAGTGAACCTAATTGCAATCAACTAATCCAATCAAACATCGTATATAACTTCACTGGCATAGTTGTAACAAGTTGGCACTGACATCCACACTCTTATGTTAACAGTTTTTGTTTTGGACCGATTTAAATGAATTTTTGTCACAACTTTAATTGAGTGTCCTGGTAATGGACGGCATGATTATCGATCTCTCCAATTATCGCATTGGACTGCATACCAAGTTATTAAGCAAATGTCAATGACAGCTTTAAAGTACATATTTCATGTGCAAGTGTGCTCGCTACTAATATGAAGAAGAAGAGAGCAAAAGAGCGAGAGACAGAGAGGCAGCTTGTGATCTAAGAATATATATTTCAGTTAAAAACAGCTATAATCTTCTACCGTTCAATGTAGAAGAGAAAGAAAACAGATGAACCCTTAATAGCTTTGCAGCTGTTATTGTAGCAAAGATTTCAAATCAAACTAAGATATCAGTTGTGTGCAGAGCCATAAGCACTTGTTGTCCTAGGTGCATATTGTAACAAGCCTAGCTTCCTTGGACATAACCAACTCTCGTGACTGTCAGACTATTTCAACTGGAGTACATGTGAGGGAAAGCAGCACAAAGAATCAAAATTACTATTACAGTTCTGAATCAGTGAGCAGGATCAAGATATTCATTGCCCCGGCCCCCATAAAAATTTACCTTGCTTGCATTGTAAACAAATGACCTCGTAGTGACCGGAGCAAACCAGCAAAGATTGACTTGTTCTACAGCTTTGATGCGCCCCTGGCGCATTCCTATGCGCTCCGGGCGCAGTCCTCAAAATTGCCGAAGAAGCCAAACTTTGCGCGCATGCTACGGACACTCACGAAATCCAATTTGCGCGTGGTTAGAACTGATAAAAAAAAGCTTGTTAAATCTACTTTCTAATTGAAATGGTTTTGGTCGAAAATTAATTCAAAAGACATGACCAAAATTGTATGTAAACGTTTAAGCCTTTCTTTGAACGAATTTCGATAATGAAATGATTTTCTTTATCCTTCCATGAAATATGGATGGTCTATAAACTCTGTGGAACACTTAAGCAATAAACAAAAACAAAAGAATATGAGATTTGAGCAATGAATGAAACTTAAATTGGATTAGTGGCTCCGATGATTTCTATAGTGGTATGCTTTCTACCCATTTTTCACGAACGAAGCCTAAATATTTTTATAGTTGGATTCTTCAATCTATTAATACTTTTAAAACCCTATTTATCTATATAAAATAGGTCTTGATCCGATTTAAAATTAAAAAGATGCGAGTTTTTACCGGAATGAATTGTTTTTTGATCAACTGAGGGTAAAATGGCCACTTCTTCTGATTTATTAATAACTTTGAATCGAAACCAGTTTGGTTAGAAAGTAAATTCAATAAGCTTTGTAACGGTTCAAACCACCCGTAAAACAGAGTTCGAGAGTGTCCGAAGCAAGTTTGCAAAAATTGACTTGTTCTACAGCTTTGATGCGCCATGCGCCTCAGGCGCAATTTCATGCGCCCCAGGCGCGTGTCTGTGCGCCCCCGGCGCAGTCCTCTAAATTGCCGAACAAGCCAAACGTCGCACGCATGCTATGGATACTCCCGAAATCCGATTTGCACGTGGTAAGAACCATTAAAAACTTTGTTAAATCTACTTTCTAATTGAAGTGGTTTTGGTCCAAAATTGTTTATAATTCAAATGACGTGACCATTTTTCCTATAATGAGTTTAAAAACACATCATTTGGATAAAAATCCTTGTATTCCCCTCATTCTAAATCGGATCAAGACAAATTCATCGTTGATGAATATGATTTTCAAAGTCCTAAGGCATGATGGAAATGAATTATGAAAAATTAGTCGGAAGCTGATCGATTTAAAGAGATCCGAGCCACTATGAAAGCAGGCTGATTTAAAGAAAATTCCTAAAGAGCTTTCCTACCACGAAAGATGTACATAATAAATTTTTTATTTTCTCCTCTCTTTTTGTGACTGCTATTGTTGGATAAGTGGCTAGATTATGGTTTATGTATTTGCTTCAAGAGAGTGGAATTTCTTGCAAAACTTCCAATCATTTTCTGCATCTGTTCCTTGGTAGGAATTGGTGATTTTTTTTTTCCGTTGGGTTTTGTATATAAATCAATTGAGATTCTATGTCGAGTACTTTACCATATGCTTTTTCTTTCTTAGCTAGCGCTGCATTGTTTTCGTTTTGTCATTCTGCCATTTAGAATAGTTAGATGATAATGTAAATCATGGGTTGCTAATATCAACTGATGTTGTCCATCCAATTGCAAGCAGTTAAACAGATTTGAAATGACAAGATTCGATGATGATCAAGTTTCTCAAATAAGAAGAGGGATTGTAGTTGCTAAGGATGGTTTGTTCGTCTTGAAGTGCGGGATTTTCGATTCATCCCCGTAAACATGTTTTTCCGGCGAATTTTTAGTTTGTAATTGAGTGTTTTTTTCAACTACCTGTATTTGACTCAGATATGCATTTTTGGATTCTATGGTTAACTAGCACAAATTGATCTTAGGTATTTCACTGTTTAATTCCTCTTATTTCTTGTCAATGGTTCTTGCTTTTGTTAATATTGCTCATCCAGTCACTCTTAGCATTTGAAATTTTCGGAAAGCACAATGTCAGACAGACGACAAATAGAAATTTATCTTCTATCTACGAATCACAAATTCAGTCTGAAAGCCTATTTTCTCTTGCTGCTTGATGACCGAAATGCGTATAATGAAAATACAAAGAGTTTGGGTGGCGCTGACTGAACAACAAATGGAAATTGAGAACACAAATTTTGACAGCTAAAGCCCAAGGGTGCGGCTTCGCATCAGTGAAAGAAGAGAGCAAACAGGCTCCTTAATAGCAATTTCCTATGTAAATTTCGTTATTTTCCAGTTATTGGGAGTTATGGAGAGAGACGTGGCTACCACTGTCCAATTGTCTCCGGGTCGGGTGCTTCAAAGTTCAAACTTGCCCACAACTTCTGTTTTCTTAGCATCTGCTTCCAAGCTACTCGTGTTAAAGCCAAAGCTGGAATATTAAAGCTCATTAAGCTTTCTAATCAAGTTTGAACATGTTAAAACTCAGCACTTTTGGTTTATGATATCTAAAAAGTTCAAGCAACTCGAGATTGGTTCGATTAAAGGTGGTCTTCGTCTGTCTCATTCGGTTAACAAGCTAAGTAGCCTAAGCTTGAGAAAGATAATTTTCAAGTTCGTTAAGCTCATAACTAAGCTTAGACAATTCACAACTCAACTTATTCGGCTCGTTTATCAGCTTGAATTATACCATCTCTGGCCACAGTATCAGCACTACCACAGAGGAATTGAAAACAATGATAAAAAGCAAGCCTAAGTCCACAATGTGCAACTATGGATCCAAAAGTGTAAATGAGATGGTATACAGCAGATACAACTCGAATATTCCCATCCCTGCAACGTTAATTTGCAATCCTAATCTGAAAACTTTGATAGCCATGGATGAGCAATAGCAGCAAAAGTATGAATCATTTACAACAAAGGAGTGGGAAAAATGAAAAGTGTAAATGAGTAGGAAGAAAAAAGAAAAGGATCAATGTACTAGGGGGAATTAAATATGCATTATTTACAAAAATAAGTATTCGGTTATTTGAGAAAAATCAATATACTCTTGGCCACATCGAATTTCCCTTGACCGCTACGAATTACTCTTGGACGCGTTGAATTGCACTTGGCCACATCGAATTGCACTTGGCCACTCTAATTGCTCTTGGCTGAATCGAATTGCACTTGGACGCATCGAATCGCACTTGGCTGCTACGAATTACTCTTGTCCACCTCGAATTGCACTTGGCCGCATGTAATTGCACTTGGCCACGTTGAATTGCACTTATCCTCGTCGAATTGCAATAGGCCGCTTCAAATTGCAGTTGGCCGCGTTTAATTGCACCTGGCCGCATCGAATTGCAATTCGAGGCGGCCAAGTGCAATTTTAAGCGGGAAGAGTAGCTTGACGCGGCTAGGTGCAATTAGACGCGGCCAACTGCAATTCGACGCGGCCAACTGCAATTCGAAGCGGTCAAGTGCATTTCGATGCGGCCAAGTGCAATTTGATACAGTCAAGTGCAATTCGATGCTTTTAAGAATAATTTGTAGCGGCTAAGTGTAATTCGATGCGGTCAAAACTAATTTATCTATAGCTTATCTCACTTCTTGTAATGACTTGGATGCTCTCAACCTTAAATCTCCTTCTAATTTTGAGTTTGGATTAGGTTTTTTTAGTTGTTTATTTGCAGAAGATCATGTAATGGTGCCCATACCTATATAGAAGTGCAATTCGATGCGACCAAGAGCAATTCGATGCGACCAAGTGCAGTTCGATGCAGCCAAATGCTATTACGCCCTCGTATACGTATTGCATTAAGTAGTGTTTATCTTTCCGAGTTGACACCTTCAGACCGATGGTTTCCATGTCTGATTCCAATATGGCATCCAGACGTAACAAGTGAACCTAATTGCAATCAACTAATCCAATCAAACATCGTATATACCTTCACTGCCATAGTTGTAACAAGTTGGCACTGACATCCACACTGTTATGTTATCAGTTTTTGTTTTGGACTGATTTATATGAATTTTTGTCACAACTTTAATTGAGTGTCCTGGTAATGGACGGCATGATTATCGATCTCTCCAATTATCTCATTGGACTGCATACCAAGTTATTAAGCAAATGTCAATGACAGCTTTAAAGTACATATTTCATGTGCAAGTGTGCTCGCTGCTAATATGAAGAAGAAGAGAGCAAAAGAGAGAGAGACAGAGAGGCAGCTTGTGATCTAAGAATATATATTTCATTTAAAAACAGATATAATCTTCTACCATTCAACGTAGAAGAGAAAGAAAACAGATGAACCCTTAATAGCTTTGCAGCTGTTATTGTAGCAAAGATTTCAAATCAAACTAAGATATCAGTTGTTTGCAGAGCCATAAGCACTTGTTGTCCTAGGTGCATATTGTAACAAGCCTAGCTTACTTGAACATAACCAACTCTCGCGACTGTCAGACTATTTCAACTGGAGTACATGTGAGGGAAAGCAGCACAAAGAATCAAAATTACTATTACAGTTCTGAATCAGTGAGCAGGATTAAGATATTCATTGCCCCGGCCCCCATAAAAATTTAACTTGCTTGCATTGTAAAAAAATGACCTCGGAGTGACCGGAGCAAACCAGCAAAGATTGACTTGTTCTACATGTTTGATTCGCCCCTGGCGCATTCCTATGCGCTCCGAGCGCAGTCCTCAAAATTGTCGAAGAAGCCAAACTTTGCGCGCATGCTACGGACACTCACGAAATCCGATTTGCGCGTGGTTAGAACCGATAAAAAAAAAGCTTGTTAAATCTACTTTCTAATTGAAATGGTTTTGGTCGAAAATTGTTTGTAATTCAAAAAGACATGACCAAAATTGTATGTAAACGTTTGAGCCTTTCTTTGAACGAATCTCGATAATGAAATGATTTTCTTTATCCTTCCATGAAATGTGGATGGTCTATAAATTCTGTGGAACACTTAAGCAATGAACAAAAACTAAAGAATATGAGATTTGAGCATTGAATGAGACTTAAAATGGCTTAGTGGCTCCGATGATTTCTATAGTGGTATGCTTTCTACCCATTTTTCATGAACGAAACCTAAATATTTTTATAGCCGGATTCCACAATCTTTTAATACTTTTAAAACCCTATTTATCTATATAAAATAGGTCTTGATCCGATTTAAAATGACAAAGATGCGAGTGTTTTACCGGAATGAATTGTTTTTTGATCCACTGAGGGTAAAATGGCCACTTCTTCTGATTTATTAATAACTTTGAATCGGAACCAGTTGGGTTAGAAAGTAAATTCAATAAGCTTTGTAACGGCTCAAACCACCCGTAAAACAGAGTTCAGGAGTGTCCGAAGCAAGTCTGCAAAAATTGACTTGTTCTACAGCTTTGATGCGCCATGCGCCTCAGGCGAAATTTCATGCGCCCCAGGCGCGTGTCTGTGCGCCCCCGGCGCAGTCCTCTAAATTGCCTAACAAGCCAAACGTCGCGCGCATGCTATGGATACCCCCGAAATCCGATTTGCACGTGGTAAGAACCGTTAAAAACTTTGTTAAATCTACTTTCTAATTGAAGTGGTTTTGGTCCAAAATTGTTTATAATTCAAATGACGTGACCATTTTTCCCTCAATGAGTCTAAAAACACATCATTTGGATAAAATCCTTGTATTCCCCTCATTCTAAATCGGATCAAGACAAATTCTACGTTGATGAATATGATTTTCAAAGTCCTAAGGCATGATGGAAATGAATAATGAAAACAATAAAGTTTCAATTATGAAAAATTAGTCGGAAGCAGATAGATTTAAAGAGATCAGAGCCACTATGAAAGCAGGCTGATTTAAAGAAAATTCTTAAAGAGCTTTCCTACCACGAAAGATGTACATAATAAATTTTTTATTTTCTCCTCTCTTTTTGTGACTGCTATTGTTGGATAAGTGTGTTAGATTGTAGTGGCTAACATATAATGAGACATGTCTCAGTAGATTAGTTTGTATCAGCTAGGGTGCTATTTGTTAGATTCTTTGTACAAAAGGGTACTTTAGTCATTTGTATTGTAGGGTTGTATATATTCCCCTTTTCCCTGTTAATGAAATCAGAAGAGGAATTCTCACGCTCAATTCTCTCTCTCTCTAAATTCGTTCATGGTATCAGAGCATCACGATCTAGGGCACCAGATTTTTCCCACCTGGACTCTCGCCGACTACCAGCGACCTCCGGCGAACTTCGGCGAACCCAGGTTGTTCCCGTTTGAGGTCTCTCTACCTCCGGTTGGACTCGTTTTGAGTGTTTTTCTGGTGCCGATTGGGTATTTTTTCTGCTGCCTATTGCTTCCAAGATCTGGTATGTGCTCGTTTTTTATGTTTGTTGCTGTTGATCATCTCTGTAAGCTTCCGCTACCGCCTCTTTGCTTCTGAAAGTGACTGGGCCTGGTTATCCGAGGTCCCTTTTCATGTGTTTCGAAGCCTGTGGTTAGTTTACTCGTAACCCACTATTTAGGGGGCGTTTGCTGCACTTGAACAGTGATCCCAGCCTCGTCGGATCTTGCTGACTTTTTCACCGGACCAAGCTCAGCCTCGTCGATCAACTGAGTCAGATTCGGTTTTGATCTGGGTAACCTTCTTTTTTCGACAACTATTGCTTTTTCGATCAGTTTGGTGTTACTTTTGCTGAGCTGTTTGAGTTATAGTTAGCTGGGTTCCGTTTGATTGCACGTACGTCGACACTTTTTTTAGCGTCAAAGAGGATTTTTTGGACTTCATCTGTAACTTGCACTACAGTTTGAAGGGTGTGTGCCTCTATTATTCGGAGTTTGCAGTTTATTATTAGGACAGTTTCGTAGTCCCTGTTTGGGAGCTGTTTGGATTGTATTTGCCACTGTTGGGTACCGTTCTGCACTACGTACAGGATTGTTTCGAGCTATTTGGCAATTGACGGTATGTCGGAGGATCACAAGAATATTCATGTTGGTGGTACTCTTTCTCAGGGGGAATTACAAACTCTCAGGCGCCTACTGGCTAAGCTTGATACTCTGTCTTCCATAGCTTCTATTTCCACTACCTCCTTTGCTCACACAGGTATCCAACCTAGTGCATATACCGCTGCCACTTCTTCTCTTCCTTGGATAATAGATTCCGGTGCTACGGACCATATGACAGGTTGCTCTTCCTTTTTTGACTCCTACTCTACATGCTCTGGTAAGGACAAAGTTCGAGTAGCTGATGGATTCCTGTCTGCTATTTCAGGGAAAGGTTCCATTCACTACTCACCTACCTTACCTCTTTCTTCCGTTCTCCATGTTCCAAATTTTACTACTAATCTTATCTCTGTTAGTAGTCTCACACAATCTTTGAATTGTTCGGTAACATTTTTTCCCACTCATTGTGTATTTCAGGAACTGGGAACAGGAAAGACGATTGGTACTGGTAGAGCTCAGGATGGCCTGTATTTTTTGGAGTCTGTGCCTTGTTCATCTCTTACACCCTCACCCTTGGGTCATGCCCTTGAGGCGGATACGGGTTCAGCTCTTCCTCTATTGCATCAGTGGCACCGTAGACTTGGCCACCCTTCTTTTGGTATTTTAGAGAAACTTTTTCCTACTTTAACTAAACGATGTTCTAGAAGTAGGTTCTTTTGTGAAGCTTGTGAACTTGCAAAACATAGACGTTCCTTTTATGCTCCTGTTCATCAGAGGAGTGCTTCTCCTTTTATGGTTGTCCACACTGATGTCTGGGGTCCTTCCCCCATTACCTCTATTTCTGGTTATCGCTATTTTGTTACCTTTATTGACTGTCATTCTCGTATAACTTGGGTGTATCTACTCCGAGCAAAAAATGAAGTTTTCTCATGCTTTCAGTCTTTTCATAAGATGGTGCACACCCAATTTGATACCAACATCAAGATACTTCGTTGTGACAATGGGACTGAATATATGAATGGTCCCTTCAAGTCATATCTTGATGGCAATGGCATTCTTTTTCAAACTACTTGTGTGGGTACACCGCAACAAAATGGAGTTGCGGAAAGGAAGAACCGGCATCTTGCTGAGGTGGCTCGTTCTCTTATGTTTACTATGAATGTTCCTAAACATTTTTGGGGCGAGGCCATCCTTACAGCTTCTTATCTTATTAATCGAATGCCCTCCAGTGTTCTTCAATTCCGGACTCCCTTGGATTTCCTTCCTGGTAACTTTCGGGTCTCTACTCTTCCTCCTAAGATTTTTGGTTGTGTTTGTTATGTGCATGCTCCTCACCACCCCGGTGGAAAGTTAGATCCTAAAGCTCGTAAATGCATTTTCCTTGGCTACTCTCCCACTCAAAAGGGGTATCATTGCTATGACCCTCTTTCTCGAAAGAAATTTGTTTCAATGGATGTCACCTTTTGGGAACACCAACCCTTCTACCCTCTCTCGTCCCCATCTCTTCAGGGGGAGAGTTCTAGAGGGGAAGAGATGTTGACTAGAGGGGAAGAGATGTTGACACCTTGTGATTTTGATTTGTGGTACTCTCCCCCAACTGTTGGTGAGAGGGAGAATGTTGTTACAGGGGAGAACATTGGTGAGGGGGAGGAGGCATCTCCCAGCCTTAGTAATCCTGAAGGGGAGAGAGAGGAACCTGAATCTGAAGAAAGGGTAATGCCGGATGCAAGAGAAAGATTGGACAGACCTGAGTTAAAAACTTTCACTCGCAAGAAAAAGGGCCAACTTGGTGCATTACCACAGTACCAATCATCATCACCAGTTCTAGTTCCTGACGCTTCAACTGAGTCTTCTGGTAAATCTCCTTCCTCTATATCCCTTCCTTTTGATGATCTTGATGTGCCTATTGCTCATAGAAAGCCAATTCGTACACATAAAGTGCCGGCTCGATTATGTACCCAACATTCCATTTCGCAATTTGTTTCATATTCTCGTCTGTCTCCTTCGTACTCTACCTTTCTTTCTTCTCTTTCTTCTATACCTATTCCACAGGGTTGGAAGGAAGCTTTTGCAATTCCTAAGTGGAATGAAGCTATGGTAGAGGAGATGAAGGCCTTGAAGAAAAATGGCACCTGGGAGTTAGTGTCTCTTCCTCGGGGAAAGAAGGCAGTGGGATGTAAATGGGTGTTCACGGTTAAGCATAAAGCTGATGGCACTGTTGAGAGGTACAAGGCAAGATTGGTTGCCAAAGGCTATACTCAGACATATGGCATTGACTATGAAGAAACCTTTGCTCCAGTGGCCAAGATGAACTCTATTCGCACCTTGTTGTCCTGTGCCGCTACTCTAAACTGGCCACTTCAACAGTTTGATGTGAAGAATGCTTTTCTTCATGGTGATTTGGAAGAAGAGGTGTATATGGATATACCACCTGGTTTTTCTTCCTCTACCACTGAGGGCAAGGTGTGTAGGTTGAAGAAGACTCTCTATGGCTTGAAACAATCACCAAGAGCGTGGTTTGACAGATTTCTCAAGGCCATGTTGAAACTTGGATACACGCAGAGTCATGCTGATCAACTATGTTCACCAAGAGGAGTGATGGTAAGATTGCCATCCTTATAGTTTATGTGGATGACATAATTATGACAGGTGATGATGTGAATGAGCTTCAGATGCTTAAAATTCTTCTTGCCAAGGAATTTGAAATTAAGGAGTTGGGGGCGATGCAATACTTTCTTGGCATGGAGGTGGCTAGATCTGAGAAAGGGATCTTCATTTCCCAAAGGAAATATATTCTTGACCTCTTGGAGGAGACTGGGATGCTGGGGTGCAAGCCCGCTGACACTCCAATTGAGGTCAATCATCATCTTGGCAGCGTGGGAGAGCATGCGGATAAGGAAAGATATCAGAGACTTGTGGGTCGTCTGATATACTTATCTCACACACGTCCAGATATTTCTTATGCGGTGGGAGTTGTCAGTCAATTTATGCATGACCCTCGTTCTTCTCACCTTGATGCTGTTTATCGTATCTTGAGGTACCTAAAATCCTCTCCAGGCAAAGGTATTTTGTTTTCAAACCATGGTCATTTGAGGTTGGAATCCTTCACTGATGCAGACTGGGCAGGATCTATTGATGATAGACGTTCTACCTCTGGCTATTGCACTTTCCTTGGTGGGAATTTAGTTACGTGGAGAAGCAAAAAGCAATCCGTGGTAGCGAGGTCAAGTGCAGAAGCTGAGTACAGAGCCATGGCACATGGTGTTTGTGAGCTTTTATGGCTTCAAACTTTTTTGCATGATTTGGGAATTGTTGATCACAGTTCTATGAAACTGTACTGTGATAACAAGGCTGCTATCAATATCGCTCATAACCCTGTTCAACATGATCGGACAAAGCATATAGAGATTGATAGACACTTTATCAAAGAGAAGCTGAGCAGTGGTGTAATATGCATGCCTTATGTGAAATCCGAGGACCAATTAGCTGATGTGTTTACTAAAGGTCTTAGTAGTAAGGTGTTTCATCGTATCCTCTCCAAGTTGGGCATGATCAATATCTATGCACCAACTTGAGGGGGAGTGTTAGATTGTAGTGGCTAACATATAATGAGACATGTCTCAGTAGATTAGTTTGTATCAGCTAGGGTGCTATTTGTTAGATTCTTTGTACAAAAGGGTACTTTAGTCATTTGTATTGTAGGGTTGTATATATTCCCCTTTTCCCTGTTAATGAAATCAGAAGAGGAATTCTCACGCTCAATTCTCTCTCTCTCTAAATTCGTTCAAAGTGACTAGATTATGGTTTATGTATTTGCTTCAAGAGAGTGGAATTTCTTGCAAAACTTCCAATCATTTTCTGCATTTGTTCCTTGGTAGGAATTGGTGATTTTTTTTTTCTGTTGGGTTTTGTATATAAATCAATTGAGATTCTATGTCAAGTACTTTACCATATGCTTTTTCTTTCTTAGCTAGCGCTACATTGTTTTCGTTTTGTCATTCTGCCATTTAGAATAGTTAGATGATAGTGTAAATCATGGGTTGCGAATATTAACTGATGTTGTCCTTCCAATTGCAAGCAGTTAAACAGATTTGAAATGACAAGATTCGATGATGACAAAGTTTCTCAAATAAGTAGAGGGATTGTAGTTGCTAAGGATGGTTTGTTCGTCTTGAAGTGCGGGATTTTCGATTCATCCACATAAACATGTTTTTCCGGCGAATTTTTAGTTTGTAATTGAGTGTTTTTTGCGACTACCTGTATTTGACTCAGATATGCATTTTTGGATTCTATGGTTAACTAGCACAAATTGATCTTAGGTATTTCACTGTTTAATTCCTCTTTTTTCTTGTCAATGGTTCTTGCTTTTGTTAATATTGCTCATCCAGTCACTCTTAGCATTTGAAATTTTCGGAAAGCACAATATCAGACGGACGACAAATAGAAATTTATCTTCTATCTACGAATCACAAATTCAGTCTGAAAGCCTGTTTTCTCTTGCTGCTTGGTGACCGAAATGTATATAATGAAAATGCAAAGAGTTTAGGTGGCGCTGACTGAACAATAAATGGAAATTGAGAACACAAATTTTGACAGCTAAAGCCCAAGGGTGCGGCTTCGCATCAGTGAAAGAAGAGAGCAAACAGGCTCCTCAATAGTAATTTCCTACGTAAAGTTCGTTATTTTCAAGTTATTGGGAGTTATGGAGAGAGACGTGGCTACCACTGTCCAATTGTCTCCGGGTCGGGTGCTTCAAAGTTCAAACTTGCCCACAACTTCTGTTTTCTCAGCATCTGCTTCCAAGCTACTCGTGTTCGAGTACGAGCTTGTATATGCTAGATGAAAGCACGTTTAAGATCGAATTGTTAAGTAATCAAACCAAAGCTGGAATATTAAAGCTCATTAAGCTTTCTAATCAAGTTTGAACATGTTAAAACTCAGCACTTTTGGTTTATGATATCTAAAAAGTTCAAGCAACTCGAGATTGGTTCGATTAAAGGTGGTCCTCATCTGTCTCATTTGGTTAACAAGCTAAGTAGCCTAAGCTTGAGAAAGATAATTTTCAAGTTCGTTAAGCTCATAACTAAGCTTAGACAATTCAGAACTCAACTTATTCGGCTCGTTTATCAGCTTGAATTATACCATCTCTGGCCACAGTATCAGCACTACCACAGAGGAATTGAAAACAATGATAAAGAGCAACCCTAAGTTCACAATGTGCAACTATGGATCCAAAAGTGTAAATGAGATGGTATACAGCAGATGCAACTGCAGCGACTACAACTCGAATATTCCCATTCCTGCAACGTTAATTTGCAATCCTAATCTGAAAACTTTGATAGCCATGGATGAGCTATAGCAGCAAAAGTATGAATCATTTACAACAAAGGAGTGGGAAGAATGAAAAGTGTAAATGAGTAGAAAGAAAAAAGAAAAGGATCAATGTACTAGGGGGAATTAAATATGCATTATTTACAAAAGTAAGTATTCGGTTATTCGAGAAAAATCAATATACTCTTGGCCACATCGAATTTCCCTTGACCACTACGAATTACACTTGGACGCGTTGAATTGCACTAGGCCACATCGAATTGCACTTCGCCGCTCAAATTGTTCTTGGCCGAATGGAATTGCACTTGGACGCATCGAATCGCACTTGGCTGCTACGAATTACTCTTGTCCGCCTCGAATTGCACTTGGTTGCATGTAATTGCATTTGGCCACGTTGAATTGCACTTATCCTCGTCGAATTGCACTAGGCCGCTTCGAATTGCAGTTGGCCGCTTGTAATTGTAGTTGGCCGCTTTTTTTTGCACTTGGCCGCATCGAATTGCACGGCCAACTGCAATTCAAGGCGGCCAACTGCAATTGTAAGCGGCCAAGAGTAGTTTTACGCAGCCAGGTGCAATTCGAAGCGGTCAAGTGCAATTCGATGCGGCCAAGTGCAATTCGATGTGGCCAAAAGAGCAATTCTATACGGTCAAGTGCAATTCGATGCGTTTAAGAATAATTTGTAGCGGCTAAGCGTTTAAGAATAATTTGTAGCGGCTAATTGTAATTCGATGCGGTCAAAACTAATTTGTCTATATCTTATATCACTTCTTGTAATGACTTGGATGCCCTCAACCTTAAATCTCCTTCTAATTTAGAGTTTGGATTAGGTTTTTTTAGTTGTTTATTTGCAGAAGATCACGTAATGGTGCCCATACCTATATAGAAGTGCAATTCGATGCGGCCAAGAGCGATTCGATGTGACCAAGTGCAGTTCGGTGCAGTCAAATGCAATTACGCCCTAGTATATGTATTGCATTAAGTAGTGTTTATCTTTCCGAGTTGACGCCTTCAGACCGATGGTTTCCATGTCTGATTCCCATATGGCATCCAGGCGTAACAAGTGAACCTAATTGCAATCAACTAATCCAATCAAACATCGTATATACCTTCACTGGCATAGTTGTAACAAGTTGGTACTGACTTCCACACTCTTATGATATCAGTTTTTGTTTTGGACCGATTTATATGAATTTTTGTCACAACTTTAATTGAGTGTCCTGGTAATGGACGGCATGATTATCGATCTCTCCAATTATCTCATTGGACTGCATACCAAGTTATTAAGCAAATGTCAATGACAGCTTTAAAGTACATATTTCATGTGCAAGTGTGCTCGCTGCTAATATGAAGAAGAAGAGAGCAAAAGAGCGAGAGACAGAGAGGCAGCTTGTGATCTAAGAATATATATTTCAGTTAAAAACAGATATAATCTTCTACCGTTCAACGTAGAAGAGAAAGAAAACAGATGAACCCTTAATAGTTTTGCAGCTGTTATTGTAGCAAAGATTTCAAATCAAACTAAGATATCAGTTGTGTGCAGAGCCATAAGCACTTGTTGTCCTAGGTGCATATTGTAACAAGCCTAGCTTCCTTGGACATAACCAACTCTCGCGACTGTCAGACTATTTCAACTGGAGTACATGTGAGGGAAATCAACACAAAGAATCAAAATTACTATTACAGTTCTGAATCAGTGAGCAGGATCAAGATATTCATTGCCCCAGCCCCCATAAAAATTTACCTTGCTTGCATTGTAAACAAATGACCTCGGAGTGATCGGAGCAAACCAGCAAAGATTGAGTTGTTCTACAGCTTTGATTTGCCCTTGGCGCATTCCTGCGCGCTCCGGGCGCAGTCTTCAAAATTGCCGAAGAAGCCAAACTTTGCGCGCATGCTACGGACACTCACGAAATCCGATTTGCGCGTGGATAGAACCGTTAAAAAAAAAGCTTGTTAAATCTACTTTCTAATTGAAATGGTTTTGGTCGAAAATTGTTTGTTATTCAAAAGACATGACCAAAATTGTATGTAAACGTTTAAGCCTTTCTTTGAACGAATCTCGATAATGAAATGATTTTCTTTATCCTTCCATGAAATGTGGATGGTCTATAAACTCTGTGGAACACTTAAGCAATGAACAAAAACTAAAGAATACGAGATTTGAGCATTGAATGAAACTTAAATTGGCTTAGTGGCTCCGATGATTTCTATAGTGGTATGCTTTCTACCCATTTTTCATGAACGAAACCTAAATACTTTTATAGTCGGATTCTACAATCTTTTAATACTTTTAAAACCCTATTTATCTATATAAAATAGGTCTTGATCCGATTTAAAATGACAAAGATGCGAGTGTTTTACCGGAATGAATTGTTTTTTGATCCACTGAGGGTAAAATGGCCACTTCTTCTGATTTATTAATAACTTTGATTCGAAACCAGTTGGGTTAGAAAGTAAATTCATTAAGCTTCGTAACTGTTCAAACCACCCATAAGACAGAGTTCAGGAGTGTCCGAAGCAAGTCTGCAAAAATTGACTTGTTCTACAGCTTTGATGCGCCATGCGCCTCAGGCGCAATTTCATGCGCCCCAGGCGCGTGTCTGTGTGCCCCCGGCGCAGTCCTCTAAATTGCCGAACAAGCCAAACGTCGCGCGCATGCTATGGATACTCCCGAAATCCGATTTGCACGTGGTAAGAACCGTTAAAAACTTTGTTAAATCTACTTTCTAATTGAAGTGGTTTTGGTCCAAAATTGTTTATAATTCAAATGACGTGACCATTTTTCCCTCAATGAGTCTAAAAACACATCATTTGGATAAAATCCTTGTATTCCCCTCATTCTAAATCGGATCAAGACAAATTCTACGTTGATGAATATGATTTTCAAAGTCCTAAGGCATGATGGAAATGAATAATGAAAACAATAAAGTTTCAATTATGAAAAATTAGTCGGAAGCAGATCGATTTAAAGAGATCAGAGCCACTATGACAGCAGGTTGATTTAAAGAAAATTCCTAAAGAGCTTTCCTACCACGAAAGATGTACATAATAAATTTTTTATTTTCTCCTCTCTTTTTGTGACTGCTATTTTTGGATAAGTGACTAGATTATGGTTTATGTATTTGCTTCAAGAGAGTGGAATTTCTTGCAAAATTTCCAATCATTTTCTGCATCTGTTCCTTGGTAGGAATTGGTGGTTTTTTTTTCCCGTTGGATTTTGTTTATAAATCAATTGAGATTCTATGTCGATTACTTTACCATATGCTTTTTCTTTCTTAGCTAGCGCTGCATTGTTTTCGTTTTGTCATTCTGCCATTTAGAATAGTTAGATGATAGTGTAAATCATGGGTTGCTAATATCAACTGATGTTGTCCTTCCAATTGCAAGCAGTTAAACAGATTTGAAATGACAAAATTCGATGATGATCAAGTTTCTCAAATAAGAAGAGGGATTGTAGTTGATAAGGATGGTTAGTTCGTCTTGAAGTGCGGGATTTTCGATTCATCCACGTAAACATGTTTTTCCGGCGAATTTTTAGTTTGTAATTGAGTGTTTTTTGCGACTACCGGTATTTGACTCAGATATGCATTTTTGGATTCTATGGTTAACTAGCACAAATTGATCTTAGGTATTTCACTGTTTAATTCCTCTTTTTTCTTGTCAATGGTTCTTGCTTTTGTTAATATTGCTCATCCAGTCACTCTTAGCATTTGAAATTTTCGGAAAGCACAATGTCAGACAGACGACAAATAGAAATTTATCTTCTATCTACGAATCACAAATTCAGTCTGAAAGCCTGTTTTCTCTTGCTGCTTGATGACCGAAATGTATATAATGAAAATGCAAAGAGTTTAGGTGGCGCTGACTGAACAATAAATGGAAATTGAGAACACAAATTTTGACAGCTAAAGCCCAAGGGTGCGGCTTCGCATCAGTGAAAGAAGAGAGCAAACAGGCTCCTCAATAGCAATTTCCTACGTAAAGTTCGTTATTTTCAAGTTATTGGGAGTTATGGAGAGAGACGTGGCTGCCACTGTCCAATTGTCTCCGGGTCGGGTGCTTCAAAGTTCAAACTTGCCCACAACTTCTGTTTTCTCAGCATCTGCATCCAATCTACTCGTGTTCGAGTACGAGCTTGTATCTGCTAGATGAAAGCACGTTTAAGATCGAATTGTTATGTAAACAAACCAAAGCTGGAATATTAAAGCTCATTAAGCTTTCTAATCAAGTTTGAACATGTTAAAACTCAGCACTTTTGGTTTATGATATCTAAAAAGTTCAAGCAACTCGAGATTGGTTCGATTAAAGGTGGTCTTCGTCTGTCTCATTCGGTTAACAAGCTAAGTAGCCTAAGCTTGAGAAAAGATAATTTTCAAGTTCGTTAAGCTCATAACTAAGCTTAGACAATTCACAACTCAACTTATTCGGCTCGTTTATCATCTTGAATTATACCATCTCTGGCCACAGTATCAGCACTACCACAGAGGAATTGAAAACAATGATAAGAGCAAGCCTAAGTCCACAATGTGCAACTATGGATCCAAAAGTGTAAATGAGATGGTATATAGCAGATGCAACTGCAGCGACTACAACTCGAATATTCTCATCCCTGCAACGTTAATTTGCAATCCTAATCTGAAAACTTTGATAGCCATGGATGAGCAATAGCAGCAAAAGTATGAATCATTTACAATAAAGGAGTGGGAAGAATGAAAACTGTAAATGAGTAGGAAGAAAAAAGAAAAGGATCAATGTACTAGGGGGAATTAAATATGCATTATTTACAAAAATAAGTATTCGGTTATTCGAGAAAAATCAATATACTCTTGGCCACATCGAATTTCCCTTGACCGCTACGAATTACTCTTGGACGCATTGAATTGCACTTGGCCACATCGAATTGCACTTGGCCGCTCAAATTGTTCTTGGCCGAATTGAATTGCACTTGATCGCATCGAATCGCACTTGGCTGCTACGAATTACTCTTGTCCGCCTCGAATTGCACTCTGCCGCATGTAATTGCACTTGGCCACGTTGAATTGCACTTATCCTCGTCGAATTGCACTAGGCCGCTTCGAATTGTAGTTGGCCGCGTCTAATTGCAATTGGCCGCTTGTAATTGCAGTTGGCCGCGTTGAATTGCACTTGGTCGCATCGAATTGCACGGCCAACTGCAATTCGAGGCGGCCAACTGCAATTTTAAGCGGCCAAGAGTAGTTTGACGCGGCCAGGTGCAATTCGACGCGGCCAACTGCAATTCAACGCGGCCAACTGCAATTCGATGCGGCCAACTGCAATTCGATGCGGCCAACTGCAATTCGATGTGGCCAAGAGCGATTCGAATGACTTGGATGCCCTCAACCTTAAATCTCCTTCTAATTTAGAGTTTGGATTAGGTTTTTTTAGTTGTTTATTTGCAGAAGATCATGTAATGGTGCCCAGACCTATATAGAAGTGCAATTCGATGCGCCCAAGAGCGATTCGATGCGACCAAGTGCAGTTCGATGCAGCCAAATGCAATTACGCCCTCGTATATGTATTGCATTAAGTAGTGTTTATCTTTCCGAATTGACGCCTTCAGACCGATGGTTTCCATGTCTGATTCCCATATGGCATCCAGGCGTAACAAGTGAATCTAATTGCAATCAACTAATCCAATCAAATATCGTATATACCTTCACTGGCATAGTTGTAACAAGTTGGCACTGGCATCCACACTCTTATGTTATCAGTTTTTGTTTTGGACCGATTTATATGAATTTTTGTCACAACTTTAATTGAGTGTCCTGGTAATGGACGGCATGATTATCGATCTCTCCAATTATCTCATTGGACTGAATACCAAGTTATTAAGCGAATGTCAATGACAGCTTTAAAGTACATATTTCATGTGCAAGTGTGCTCGTTGCTAATATGAAGAAGAAGAGAGCAAAAGAGCGAGAGACAGAGAGGCAGCTTGTGATCTAAGAATATATATTTCAGTTAAAAACAGATATAATCTTCTACCGTTCAACGTAGAAGAGAAAGAAAACAGATGAACCCTTAATAGCTTTGCAGCTGTTATTGTAGCAAAGATTTCAAATCAAACTAAGATATCAGTTGTGTGCAGAGCCATAAGCACTTGTTGTCCTAGGTGCATATTGTAACAAGCCTAGCTTCCCTGGACATAACCAACTCTCGGGACTGTCAGACTATTTCAACTGGAGTACATGTGAGGGAAAGCAGCACAAAGAATCAAAATTACTATTACAGTTCTGAATCAGTGAGCAGGATCAAGATATTCATTGCCCCGGCCCCCATAAAAATTTACCTTGCTTGCATTGTAAACAAATGACCTCGGAGTGACCGGAGCAAACCAGCAAAGATTGACTTGTTCTACAGCTTTGATGCGCCCCTGGCGCATTCCTGTGCGCTCCGGGCGCAGTCCTCAAAATTGCCGAAGAAGCCAAACTTTGCGCGTCTGTGCCAAGTCCGCAAAATTGTGCTTGTCAAAAAAATTTGACAATGCGCCTGGGGCGCAATAGGGTGCGCCTGGGGCGCATCAAAATGCGCCTGGGCGCACAAAAGCTCCACAAAAAGGTCCAACTTTGAATGTGTGTCCCGAACACTCTGAAAATCCGATTTTCGCGTGGTTTGGACCATTAAAAAGCTTGTCCAATCTACTTTCTAACAAAGTAGTTTGGACCGCAGATGATTTATACGTAAGAATATTTGACAATTTTACCCTCAATGGGTAAAAAAATAATTTATTTCGGTAAAACGCTCGCAACTCCCTCATTTTAAATCAAGTCAAGACCTATTATATGTTGATAAATAGAGTTTTCAAATTACTACAAGATATTAGAATGCAACCATAAAAATGCTTAGCTTTAGTTCATGAAAAGTGGGTAGAAAGGAGACCGTTACAAAAATCTTCCGAGCTAATAAGTTGTACACCGTATTAGGATTTCCGTTAGAGGCATGTTATTGGTGTGTGATTGCAAACAACAAAATGAAGTTGTGACCACGCCATCGACGACCTAAATCTTGTGTCGTGTTTTAGCATAAGTAATCTTCGTGGAAAAGTTTTCACGAACTTTATTTATACCTGAAAAATCGTTAAACCTGTAAGTTTATTCCATCTTTCACCGGTAAGACCGATATATAAGATTTTGTAGTGCTACGGTGTGCACAATAAAAAGGTTGCCTTAAGTTTGTTTAGAACCCCAGTTCCAAGATTTCTTACTCTGTTTCTCAAGTCCTCCTCCTTCCCGCTAAGAATAACTTCGGTCCTCAAAAAATTACTCATTTGGCCACAAAGAATTACTCAGGGCCACAAACAAATACACTAGGCCGTGGGGAATTACTCTTGGCCGCAGAGAATTACTCCTAGCCGAAGAGAATTACTCTTGGCTGCGAGGAATTTCTCTTGGACGCTAAGACATAGACTTGGCAGCGAGGAATTACAATTGGCCGGGAAGAATTATTCTTAGCCGCAAAGAATTACTCTTGGCCGCAAAAAATTACACTTGACCTCTAATAATTACTCCGGCCGCGACTAATACTTGTTGCCAGGAGTAATTCTTCGCGGCCAAGTGTAATCCTTAGCGGCCATGAGTAATTATTCGCAGCCAAGTGTAATTCCTTGCGGTCAAGAGTAATTCTTCGCTGTTAAGAGTAATTACCCGCGGCCAAGAGTAATGCCGCAAAGAGTTACTCGTAGCTACGAATTATCATTTGGCCGCAAAAAATTACATGGGTGGCGTATATAAAAATCTATGACCTCCTAGAACTATGAATGTTATTGCCGAATGGAACTTAATTGAGAATGTGTAGAAGCCCCGCAAATGACCTTAGTGGCGTTGATGATCTTTGAACCGGTCCGCTTTAAACCAAATTTTCATAAATGATTCTTCACTAATTTCGTTGTTGGTTTTCATCGCCTTTTAGTACTTTGAAAATCCTATTTGTCAATATACAATTGGTCTCGGTCTGATTTAAAATGAGGGAGATACGAGCCTTTTATCAAAATAATTTTCTTTGACCCACTATGGGTAAAATGGTCATTTCAATTTATCTACGAATATCAAAACTACTTCGGTTAGAAACTAGATTGGACTAGCTTTTCAACGGTCTAAACCACATGCAAATCGGATTTCGGGTGTGTCCGTGCCAAGTCCGCAAAATTGTGCTTGTCAAAAAATTTTGACAATGCGCCTGGGGCGCATCAAAATGCGCCTGGGCGCACAAAAGCTCCACAAAAAGGTCCAACTTTGAATGTGTGTCCCGAACACTCCGAAAATGCGATTTTCGCATGGTTTGGACCATTAAAAAGCTTGTCCAATCTACTTTCTAACAAAGTAGTTTGGACCGCAGACGATTTATACGTAAAAATATTTGACAATTTTACCCTCAATGGGTAAAAAAATAATTTATTTCGGTAAAATGCTCGCAACTCCCTCATTTTAAATCAAGTCAAGACGTATTATATGTTGATAAATAGAGTTTTCAAATTACTACAAGATATTAGAATGCAACCATAAAAATGCTTAGCTTTAGTTCATGAAAAGTGGGTAGAAAGGAGACCGTTACAAAAATCATCCGAGCTAATAAGTTGTACACCGTATTAGGATTTCCGTTAGGGGCATGTTATTGGTGTGCGATTGCAAACAAGAAAATGAAGTTGTGACCACGCCATCGACGACCTAAATCTTGTGTCGTGTTTTAGCATAAGTAATCTTCGTGGCAAAGTTTTCAAGAACTTTATTTATACCTGAAAAATCGTTAAACCTGTAAGTTTATTCCGCCTTTCACCGGTAAGACCGATATATTAGATTTTGTAGTGCTACGTTGTGCACAATAAAAAGGTTGCCTGAAGTTTGTTTAGAACCCCAGTTCCAAGATTTCTTACTCTGTTTCTCAAGTCCTCCTCCTTGCCGCTAAGAATTACTTCGGTCCTCAAAAAATTACTCATTTGGCCACAAAGAATTACTCAGGGCCACAAACAAATACACTAGGCCGTGGGGAATTACTCTTGGCCACAGAGAATTACTCCTAACCGAAGAGAATTACTCTTGGCTGCGAGGAATTACTCTTGGACGCTAAGACATAGACTTGGCAGCGAGGAATTACAATTGGCCGGGAAGAATTATTCTTAGCCGCAAAGAATTACTCTTGGCCGCAAAAAATTACACTTGACCTCTAATAATTACTCCGGCCGCGACTAATACTTGTTGCCAGGAGTAATTCTTCGCGGCCAAGTGTAATCCTTAGCGGCCATGAGTAATTATTCGCAGCCAAGTGTAATTCCTTGCGGTCAAGAGTAATTCTTCGCTGTTAAGAGTAATTACCCGCGGCCAAGAGTAATGCCGCAAAGAGTTACTCGTAGCTACGAATTATCATTTGGCCGCAAAAAATTACATGGGTGGCGTATATAAAAATCTATGACCTCCTAGAACTATGAATGTTATTGCCGAATAGAACTTAATTAAGAATGTGTAGAAGCCCCGCAAATGACCTTAGTGGCGTTGATGATCTTTGAACCGGTCCGCTTTAAACCAAATTTTCATAAATGATTCTTCACTAATTTCGTTGTTGGTTTTCATCGCCTTTTAGTACTTTGAAAATCCTATTTGTCAATATACAATTGGTCTCGGTCTGATTTAAAATGAGGGAGATACGAGCCTTTTATCAAAATAATTTTCTTTGACCCACTATGGGTAAAATGGTCATTTCAATTTATCTACGAATATCGAAACTACTTCGGTTAGAAACTAGATTGGACTAGCTTTTCAACGGTCTAAACCACATGCAAATCGGATTTCGGGTGTGTCCGTGCCAAGTCCGCAAAATTGTGCTTGTCAAAAAATTTTGACAATGCGCTGGGGCGCATCAAAATGCGCCTAGGCGCACAAAAGCTCCACAAAAAGGTCCAACTTTGAATGTGTGTCCCAAACACTCCGAAAATGCGATTTTCGCGTGGTTTGGACCATTAAAAAGCTTGTCCAATCTACTTTCTAACAAAGTAGTTTGGACCGCAGACGATTTATACGTAAAAATATTTGACAATTTTACCCTCAATGGGTAAAAAAATAATTTATTTCGGTAAAACGCTCGCAACTCCCTCATTTTAAATCAAGTCAAGACGTATTATATGTTGATAAATAGAGTTTTCAAATTACTACAAGATATTAGAATGCAACCATAAAAATGCTTAGCTTTAGTTCATGAAAAGTGGGTAGAAAGGAGACCATTACAAAAATCATCCGAGCTAATAAGTTGTACACCGTATTAGGATTTCCGTTAGGGGCATGTTATTGGTGTGCGATTGCAAACAAGAAAATGAAGTTGTGACCACGCCATCGACGACCTAAATCTTGTGTCGTGTTTTAGCATAAGTAATCTTCGTGGCAAAGTTTTCACGAACTTTATTTATACCAGAAAAATCGTTAAACCTGTAAGTTTATTCCGCCTTTCACTGGTAAGACCGATATATAAGATTTTGTAGTGCTACGTTGTGCACAATAAAAAGGTTGCCTTAAGTTTGTTTAGAACCCCAGTCCCAAGATTTCTTACTCTGTTTCTCAAGTCCTCCTCCTTGCCGCCAAGAATTACTTCGGTCCTCAAAAAATTACTCATTTGGCCACAAAGAATTACTCAGGGCCACAAACAAATACACTAGGCCGTGGGGAATTACTCTTGGCCACAGAGAATTACTCCTAACCGAAGAGAATTACTCTTGGCTGCGAGGAATTACTCTTGGACGCTAAGACATAGACTTGGCAGCGAGGAATTACAATTGGCCGGGAAGAATTATTCTTAGCCGCAAAGAATTACTCTTGGCCGCAAAAAATTACACTTGACCTCTAATAATTACTCCGGCCGCGACTAATACTTGTTGCCAGGAGTAATTCTTCGCGGCCAAGTGTAATCCTTAGCGGCCATGAGTAATTATTCGCAGCCAAGTGTAATTCCTTACGGTCAAGTGTAATTCTTTGCTGTTAAGAGTAATTACCCGCGGCCAAGAGTAATGCCGCAAAGAGTTACTCGTAGCTACGAATTATCATTTGGCCGCAAAAAATTACATGGGTGGCGTATAGAAAAATCTATGACCTCCTAGAACTATGAATGTTATTGCCGAATGGAACTTAAATTAAGAATGTGTAGAAGCCCCGCAAATGACCTTAGTGGCGTTGATGATCTTTGAACCGGTCCGCTTTAAACCAAATTTTCAAAAATGATTCTTCACTAATTTCGTTGTTGGTTTTCATCGCCTTTTAGTACTTTGAAAATCCTATTTGTCAATATACAATTGGTCTCGGTCTGATTTAAAATGAGGGAGATACGAGCCTTTTATCAAAATAATTTTCTTTGACCCACTATGGGTAAAATGGTCATTTCAATTTATCTACGAATATCGAAACTACTTCAGTTAGAAACTAGATTGGACTAGCTTTTCAAAGGTCTAAACCACAAGCAAATCGGATTTCGGGTGTGTCCGTGCCAAGTCCGCAAAATTGTGCTTGTCAAAAAATTTTGACAATGCGCCTGGGCGCACAAAAGCTCCTCAAAAAGGTCCAACTTTGAATGTGTGTCCCGAACACTCCGAAAATGCGATTTTCGCGTGGTTTGGACCATTAAAAAGCTTGTCCAATCTACTTTCTAACAAAGTAGTTTGGACCGCAGACGATTTATACGTAAAAATATTTGACAATTTTACCCTCAATGGGTAAAAAAATAATTTATTTCGGTAAAACGCTCGCAACTCCCTCATTTTAAATAAAGCAAGACCTATTATATGTTGATAAATAGAGTTTTCAAATTACTACAAGATATTAGAATGCAACCATAAAAATGCTTAGCTTTAGTTCATGAAAAGTGGGTAGAAAGGAGACCGTTACAAAAATCATCCGAGCTAATCCGTTGTACACCGTATTAGGATTTCCGTTAGGGGCATGTTATTGGTGTGCAATTGCAAATAAGAAAATGAAGTTGTGACCACGCCATCGACGACCTAAATCTTGTGTCGTGTTTTAGCATAAGTAATCTTCGTGGCAAAGTTTTCACGAACTTTATTTATACCTGAAAAATCGTTAAACCTGTAAGTTTATTCCGCCTTTCACCGGTAAGACCGATATATAAGATTTTGTAGTGCTACGTTGTGCACAATAAAAAGGTTGCCTGAAGTTTGTTTAGAACCCCAGTTCCAAGATTTCTTACTCTGTTTCTCATATGATTACCGTTCCACAGGGTGATTTTGAGCTACTCCTTTTGTATGTCTTTGATGTATCCTACAAAGTCCTTCAAGCATTAATGCCCTGCTGAAACCATAACAATCATAGTCTATGTATCATACAAAGGTGAAATTTCCTAAACTTATAGATATGGAGATGAATTAAGAGTTATGCTCACAATTAACTACAGCCTACAGCCGCTGTAGCAAAATCATACATGGGCTTTACTTATTGTGGTGGCTGGCTTTCTCTGGTTAGACCTTGTGGCTTGGATGGTTGAGACTTGGATGTGGACGGACTAGACCTGCACACGAAACGACCGCGTTAGTGCCCAAACCCGGAGCGTGGTGTCCAGGGCAGGCACTCCGACGCTCTAGTCAGTAAACAGGAGAGGAGATATTGAGATGTAGTCTAGGGTTTGAGAGAGTATTCTGAACGTACCTTATTTTAGAGGTGAATACCTCCTTATATAGCCACAGGGAATGCAGAGTCCAAATCCCATTAGGATACTTATTCGTTGTATGATGAGCCCGCCTATCTCGGATCCAGATAGACATCTCAATCTTGAACCCATCCAATCTCCTATACTCCGCTCCTGAATATAAGGGATTAGATAAGACGTGAGGTTGCCTTCCCCTGCCCAACTCTCCATAACTTTCTCTCCAAGTTAGGGGACAGGGGGCTCGGCGAGCGTAGGTCCTGCCGGACTGTTTGGTACGGCAGTGATGACTTCAACAGGGGCAATCTCCAGCCCGTTCGGCGGAGAACCGCCGAACTAGATCATATAGATGGATACACACGCCGAACCAGACCGTTCCCTTCCGTGGATCGACACTTCGGTTATCTTTATCCAGGCCCGGCCATACTCGGATCGGCTACCGACCCATACCGCCGACCCATGGGTAGCAGGTTCACTGCCCCGGCTAATTGGTGCAACGTGGCCACCGTCCTGGTCCCTCCGCCGGACCACGCCCTCCACAATAGCCCCTCAACCTCTTCCTCCTTTGCAAAAGATGGGAGGGGTTGACCACATAAGGAAGACTTGCTACCGAGGGCGTCCTGAGGCAAACGTGCCGAGCGTATACCGCCGGTCCAGTGTGGGCTAGTGAAAGAGCCTTCTCAAAACTTGGGGTAATGATGCATCCACAGCAACCGAGGGCTGATGGGACCGCAGGGGGTCAGAGATCGAACGGTCCATCAGGAAATTCAAACGGCGTGGGGTGCCACGTGGCGGAAGGGGAAACGACGCCGGTACGAAACGGTGCAGGCTTTCCACGTGGCATGAAGAGAGTGGGTGGAGCGGCGACGCTTCGGTTCTCGCGTTCGACGCTTAGGGTTCCACCCAGCCCTCCCATCCGCTATATAAGAGGGGAGGCGAGACAGAAGAATGGTTTTTTCCTCTCGCCTCTCGCTCTGCAACTCCAACAGCTGCTGCTACTCCGATCGCCTCCGTTGCTCCGCCACTCGCCGCCATCCAGTTCCAGTCTTCTCTCAGGTAACTCCGCTACCCCTTCTGATTCTTTCTAAGTCTTACAAGATGCAACACTCCAAGCACATCCCCACATTTGCACAAAAACTTGTTCTATGTGAATAGTGTCGTTCTCCAATGGCTGCCCGCAACCGTGGGCCGCCGTCTGGACTGCCAACAACGGCGGTCCTCCACCGAGCTAATCCCACCACTTGATAAGAAACCATGGCTTCCGCCGAGGAGGATCCTAAAGGGCCCCCCTCGGCAGGGATCTAGATGCAGATGAGTAGCCATGCTGAAGTAGAAATTCTCATCACCCCTTCTATTTCTTCCTCTGTTTAGGTCTTCAGCATGGTGGATCCTAACTCATACCTGCCGAGCATCGATCCTGCAGCGTACCCAGACCTCCAAGAGACCATCCAGGCGCTCGGCAGAGGATACAGGAGCTTCAATGAAAGCTCCAGCAACTTTGCTCAGCGGTCCGGTGGTCCAATCATCCCTGGCATCCACATCCCCCTCCAAATTGACGACAGGTCCTCCAGGGACATCCTCTATGGGAGGAGTGACTCCCCCGGCGAATCCGCCGAGGGAGACACACACGGCTCCGTCCCGGAAGAGGCCAATAGGGAACGTACAGCCACCGGGGCCCAGGCCAGCACGTCGACCTCGGCTGATGCACCGCCGAGCACCTCTGATACAGCAGGAGGTGCCGAACCACCCCCGCCGAGGGACGTCGATCTCATTCCCCCGCTACCAACGGGTCTTGGACCCATGCCGTACAGTCACTTCTACGGCGATGGGCCGGGTGGCTTCACACAAGCCTTCCGGACTAAATACTCCATTCCAGACGATGTCCTTGTCGAAAGGGTTACCTCCGAAAGGATTCCCTTCGGCGAAGACTTCATCGTCCTACCCTTGTACGCAATCACCGAGGGAGGGGTAAGGTTCCCCATGAAACCCTTCCTTCGCTCCTTCTTGGCAGATTACAACCTTGCACCGATCCAGGTTCCAGTCAACAGCTGGCGCATCCTGAGCTCGGCGGCAAGGTTGGCAGAGATCAACAACTTGCCATTCACCCTTGGGGACCTGATGCTAATGTACGTGGTATCAAGGATCCCCAAGTACGACAAGTACTACCTCACCACCCGCCAATACTTTGACCACCTAGTGGATCGCCTCTACGACACTGAAAAGTGGTGGATGGTCCTGGTCAAGGTGTCCGGCAACTTCGAGTGGGGTCCCATTGACCCCTTACTCGACTACCCCTTTCCAACCAGGAAAGGTTCGGAGATCAACAGGCCTCACAAAATCCCTCGAGTGCGAGGGTTCCCCGGCCAAGGGGACAAGCCCGGTATATATCTCTCTCTATGTATTGTCTTGTATATTGATTTTGTATCCATTCATACTCATCACTGGTAAGTGGACGAACCTGATCGCCCTGCTTCGGTGCCCTAACCGAGACGCGCCGACCCTCCTCGACTACAAGCCTTTCTACCACGGGTACGTAGGCCGAAAGAACAAAGACAATATGGTAAGGAAAAAGGTCAACCTTTCTACCTTCGCCGGGGAGGCACTGAAATTGCAGTACCTGGCCCAAGACCTCTCTACCTCCGGACTGCCCAAAAGGGAGGAGAAGGTACAAGCTCCTGTCAACAAGCCGGAGCCCCAGGGTCCGCCCACCGAAGCTGCTGCTGTGGTACCACCACGTCCCTCTCGCCGAAGAGAGAAGAGCTCAACCGCCGAGGGGGAGGGCCCCCATATTGCCAAGAAGGCCAGAGTCTCAAAAGAGGACGTGCAGGTCTTCAGCCCCGGCCATCCTGAAGGTGCAACCTCGGAGCCTTTTGTTCCGAGCCTGGTTTGTACTGACGGGCACGTGATCTCTACCGGCGACAGCCTGGGGGAGATCCCCCATCTGGCCATGACCCTCTTAAAGGGCCTGGCCCTCCCAAAGGACATGGAGAAGCTGCCATCCGGCAAGGCCGACAACATGGCCGAACTGTGCCTTCACCTTGCCAAGGTATGGATTCCCAACCTTAACCTCAAAGTTGAATATCCCTTCTCAAATGCTAACTTTTTTCTTTTCCTTTGGCAGGCCGGGCAATGTGCCAGTAAAGCCTTCTCTGACATGGAGGTCCTCCTTGAAACGAAGAAAACCCAAAGGGGGGACCTCCAGGCCATGAGGAAGGAGGTGAAGAAGGCCAACGACCAAATCGAGGCGTTGGAGGCTCAAGTTGCCGGGGCCAAGGCTGGCCTGGAGGAGAGGGACCGCTTGGTGCTGAAGCTTAAGGAGATTGAAGCCGAGCGGGACCAACTCAAGGAGGAGAAGAAGCGGCAGGAGGATGAGCTGTCGGCCAAGCTGGAGGAGGCCGCCGATGCGGGGTACAACGAGGCCGGTGAAGACTACAAGGAGCAGGTGGAAGTCCTTGTCACAAAGGCTTTCAAGGAAGGAGAGCGGAAGGGTTTTAAAGACGCTCATGCCTCCTCTTTCCTTCTTGGATTCCACGTCGGCCTAGACTATGCCGACGTCTCCAAGGATGACCACCGAAGGGAGAACCCAGTGGTGCCATCCGTGGATTTGCCGAGGCACCTGCTTCTGGCTGAAGAGGCCAACCCAGCCGCTGACGTGCCACCGAGCCCTGTTGGTCAGCCCAACCCAACGGTTGACAAGCCGCTGAGTTCGGCCGAGCCAACCAAACCTGCTGAAAACCCAGACTCCAGCGCGGCCGAGCCCATCACCCACACCGAGCAGTCTAACCCCACTCCTGTGGAGCTGCTGAAATCTACGGAAGCCCCCACCGTAGTGTAGAATTTATATTGTATTTTGTAGAATCGAGGGTCGGCAAAAGTATCTTGTTCAGCCGAGCCCCTGTTTTTGATTTGTAATGGACCAACTTTTGGTATGATGAAAGTTTCAAGTTTTCTGTCTCTGTTTCATACTTTTTGCACTTCATGCATGTTAAGACTCATGTATTGCACTTCATGCACATGGTTTAACAAAAAATCTCTCTAATAAGTATCCGTCCCAGCTCGCCGTACCCAGCCCCTGATCCGGAGGAAACCTACCACCGAGGTTGGTTCCGCCGGATCAAAAGGAACGGCCGAAGCTGGGAATGCCCCCTTCAGGATATGGCATGCAAAAGTTCTTGCCGAACAGAATCTGATAAAGCGTGCCTCGGCAAACCGAGCATAAAAATACCATCGAGGCTAACAAAACACATATGGAAAACAGAAACAAACTAGTTTTTATTGAAACAAATCTTTGCAAAAAACTGAAGGCTTAACACATAGCCGAGGCGAAAAGCCAAAAGAAAATTAAGCGTAAAACTTTCGAAGAAGCTGTGCGTTCCAGTGGTTCGGTATCGCCGTACCATCCATCTCGGCGAGTTCATATGAGCCATAGCCAACCTTCTTAACCACCTGGAATGGACCTTCCCACTTCGGCATGAATTTCTTCAAATGTTTCTTTTGTACTATCTGCCGAAGGACAAGATCATCCACATTGAAGGGGCGGCTCCGCACATTCTTGTTATAACTCCGAGCCAACTGCTGCTGATAAGCTGCATATTTAATGTGGGCATTGTCTCGAAGCTCATCTGCTCGATCTGCTTCGGCGGCTAGCATTGCATCGTTCGTTGGAACGTCAAATGTTGCAGTTCGAGACGTAGGCCGAGTAACAGCTACAGGGAGCACGGCCTCGACGCCGAACGCCATGGAGTAAGGAGTACGACCAGTGCCGCGCCGTGGAGTGGTTCGGTAGCCCCATAGAACATCAGGCAACTCTTCCGCCCACTTGCCGCGCTTGTTTCTGAGTCGGCGCTTCAGGCCGGCAGAGATAGCTTTGTTGGCAGCCTCGGCCTGTCCGTTTCCCTGAGGATAGGAGACTGAAGCTGTCTTCATCTGTATGCCGCGCCTCTTGTATATGGCCTTAATTGCGTCGGCGACAAACTGGGTACCGTTGTCTGACACAATGGCGTACGGTACGCCGAACCTGGTAAAAATATGTTTCCAAAGGAAACTTTCCACATCGGCGGCGGTGATTGTTATGAGTGCTTTGGCCTCTACCCACTTGGTATAATAATCCGTAGCAGTGATGATGTGGGTAAAGCCGCCAGTAGCCTTCGGCAGCTTGCCAATAATATCCACCCCCCATTGAGCAAAGGGCCAAGGACTAGAAACCGGTTGCAACGGTAGGGTCGGCTGGTTTATAAGAGGAGAATGCTTTTGACAAGACTTGCATTGCTTGGCAAACTCTGTGGCCGTATGTACCATCCTCTTCCACCAATAACCCTGGGAAAGGGCACGGTCGGCCAAGGACCGACCGCCGGTGTGACAACCAGCACTTCCTCCATGCAACTCTTCGAGAATGCCGGGCACCTCCTGCTCTTGCACCACGCGGAGATCTGGACCAGTGTATGATCGGCGGTACAGTGTGCCGGAGGGATCGAGGAAATAGGAAGCAGATTGACAACGGATCTTATGGGCTTCCTTCCGGTCGGCCGGAAGCACGGCGTGCTTCAAATAGGAGACGAGGGGGTCCATCCAACTCGGCGCCTCATGGATGTCCATCACCTCATGTGGCTCCGGCTCGAAGCTCGGTGATGGGACTTCGCCGAGGACGATCGTTCTCTCCCCTCCCTGATCGGCACATACGGCTCCCAGTCCGGCAAGAGCATCGGCATGAGAATTGAGATCACGACCCACATGGTCAAAAAATACATTTTTGAATGAACCAGCCAAGGCAACAACTTGGCTTACGTACTTGTTCATGCGTGCATCCTTAGCCTCATAATCATCATTGAGCTGATTAACAACGAGCTGTGAATCGCTGTAAACCTGAACTTCTTCAGCACCCATATGCCGAGCTAACTTGAGTCCGGCAATGAGGGCCTCATATTCCGCCTCGTTATTGGTTGCTGGAAACCCGATGCTTAATGAATGCTCGTGCAAGGTCCCGCTTGGCGACACCAGAACAATCCCAGCACCAGCCCCTCGGTTATTAGATGCTCCGTCTACATGGAGTCTCCAAGCGTGCCCGGTGAACAAGCTTGCTCGGCGTGAAGGGATGGGCCGCTTCGTGATATATTCTTCGTGAGCTGGATGGCTCGACCGAGGTCCAGGGGCATGCCCGGTGGACTCTCTGGCCAAGTCCTCTCCACCGCCTCTGCCGTCTTCCACCCCAGGGGAGAACTCAGCGACAAAATCAGCCAACACCTGACCTTTGATTGCCGTTCTAGCCTGATAACGGATATCAAAGTTTGCCAACTCCAAGGACCACTTGCACAATCTGTTGGAGAGATCTGCCTTGCGTAACACCGCTCTCAAAGGGTACTCGGTAATGACCACAATGGTGAAGCTCTGGAAGTACGGCAGGAGCTTCCTCTTCGCCATTACCAATGCCAAAGCCAGTTTTTCTATTGGGAGGTAGCGAGTCTCGGCGGGGAGAAGCGCCTTACTAATGTAGTAGACTGGCTTCTGGTCCGTGCCCGTTACACTCTTTGAGGTTTCCTGCCGAACCAGGACAGCACTAACAGCATGCTCGGAAACTGCAAGGTAGAGGTGAAGCTCGTCCCCTTCCTTGGGCACAACCAGCAAAGGAGCCTGGGATAGACATCTTTTCAGCTCGGTGAGAGCGTCGTCGCAGTCCGACGTCCATACGAAGCTTCTTCGGCTGTTGCCTTTAATCGATTGAAAGAACGGTCGGCAGATATCCGAAGACTTGCTGATAAAGCGATTAAGGGCGGCAGCTATGCCGGCGAGGCGCTGAACCTCCCTCACCGTGGCCGGAGCCCTGATTTCCTGTATGGCCTTGATCTGACTTGGGTCGGCCTCAATTCCTTGGCGAGTAACCAAATGTCCAAGGAATTTGCCAGAGCCAACGCCGAATGCACATTTTTCAGCATTCAGTTTCAAGCCGAACCTCTTGAGAACACCAAAAATTTCGCCGAGGTGGAGAAGATGATCGGCTGCTTCCTTACTTTTGGCTACCATATCGTCAATGTAAGCCTCCATTATTCTGCCGAGGATCCCTTTGAACAGCAGAGCTACCATACGCTGGAATGTGGCCCCGGCGTTTTTAAGCCGAACGGCATCACTAAGTAACAGTAAGTGCCACTGGGAGTGATGAACGCCGTTTTCTCCTGATCCTCCTCATCCATAGCAACTTGATGGTATCCTCTGTAAGCGTCCATAAAACTTAGCCGAGCATACTGCTTGCGACCTTAATGTGTATTGCAATAAGAGAACCCCAAGCGTAGGGTTAGGTCGGTTGAAAGCATAATAAAACCCGGAAGTCCGGGATCGATTCCACAGGGAGCGCGTCCATATAGTTAACTTCGGAGATTAGCGAATGTCGAGAGTTTAGCGTTAGGGCCGCCAACCAAATTCGGCGTTGAGACGGCCAACTGATTGATTTTGGGAAAATGGCTACTTAACCTAACTACGGCTTTTTAACTGGAGATTAACTAAAGATTAGGTTAAAGGATAACTAACATCCATAACTCAAAAGCACCCTTGTTTCTCTCTTTCAAAATGACTGGTAAACAAATTAGGGTTTTGGGAATATTTTGACAAACGCTCGGAAAGACATAGCCCTAAGCATCACGTGTGGCAAAGAATCGAAACCCTTGCCTACAAATGATCAAAGGGGTTAACATCTCCAAGCTTTGCTACGTAAAAATACCCTAAATCATGTTTACTCTTTGAAAATTGATTTTAGAGAGAGAAGAACAAGGAATACTCTTGGTTACGGGATGTTAATCATCCCATAACCTAACCTTGCTACACTACTCAACCATAATCACAAGAGAAGTGGAATGAACAAGGGTAAGGGAAGGGGAAAACGAAATCATGCTCAACTTGGAAATAAACACTTGATTAATGAAGAACCCAAATTAACTTACACTTTTAATGAAGAGCAACCACCCCTAAACCCACCAATCAATGCTCCATTAATGAGTCTTTGAGAGTTGGAGAAGAGAGGGAGGTAGAGAGAGAAAAAGCTAGCTGAAAAATGATCCAAGATGACCTAAAAAACGTGTAAAGGGGGCTTATATAGTACCCCTTTTTAGTTACAAAAGAAAAAGAAAAAGAAAATAGAAATCTGCAGAAACTGGGGAATGTCTACCGGTAGACATTGCCATCTACCGGTAGAACGGCTGCGTGGCAAGAACTGAAGCTGCTTTGACTGGAATTTCTACCGGTAGACATTGATCTCTACCGGTAGACATTGGCCGATCCAAATTGGCTCAAAATGATGGCCTCACTGATCTGGGATTGAACCGGTAGACTTTGAATGTCTACCGGTAGACATTGTGTTTGGTCAGTCCTTCTCAGCAGCTCACTGCAGGTTTGGTTCCGGGGCTTCCACGACAATCCCCAAGCTCCGGAATCGCTCCGGTAGGAGCCCTCGGATCACCGAACGTTGTTGGAGCGAAGCTTGGCTTTAATCAAGCCTTATTGACGAGAAAAACCTGTAATCACCAAAAACGCACCTTTCGCGCAATATCAATCAAAAACAAGGAGTTATGCGCGTGAGCGTGGCAAAAATGAGCGAGATAAGCCCGGTTATAAACACTATCACGGGCTTATCACATACCCAGCGGTAGCATCCACCAACTGATTGATCCAAGGGCAAGGGAAACAGTCCTTTGGGCATGCGTCGTTCAGATCGGTGAAGTCGACACAGACGCGCCACTTGCCGTTCTTCTTCCGGACCACCACCGGATTTGCTAGCCATGTTGGATATTGGACTTCTCGAATAGCCCCGGCGTCAAGGAGGCGTTCTACCTCTTCGTTAACTGCGTCGGCATGTAGGGCCGAGGATCGCCGAGGCTTCTGCACAACAGGCCTCCTAGCCGGATCAACATTCAAAGAATGTTTTATCACGTCGGGACTAACGCCCGGCATTTCATATGGAGTCCAAGCAAAGACTTCCATGTTTTCTTTGAGGAACTCGACCATCTGCGTTTTCTCGACCTCATCAAGAGCCGAGTCAACGAGAAAAGAACGGGTCCCATCTTCATTGACCGCAATCCGGACCAAGTCTTCCACGGCCCTGTCGCTTGCCGGTCTTCCAACCTCTTCAGGCCCTTGCAGTGCCTCTCTCGTTTTCTCTTCGGTGGTGGCCTCATCTACCAACTCAGGTACCTCTATACTTTGTACCTCCTTTGCTCGGCCCTTTCCGCGGACGGAGTTTACGAAACACTTCTTTGAGGCCACCTGGTCCCCCTTGATGGTCTCCTGCCTCCCAGATTCTCCAATGAATCTAACACATTGGTGAAGCGTGGATGCCACAGCCCTCATGCCGTGCAACCAGTTTCTCCCAGGATTGCGTTGTATGGGCTCGGCGAACTAACCACGATGAATTCCATATCCAACTTCACCGAACCAGCATATACTGGGAGTACGATCTTGCCGAGTGGGTAGACCGGAATCCCAGTAAAACCAATCAAAGGGGCTTCCACCGGGGCCAATTGCTCTTTTGAGAGACCTAGGGCTTTGAATGCTGAATAGAATAGGATCTCCGCCGAGCTACCCTGATCGACCAACACCCTCCGGACAAGTTTCCGCTGGAATTGTAAAGAGAGGACCAAAGCATCATTGTGGGGTAAAGATAACCCCTCCAAATCTTGCTCGGTGAACCTGATCTCCCACGTGCTACGAGCGTCCATCTTCCTCTTCGAGGAATTTTGAACCATCATCACCCCAGGCGGGGTAGGGCTGTATAGTTTCTTGTGGAGCTCGTTGGCCTGGGCCTTGTTCATTGGCCCATGAATGCAATGCACCACGCCGTCGAGATCTTGGGCTCTCGGTGGAATCCCTGCATTCGGTGACTTGGTTCGGTCAATCCACCGATCCATCTTTCCCTGCTGGACTAACTCTTCGAGGTACACTTTGTAAGGCTGGCATGCCGTCGTATAGTGCCCTTGCTCGTTGTGGAATGAGCAGTATACCCTCTGGTTCGGTTCCCGGCCATCGGCAGTTCCCAACTTCTCTGCCGCCCCTGTTGGCCATTGGAAACCAGGAAGCCGTCCACATTCTCGGAGCATACGGAAGATTGGCTCCTTGAAGTAGGTTGTGATGGCAAGGTGGTCCCGCCCATCGCTCGGCGGGCGGTCCCATACCTTCCCGCTTCCTTTGTTTCCGCCGAACCCTGGGCCTTCCTTTTTGGACACTATGTTAACCTGTTTCTTTCCTTCCTTGGCCGCCGTCTTACCCAGCTCGGCAACTGGTGCTACTTCGGAACCACCGATGTACTCCTCAAGTTCTATATACCGAGCAACGGTATGCATGAGCTCTGTCATGTTGTTCGGCGGCCGAAGCATCAATTCCTTGGATAGGTCAGAGTTCCTATCCAGTCCACGTTTGAACGACGTAGCCGCAGTCTTTTGGTCACAGCTTTCAACCATGTTATATACGTTATAGAAGCGCTCAGAATAATCCTTCAAGGACTCGCCGGTCTTCCGCCGAAGGTCCGTTAAGGCTTCTATTGTTTTTGGCCTCCGGTTACTCGCCACAAACCGTGCCGTAAATGAACGCTCCAGTTCGCCGAAGCTGCTTATTGAACCTGGCTTTAGCTGTGTATACCACAACATGGCAGTGTCCGGGAGGCTCAGGGAGAACGTTCGGCACATCATTGCCTCGCTCAATCCGCAGAGCGCAGCCATGGACTTGAACTGCTGCACATGAGTCGGCGCATCCGACTTTGCGTTGTATATGGTGAACTTGGGGACTTTGAAGTGGGGAGGGAGAGGCTCATCCGCTATAGCCTTGGAAAAGGGGGAGACACCTTTCGCCGAGGTTGTTGTAACCCCTTCCTTCGGCGGGACTACCGCCGAAGGGGCGGGGCTCTTTTCTCGAGCATCATCCATTGTCCTTTTATTGATTGGTGGGGTCCGAGCCCTTCGGCCGCTGATACTTGGCTCTGGGGTTCGGCGCTTCAACCCCGAGGCTCTCCTGTTTCCCACCGCCGGGGGTTCTTCCTGATGCCGGACGGGCCGGTAAGTGGTTCTCTCGCCAGTGCGAGTATTTACCACTATTAAAGCCCTACCGCCGGCGCTGATCTCGCATCTCTCCTCTGGTAGCAGCCCCTGGCTGTTCTCTTCCTGAAGTCTGGATTGTCCGGCAGATCGACCCGACAATCGCTGGTGGCGTGCCTGGTCAGACTGCCGGTGGTGGGGGCGACTGGTTGAATGGGCCGGCGACCTCTGATGGCGCCGAGTGCTCGTTTCCCTTTCCTCCTCTTCATATCGCCGCCCCTCAGACCTGTCTGCTCTCTGATTATCCTGGTGACCTCGTGACCCAAAAGGGTGATCAAGAGGATCTCCAGCGTTATCTCTTGCGTCGCCGAGCCGAGGATGTCCTTGATTCTGGTCCGGCCTTCCCCTTGACCTCGAACGAGCGCTTGACGCCGTGGCGCTTGTTGTGGGAAATAATGCTCGGCGAACATTGTCGTTTCCGGACGCATCGGTTCGGTGTCCGGGATCCAGTGGATAATGCCACTAGCATCAATGCGACACAGTGGGCCGAGCCTTGCAAAGGCAGAGGCCCTAACAGTGTCAGCCGTTCGAAGAGCATTCCTCCTACGTCGTCGTTCCTGTGATCTGGAAACGGGTGGGGCGCTGTGGAGCGCCTGGATCTCTTGCACTTGTGTTCTTAGTCGCATTAACTCCTCCGCCATGCTCACCGGGAGTACTGCTGGGGGGGAGGAGGAACCGTGAGGCTTGCTGCAGAGCGGTGCACACCATCTATGTGGAACGCCGCTGCTCCTAAATCCTGGTTGCTAGGATCAGGGATGTTTGAACCCACCACCCTGGGGTCGCCGGGACCCCCAATGGGGATGCCATCCCGCCCTACCACCGTCCGCTGAGAGGAGTGGTGGCCCAGGTTTGGATTGAAGTTATCAAGACCGAGAGGTCGTCCGTCCGGAGTTGTCATACTGAACTGGGAAAAGAAAGAACGGAAAGAAAGCTGCACCACAAGATGTGTTTGTTAATCCTGTTCCCCAGCAGAGTCGCCAATTGTGGTGGCTGGCTTTCTCTGGTTAGACCTTGTGGCTTGGATGGTTGAGACTTGGATGTGGACGGACTAGACCTGCACACGAAACGACCGCGTTAGTGCCCAAACCCGGAGCGTGGTGTCCGGGGCAGGCACTCCGACGCTCTAGTCAGTAAACAGGAGAGGAGATATTGAGATGTAGTCTAGGGTTTGAGAGAGTATTCTGAACGTACCTTATTTTAGAGGTGAATACCTCCTTATATAGCCACAGGGAATGCAGAGTCCAAATCCCATTAGGATACTTATTCGTTGTATGATGAGCCCGCCTATCTCGGATCCAGATAGACATCTCAATCCTGAACCCATCCAATCTTCTATACTCCGCTCCTGAATATAAGGGATTAGATAAGACGTGAGGTTGCCTTCCCCTGCCCAACTCTCCATAACTTTCTCTCCAAGTTAGGGGACAGGGGGCTCGGCGAGCGTAGGTCCTGCCGGACTGTTTGGTACGGCAGTGATGACTTCAACAGGGGCAATCTCCAGCCCGTTCGGCGGAGAACCGCCGAACTAGATCATATAGATGGATACACACGCCGAACCAGACCGTTCCCTTCCGTGGATCGACACTTCGGTTATCTTTATCCAGGCCCGGCCATACTCGGATCGGCTACCGACCCATACCGCCGACCCATGGGTAGCAGGTTCACTGCCCCGGCTAATTAGTGCAACGTGGCCACCGTCCTGGTCCCTCCGCCGGACCACGCCCTCCACACTTATCAAAAAAAAAAATTACAGCCTACATATGACAATCTATTTTAAACTTTGAAATCAATCATCTATTGAGTTTCTTCAAAGTGGAGGAAGTGTTACCTTGTTCTTGATAGAGGTTCGACGCTTGGACTCGGCCTCATCACTCCACAAACCTTTAGTTTCAATTCACTTTCAAAATCTAGACACAGGGTCTTGCTCTCTCCACCAGTCGATCTCTTCATCTTGATGATATTTGGTGGAATCACCTGAAGTGGAGTGATTTCCTGATCTATCCATTGAAAAACAAATCAAAACTTCGCAAGTGTAATGCAACTAACTTCAAAAACTCTAAACGAAATCTTCTCTAACTCTTTTTCGCATTACAAGTAATGATTAAAACTGATTCATTAGGTTACCTCAAGCCAGATAGACCTATGCTCATTTACGGCTATCCTATGTGTTGCTTCAACTGCACTAAAGATGACAAGAGCATCATTACCATTTACACGAAAAGTACGAACACCTTATGCCTATCCTCCCACAGCAATACCATAGCAATGAATAAAAACCCAGAACAACAATGTATCCTGAAAATGAGAACCTGGAAAAGGGAAAGTCGAGAGGTAAAGCGAAGAGGTAAAATACTTTCACATTGATCTGAGACGGGTGTTGATGGCCCACCGTTGTTCCGGCTACTAAAAATAACTCGGGCTTCAATAACCGCCACAAAAATAAAAGCCATTTGAAAATCTCCCTAACAGGATCTTGTATAAAAAATTAGGTGATAATATGACAAATTCACCTAGATTGGATTTTGTTACTAATAGGACATATAACAGCCATGAAATCACTTCATCTAATGGCAAAAAAACTGTTCATTTGAATGAAACAATTGCAAATTGAGATTTCCTTAACTTTATGTAGTCTAGAAAAGCCTGAATAGGAATTCAAAGCCACCCGTGACTATACTTGAATTCTGCAATATCATACACTCATGGAGGTAGACACATGGCATCAGCCATTACCTTCGAGTCCTCGACCTTACTGACTAAAGAGGATAGATGTCGACTCATACACACACAACCATTAAACTTGAGGGTCAAAACTAAGAGGACAGATGCCGAGAAGGTTACTCCTAGCTACGGCCAAGTGTAATTCTTAGCAGCCAAGAGTAATTCTTCGCGGCCAAGTGTATTATAACTCGATCGCTCACTAGAAGTTTACTCTAAATCAATGGTGGCACAAAAAAATTCCTCGGATAGACATTAAAAAAGGGTTCAAATTAAAAGACATACCCACGCTTATCAATATTCAATAATGAAATCTGCCAACACTTAACTTCCGAGTCAAGAATAGTTATGGGAGAAGTTTGCTTTATTGTTGGTATGATTTCCACCAGAAATAGGTTTCTACATGCACTTTTAGGACTAATACCCTGAAACAAAAGTACCAACACACTTCTAGTACCTGTCAATGCGAACTGCTTAACATGTTCATGTAGAAGTCATTAATCACTAACTCCGAATTGAACAACAGTCACTCAAGTGTGTGCACATGGTTCAGCTTACTTGCGATATAACTACAAAGATTGCATAAAACACAGTCATTGCGTGCGCACGTGGATACTAGCAACAACTAAGACAGTGTGCACCGATGGAAAAGTAATGTAGTCCTACAACGACGACCAAAATAAGGAAGGTTCTCTCGATTGCTATGAAGTATGAATAATGAACTCAATTTCTTATTTAACCTAAGAATACGAAAAGATATGCACGTCAAGAATGCTTCAAAAAGTTGAGATAATATTGATGCGTGCCTAGCATTTTTGAATGAATTATACACAATTTTTAACCAGAAAGTTAAAACCTTCTCAAATGACATGGCACTATAACAGCTTGTGGTATAAAACCTTCTGAAACCACAATTGAGCTTCGTTTTGAAAAAACCGACCACAACCAAAGATCCAACAACTAATCAATATAGGGCAATAACACTTCCAAATTCACCTATTCCATAGAGGTACATCTAAAGAAAGGGATAATGACACTTCCTCCAACCCATTTTATCTGCTTGTTATGTAAAGTGGTGTCATTTTGACCTGAAAAATAAGGTGCTTTCGACAATAATTTCCTGAATGCAGATCGGTGCAAAAAAATTCGAAAAAATTATCTTGGGAAGTAACTTATTTTTGAGGTAAAAATGACATGATTTTCTGTGGAGAGCAAACAAAACAAAACGAGGTAGATGGAGTAGTTTTTGTGATAAAGACAAGAAATGATGAAATCGAAAGCATAATTTGAAGGAAGATTTAGTGAAATACAATTTGTACAAAACTTGAGGCTTTTGCATACTTGAAAATGTGAGGCCATAATTAGATGATTGACCGGCCCGTTTGTGAATGAAGATTCAGTGAAATATAGTATGTATGTATTTATACATACACGGGGAGAGAGAGAGAGAGAGAGAGAGAGAGAGAGAGAGAGAGAGAGAGAGAGAGAGAAATGGGGACGACGATTGGTGTTCGGTTGGCATTCATCAGAAAATCGTACTATACGATAGACATGAGCCTTCGTCAAAACGGCATCCACCGGAACTCAAACAAAGCTCACATCTTGAACACTTGGAGGTTTCTCCAAACGACGTCGTCCCAACTGAAAGGACTTCATAACTTGAACTTGAGAATTCGTTTGAAGACGAGAATTTGCCGAAATGTGAGCTGATTCTCGTTTATTTCTACAATCGAAATCGTTCATCTTTCAGATCTTGTCGAGATCATAAACCATGTTAAAGACTGTTTGAATCGAATACCAATTAACATATGATCCGAGATGATTAAGTGTGAATTTGTTAAAGACTGTTCATCAAATACTTATTGATACATAATCGGAGATGATTTGAGTGAAATTGTGTCTCTAGATCTGAAAATAGATATGGCCACACTGCATCAAAACCCTTTTATCAAGGATTAAATTCACCTTCTGGATTCTCACTCCACTGCAACTCTTCACTTGATTTTTTTTTTTTTGCTCGGCCTCTTCACTTGAATTTCACCTTAATCTGTTGATGATCTTTATATACCTATTAATCTGCGACAAAAATAAATTTTCTTGCTCCATTTCATGCCAAATCTGAAGTGGGTTTTTGTGCTATGTATCAATATTTCCATCAACAATAACTATATACGCAAACTGTAGCTCTAGTTCTTCTTCAGACCCAACTGCCCAGCAACGGTTGGATGGAGTTTCAGAGCTTCCTGGGAAAGCTTTCAATGTGAGTTTTGCACACTACTCTGGCTATGTCACAGTCAATGAGGAATTTGGGAGGGCCCTGTTCGTTTGTTGAGGGCTGTTGATGAACCTTCTTCTTAGCCCCTGGTTCTTTGGCTCAATGGAGGTGAATCTTTCAATTGGGAAGGTACCCTTCGGTTCTTGCTATTTGACTTTAATTTGCTTTGTGGCTTTGGTTCTAGATTTTCCTAAGTTGTGTTAATTGGACGTAGTGTTAGTAATAGGATATATACTTTTCTTGAGAAGTTACGATCAATGGAGGTATTTGTTATGCAGGGGTATATTTGTACTTGTAAGAGCATCTCCGCTCTTTATTCAAACCCAAATTTCAGTAAAGACCACCAAAATTGGAGCTCCGCTCCTTACCCAAACTCATACTATCAAATTTAGGCTCTGTTTGGAACTCAGAGAAAAGAAAGGAAAATTAAAGAATTTTCCCTCCTATTGTTTGGTTAGAAAGAAAAAAAAAAAGAGGAAAAAAAAATTTCAAGCGTAGTGAATAGTAAATTTTTCCTCTCATTTTCCTTCTCTTTTCTTTTCGTTTCCTTTCTTTTTCTTTCCCTACGTTACGTTCCAAACAGAGCCTTAGGTTTTACTCAAATTTTTCATCAAACTTGACAGAGAACCAAATCTTGCAATAAATTCGAAATGGCTCTTTTTTGCTCACTACTATTTACACTTTTGCCATTCAATTGAATTCCCTGCAATTTTCAACCCCCAGCCCAACCACCAAATGCTTTTCAGTGAATGCACCTCTGCTATTCCAACTACTATAGTACTATGCCTTCAATTCCTTCCACTGACCCCCGAGTTGAACTTCGCCTTAAACTGATATATGGATGTGTCCATCACCACTTAAACCACTCCACTCCATCTCTCTTCATTCTAAACTTTCTTCCCTCGATCAATGAGGATAAAAACCAGATGGATGAGAATGAGTATGAGTATGAGTATGACGTTTATGGGAACTCTTTCAGCTCAGAGCAAACTCATGGAGTTCTAATTGAAACCCCCATATTCCACGGCGCTAGAGGTGTCAAACGGGTCGTGCCGTGCCGGCATGGCCCGTTTAACTCCGTGCTAACCGTGCTTCGTGCCGTGCCGTGCCGGCCCGTTTACAGTATTTACTCAAATCGTGTCGTGCCGTGCCGTGCCGTTTGTCAATCGTGCCGTGCCGTGCCGGCCCGTTTACTTAAATCGTGTCGTGCCGTGCCGGCCCGTTTCCTCAAATCGTGTCGTGTCGTGCCGGCCCGTTTGCCAATCGTGTCGTGTCGTGCCGGCCCGTTCGCTAATCGTGTCGTGTCGTGCCGGCCCATTTCAAGATTTTCTTAAATCGTGTCGTGTCGTGCCGACCCGTTTTCTTAAATCGTGTCGTGCCGTGCCGTTTTCAATCGTGTCAAGACGTGTCTGCCCGTTTACTGAATCCGGTCGGGTCGGACCGTGCCGTTTTTAAGTCGTGCCCGGCACATCGCCTACCAATTTTCATCCGAACATGCCAAAGTAGTTGAAAACCGAAAACTGAAAACTACCCTTTTTTTTTTTTGGTTTTACAATTAAGGCAAGAACTTCCTACAATGTTTGTTAGTTTGTTAATGGGGATCGGGAGAGTTTAGATGAACTAGGAACAAGGCAACAAGCACTCATCAACTTGAGTTAGCTTGCAAGTTGAAGCCTTATAGTTATATACCGCTTGGCCATCTGGCCCATCTATTTGTCGTCGAGCAATTAAATGGTTGGTTCTTTATATTTACAGACTTTTAATTTCATTTCTTAATCAAATGGTTTAATTTGAGTAGAGAGTCCAATTAGACTCTTCAATTTTGTTCTTTCTATGTGCACATGCAACATTAAGAGTTTGAGACCAAAGAAAAACAGAACTTGTCAAGTTCCATTAAGAATGCCCACAGAAAGCATAAACTTATAAGTCATAATATTGCAACCAACCTAATTCAGAACTGCAAAACATTGTTCACACTCGGTTCAAAGCCAAGTGCTCCAAACTACAAACTCAAAATCACCAAAGTTTCTCAAAGGAACCATAAGTCTCAAAATGGACTAGGGCCAGGTAGCTGAAAACATCAACACATCAAGGAAAACCATCTCATAGGTAACTAACAATTATCCAGACTTCAAAATCAAATGCAGACTATGCAGTTTCCTTCAGAACCAAGACCTCTAAGCCACAATAGATGGCTTAGAAGCAGCAGAGAGCCTCGACCTTATCTTGGCTAAGCTCTCACTTCGCTTTTCCCTTTGTTCCTTCAACCTGCTGGCGAGGAGCTTCTGGTACTCTGCTGCCTCAGTCTTGGCTTTTGCAATTCTCCTCTTCTTCTCTGCAATCTTAGCTCGCTTCCTCTGCAAAGTCAACGGGGTAACCAATCTCTGTATCTCCACCTATACAACCCAGCTGTTGATAAAAAGACAGATGCAGAAACTATAGGTCTTGAATTGATTAAACACAAACAAAAGATCCCAACGACATCCCCAGTTGGTTAGGCATAAATAACAGCAAAAGAGTACCAAAACAGCTCGTGGACAGCAGCTAAAACTGGACAATCATATCAGAAACTAAACAACTAAAACTGGGCTGCCAAAACAGAAACTGTACAGCTAAACACTTGACTGCCCTGCTATAGCATAAACTAGAAACAGTAACATCTAACTGGACAGCCATATCAGTCATCAATTCTGCTGTCCAGCCATAACAGTCAAGAAACAACAAACTGGACAAAAGCAGACTTAAGCTAAGCGGCCAATACATACCATGTACTAAATTGAAGTACGAACTAGAGTGAAAAACCGACTACAAATAGGACTGAACTAGACTTGTAACCAATTACAAGCTACAGCTGCAAAGTCAACTGATCTAGACAGCAGCCGCAGCAACCAAACAGCAGCAGGCCTCACAACACCCGCAGGATGCAGAACTGGACTTGAACAACTGTGCAATCTGACTGGATGCAGAACTGGATGCAGAACAACTTGGAATCCCAAGTGTAGGAATCATTAAGTGAAAGAGGAATCCCAAGTGTAGGAATCATTAAGAAACTGCAGAAAGTTGCAAGATAACAGCCAGGTTTCCCTTGGATTAGGGATGTGTGTCCCTCAAGCTGCTGTGGGGACTCAAGAAAAAGAGTAGATGGACTTCCAGTTTACTTCTATCTGTTCGAAACCAAGTTAGTGAACTAAGGGCCCCAAGTGAGAATCGGGCATCAATTCCTTCTCAAATCTAAGGAAAAATTGAATGAGAAAAGGTATGAACGCGGAAAGCATTAAGTTTTATAACTTCGAGCTGCCGCTGCTTTCTCCGTCATGTCACCCAAAATTGGAATCGCGTTGAAAAGTGAGAAAGTAGCTCAGCACTAAAAATGTTTAACATCAAACACACCTCTAGAAAGAACATAAACATATGAAGATATTGACATTCTTGAAATGGCCTCATCTTTCTTCGGTTTTCGAACAAACTAAATCCACCAATTTATTTACATAGCCTATACCTATCATAAAAGGAAAAATATAGAATTTCCACAATTGTTGATGCGGAATTCAGAGATAAACAGTAAATTAAGAAGGGAAAAAGTCTAGAACTCCACCATCTGATCTCCAACTGCTAATATAAGCAAGCAACAGGCTGGTTGTGTATGAAATGAATCTAGGTTATCGTATTTCTAGGCAGAGAGACGTATTCAAATTTCAGACTCGGGTATTGGCCAGCAGAGTTTGTTTAATTTGCTGAAAATATGCTATTATTCCCATTATCAAAGTGAAAAGAAGGATCATGAAAGATTCAAATAAGTAGAATGAATGTAGACAGTTAACTTTTGATCACAATAATGCTAATAGCCATAACTTTTGATCACAATAATGATAGCAGACACACACATACGCACACGCACCTAACAGACTGGAGGGGCTAGGCCGCCACCTCAACTCAGCAAACAGAATATGCGAGGGGTTATGCCACCACCTCGGCTAAGTAATGCAATCAAATAAAACTAACTATACTAACTAAAAACAAACTCAATATTTAGCCTGGCTTCGTTACACCTCAGGTTTGGCATAAAACCAGGTTAGAGGTATCCACCAAGCTAAATATGAGCTACTAACACATAAACTACTAAACTACTACTACAAGAAAGAAGCGGGATACTTACAGCGGTTGTGCTATCTACAACAAACGATTTTTGCGCATGAGGCTTGGCAAAATTGATTAGGTATTCACATTCATCATTGGCTGAGCTTTGGTTCAATTGTTTAAACCAAACAAACACTCACACACACCTGGTGGAACTAACACACACATGACACACCTGCACTTTTTTGAACCAAAAACCTGCCAAAACCCTCCAAACTTTGAACAAATCACACACACCCACACACTGACACACAGAGTTGTTCAAACAGCAGCAGCAGCAGCACACAAAGTCATTTCTGCTCAATTTTTGCTCAGTTTCTGCTCAGTCCAATAACAAATGAAAACTTGAAGTATAAGACCAATTTGGCTCAGATTATATCATCATAGCCACACACCTGGTGGAACTAACACACACATGACACACCTGTACTTTTTTGAACCAAAAACCTGCCAAAACCCTCCAAACTTTGAACAAATCACACACACCCACACACTGACACACAGAGTTGTTCAAACAGCAGCAGCAGCAGCACACAAAGTCATTTCTGCTCAATTTTTGCTCAGTTTCTGCTCAGTCCAATAACAAATGAAAACTTGAAGTGTAAGACAAATTTGGCTCAGATTATATCATCATAGCCACACTAAACACCAATTAGGCTCAGATTACATCATCATAGCCACACACTTAACACCAATTTGGCTCAGATTATATCATCATAGCCACACGAAACACCAATTAGGCTCAGATTACATCATCATAGCCACACACTTAACACCAATTTGGCTCAGATTATATCATCATAGCCACACTTAACACCAATTTGAATCAGATTATATCATCATAGCCACACTAAACACCAAAGGCTCAGATTATATCATCATAGCCACACTCAAATATATAAAGAATAGCACCTGAATGCGGCAGCATTAAGTTGCCATTTAAGGCCTTCATAAGTTACCAGCATCATCATGGCCACACTAAACACAAATTAGGCTCAGATTATATTATCATCATAGCACACACTCAGATATGGAAAGAATAGCACCTGGATGCGGCAACATTAAGTTGCCATTTAAGGCCTTCATAAGTTACCAGCACCAGCAGGTCCAACACCCCTAATCAGCATCTATATCTGAGTCCGAAAAATAATCTCTGAATTCATCTCTAGGATGACATTTTTGAATTCCAAGACGTGCATCCTCCCAATCTTTTAAGCATATAAGACAGTCCAAAATGTCGGGAGCTAGTCTACTCCTCCTCTCATCCAACACTCTATTACCTGCACTAAAAGCAGATTCGGAAGCCACTGAAGACACAGGTGGTGTTAGTAAATCACGTGCCATGATAGAAAGAATGGGAAATGTCTTTTCAGTTTTTTTCCACCAAGCTAAGATATCAAATGATTGTAAGTCTTCAGTGGTAACTAAATTTATCTCTAAATATTGACTAAGTTCAGATCGTGAACAAGTTTCACTACTACCTAGCCCTGAAATCAGAAACCAAGATGGGTCATTGTCATTGTTACTTGTAGAACATGGGTCATTAATACTTGAAGAACATGGAGCAGCAGCAGCAGCAGCAGATGCAAATTTAGACTCATATGAAGCATATATAGAAGTCAACAGTGCAGTGACACTAGAAGTAGAAGGTAATGTAATCCCTAAATTCTCACCAATCCCTTTTAAGAGCTTTTCAACACCCTTTAACTTAATCCTTGGGTCCATGGCAGAAGCTACAATAAATATTGTTGGCATGTTCTCGAAATATTTGTTGAATTTATCTTCCATAGACTTACAAGCAGCTACAAAATTTGGTTTCGTTCTATGACTTTTAAGAGTGTGACTCATATTATACAAGTGATTAAGCACAAGACAAGTAGTAGGATAACGAACACCTGAGCAAGCTAAGGTAGCAGCATAAAATTTTTTCAAAAAGTTCATAAACTCAAAAGCAATATTCCAATCAGCTCTAGTTAAACCACCATCATACTTGGAATTAACATAAGCAGAAATTACATCAGTGTGATTCCTACAAGATTTTAACATAAGAAATGTTGAATTCCAACGAGTTTTCACATCAGTTTTCATTTTTTTGGGTTTAACATTGTAACTTACACACAATCCTTCAAATTCTTGCTGCCTAGCTGGGGAAGTAGCAATATAAAGAATAGCATCTCTAATTTTTTCTATTTGTGGTCCTATAGGTTTCAAACCATCAGACACAACTAAGTTAATGATATGGCATACACATCGCACATGAAAAAACTGTCCAGCATGAGAAATAGTCAAATTATGTTTGAACAAATCAATTGAACTGGTATTAGCAGTATGGTTATCAAAAGTAATACTGAAAACTTTATCAACAAGTTCAAACTCCCTAAAAACACCCATTATACATTGAAAAATGTTCATAGCATTATGAGGATACTCCATTAAACGAAAAGCAATAATTTTTTTATTCAAAATCCAATTGGAGTCTATATAATGAGCTGTCACAGAAATGTAACCAAAATTATTTCGACCACTCCACATATCAGAAGTAAAAGAGACTAAACTACCAAGTGCTGCAATTTCACTTATCAAAATTTTCCTAACTTCAATAAAAGCTTTCAAAGAATCACTTCTAGTTGTATTTCTAGAAACTTTCGAAAAAAGAGGTTGAAGATAATGTTTGACAAAATATTCAAATCTAATATCATCACCAAAAGTAAATGGTTGTTCTGCTGCAACTACGTAACGGGCCAGTCCCTCTCTCATACTAGATTGAGAATATACGAAATTCGACATACCACCTACGGTATCAATACCACCAGATTCACCACTGTCTTGGCCAACTACGGTATGTTTAAATTTTTTATGTTTTTTTTCTAAATGTCGTTCAATATGCCCTACGCCGCCATTACTTGAGCAGGTATAAGTATTTGGACAATAATTACATACAGCTCTAGGTCCTAGATCGATTCCCTCAGCATTTTTATAGTTCTTAACTATGGTAGAATGTACCCATACCCAAGAGCGACGCCTTGTTCCAGCAGACTGGGCCGATTGGCTACGGACTGTTACGCCTCTAGGAGTAGAAGCTGCTGCAATGTTTGAACCAGCTTCACCTACAGACTCCCTTCCCAGGCTTCTCGGTGGTGGAGTTTGTCCATCATCATCCGAGTTAGGGTTTAAACGCTCATTGTCAAAATGAAGGTTTTCAGGATCCATCTCCTACAAAAAACTGAAAATAAAACAGAGAAAATTAGTACAGTAGAATATTAGTTAATAACATCTAAATAAGTTAATAATGACTGACTCAGTTACCAATTTTCATTTCAAAGTTGATAATTTCTTGTTACTAATTTCAGAAATTAGTAACAAAAACCCTAATTTCTTGTTACTAATTTCAGATACTAGTAACAAACGCCCTAATTTCGTAACCCTGATTTCATAAATTAGTAACAATTAACAAAAGCCCTAATTTCGTAACCCTAATTTAAAAAATTAGTAACAATTAACAAAAGCCCTAATTTCTTGTTACTAATTTCAGATATTGTTACTAATTGTTACTAATTTCAGATATTAGTAACAAACGCCCTAATTTCGTAACCCTAATTTCAGAAATTAGTAACAATTAATAAAATCCCTAATTTCGTAACCCTAATTTCAGACATTAGTAACAATTAACAAAAGCCCTAATTTCATAACCCTAATTTCAAAAACCAAGTCAAAACCCTAATTTCAGAAACCCTAATTACAGTAGTCAGTAGATAACGATAAGTGGAGACTGGAGAGGGAAGTGATAGAGGTACCTGTGAGAGAGAGAGATACGGTGACTAGTGAGTGAGTCGGTGAGCAGAGGTCCTGAGGTGATGAGAGAGTCGGACTGTCGGACAGTCGGAGAGACTCAGAGACAGAGACGTTGAGAGAGTGAGATGATGATGCTCACTGACTCACTGAGTTCAGATCTGATCTCTTCACGACTTCACTTGTGATGGTCACCGACTAACCGTCGCACGGTCGCACCGAGTCACCGTTTGAGAGTACAGAGAGAGAGAGAGAGAGAGAGGAGAGCAGCCGGCAGCGAGATAGAGAGAGGTGTGAGTCGTGTGACCAGTGAGTCAGAGAGAGAGAGAGAGTGAGAGAGGTGAGTGAATCAATCGGTGAGACCGTGAGAGAGGTGATAACTTCGATCAGAATCCGAACGTTGAGAGAGTCAGAGAGAGGACAGAGAGACGTTGAGAGAGTCAGAGAGAGAGAGTCTGAGATTGAGAGAGAGACTGTTCGAGTGTTCGAGAGAGATCTGAGAATGAGATGTCTGCTAGGGCAGCATCTCATTCCTTTTATATGATCTGTGTGATCATGTGCATGCGAGACACCATAATCCATATGCACCAGCTTATCAAAAATTCTCGTAGAGTCCTATAATGCATCACTCGAGGGCCGCCCGAGCTGTTTTTTTAAAATCGGAACCGTCTATCTTTTATGTGGGAGAGATTATATCATTCCTGCCAAAAATGAAGTAAATTGGTTATCGTTATATACTTGATTGTTTATAACGTTCATTTTCCTATTAATGAATCTACGTGCCGATGAAGGAGCTTTAAAAACCCGATAGACCCAAAAATTGGTGAGAGTCATTAAAACACAGAGAATAACAAAATGAACGGTATGGATCGTCATATTTGTTTTGTGATCATGTGGCTAACGTACGTTATACTATAGCAGAATACCTTGGTTCATAACCAATCAAGTTCGATGTATAGATTTGAAAGGTAGCTACAATTTTTTTTTCCCGAATGTTCGATCTAAACCGTTACGATTTAACGTCTTATCAAATTTATCATTCTCACCTGAATAGGTGATAATCGAATGTCGGAAACCACATCATCGAAACACATTCGGTGCTTCCATAGGCATTAAAGTCCAATAATGCATTACTTGAGGGTCGCCCAAGCTATTTTTTAAAAATCGAAACCATCTAACTTTTATGTGGGAGGGATTAGATCATTCATGCCAATAATCAAGTACAATGCTTATCGCTACATACTTGATCGGACGTAAACAAAATTCAATCAAACAATGAATTAACATGCCGATGAAAGAGCTTTCAAAATCCGACGCACCAAAACATAGGATCCCATGATTAAAACACTAAGCATAACAAAATGAACGCATTGAATGGTATTGATCGTCGTGATTGCGTTGCGATTGTGTGGTTGATGCTTAATGACCTCGTTTTTATATAATAGAGCTACATATTATATACTAATTTTTCAAATCTATGACACAAGTTAATTGGTGGCATAGTGGTTTGTTTGTGTATGATTCTATGAAAGAACTTAAGGATCTGGGTTCAAGTCTTATTCTAGCCAACCCCTTTTTATTTATTTATTTTCCTTATTTACTATGTATTTTTTTTCTTTTTTGTTTGACACATTTTTTCTTATTTCTCGTTAGATTTGGCCCATAACCATTTGGGGTATAAAATATATGACTCTTGCACATTTCATTTCGTATTAAATTACTATTGCACCATAAATATTTTGATAAGTTTTTTTTAATTTTACTTTTTATCTTGTAATGTTAAATTTACAAACCAAATGTCCAAAGCCTATTTTACTAACAAAAACAAAACAAATATTTTTTACCGAATAAAAATTGATAATTTTTTAAAAGTAAAAAAATGATTTTTTAAAAACACGATTTTTTTAAGAATTTTTTTTTTAAAATTAAATATCTTAGTTGTTTACCTTTAAAAAAAAGGTAAACAAATATTTTTTACCGAATAGAAATTGTTTAATTTTTTTTAAAATTTAAAAAAAAACCATTTGGCTTATTTAATTTTTTTTTCCCGTGCCTCGTGCCGTGCCCTTTCGTGCCCATGTCGTGCCGGGTCGTGCCCGTGCCCGTGCCCGTGCCCGTGCCTTGCTAGAACCGTGCCGTGCCGTGCCGTTCCTGTCTACTTTCCGTGCCCGTTCCCGTGCCGTGCCCGTCTACGATCGTGTCGTGCCGTGCCGTGCCAGGCCAATTATCGTGCCGTGCCCATGCTGTGCCGCCCACTTCCGTGCCCGTGCCGTGCCCTGGGCCCACTTAAACCGTGTCGTGTCGTGCCGTGCCAGGCCAAGACCGTGCCTGTGACGTGCCGTGCCGCCTCGTGCCCGTGCCGTCCCGTGCCGGCACGGCCCATTTGACACCTCTACACGGCGCCTATTGAAGCCCAAAATTCTCGCTCTCGTGGTAAATCCTTTAGTGTTGTCGTGGAGGACGAAGCACTTTGCAGAGCTTGGTTGGCCATCTCTCAAGACCCTATTTCAGGTAATAGTCAGAAAACAGATGGTTTTTTGGGAGCGTATACGACATTGTTTCTCTTCCCAAGCAAATTTCCCCTAGTAAATAGAACGGATACTTCTTTATCTCATCGTTGGAATGCGATACAGAAGGCAGTGAGTAAATTTTCTGGTTTTGTTGACCAAGTAGAATGGAAGAACCAAAGTGGATTGGGAGATGCTGACAAGGTGATTAGTTTTTCCCTTAAATTCTGGTTCTTCAATTCAGTTTTTTTATTTGCAGATGAAGGAAGCTATGGATATGCATTATCCCCTCATTTCTAGTGCAATTGCAGAATTGTTGGTCATCGGGTGGTGTGGCGTCTGGCTTTCTCCGGTTAGACCTTGTGGCTTGGATGGTTGAGACTTGGATGTAGACGGACTAGACCTTATTTTAGAGGTGAATACCTCCTTATATAGCCAAAGGGAAAACAGAGTCCAAATCCCATTAGGATACTTATTTGTTGTATAATGAGCCCGCCTATCTCGGATCCAGATAGACATCTCAATCCTGAACCTATCCAATCTCCTACACTCCGCTCCTGAATATAAGGGATTGGATAAGACGTGAGGTTGCCTTCCCCTGCCCAACTCTCCATAACTTTCTCTCCAAGTTAGGGGACAGGGGGCTCGGCGAGCGTAGGTCCTGCCGGACCGTTCGGTACGGCAGTGATGACTTCACACAGGGGCAATCTCCAGCCCGTTCGGCAGGGACCGCCGAACTAGATCACATTGATGGATATACACGCCGAACCAGACCGTTCCCTTCCGTGGATCGTCACTTCGACTATCTTTATCCAGGCCCGGCCGTACTCGGGTCGGCTACCGACCCAGACCGCCGACCCATGGGCAGTAGATCCACTGCCCCGGCTAATTGGTGCAACGGGGCCACCGTCCTGGTCCCTCCGCCGGACCACGCCCTCCACAATAGCCCCTCAACCTCTTCCTCCTTTGCAAAAGGTGGGAGGGGTTGACCATATAAGGAAAACTTGCTACCGAGGGCGTCCTGAGGCAAACGTGCCGAGCGTACACCGCCGGGCCAGCGTGGGCTAGTGAAGGAGCCTTCTCGAAACTTAGGGTAATGATGCATCCGCGGTAACCGAGGGCTGATGGGACCGCTGGGAGTCAGAGATCGAACGGTCCATCAGGAAGCTCAAACGGCGTGGGGCGCCACGTGGTGGAAGGGGAGACGACGCCGGTACGGAACGGGGCAGGCTTTCCACGTGGCACGAAGAGAGTGGGCGGGGCGGCGACGCTTCGGTTCTCGTGCTTCGACGTTTAGGGTTCCCACCCGTTCAATCCATCCTCTATATAAGAGGGGAGGCGGGACAGAAGAATACTTTTGCTCTCGCCTCCTTTGCTCTGCAACCCCAACCGCTGCTGCTATTTCAAACGCCTCCGTTGCTCCGCCACTCGCCGCCATCCAGTCCCAGCTTCTCTCAGGTAACTCCGCTGCCTCTTCCGATTCTTTCTAAGTATTTCAAGATGCAACACTCCAAGCACATCCCCACATTTGCACAAAAACTTGTTCCATATGAATAGTGTCGATCTCCCATGGCCGCCTGCGGCCGTGGGCCGCCGTCTGGACTGCCAACAACGGCGGTCCTCCACCGAGCCAATCCCAACACTTTGATAAGAAACCATGGCTTCCGCCGAGGAGGATCCTAAAGGGCCCCCCTCGGCAGGGATCTAAATGCACACGAGTTACCATGCTGAAGTAGGAATTCTCATCACCCCTCCAATTTCTTTACTCTGTTTTAGGTCTTCAGTATGGTGGATCCCAACTCACTTTTGCCGAGCATCAATACTGGAGCCTACCCAGACCTTCAAGAAACCATCCGGGCGCTCGGCAGAGGGTACAGGAGCTTCAATGAAAGCTCCAGCAACTTCGCCCATCAGGCCAGTGGCCCAATCATCCCTGGCATCCACATCCCCCTCCAAATTGATGACAGGTCCTCCAGGGACATCCTCTACGGGAGGAGTGACTCCCCCGGCGAATCCGCCGAGGAAGACACACACGGCTCCGTCCCGGAAGCGGCCAATAAGGAACGGGCAGCCACCGGGGCTCAGGCCAGCACATCCACACCAGATGATGTGCCGCCGGGCGCCTCTGACACAACAGGAGGTGCCGAAGCACCCCCGCCGAGGGACGTCAACCTTCTCCCTCCACTACCAACGGGTCTCGGACCCATGCCGTACAGCCATTTCTTCGGCGATGGCCCAGGTGGCTTCACACAGGACTTCCGGACTAAATACTCCATTCCAGATGATGTCCTTGTCGAAAGGGTTACCTCCGAAAGGATTCCCTTCGGCAAGGACTTCATTGTCCTACCCTTGTACGCAATCATTGAGGGAGGGGTAAGGTTCCCCATGAACCCCTTCCTCCGCTGGTTTTTGTCGGACTACAACCTTGCACCGATCCAGGTTGCAGTCAACACCTGGCGCATCCTGAGCTCGGCAATAAGGTTGGCAGAGATCAACAACCTGCCGTTCATCCTTGGGGACCTGATGCTGATGTACGTAGTATCAAGGGTCCCCAAGTATGACAAGTACTACCTCACCACCCGCCAACACTTCGACCACCTGGTGGACCGTCTCTACGACTCTGAAAAGTGGTGGATGGTCCTGGTCAAGGTGTCCGGCAACTTCGAATGGGGTCCCATTAACCCCCTACTCGACTATACCTTTCCGACCAGGAAAGGTTCAGAGATCGAAAGACCTTACAAAATCCCTCGCGTGCGAGGGTTCCCCGGCCAAGGGGACAAGCCCGGTACGTATTTCTTTCTATACACTGTTGTCTAGACTTGACTTGTACCCTCCACACTGACCTTCTTCTTTTACTTGCAGATTGCTCGGCACCGAACAAGGGACTCCTCATCACTGGCAAGTGGACGAACCTAATCGCCCTGCTTCGGTGCCCTAACCGAGACGCGCCAACCCTCCTCGGATACAAGCCTTTCTATCACGGGTACGTAAGCCGAAAGAACAAAGAGAAGATGGTGAGGAAGAAGGTCAACCTTGGTACTTATGCCGGGGAAGCACTGAAGCTGCAGTACCTGGCCCAAGACCTCTCTTCCTCCGGGCTGCCAAAAAGGGAGGAGAAGGTGCAAGCTCCCGCCAGCAAGCCGGAGCCCAAGGAGAAGCCCACCGAAGCTGCTGCTGTGGTACCACGCTCCACTCGCCGAAGGGAGAAAACCACAACCGCCGAGGGGGAGGGCCCCCATATTGCTAAGAAGGCCAGAGTCTCCAAAGAAGACGTGCAGGTCTTCAGCCCCGGCCATCCTGAAGATGCATCCGCGGAGCCCTTTGTTCCGAGCCTGGTCTGTCCTGACGGGCACGTGATCTCGACCGGCGACAGTCTGGGGGAGATCCCCCATCTGGCCATGACCCTCTTAAAGGGCCTGGTCCTCCCAAAGGACTTGGAGAAGCTGAAATCAGGCAAGACCGACAACATGGCCGAACTGTGCCTTCACCTTGCCAAGGTACGGATTCCTAACCTTAACCTCAAAGTTGAATATCCCTTCTCAAATGCTAACTGTTTCTTTTCTTTCCGCAGGCCGGCCAGTGTGCCAGTAAAGCTTTTACTGACATGGAGGTCCTTCTTGAAACGAAGAAGACCCAACGCGGGGACCTCCAGGCCATGAGGAAGGAGGTGGAGGAGGCCAACGACCAGATCGAGGCGTTGGAGGCTCAAGTTGCCGAGGCCAAGGCTGGCCTGAAAGAGAGGGACCGCTTGGCGCTGAAGCTTAAGGAGATTGAAGCCGAGCGGGACCAACTCAAGGAGGAGAAGAAGCGAATGGAGGACGAGCTGCCGGCCCAGCTGGAGGAGGCCGGCGATGCAGGATACAACGAGGCCGGCGAAGACTACAAAGAGCAGGTGGAAGTCCTTGTCACCAAGGCTTTCAAGGAAGGAGAGCGGAAGGGTTTTACGGACGCTCATGCCTCCTCTTTCCTTCTTGGATTCCACGTCGGCCTAGACTATGCCGAAGTCTCCAAGGATGACCACCGAAGGGAGAACCCAGTGGTGCCATCCGTGGAGTTGCCGAGGCACCTGCTTTTGGCTGAAGAGGCCAACCCAGCCGCTGACGTGCCACCGAGCCCTGTTGGTCAGCCCAACCCAACGGTTGACAAGCCGCTGAGTTCGGCCGAGCCAACCAAAACTGCTGAAAACCCAGACTCCAGCACGGCCGAGCCCATCACCCACGCCGAGCAGTCTAACCCCACTCCCGTGGAGCTGCAGTCTTCGGAAGCCCCCACCGTAGTGTAGACCTTTCTTTTCTCTTTTTGTATTTTGTAGAATCGAGGGACGGCAAAAGAATCTTGTTCAGCCGAGCCCCTGTTTTTGACTTGTAATGGACCAACGTGCTTAAGATTTCAAGTTTTCTGTTTCTGTCTATGGTTCATACTGTTTTGCACTTCATGCGTGTTTAAGATTTTTGCACTTCATGCATGTTAAGACTCATGTATTGCACTTCATGCACATGATTTTAACTCAAAGATCTCTCTAATAAGTATCCGTCCCAGCTCGCCGTACCCAGCCCCTGATCCGGAGGAAACCTGCCACCGAGGTTGGTTCCGCCGGATCAAAAGGAACGGCCGAAGCTGGGAATGCCCCCTTCAGGATATGGCATGCAAAGTCTTTGCCGAACAGAATCTGATAAAGCGTGCCTCGGCAAACCGAGCATAAAAAATACCACCGAGGCTAACAAAATACATTGAAAAATAGAAACAACCAATCTTTATTGAAAACAACTCTTTGCAAAAAACTGAAGGCTGAAACAAATAGCCGAGGCGAAAAGCCAAAACAAAAAATTAAGCGTAAAATTTCCGAAGCAGCTGTGCGTTCCAATGGTTCGGTATCGCCGTACCATCCATCTCGGCGAGTTCATATGAGCCATAACCAACCTTCTTAACCACCCGGAATGGACCTTCCCACTTCGGCATAAATTTCTTCAAATGTTTCTTCTGCACTATCTGCCGAAGGACAAGATCATCCACATTGAAGGGGCGGCTCCGCACTTTCTTGTTATAACTCCGAGCCAACTGCTGCTGATAAGCTGCATACTTGATGTGGGCATTGTCTCGAAGCTCATCTGCTCGGTCTGCTTCGGCGGCTAGCATTGCATCGTTCGTTGGAACGTCAAATGTTGTAGTTCGAGACGTGGGCCGAGTAACAGCTACTGGGAGCACGGCCTCAACGCCGAACGCCATGGAGTAAGGAGTACGACCAGTGCCGCGCCGTGGAGTTGTTCGGTAGCCCCATAGAACATCAGGCAACTCTTCCGCCCACTTGCCGCGCTTGTTTCTGAGTCGGCGCTTAAGGCCGGCAGAGATAGCTTTATTGGCAGCCTCGGCCTGTCCGTTTCCCTGAGGATAGGAGACTGAAGCTGTCTTCATCCGTATGCCGCGCCTCTTGTATATGGCCTTAATTGCGTCGGCGACAAACTGGGTACCGTTGTCGGACACAATGGCGTAAGGTACGCCGAACCTGGTAAAAATATGTTTCCAAAGAAAACTTTCCACATCGGCGGCGGTGATTGTTATGAGTGCTTTGGCCTCTACCCACTTGGTATAATAATCCGTAGCAGTGATGATGTGGGTAAAGCCGCCAGTAGCCTTCGGCAGCTTGCCAATAATATCCACCCCCCATTGAGCAAAGGGCCAAGGACTAGAAACCGGTTGCAACGGTAGGGTCGGCTGGTTTATAAGAGGAGAATGCTTTTGACAAGACTTGCATTGCTTGGCAAACTCTGTAGCCGTATGTACCATCCTTTTCCACCAATAACCCTGGGAAAGGGCACGGTCGGCTAAGGATCGGCCGCCAGTGTGACAACCAGCACTTCCACCATGCAACTCTTCGAGAATGCCGGGCACCTCCTGCTCATGCACCACACGGAGATCTGGACCAGTGTATGACCGGCGGTACAGTGTGCCGGAGGGATCGAGAAAATAGGAAGCAGATTGACAACGGATCTTATGGGCTTCCTTTCGGTCGGCCGGGAGCACGGCGTGCTCCAAATAGGAGACGACGGGGTCCATCCAGCTCGGCGCCAGATGGATGTCCATCACCTCATGTGGTTCCGGCTCGAAGCTCGGTGATGGGACTTCGCCGAGGACGATCGTTCTCTCTCCTCCCTGATCGGCACATACGGCTCCCAGTCCGGCAAGAGCATCGGCATGAGAATTGAGATCACGACCCACATGGTCAAAAAATACATTTTTGAATGAACCAGCCAAGGCAACAACTTGACTTACGTACTTGTTCATGCGTGCATCCTTAGCCTCGTAATCATCATTGAGCTGATTAACCACGAGCTGTGAGTCACTATACACCTGAACCTCTTCGGCACCCATATGCAGAGCTAACTTGAGCCCGGCAATGAGGGCCTCATACTCTGCTTCGTTGTTGGTTGCTGGAAACCCAATGCTCAATGAATGCTCGTGCAAGGTCCCGCTCGGCGACACTAGAACAATCCCGGCACCAGCCCCTCGGTTATTAGACGCTCCGTCTACATGGAGTCTCCAAGCGTGCCCGGTGAACAAGCTCGCTCGGCGTGAAGGGATGGGCCGCTTCGTGATGTATTCTTCGTGAGCTGGATGGCTCGACCGAGGTCCAGGGGCTGGCCCGGTGGACTCTCTGGCCAGATCCTCTTTACTGCTTCTGCCGTCTTCCACCCCAGGGGAGAACTCGGCGACAAAATCGGCCAACACCTGACCTTTGATTGCCGTTCTAGCTTGATAACGGATATCAAAGTTTGCCAACTCTAGGGACCACTTGCACAATCTGTTGGAGAGATCTGCCTTGCGTAATACCGCCCTTAAGGGGTACTCGGTGACGACCACAATGGTGAAGCTCTGGAAGTACGGCAGGAGCTTCCTTTTCGCCATTACTAATGCCAGAGCTAGCTTTTCGATTGGGAGATAGCGGGTCTCGGCGGGGAGAAGCGCCTTGCTGATGTAGTAGACTGGCTTCTGGTCCGTGCCCGTCACATTCTTTGAGGTTTCCTGCCGAACCAGGACAGCACTAACAGCATGCTCGGAAACTGCAAGGTAGAGGTGAAGCTCGTCCCCTTCCTTGGGCACAACCAGCAAAGGAGCCTGGGATAGACATCTCTTCAGCTCGGTGAGAGCTTTGTCGCAGTCCGGCGTCCATACGAAACTCCTTCGGCTGTTGCCTTTAATTGATTGAAAGAACGGTCGGCAGATATCCGAAGATTTGCTGATAAAGCGATTAAGGGCGGCGGCCATGCCGGCGAGGCGCTGAACCTCCCTCACCGTGGCCGGAGCCCTGATTTCCTGTATGGCCTTGATCTGACTTGGGTCGGCCTCAATCCCTTGGCGAGTAACCAAATGTCCAAGGAATTTGCCAGAGCCAACGCCGAATGCACATTTTTCAGCATTCAGCTTCAAGCCGAACCTCTTGAGAACACCAAAAATTTCGCCGAGGTGGAGAAGATGATCGGCTGCTTTCTTACTTTTGGCTACCATATCGTCAATGTAAGCCTCCATTATTCTGCCGAGGATCCCTTTGAACAGCAGAGCTACCATACGCTGGAATGTAGCCCCGGCGTTTTTTAAACCGAAGGGCATCACCAAGTAACAGTAAGTGCCACTGGGAGTGATGAACGCCGTCTTCTCCTGATCCTCCTCATCCATGGCAACTTGATGGTACCCTCTGTAAGCGTCCATAAAGCTCAGCCGAGCATAGCCAGCGGTAGCATCCACCAACTGATTGATCCAAGGGCAAGGGAAACAGTCCTTTGGGCATGCGTCGTTTAGATCGGTGAAGTCGACACAGACGCGCCACTTGCCATTCTTCTTCCGGACGACCACCGGATTTGCCAGCCATGTTGGATATTGAACCTCTCGAATAGCCCCGGCGTCAAGGAGGCGTTCAACCTCTTCGTTAACCGCATCGGCATGTAGGGCCGAGGATCGCCGAGGCTTCTGCACAACGGGCCTCCGAGCCGGATCAACATTCAATGAATGTTTTATCACATCGGGACTAACGCCCGGCATTTCATATGGAGTCCAAGCAAAGACTTCCATGTTCTTTTTGAGGAACTCGACCATCTGTGTTCTCTCGAGCTCATCAAGAGCCGAGCCAATGAGAAAAGAGCGGGTCCCATCTTCGTTGACCGCAATCCGAACCAAGTCTTCCACCGCCCTGTCGCTCGCCGGTCTTCCAACCTCTTCAGGCCCTTGCAGCGCCTCCCTCGTCTTCTCTTCGGTGGTGCCCTCATCTAGTAACTCAGGTACCTCTATACTCTGTACCTCCTTTGCTCGGCCCTTTCCGCGGACAGAGTTGACGAAACACTTTTTTGAGGCCACCTGGTCCCCCTTGATGGTTTCCTGTCTCCCAGACTCTCCAATGAATCTAACACATTGGTGAAGCGTGGATGCCACAGCCCTCATGCTGTGCAACCAATTTCTTCCCAGGATTGCGTTGTATGGGCTCGGCGAACTAACCACGATGAATTCCATATCCAACTTCACCGAACCAGCATATACTGGGAGTACGATCTTGCCGAGCGGGTATACCGGAATTCCAGTAAAACCAATCAAAGGGGCTTCCACCGGGGCTAATTGCTCTTTTGAGAGACCTAAAGCTTTGAACGCTGAGTAGAATAGGATCTCCGCCGAGCTTCCCTGATCGACCAATACCCTCCGGACAAGTTTCCGCTGGAATTGTAGAGAGAGGACCAAGGCATCATTGTGGGGTAGAGATAACCCCTCCAAATCTTGCTCGGTGAACCTGATCTCCCACGTGCTACGAGCATCCATCTTCCGTTTTGACGAATTTTGAACCATCATCACCCCCGGCGGGGTAGGGCTGTATAATCTTTCGTGGAGCTCGTTGGCCTGGGCCTTGTTCATTGGCCCATGAATGCAATGCACCACGCCGTCGAGATCTTGGGCTCTCGGCGGGATCCCTGCGTTCGGCGACTTGGCTCGGTCGATCCACCGATCCATCTTTCCTTGCTGGACTAACTCCTCGAGGTATATTTTGTAAGGCTGGCATGCCGTCGTATAGTGCCCTTGCTCATTGTGGAATGAGCAGTATACCCTCGGGTTCGGTTCCCGGCCATCGGCGGTTCCCATCTTCTCCGCCGCCCCTGTTGGCCATTGGAAACCAGGAAGCCGTCCACATTCTCGGAGCATACGGAAAATTGGCTCCTTAAAATAGGTCGTGATGGCAAGGTGGTCACGCCCATCGCTCGGCGGGCGGTCCCACGTCTTTCCACTTCCTTTGTTTCCGCCGAACCCTGCGCCATCCTTTTTGGACACTATGTTAACCTGCTTCTTTACTTCCTTGGCCGCCGTCTTACCCAGCTCGGCTACTGGAGCTACTTCGGATCCACCGATGTACTCCTCAAGCTCTATATACCGAGCAACGGTATGCATGAGCTCTGTCATATTGTTCGGCGGCCGAAGCATCAATTCTTTGGATAGGTCAGAGTTCCTATCCAGTCCACGTTTGAACGACGTAGCCGCAGTCTTCTGATCACAGCTTTCAACCATGTTGTATACGTTATAGAAGCGCTCAAAATAATCCTTCAAGGACTCGCCGGTCTTCCGCCGAAGGTCCGTTAAGGCTTCTATTGTTTTTGGCCTCCGGTTACTTGCCACAAACCATGCCGTAAATGAGCGCTCCAGTTCGCCGAAGCTGCTTATTGAACCTGGCTTTAGCTGTGTATACCACAACATGGCAGTGTCCGGGAGGCTCAGGGAGAACGTTCGGCACATCATTGCCTCGCTCAATCCGCAGAGCGCAGCCATGGACTTGAACTGCTGGACATGGGTCGGCGCATCCGACTTCGCGTTGTATACGGTGAATTTGGGGACTTTGAAGTGGGGGGGGAGAGGCTCATCCGCTATAGCTTTGGAAAAGGGGGAGACACCTTTCGCCGAGGTTGTTGTAACCCCTTCTTTCGGCGGGACTACCGCCGAAGGGGCGGGGCTCTTCTCTCGAGCATCATCCCTTATCCTTTTATTGATTGGTGGGGTCCGAGCCCTTCGGCCGCTGATACTTGGCTCTGGGGTTCGGCGCTTCGACCCCGAGGCTCTCCTGTTTCCCACCGCCGGGGGCTCTTCCTGATGCCGGACGGGCCGGTAAGTGGTTCTCTCGCCAGTGCGAGTATTTACCACTGTTAAAGCCCTACCGCCGGCGCTGATCTCGCACCTCTCCTCTGGTAGCAGCCCCTGGCTGTTCTCTTCCTGAAGTCTGGATTGTCCGGCAGATCGACCCGGCAATCGCTGGTGGCGTGCCTGGTCAGACTGCCGGTGGTGGGGGCGACTGGTTGAATGGGCCGGCGACCTCTGATGGCGCCGAGTGCTCGTTTCCCTTTCCTGCTCTTCATATCGCCGCCCCTCAGACCTGTCTGCTCTCTGATTATCCTGGGGACCTCGTGACCCAAAATGGTGATCAAGAGGATCTCCAGCGTTCTCTCTTGCGTCGCCGAGCCGAGGATGTCCTTGAGTCTGGTCCGGCCTTCCCCTTGACCTCGAGCGAGCGCTTGACGCCGTGGCGCTTGTTGTGGGAAATAATGCCCGGCGAATATTGTTGTTTCCGGACGCATCGGTTCGGTGTCCGGGATCTAGGTGGATAATGCCACTAGCATCAATGCGACACAGTGGGCCGAGCCTTGCAAAGGCAGAGGCCCTAACAGTGTCAGCCGTTCGAAGAGCATTCCTCCTACGTCGCCGTTCCTGCGACCTGGAAACGGGTGGGGCGCTGTGGAGCGCCTGGATCTCTTGTACTTGTGTTCTTAGTCGCATTAACTCCTCCGCCATGCTCACCGGGAGTACTGCTGGGGGGGGAGGGGGAACCGTGAGGCTTGCTGCAGAGCGGTGTATACCATCTATGTGGAACGCCGCTGCTCCTAAATCCTGGTTACTAGGATCAGGGATGTTTGAACCCACCACCCTGGGGTTGCCATCCCGTCCTACCACCGTCCGCTGAGAGGAGTGGTGGCCCAGGTTTGGATTGAAGTTATCGAGACCGAGAGGTCGTCCGTCCGGGGTTGTCATACTGAACTGAGAGAAGAAAGAACGGGAAGAAAGCTGCACCACAAGATGTGTTTGTTAATCCTTTTCCCCAGCAGAGTCGCCAATTGTGGCGTCTGGCTTTCTCCGGTTAGACCTTGTGGCTTGGATGGTTGAGACTTGGATGTAGACGGACTAGACCTTATTTTAGAGGTGAATACCTCCTTATATAGCCAAAGGGAAAACAGAGTCCAAATCCCATTAGGATACTTATTTGTTGTATAATGAGCCCGCCTATCTCGGATCCAGATAGACATCTCAATCCTGAACCTATCCAATCTCCTACACTCCGCTCCTGAATATAAGGGATTGGATAAGACGTGAGGTTGCCTTCCCCTGCCCAACTCTCCATAACTTTCTCTCCAAGTTAGGGGACAGGGGGCTCGGCGAGCGTAGGTCCTGCCGGACCGTTCGGTACGGCAGTGATGACTTCACACAGGGGCAATCTCCAGCCCGTTCGGCAGGGACCGCCGAACTAGATCACATTGATGGATATACACGCCGAACCAGACCGTTCCCTTCCGTGGATCGTCACTTCGGCTATCTTTATCCAGGCCCGGCCGTACTCGGGTCGGCTACCGACCCAGACCGCCGACCCATGGGCAGTAGATCCACTGCCCCGGCTAATTGGTGCAACGGGGCCACCGTCCTGGTCCCTCCGCCGGACCACGCCCTCCACAGGTGGCATCGTGTTGCAGTAATTAACGAAGTCTTACTGATCGAGTTGCACACTGATGTATCTTTTGATGTCATTCTTATTCCTCGCCCATTATATCTCTTTTGCAGTGATGTGGTAAATCTTAACTGAAAGGACTCTCCTACCTCAGTGCTCGACATCTACCACAAGCTCATCCAGTCAGGAGTTCATATTTTGATATTCTGGTACTTTTCAACATGAATTTCTGTTCAGTAACTCCATATATTTGTTTTTTTCCCTTGTTACTTGCAGTTGCGTTTTGCTTATTTTTCGTGTTTATCATATTTGCTTGCTTATTAATTGGATTGCTGGTATTGAAGCAAGGACGCTTCACCAAACCAATTTGAATATTTCAAATAAACAAGCCGATATCTGTGATGATTCATGAAACCTCCGTGTAGATAGTTTGTTGGACGTTCATGTATTTCTCACTCAGTCATTCATGCCGAATTTTGAAAAGATGCTAAGAATCAAAACTACTATTTCCTCCTGAGAATCGATTTCACATTGCTTTCGGTTTTAACACGAATGCTTGGGTGACCATATTTAGAGTACCATGTTACCATGGTAACATAAGATTAGGGAAAAACGGAAAGATTAAGTTCCTACCCATTTTTAAGGGGGAGAGAGAGAGAGAGAGAGAGAGAGAGAGAGAGAGAGAGAGAGAGAGAGAGAGAGTGAAGGGAGCTGAACTCAAAGCTTCAGGTTTTATACTACTAAACACGCACGTGGTTGTCCTTGTCCAACTTCCCCATTCCACTAAACGACTTTTAGGAACCCCCCCCCCCCCCCCCCCCCCCCATTTTTTATCTTTATTTGATTTTTTTTTTTCGTTTCTTAGTTTGTATCAAATTTAGTGGAATGGGGGAATTGGACAACGACATCCACGTGCGTGTTTAGTAGTATAAAACCTGAAGCTTTGAGTTCAGCTCCCTTCACTCTCTCTCTCTCTCTCTCTCTCTCTCCCTTAAAAATGGGTAGGAACTTAATCTTTCCGTTTTTCCCTAATCTTATGTTACCATGGTAACATGGTACTCTGAATATGGTCACTCAAGCATTCGTGTTAAAACCGAAAGCAATGTGAAATCGATTCTCAGGAGGAAGTAGTAGTTTTGATTCTTAGCATCTTTTCAAAATTCGGCATGAATGACTGAGTGAGAAATACAGGAACGTCCAACAAACTATCTACACGGAGGTTTCATGAATCATCACAGATATCAGCTTGTTTATTTGAAATATTCAAATTGGTTTGGTGAAGCGTCCTTGCTTGGGTAGGAACTTAATCTTTCCGTTTTTTCCTAATCTTAGGAAAAATGTCTATGTTGAAGACCAAGATCGAGACAGAGATGATCAGGGATAACATGAGACCAAAACGGGGTAACATGCCTCAAATATTCCACTCATACATTCTGGGATATGCCTATATATAAGGAGGCAGTCCCGTCCTTCTAAGGCTATGTGCTCACTGGCAGTTTAAAAAAGAAAGAAAAAAGAAGCTAAGTGAGTAGAATGGGGGTAGTCGGACAACAGGATGGCAGAGGTGGCGTTGTGCAAGGCGCAGGTGGTGGGCAGGAAGGCCAATGGGAGGACAACAGGGTGGCGGAGGTGGAGGACACGAGCATTCCCTGGATTTCAATGGGTGGTGTCATATATGCAGAAAGTACGTTAAGAATTGAGTAATATAACACCAGAAGGTCCACAAACTCTATATCGAATGCAAGAGTTGTGGGTGGAAGTTTCCAAACCAGGCGGAACTACGGGACCACCGGGGAAGGCGCCACTAGTCGTGGTTGTTGGTGTTAGGTGTTAAGTTTTTTGGTCTTGGTTCCTTGTGTATAGTGTCTATTTCAATGGCAATGTTTTTGTACTCTTATGTATTGTAGATAGTTTTTGTTTTTCCTAATCGGCAACTCTTTTATGTAGGATTACATTGGATTGATGTACGGAGTATAATCTTTAGATCAGTTTATTACTTGAATTATTTTGTTATAAGTTCTCTCAAGTAATAACAGAATGCTGCCAATATTTTCAAGTAGAAATGATTTGGAGACTATTATTTGATGAATGTACTCTCTCTCTCTCTCTCTCTCTCTCTCTGAGAAGATTTGTTTTTGTCTATTTTAAATGTCAGTCGAGGTATGCTCAAACTGGGCCAAACATCTCGTTGTCACAAAGAAAAAATAAAATTGAAGAAACTAAAACAGCTACAAAATATGTTTAAGCAGAGCTATTGAGGTTCTCTCTCTATCTGGAGCATCTTTATTCCAAAACGAGTTTTCCTGATTTTATGCGTTACTCAGAGACCTTTGGCAAAATAACGTTTGGTTCCTTGTGTCTCCTTTCTTCAGTTACGTGAACTGCCTTAAAACTAAAGTGTCTAAAGTTTCTTGGGATTTTATTCCTGTTCAGGATAGGACAGGTGGAGGAGTTCTAGTCTAGTACACATCGATAAAGCTAGCAAAATGTGACCACAGCCCTGCAAAACTGATTTTGATCTAGTCATACTTGACCAACATATTATGTACTATGTAGTTACCCTAATATTTCTAATTTTAAAGTGTTCAACTCGATAAAAAAACAATTCTCAAAATTCAAATTGACATCCCATAACAAAGTTTACAAAAATGATCAAATTAATAAGTTTTGACATGAGTACATGACCCCCATAAAAAAAGCTATACAGAAGTTTTTTTTGGCCAACATTCCAACCCCGAAAGGTAAAGTAGCATGTGTTGATGAGACCAAAAATGAGGCCTTCGAGTAGCACTTCCAAAAGCAGGGGAGAAACACCAAGGGATCAACTTTGGCAAATGGAGTAGCCCAGGATTGAGGCCACAACATGAACGTAGAAAAAGCATCAAAATGTAGCAGATTGTGCAGTGTCCTTGGCCAAACATCAACGTAGAGCAGCAGGCAGCGGCAAAGAGCATGACTAGTAGTATCACAAGAACCCAACATCACAGCAACATGGCATGTAAAATAGAACAGCAGAATCACACGACTTATAAAGACATCCGAGGATATGAAATCTTTGGCCTCAGAATAGATACCAAAAATCCAAAAAAGCACCATCAAGAAAGCAACCAGGATAGTTTGTTGAACACCACCACAGCTAGCCAGAACATGCAGCATCAATTGAGCACCACCTTATGCACATTTGAGTACATTCCCAGCCTGCTCACGCTCTGAGCACCACCTTATACATCTGAAAAAGGATAGGGATTAAACTTTAATTTCCACCATCCGTTTGTAATGTTACATTCAATTCTACGTTACAAAGACAACTTAGTTTACGAGGTAACACCTTCAGACTCCTTAACGTTCAACTCATACTCTGCTACCATGCTACAAGAATCGGCTTCCAAAGGAGTGGAGAATTCAGCATTTCCGTCGTGCACTGTACATCAGGGATTATGCCAACTTGATCTGTCATTAAGTCCTGGTGAATTGGTGATATGCATTGCTACTGTCACGAACAGAGCAGATCCATCATGGAGCTCCGTAACACTCTGCAGTAACCCCAAGAACACAAAAAGTATGTTGAGGTACTATCAATGTTGACTTCCAAGAATTAACAGCAATGGCTACAAAAGTAAGCAACTTTCGGTATTGTTTGTTGTGACTAACCCGAGCCATCTTTGGGTTCTACATTTCCTAGATGAAATAAGGATTCCAATATGTTATAAACAGTATCTAAAAGTGCAATTTTTTACAACATAAGACCATTCCATTCTCAACTTCATGAAACTTGCAGTTGATATGGTGAACTCTGGTGATGGCCAGGTTGTGGATCCTTCAACTAAGCAGGTAATTGCAAGAGCATGTGATAAAGTGCACTTTCAGAACCCCAAAATAAACCAGACAGGTGCAGAAACATGCTTCTTTAAACAGCGAGAAGCTTTATACTCCCCAGTCCCCACCCCATTGCTAGCCGAGTGAAAACACATACTGTAAAACTTTTTCAAGCTATTCATCTGGTGAACTCAGACTGTTGTATACTGGTGTTGCTTGTCAACTGTTCATATGCTCCAGCTACTGATGTTGATACTCAGCTCAGGTTGGATACGGACCACGGCCAATCTCAATACGCATTCTGCTTCCAACAGTTCGACTCTGTCGTGCAGAACATATCACTAGCATTGCAAAGTTGAAAGAATAACCATAATCGAGATTCTCGAAAACTAGTTGAAAAGGCAGTGGGTGCTTACTTAAAGTGTCTTAAAAGCCTTAACAAGCCGAGATATCTAGACCTATATTTTGTTGGACTAGCCAAAACCAGAATTTCTTGTGAGAATTCTATTGGAGTCCTTTCACAGATTCGTTCTTAAGCCAATATCATGCTATATCTAAATGATAGCATTTGCAAGTTGGAATCAATACATGCACATCTTATACATGTAAGCAGAATGCGTATCAAGAAACATGTTCCCAAATCAGCAAGGTAATCTTTTATCCGTAATGGTTTGTTTGACTGGCATGAAGTGTAGGAAAACATGCACATACATAACTTGGGCAACTATAAATTACCTACAGCATATCAGAATCAAAAGCATAGGAGAACTTTTGTAAGCTCCCTCTTTCATCCTTTTGAGTATAGACGACATCACCTCTAGAGGCATCGTGGGTTCCATTACCAGTCCACGCTGTTGGTGAAGAACGTTTTTAGTTGTCATCACCAGAATGAGCAGATGCCTGCAAACCAAACTGAGTTAGGCAATAGGCATTCATTTCTAACGAAAATAAAAGAGAAAGGGAGAACTAAAATAAGAAGCAGAGATAGTCCTAACTCTATATTAAGAAATTTTCTCGACAGCATGTGCCTTAGCTGTAGCTTTTCAATTGCTATCTGGATGAGACAGAAGTTCACAATGGATGCATCATTGTAAGCCACCATTAATCTCGCTCAAGGACTGATACATTTGTTCCAAAACATTTTTGTCCGACGATACAACACACAACAGGCAATCATCTCAACTCATAACAGTGTGTGTGTGAGACCATTCTAGGACGACTAAACACCTTATGTGAACTATCTGATTCTGGGATCAAGATAATCTTTTCAAGAGAGAGGGGCAACCACCCTAAGAAACATCTCCTCTCTCTTCTTATTAGTCTCATTCTCTGAGTTCAGTTTCTGAACCACCCAATTTCTTAAAGTGGATCAAATGCAAGGGCTTCTAAGGTAACTAAAAACCGTATACGTTGGCCATAAAATTACTAATCGATCAAAATCAGAACCAGCCCAAAATCTTAATCTTCAATTGAACAAGGCTCTGAGGTCATGTTTGGTTGTTGCTTTCACAAATGTTTTCCAGAGAGCTTCTAAATGCACACCATTTCGAACAGTATAACAGGATCTGATGAAGTGGGCGGATAATTAGACAGAAACTGTAGAAGAGAAGGGTTTTCTCACCATGGCTGCAACATCAGTTGCCCTGCCAAGAAATGGGTCACATCTTCTCAACATAAGAACTTGAGAAAAATATCATCACAGCCTCTTATACTTGGTTATTCAGTGCTCATGGTTCCTGTATGTAGCAACAGCAGCAGCAGCAGCAGCCGAACATGAAAAGATTAGGAAATGCAAACCAAACAGGTCATATACCAAATTCCACGCACAAACAAACCCATATACCTACCTACCTACATACGGAGTACATACATACACACACATATGTATACAAAGGGGGTTGGTGTTTTTGAAGTAACTGCAATCATTGGCTTTGACAATCTGAGTAAAGGATGACCAAGATCATCTAGTTAAAGAGAGGAGCCTCATTCTCTCACTCGCTTACAGTTCCAGATATTCTTTTGAGTAATCCTATTTGCACTTTTTAATCTCAGTACACACTGGGAGCTTTTAAATGCACATACTTCTTTAGAGGAACATCACAGAACCATAAGAGCATCTCCGAAACCCATACTCATTTCTTGATAACACAAGGTGTCCAAGTCAGCTTTCGCAACATCAACAGCTCAACTAATACCAGGGATCATTTCCACCGTCCGCTAGCAAAGGGCTCCAATTTAAGCTATATGAACTAACCCTACAAGAGTTAATAGCAACTAGAGGTTCTGAACCCAACACCTAGCTAGACTGGAAATGAACACTCCTCTGGAGTATTGGGATCTCCATTTTACACACCAGGAGTGAATCAATTTAACGCAAATTGCAGATTCAGGAGTACCATACATTTAGAAATTACAGATTCAGGGGCGCTCAAGTAGTGGCTTTGTAGGGTTCTTCCCAGAGCCAGCCCTGCTTCTGATGAACGGTGAGATTAAATTTCACATGCATACATGTTTTTGAATGCATGTCTAGGACTAATGGGTTCTTTCAAACAAAGATAGATTGGAAATCAGATTTGTTTACTAGTCCTTTTGTTCTCACACCCTCAACTCCGCAGATCTTGGGAGCAAGATTCATTGATAGGATATACTGCAGTGACAGGGAGAACAATAGAAACTACATTTTCCAACCCAAACTAGCTCTACCGTAATGGAACCCCTAAAGCAAACCAAAACAGAGATCAACCCAACTACCCAAGTTTCCTACAACATATTCACTATCACCACACACACACACATGCATGCATATAATTACTTTTATGTTGCCATTGTAACGTATAAATATTGGAGGAAAGGGAAACCAAGGCTCAGATCAGTGCATAATCAGGCGAGAAAAGTGACTCCGCCATGGCTGCTACCACAGTTACCTCCTGATGAGTGAGAGAATTCATCTCCGTGGTCCTCTGGGTTGCCCCGCCACGAAACAGGTCAGACCTCAACACCTGATTCGACCCCAGAAATATTATCACCACAGCCTGTATTGAGATGTGGTGTTGTGCTGATGGGGATAATTGAGAGTGATGATGGAGAGAAAGAAGCAGCAGAAACAAAACCAGAGGTGGGACCTCTCGCATCCAAAATGCGAGCTTTTAATCAAGGTTTTTAAAGTCGATAGGCGCTAGTCGGGCGGTCGGCCACCTTCGAGCTTGGAGACCTAGTAATCGGCGCATAGCAATTAGTAATCAGCAAATAGCAATTAGTTGGATCTAGTCGGATGGGCCCCGCCAGCGATTAATCGCCGATTAATTCCGATTTTTAGAACTGTGCTTTTAATGATTACGAATCATCGTCATTTTAAAGGACCTCGCATGTAATGCGAGCATAAAACAAGCGTGTCAAAGATGCGAGCTTTCAATGATTGCGACAAAGGACCTCACGTGTTGAAGACGCGAGGTTCCAATGAAACCGGGTCCAGGTAGTTTTCAAAAACCTCGCATCTAGTTTGATAGATCGCTGAAATGGAAACAAAAAACACACCCCGCATACACAGAACTGAGAAGAGAAAAGTGAGGCTCAGATCTTTATTTTGATAAGAGAAGAGAAAAGGATGTTCCCACCATGGCTGCAAACAACAGTTGCCACATTGAGTATCTCTCTCCCACAGACCATCAGGGTTGCCCCGCCATGATATTGGGTCCCAATTCCTCATCATAATATCATCACAGCCTCTTCTACATGAAAATTTATTCTGTGATCCTGGTTCTTTATCTCCCATATCTAAGGTTCGACTCGCACCCAGGTGCTATAAACTCCTGTGTTGAGCCAGTTCATACAGGGTTTGCCCTGTCTTCAATGGGGCCCAGCTAGTATAGACAGTGGTGTAATCTCCCAAATGGGCTGGAAACCGAATCATCATCCTCATCATCATCACACACACACACATGCGTGAAATACGCGAAGGGCTGTAGATTTAGCTACAGGCTTAGTCCCATACTCAAATTGAATGATAGAATTACTGCAGACATTCCTCACTGTGCCGTCAGACGGGTAGTTAGCATGATGGGATACTTGTTATGGAAGAGAGAAGCCATGTCCTCAACTAAGCCACAGGTGTAAAATCTCTCCCTACTTGAAAGTTGAAGCACCAGGAACCCAATTTGCTGAACAACTTTTGTAATAGAGGACTCACTCTTGGGGTTAATAATATATCCTATTGCTGATGACCTCAGAATGAAATTAGCCACAGATAATTTCAGAAGCTGCAAGTGCTTCTCTATTTGCAGCTCAATTAACTCATTATATGTTGAATGCAAGCCACGAAACAAGGGTGAAATTTTCTGAATGCGACTATGAATATACTCTAAGACAGCTCTCTCAATGAAAAATCTTCTAATCCTACACTGAAACCTTGAGAAAACAAATTTTCCGTGAGGAAAGGCTGTAAAGAGTTAAAGAACTTCAAAACCTCATCTGGGCCCTTCTCAGAGAAAATAGAACTGGCAATGTCACTTACAATTGACAGCATTACGTCCCTATTAAAATCAATGCTCAAAAGTTCACTCTTCCTAACCAAAAATCTATCACCAGAACAGTCAAAACAAAGTGGTAGAGCTGTTTGTAATAATTGCACCGCAGTCCACTAAGGGCCTGATCACTTTGCCTTAAATAAGGCCGGATGCAGAAAGGAATTGCAGACAAATGCATGGGTTTTCACGATAAATATATTGCATGTGTATCAGCCCTGAACAACCCCAAATGCATGGGTTTTCACGATAAATATATTCCATGTGTGTCAAGCTGTCAGCCCTGGATTACTAATCGACCAAGGCTCAGAGGCCATGCTTGGTTGTTGCTTTCAAAAAAGTTTTCCAGAGCTGTTTGGGAGCTTCTAAATGCACACCATTTCGATCATCGCCTCATTATACCAGGCTCCGAAGAAGTGTGAGGATAAATTGATGGAAAAGGTGAGGCTCAGATCTGTGTTTTGATTGTAGAAAAGAAGGGTTTTCCCACCATGGCTGCAACATCAGTTGCCCTGCCAAGAAATGGGTCAGATCTTCTCAACATATGAACTTGAGAAAAATATCATCACAGCCTCTTACACAGGGTTATTCAGTGATCATGGTTCCTGTATGTAGCAACAACAGCAGCAGCAGAACAGGAAAGGATTAGGAAATGCGAACCAAACAGGTCATAAACCAAATTCCTCGCACAAACTCACACTCTCAGACCTACGCCTACATATGCAAAGGGTTGTTGATTTTTTTTAAGTAACTGAAATCATTGGCTTCGACAATCTGAGCAAGGGTTGACCAGACTGTCCAGTTACAGAGAGGGGCAACCACCCTTAGAAACATCCCTTTTCTCTGCTTATTAGCCTCATCTCAATCAAGAATTCGCCAGGTATCAGCATTTTCTCGCATAAACCAAATTCCAAACAGGTCATAAACCAAATTCCACACTAACTCATTATATGTCGAATGCAAGCTACGAAACAAGGGTTAAATTTTCTCAATGCGTCTATGAATGTCCTCTAAGACAGCTCTCTCAATGAAAAAAATCTTCTAATCCTACACTGAAACCTTGAGAAAACAAATTTTCCATGAGGAAAGGCTGTAAAGCGTTAAAGAACTTCAAAACCTCATCTGGGCACTTCTCAGAGAAAATAGAACTGGCAATGTCACTTACAATTGACAGCATTACATCCCCATTAAAATCAATGGTCAAAAGTTCACTCTTCCTAACCAAAAATCTATCACCAGAACAGTCGAAACAAAGTGGTAGAGCTGTCTGTAATAAATGCACAGCAGTCCACTGAGGGCTTGATCTCTTTGCCTTAAATAAGTCTGGATGCGGCAAGGAATTGGAGACAAACATTGCCAGCTGTTGGGCAGATGGTCTTGTCAAGAAATAATTCTCAAACATAATCTTCAGTGATAACAATGCATCAACAGAAGAAGAAAATGGAAAAAGATACAGAAGCAGGGTTTGGTTTGGTCAAAAACCAAATCCTACCAACGAACACACGCACCCAGATATATACATACACATACGTACACACAAGGCTGTTGATTTTGTAGATGTAACTGAAATCATAGGCTTTGACGATCTGATTAAGGGATCAAGAAGATCTTTTCAAGAGAGAGGGGCAACCACCCTAAGAAACATCCCGTCCCTCTCTTTAGCAGCCTCATTCCATGTTTTCAGTTTCTGAACAACCCCAAATGCATGGGTTTTCACGATAAATATATTTCATGTGTGTCAGCCCTAGATTACCAATCGATCAGAATCAGAAACAACCCAAAATCTTAATCTTAATCAACCAAGGCTCAGAGGCCATGCTTGGTTGTTGCTTTCACAAAAGTTTTCCAGAGCTGTTTGGGAATTGGGAGCTGCTAAATGCACACCATTTCGATCATCGCCTCATTATACCAGGCTCCGAAGAAGTGTGAGGATAAATTGATGGAAAAGGTGAGGCTCAGATCTGTGTTTCGATTGTAGAAGAGAAGGGTTTTCCCACCATGGCTGCAACATCAGTTGCCCTGCCAATAAATGGGTCACATCTTCTCGACTTATGAACTTGAGAAAAATATCATCACAGCCTCTTACACAGGGTTATTCAGTGATCATGGTTCCTTTATGTAGCAACAACAGCAGCAGCGGTCATAAACCAAATTCCTCGCACAAACTCACTCTCAGATACATACATACGCCTACATATGCAAAAGGTTGTTGATTTTTTTAAAGTAACTGAAATCATTGGCTTCGACGATCTGAGCAAGGGTTGACCAAGACTGTCGAGTTACAGAGAGGGGCAACCACCCTTAGAAACATCCCTTCTCTCTGCTTATTAGCCTCATTCTCTTGAGTTACTTACTTCCTTTCCAGATAGCAAACAGGGAGAAATTTTTCAGTGCCGGGTGGGGATATCCCACGTGGTGCCCGCTCGGCACATCCGGGCCGTCCATTGCACTTTTGGACGGCCCAGATTGAAACCCTCCCTCTCCTCTTACCCCACCACTTTCTCTCTCCTTTTTCTCTCTCCAAATCCGAGCCATCCAAAACCGTAGCGGGCACTACGTGATACTGATACCCACCCAGCACTGAAAAATTTCTCGCAAATAGGTTAAACACGTACTCAATCAACAATTTGCCAGCAATATCCTTTAGGCTGACTTTTTTCAACTCATTCTTCACCAAATGTGCAGCATTTTCTCGGCATAAACTAAATTCCAAACAGGTCATAAACCAAATTCCACACACAAACACACACCTTCAGATACATACGCCTATGAATGCAAAGCGTACTTCTATTTGCACACAACTTTCTTTAGAGCATCTCCAAAACCCGTACTCATTTATTGATAACTCAGGGTGTCCGGGCCAACTCCCACACATAGGGCTACAAATGAACCAAGCTGCTCGAGAGCAGATTGTGGCTCGGCTTGTTACGGCTCGAGCTCAATACTCAAAAGCTCGGGTCGTTTAAAGAGGCTCATTAAGGAAATTAGCTAGGCTCGGCTCAGCACTATAAACGTCGGCTCCGCTCATTTGCAGCCCTAAAAGGCCACGCTCATCGACTAACGGGGGCTGGTTAATTATCGATATGATCTAGACCCAAAAAGAGGGGTTAGTTCGAGAAAACCAAAGCGAACACAGTCATTCCCAAGTTTCCTACCACATATCCACCACCACCACCACCATCGTGATCATCATCATCATCTCTCTCTCTCTCTCACACACACACAAACATATATCTATTTATAAGTACATACTTTATCTATTACCGTATCAATGTACAGGAAGGCTCAGATCCTTGAACAATCAGGCGACGAAGTGACTCCGCCATGACTGCAACCACAGTTACCTGACGAGAGAGAGAGAATTCGCCTCCGTGGTCCTCTGGGTTGCCCCGCCACGAAACGGGTCGGATCTCAACGCCTGATTTGAACCCAGAAAAATTTATCATCACAGCCTCTTTCAATGCATGTAACTTTTGATTATTCCATTGTGGATACTCTGTAACCTATATAGATAGATAGATGAAAAAGAAAGAAAGAAAGCAGTTTCACTGGTAACAGACAGAGTCCAGATCAAGATCAGAAATCTGAACCAGACGCACGCACCCAAAGGGCTGTTGTTGGTTTTTTCAGAAGAAATCATCGGCTTGATTCAGAGAGAGAGATGGGCAACCACCCTCAGAAACTTCCTCATCTCTCTCTCTCTCCATCTGAGGTTTCAAGCCTCTTTCGATTCTGGGTCACGAACCCTAGAGTCCCCAAGGCCTCTCACTTGTAGGGTCTTGGTTGTTGTTGTATGTAGTAAAATTCGCAGTTGTATTTAGAATCTCCCAGCGAGTTTTGTCCCCTTTTCTTTTCAATCGATTTCTGGTCCTCGTAAACCTTCTTCTTTTTCACATGTTGGGGAGAGTAGAGCAGGATAGCAAACGAAAAAAATTGAGCCCACATGCGAAAGCGTTCAAGTTCGGCTCATTTATTGAAGGAATCAGTTTCTCTCCAGATTTGCTCTCTCCCATTTTCGTTCATTCTGCATTTATGTAGGCCAACAATAATGATTTAAACTGTTCATGTTGTAGACCTTGTCGAAAACTTTAACCACACAATGAATTATGTTGATTACCGTTTGATATTTGATTGGTGCACATTGATATTGAAAAAACATACCCAAATGGGTTCAAATCCAATGTGAATGATATATTATTTTTCAATATAAAGATGTGTCGATTTAGTATACGTACATTCGGTATCCAATCAACATGATTTTTGGTGTGTTTGAAGTTTTCGACGAGATCTGCAACATGAATGGTTCCAATAATTCTAGGCCCACAAAAATACAAACTGGACGGTAATTGGAGAGAGCAAAACTGGAGAGGAGCCGTTTACCTTTACTAAATGGGTTCAAAATCGAGCTCGAGCTCAACACATTTATTATAGAGTCGAGCCTAATTGAGTCCATGACAAACCGAGTCTCAAACTTCTCACGAACAAATTAGTTCGTTCGCAGCCTTAGGTAGGAGGGTGGAGTTAACTAGGTTGATAAAACCAATCAAGCTTTTCAAAATCAAACAAGTATTTTCTTTGTTGAAAACAAGTTTTATCTGTTTAAAGCTAGTTAAGCTTTGAAATTAAGATTGAACAAGTTGTCACTTGGCTCGTGTAACTTTTGATATTAAAAAAATTCAAATCATACGCGATTGGGTCACAATTGGCTTGAGTAAAGCTCGATTGAAGTCTGCTCGCCTAATAAACACCAAGTCTAAATATATTTTCAAAACTCATTGATTTTTTTTTAACAAAGCTTGAAATTGTAATGACCCACTCCTACCTCATACTCCCTTCGTCCTAATTTGTTTGTTAAATAAAAAATCCTATTCTTGGCCAGTAAAGCTGTAAAGGAGTGATAAAAGGGAAAAAAAGAAAAGAAAAATGGAGTGATAGAAGGAGTTAAATTGTTGGGGACCAGGGGTGTATTTTGGTAATTTCCATGACACTATGGCTCGTCCTCATCACACTAGAATATCACTACAATTAACACATCATTTTAGGACCATTTCCCCAACAATTGCAGCCCAAGATTCCAGCAAGAAAATATAAACTCTATCAAACAAAAAAATTTCATGCCGTTTTGCACACTCTCAACAACACATACAGTTTCTATCAGCTTGAACATGACTCAGATTCTTCATTTGGGCAACAAGTCATCACAATCCCAATGTTCGTAATCTATCCAAAACCAATCTAGTCACGAAAGAAATGAAATTACCATTTGAGTTTTCTAACCACCTCGATCGAGCATGTCTACCAAAGTCATCCTTCTGGGGAACCTCGGCGGCAACCTCAAATACATGGCATCTTCAATCTCAATAGGCAAGTGCGTCGCAACTATGACAATGCCGCCCTTCTTCCGGTGCTCTGCGATAATGTACTCTAACAACTTCACCCCATCCCCATCCAATGCCACCGAAGGCTCATCAAGCAGCCAAATTGGCCTATCTATGGCCAACAACCTCGCAAGCTGCACCCTCTTTCTTTGACCCATTGATAGCATTCTTGCTTTGTCTTTGGCCAACCTTCCAAGTCCCATTAGCTCTAAAGCAGGGAGAGACCCCCCTTGCTTTCCTTCAAGCACTTCAAACCACTGAACGTTGTCAAGGACTGTGAATCTGTCTTTGATGGCATCTTTTAATGAGAGCCAGTTGAGTTGAAGCTTGTATTGGTGGAAAATCCCTGCTTGGGTTATGTCGTGACCGTTCCAGAGGATTTCTCCAGCTGAAGGCTTGGAGAATCCGGCTAACATGCGCAAGAAAGTGCTTTTTCCCGAGCCGTTGGTGCCCATTAGCACTAGTGCACCGCCGTCGTGAAGGGAGACATTTACGTGGCGTAAGATTTGTTGGGCGTTTCTCATGCATGAGACGTTGTTGAGGAGGAGACGGGGGAGTGGTGGTCTACGAAGAGACATTTTGGTTTGTAAATTGGCAACTATAGTCAAATTTATGGATTGAGCCAAGAGCCAAGAGCCAACGCCCAGTCAGATTTGTTTCAAAGGCTTCAGGATTGAGCTAGCAATTGACACCAAGAAAATCAGAATTAGTATCTCATTCCAGGGTAATTCAAAATTCAATGCCCAAGTAAGCAACACTAGTTAGATTAGTCAAGTGCCCCCCAACGTTTGAAGATTTTCCTGGAGTCCACTCTTACACATGAAAACCTTAGAGTTGAGGGGTAAGGATTGCCAACTCCTAGCTGAAATTCACTATATTTCTCATAACGACAATGACAGAAAGTGTGAAGAAAATACAAAATTGATGTTCGAAGGAAACTTGATCTGTAGAATACAGACAACCTTAAATGGTTTTTGTAAAAGCTAGAAGATAATTGCATTGTTGTCAACATGAGAAACAAGATTAAGTTTTGGCATAGGCCATTATAGAAGCATTAGCCACCTAATCGCCAACTAGGTCAACAATAAACATAACAATTGGTTGCAGTATACATAATCCACCACTAATGAAATCTAATCACCTTAAAAAAGCTGCATCCAACAAGATCTCATACAAAGAGACAAAAATATGAAGAAAGAGAAAAACAATGCACGTGGCTTTAAAATACAACACATAATATATCCCCAAAACACACACGCACATTTGCCATTACTACCAGTTCTCGCATAGAAGGTCTAGAGACCACCATCAGTTCACATGAAAGGACACAAATTACCAAGGCACAATGTAACGTTGATTTTTTGATGTAATTCAAACTAAAAGCACAATGTAACATTGAATTTTTTTTTTTTTTTAATTTTGGCTTGTATGTCAATCTATTTTTTATGACTTAATAGTATGTGGGCAACCAAACTTAGAGTCGGGCTTGGGCAACTCAAACATCGGGGCCGACACTGTGGCTAGATGATAAGATAAGAGAAAATAGACTAACGGGGTTGGAACATGTCTATCGTATATCAACCACTAGAGGAATGATATAGTTATGGTAGAGTGTAACACTAAGGGAGGGGTAGACCAAAATTGATTGTAGAGGCGACAAGCTCAAAATGATCCATGTTTTTTTAATATCACATTACACAATGCCCTCAACAGAGTCCAATGGAGAAAACAAATTCATGCATCCAACCCAAATTGATTTGAGACTCAAGGCTTCATTTGGTTTGGTAATCCACAAGGATGGCCAACTACGTCAGACAAATCATGGTGCCTAGGGTGACTAAGATCCCCGCAGACGCCGATAGGACAATCCACACACACTTGCTCTCTATTGTGGTGTCTTGTCGGCCCAATAGTAGGTTTGATATCCGGATTAATACTAGGAAGGATGAGGAAAAAGATGGGAATGGAGGGGAAATGTCTGGTTTGGAAAAATAAGGGATGCTCGGATGAGACAAGTGGAGGGAGATTATTTTAACCATTGGATAAGGAGGGAACCTAATCTGCATGGGAGAAACTAAGTAATAGCACCCTACATGTGGTATTAATTAATCCGCCATCTAGGAGATTATTCCATGAAATAGTGAAGGAGAAAAAATGGTTCCATACATAATACTGCAAAACAAACAACTGAATATATTATCCCAGGATACATTTGGGGACCACAAATTCCCCACACTCCTTATGCCCCTTATAATATTGCAATCAAATAAGTGTTGATTGTTCACACCTTGAGCAGTGTTAAGGCCCTAGGGCTGGGGCATGGAGATATGGAGAGAACAAAGATGATGGTCCGAGCATTGGGAAATTTTGTCCCCTACATTGTTGGAGTTATTTAACCATACATGGTGATTGAGTCTTACCAGTTCAAATGTAACTTCAACTCTAAGTAGGACTATCTTTTCATGAATCAAAACTACACCTTTCTACAGCTCAAAATCTTGGTAAATTGTATACCACCCCTCTTTGAGAAGCTAACAAAGCAAACGAAAACACCACCTTCAAAACATCTGTTGCCGCATTTCTTCGAGAACATTCAACCTAAGCACAAGTCTAACTTCATCTAATATAATATAATGGCACCGGCATTCTGCTTGTACAGGAAGCTAAAATTTGGAGTGAAGCTTCAGAAGTGCACATTGAACTACAAGAGTACAACCTCCTCAAATTTATTACGCGGTAACATCCCTTTTCGTGTGAACATCAACTATGAGGGTGACTCTAATTTTAGTTTCCTCAATAACCCCCTTTAACTGCCTATAGAAACTGCCAACAAGGGAAAAAATGCCACCCTTTTCTTCTCCTCTCTTTTTTACGCAATTTGGGCATGCATCGGCAGCATCGCGCATACCTGGGCATCTAATAACACTAAAAAGAGACCCATCTTAAATCACAATGTCGTTCACCCTTTTTGTAAATTCAATTCAGACAAGGTTAAAGTTCTATCATACTATTTACATTAAAAAAGAAGAAGAAGAAGATCTATCATAACTCTCTGGTAATTTATATCAAACAGTTGGTGTGCTTGAATTAAATCCCAAATTAACCTCAGGTACCAAAGTGCTCAATAATTACAAAGGTCTCAAACTATAGATCCCAAAGTGGTCCTAGAAATCAAGAGAAGGTACACACACGTTTGCTATTGAAGTTTAAGACTCGATGAGAACCATTGAACTGAAAAATTACGCGGGAAACAGAACTGCTGAAATATGTCACAGCTATATGCGTCGTTGCCTCAGTTTGTGTTGGTGTTGTCGGCCAATAATGCAAAGAGAGGGAGAGAGAGAGATTACCTGTCGAAGCTAGTTCTGGTTTGTTTTGGTTCTCCTCTGGCCGAAGTAGTCCGAGAGAGAGAGAGAGATGTTAGTCTGTGAAGCCTGGCAGAGCAATGACATGGGCGCAATTTAAAAACACAACAAAAAACACAAATTGCATTGCACTTAAAAGCCGTTTGATGCACATGAATCCACGGATATTTGACGGCTCCGTTGCTAATTGTGTTGTCATTCTACCACCACACTCATCCATACATCCAATCACACATTCACACCCACAACAAGGGTGGAGCCCGCACACACTACACACCCAGTGCATGTGGGCCCCACCCTTATTGTGAGTGAGGATGGGTAAATGGGTGCGGTGTTAGAGTTATTGGTCCAAATAATTATGGCCTTGTTCGTTTCCCATATTTACTTTGTTTTCCAATCATTACTCTACATCTTTCTCCAATCATTACCCTATTTTTCCAATCATTAATTTCATTTCTCTCTCTATCTCTCTCCACTCATTACCCCTCTCTCCAATAATTACCCTATTTCTCTCTCCACCCACTATCAAAACAAAAATTTCCAAAGTAGTCAAACGAACATAGCCTATGTTCCTAAACTTATTGTTAATTTAATTTGTGTTCCGCCGATAATTTGGATTCATTTCAGGGGCACACCAACAGTGTCCACGGTCAGGAGCATTGTCTCTGGTCAGGGCAGTACGATCCTAGGTTATAGGTGCACGGTATTCATAGATCTAACTTGTATTGTTTTTTCTCAGAATTAGTGGAGAAGCTCGAAAGCTGCCGAAAGAAAAAAAAACTCAGCGTGAGCTGGTACTTAGCTGCTGTGAGCCGATACGTTAAAATAAAAAATTGTCTAAGTTTTAATATGAAGAAAAATAGTAACTGCAAATTACTAGGGACAAAATAAAAAAGCCCCTCCCTGAAGCTTCAAGTCTTGATCAGTTTGCTGCTACATTCGATTACCAGGACCTTCATAGGGGTGTTGGGAGGTGCTCCCTGTTTAATCAGATTCACTGCTACTTCTGAATCAAATTCGATATTTCATGCCACTCAAATCATGACCAAGAACGATCTTTAGACCATTGTAAACGCCCCTTGATTCTGCTTCAAGGCTGCCACAGCTATACTATCCGGGATGGATTAGAACTTAGAAGCTCGCGGAATTTTTCCCAGAAACTTGTCGAAAACACAGACGGCTGCATTAGAACAGCCACAATAATACATGCAAAGAAGTCATAATGGTTTGTGGCTAGTGATGGTCCAAAAGTCTAAAAGAAATAAAGGGAGACAATGGCCTATCTATTGTAGTGGAGAGAAGTTTTCAGAACCCTTTTCCCATAAAACAATCGCATCTGGGGCTTTTCCCTATGCAGGAGTAACAACATTCTTGTTCCTCCACATTTTTCACAGACAACCAAACAAAAGAAAAGAACAGAACATCCTTCAGTGTATTTTCTTTTCCCTATAAGATTTCCTTCATTTTCCTTTCCCTCCACGAATTCTATGTCAATACAACCAGATAGTCCTTTTGAGGAATACCGCCGTATCAGATCGACCAACAAGAAAAACAAGAATGGTGACCAATCACTGTTCTATACCCCTATCGATTAGGGATTACATGTAACTGATATTGTTGTCAAACACAAAAACGCAACATCATCAACATAACGCGCTCTAGATTCGCGTGCTATGGAAATAATGTCAAAAAAACTATCAAAATTTATACAACATAGATCGCCAAACTGCAGAGAAACAAGGGTCTTTCTCTCTCACCCAAATGGTTCCCTGCATTGAAACTTCTCCATACCTCCAGATCAAAAACTTGAAGAAGCCAGCATTCTTCCTCACCACCTGGAGCAAAAGCCTTCACTCGAGTCAGCTACACGACTTTGACTCGGACTGGTCACTTAAGTGCCCTCCGAGCAACTGCTGTACAATCCGTACAATAAAGTTCGCTACAAATTAATGTTACTTTGGAGTAAAAATGTGAATTCAGTGCCCCATCAATGGGCAGGACAATGTTACATTCGCTGGTGTATAATACACATAATAATAATAAGCAAAAACAAAAACATGTTATTTCATTCCACAGTTAGTTACTAGTCCACCTCCGTTTCCGAGGCGGACGCTCTAGTTTGATCTCCGGATCTTCATTGGCTCCACTTTGGGCGGAAGGCAGCAATGGTTCACTCTCCATCTTTTTAATCACCGTAGCTTCCTTATCATTTGGAATTGGAAGCTTGAAACGCTCACTTCGCTGCTTCAACTTTGCAGCTGTGTCCGAGTCTCTACCATCCACTGATTTCCCATCATTTTGATCCTTTTGATCACCCAAGGGATGTTGACCATCGATGGTTTCAACAGTCTTGGATGATTCTTCCGGAAGCTTGCTGGCTCCATTTTTACACTTGTCAATCTCCTTAACCTTCATGGAAGATGATGAAGACTTTGAGTTGATATTAAAATCCCTCTCCTTATGGCTTGTCCAACGTTCCAATTTGGAACGTCCCCTTCTTGAATCTCTCTGTTCATCGTCTGAAGAAGCATCTTCATTATGTTTTCCCTGCTCGGTTGTGCCTTTCAGTATCGCCTGAACAAAAGCAATCATAATAATCCCAAATTAAAGTTAAAATGTAAAAACGTTGAATGATCTAGGAAGTTTCCAGCCAAAATGGTCAAGGGAAGAGTTTCGGTTGAAACTGCTGAATACCACTTACTAGGAGGTAAAAGAATAGAGGAGATGGTGGGACAAACTGTTGTCCTAACAAATTAAGAAGAAAGGAACACGTCTGCCAGCCTCATGAATCCGTATATGATGCGTGTCAATGTTTCAGATGTACCAAACACACAGAAGTACGTGTTCGATTTACTTACTATACTTTGTTAGTCAGATATGTTACTTTTGCAGACACACTGGGAACATGCAAGGAACACACTGCAAACACGTAGGGCCTACCTTTGAAGATGTGTTAGTACTTACCACATTCCACATGTCCCCAACGTGTCCGTGTCTTAACTTTTGAAAAACTTACCGGTTCATGTATCCATTTGTGTATATACCATGCTTCTTATCTAAAAAATAATCACTCGCCATGGGATGCCATCATTAAAACTGCCAATGTGATTAAGAAGTTCCAATTCTGGGAAGAAATGCTGAATTTGTTCTACTTCCAGTGGGGTCCCATTTAGTCAAAAGCCCATTGGCCCACCGCAAAGGTATCATCATCAACTATCAGGTATCAAACGATTCCTAGGAATTTTTATAATGCATTAGGATTGAATTTCAATACAATAGTTTTATAGCAAGTATCCTCCCCGCTCAGTCTATATATCGTCCTTAATTTGGATTTTTGCAAATGTGCTTCTCTCCTTTGCTTAGGCTTTTCCCTGTAATGCTAGTTTTGTTGCAAATTATCAGAATTCCCTAACATACATATTCCAGAGTAACAAATTACTTGCACACAATGAATGTCATTCACAAAAAGGACCATGAAACATGTTGATGTACCTACGTTACCCAAACCTGGACCCATCAGAACAAAAGTATTCTTCAGAGGATGCCACCAAAGAAAATCAAAATTCACAAGAGTCTACTAAAGAATTCAAAGCTCACTGTCAAAGTAATGGCATGGAAAAAGCCCCCTAAATTAAGTATGATGTAACAGTTTAACAGACCAATAGAGTAGCCTTATAGCAGCCCTCCAACATATGCTTGTGGCAATAATCTATTAAACTGTACTTATGAAATAGATCCAACACTTACTGAGATTCAATGCAACTGTTTGGTGCATTATCAGAAGTAGCCATATATCAGACGTTGGGTCAAAATGGGAACCACAAGAATCGATCCCTATTCCTAAAACCATGAAGAGGACAACACGTCCCCGTTTTCTAACACAGAAGCTAAAAGAATTGAAGACTTCAACCATGTAATCAATCATAGTTACTCAAGGGATCCAAAACAACTCCTGGATAGTGGCAATGACAGCGAAGCACCAAATGCAGTATATTGGCATCCTATGGAACATGTTCACTAATTACTAGTTCATGTCATAGTAACTCGACACATGGGGAGGCATTTTTACCTCAGCAGTGGCGTGTTAGTGTTTCTGGAGTTGTAACGTACCCGCTCATTCACGTGACCACTTTGGTCTTCTTGAATTCTTGTGGAAGGGCCCACAGAGTTACCATCTCCGCCCTCGGAATCTTTACTCCTCGTGTTAGCTTTACGCTTCTTTTCATGCAACCTATTGTTATCAGAACCACCACCAACAAGATCCCTCCGAGTACCTTCCCTTTCCTGCCTTGATCTTCTCTCATCTTCGTTGTGTTGGCTTCCACGTGTTGAATGGAAATCGTCATGTCCCCTATGCTGTGATAGGCTTCCATCTTCAACCCTTCTCGTAAGTTGGTCATTATGCCGACTGGTCTCTTTAAATTGGTAATCTCTGTCAGAAGTTCCCTTATACTCATCCTTCACTCTACCATGGGGAACCCATAGTTTTTCTTCTGCAGCTCGTCCACTTTTCCTTACTCCTTCCTGTCGTTCTTCTCTTTCCCTCTTCAATAAACTTTCTTCATGTGATTGTTTGGTTCTGTGCATCTGATCCCTCTCTCTGTGAATCCAGTCATCTTCTTTGTACCTAACAGAATTATAATTGTCCTCTCTTGTTCTCACTTGGTCATCTCTCTTCCGTGGGTCCAAAGCATCATCCCTTTCTCGCTTACGCCGACTTGGGTTTTCTCTATGGCTATGTAAGATTTCTTCCTTTTCACCATCCCTCCTTGAATAATCTTCTTCTTTCCTTCTTTTGGTATAATGATTGTTCATATTCTCATATTGACTCTTCAAATTGTCATCCCTTTCTCTTGGTCGTGATCCCACATCTCTATCATGATAGCCCCTAGAATTACCATTGTCCAACTGTTTCCTCAACTGAAGATGCTCATCTTTATCCATCCTCTCTCTTTCTCGGACCTTGTTCCTTGTTTCCTCAGCTCTAGCCCTCCTTCCATGTGGATTGTCATCTCTTTGTTGCCAAACTCCCTCAGAATTCTCTCTCTCCTTTCGCCTGTCTATACCCTCAGTTTTCATGTGCGAGTGACGAGCCAAATGAGGATCCAAATCTCGACGAGAGTGAGAATCCTCCCATCCTTTTTCCACCATGCGGTGCTTTTCTACTTCACGTCTCTTTCTTCGCACACTCTGCTCATCTTCACCGTGGGGTCTCTTCAAGTTCCCCATTTGTGTAGAATGTCCACGTTGAACAACTTCCTCGTCAATACTATCGGGGAACTTGTGGTAATCTCTGCTGCTATCCGATCTTGCTTTGCTGTTTTCTCTGCTTCTTGCAGCCTTTATGTCCCCTTCATTACCAATCTCTTGATCAGGAGACTGTCCAACTCGAGAACTGAGTTTTTGCTTTTTCACAGAAGGCAATGGGTTTTCCGATATGTGGGTATCAGTAAAGGTGGTTCTGTCCAAAGCCATTTCCCCTCTATCAGACATTACAGAGCTTCCATGCAAGCCATCATGATGTTCAACATCGGGCTCCTCAGCACTCCCAACGGTGGCCGGAGATGAGAACTGATTGCTTTGTTTTCCACCACTGCTTTCAACTGAATCTTCCTTCTGATTGTCAAGAATGCCTTTATCCAGTGTACTACTACCATGTGTCATAATAGGGGATCTGTCGCGTGCTCTCCCCTTTGCCTGCCTGGATTATGAAGAGGAAGTTATAGGAATTACTTAATACCAGAGATGAAATATTTCAAAATCAAAAACTAAATTGAATGTCAAACTACTAAGTCAATTATCCAACCAAACACCATCGGGAACTAGCAAACATGATAAAAAGAATGACAGCCAATAATAGAACATGAACCATTAGCAATAAGAGCAAGTCGTGCCAAACAAAATATGTGCAGAGGTTTCTGAAGACGAAGATACTGGTTAGTAGAGCAATGAAAATATCACACATCTTGGCTACCAAATCAGATGAGTAGTACTACAGAAAATATAACTAAAAACTTAGCAATACAACCAGACAGCAAAAGCCTAGAGTAATTCCTAACTGTTTTTTCACAAGCTTAACAATCTATTCTCTCTCTAAAGGGAGAGCATCGATTGATGTAAATTCTGTTTGAGGCTAGCTCACAATTTTCTATTCCAAAATTGTCCAAAAAGTTGAAACATTTTACCGTTTAAATTAACTGCTGCTCTCAATAACTGTAAGGGCACTAACGGGAAAACAAATACTATAACTACCCAACCCACGAACTAGCTGCAGTTTTTTTATCCCCTTCATCGGCAAACTGCTTCAGTTTTTTGGGCAAAAAAGTTACTGAAAACTCTCTTTCTACTGGCATCCATTTCATGGGTGTCCTCTGCACGACAAACTTGCAAAAGAATTTTTTAACTATCTTTGTTTGCCCCCCTCTTGTGACAGTAAACCCATTTCAAAGATATAGGAATATTTTATGAAACCGCACGAACAAATAATAGTAAGAGTTCCAATCCCTCTAGTGTAACATAATGCCCGCCTATTGATCCAACTAGCCATTATAAAACAAACAGAATAGTTGTGGTGACAATCAAAAGGAAATGATTCAATCCATTTGTCATTTTCAACCGGCACTAAACTCTTACTACTTTGTTTTTCTTCTGCAAAGTTCACCTTCTTAGCTAGGATATTGCCCAGTCCACTGGGATCTGTGGATTTCAGTCCTATCTGGGTTAGGTACGGTTTGGGTTTTCTTCTCTCTTTTTTAAGGTAGGGTTTGGGTTTTCACAGAAGGTGTCATGGAGCTTCTTTATTGGTGACGAGCTGCAAAGTTGGGAAGGAGACAGAGGAAGATCTAGATGATGGCTTCTTTATTGTTTGATGTGGCTCAGTTTGCCAGCAAAGGAAACGGTGTCATTTACTGGCTTAGAGTGTCCATTGTATAGACCTAAAAAGTGTTTTGTTACTCTTTTGCAGAGTATGGAGTCGAAGGAGGGGAATCCCTCTCTCAACCAATTCCTTGAGACTGTAGGGCTTTTTGTTGGCCTTCTTTTTATAATATCTATGGATGGCATTCCCTTAATGTCTTAGACTACTATTATTTATTTGCTTATTAATAAAAAACCTAGCATTCACAAGCACATACCACTGGATTGAAGCCAAAATTAGTGACGACAAAATAATCCAACATCAACGTGATATAATTTGTCAACTGATTAGAATTCGTCAACATGCAGAAAAGGCATGGAAATGGAATTTAGTCAAAATTTATTTCATACCTCTCATGAAGGGTGCCGACATTCCTTCCGGGATTTGAAGAAGAATGCTCTCTAGAATCGGGACGATGCGGAAGCAGTGATTCTCCTTCAATCATGTTGTCATGAATGGAATTCATAAATGGTGCTCTTCTCCCAACAATTTCCCTCTTCCTAACACCACTTTGTTGCTCTATGATGTCCCCATTAGTTTCCTGGCCACCTCTGAAACTCTCCCTCAAAGGTTCATTTTCCGGTTGCTCTGTCACATCATTCCCAGGCAAGGAAGCATCATCTGTAGAGCCCTGCAACACTATCTGTTTGCCACACAACATTACCCAATGGCATTAAACATAAGGAGCAAGGATATTAAAGGTCCGTTTGGATAGATGTGGAATGAAATTAAGGGAACTAGGGTTCAATACCGACAAAAATATAGCATTGATTAGCTATAGGTGACCTGTGAAGTGAAAGATGGATTACAGGTAGAAGAGATGTATTTGATTACGGATTTACGGTTCATGTATAACTACAATCTTCCATATGAACTACGAAGGATTTCAAATCTCTCTCAGTAAATAGATATTCCAAATCAGCTCTCAAACTCAATCAAAAAACCCATATGCAGACTATCCATCTGAATTTGAGCTATTTTCATTGAATATAGTGCCAAATACCTTCATTTCAAATCAACATCTATCCAACGAAGCCTAACATTGATCAAGAGGTGCTTGAGTACAGTATTGAAAATTACCTCAATTATCACATCGGAATCACGGATTCGAAGTGGCCTGGTATCAGTGGATGGGAGACGCTCAACAGAACTGGTTTCCACCTGTATTGCTCTCCCAATTGGCTAGAAGGAGAGAGGATAAACAAATGAGCCCAAAGACTGACACAAGAAAGAAACTTAGTGCATCTAAACATAAAGAATCCTATTCTTAACTAGGTACAGCAAAATGAGGACCATGACCAAAGAATCTTTAGATGGCAGGAGAAAATAATACAATATAACTGCCAACACATACTAATGGTGGCCGCACATCTTGTGATCCTTTTGCTACGTCAATTTGTCCACCGTCCAACTTCGCAATATTTGCATTTTCAGAAGTGTGACGAACACCTGCTGCTGCAGCTAGTTCTGGTGGCAGATCTGGATCATATTCCTGAAATGAAATCAACGAAAGATAGAAATTTGGCCACTTTGTTCTTCAACCACATACACTGATACATCAAGATGCAAATGCACTCGTTACCTGTTCTGTTCTCCCACTTTCATAGACACGGATTTTGCTTTGCATAGTTGTCTCCACGCGGAGTTGTTCCTTCAGAATTCAAATTCAGCATCCTCAGCTTACATAGCTATAAATAATGATACAGTAATTGCTAATACATACCAGTTGTTTGCAATAATCTTTCCAGGTCTCCTCATTCAAACCAAAATTAAAAAAATCGGACATATCAAGGCCAGGAAGCCTCCATGGTTTTTCCTCAAAGCTATCAACGTCAACCTCAAATATCGTCCTGCATATAAACTAGAGAAGGTCAACAAGAGACATAACCCCAAACATACATTTATGGAAAGTTAGAAGATGTGGTGCAAACACCAGGTCCTCACGCGTGCACCGATGTTGACGCGGGATTATGGCCCATCCAGTGTCCAAATGGATGGATGATTGTGAGGCCATTTGAGCTATCATTGCGTTATTTATTTCCTTTGTTATTTAGGATTTATTTATCTAGGATTTATTGCATTTGCAAGTTAGGATTTATCTTGTTAGGTTATATTCCTCTTTTATTTTGGTTGTTATCTCTCGGGCCTATCTAAAGGACTCCTGCAGTACGTATATGGATCATTGAATGAATAAAGTTTTTTCAGTTTCTCTGGAATTAGTGTGGATTCTAATTCTCCCCTAGGCTTGGATTCCTAGGGGTTACACTTCGGTTCTACATCACTATGCACCATGAAAGCGGTTTGTGTCCACGTTCAACATAAACTGCATACTGCACCAGAAAACAGGAGGGATATGATGGTAAGGTGTCATAACTCACAAAGACAAGCGAAAGACCAAAAAGACATGGGTTGAGAATGTGAGGCTATCTCACCAGAAAATGCAAATATCCTAACAATCTAAGTTTTGGAATAAGATGTTGTACACTATCCATTACAAAACATTGCATTTAATGAAAAAAAGCGATCTTAGAGTATATCCTATTCATTCCCTCACATTTCCCTTGGGAGAAAAAGTCAACTTGAATAAGCTAAATGCCTAGAGAGTGGAACTTTGGCAAGATAAAAAGTAAGAAACTAGCGATAAACTGATAGTGCTCCTAAATTTTCACATGAATAACTGGAGGAATAGAAAATGTTTAATCCCATGTTCTACATTACTGTGTTCTATTGGAAGCAATCTATAGAAGCTTACCCCAGACATAACACAATTTAGGGCATGTGGCCGCATTTCAGTTCCCCTTCACATATCGAACCAGTCCCGTTCCAGATAACACGGACTTAAGGTAATGAAATAGGAGAAAATCGTTGCATACTCGATCATGATGAATGGACATTATCAACAACCCAATAACCGCAAAGATATACCTAGTTTAGTCCTCATTAATGGCGGTCCAAGAGGGGAAGATTGCATGCCAACCTAACCTTTGTCATTATATGCACAAAGTGGTTATCCTTAGGTTCGAGACCACACCCTTAACGTTGGTAGGCTTATTTTTCACAACTGAACCAGTAGCGTCGGTGATCAACACCCCAATAATTGTTAACAAAACAGACAACATATGTAATTGACTAATCCGCTTCAGAATTCTAAATTGTCTACACACAATATGATACGAACCTTCATGTAACAAAAAATGAAAATGGAAGAAAGAGTGAGAAAGCCCCACTTTGAGGAGAGAACCTCCAATTGGCTCAAATAGAGGAAAAACTTCCGAAATGAAGAATTTAATAACATGTCATCCCTCTTTATCCATTCATAGACGTTGTTTATATTGAAAAGATAGAACAATCCACTAAGCCTATGTTCCTAGAAAGTAGGACACCTTACTAACGCCATTACTACTGATGAGATGCCCACTATATAAAGCCCACAAAAATAGGGCCACTAACCAGAAAACATAAAGCAAACATGCATAGAACTTAACGGGTGGACAAGACAAGCAACAGTCCCCCCTCCTTAAAATATGACCTTGTCCTCAAGGTAAAGATATATCAACCGGGATCCCCCATCTTCGAAGAAGAAACCACCCCTAGCAAAATATTGTTAAATCTATGATCTTGAAGTGCCATAAAAATCTCAATAATCTCCTTCAAAGTAAAAAAAATACTTATCTGCAATAGCAAAATCAGCGACTGGATTCACAAAAAGGCAGTGGAGAATGATCTTTTGATCAGATAACACTTGACCATTCTTGGCTTCATTGTCTTTCACAGGAAAATTATTTTGTGATTCTTTGTCCACATCTTCTGCCAACATGCCTAGTCCATTATGCAACATATTCGACTTGATTTATTTCCCTAGAGTTTTCGGCACCATAGAATGGGAGAGGGTCTGACTTCACCTTAAACTCAATAGGTTGATCAGTATCAATGTGGTGTGACTCACTGTTGCCATGGCTTTCAACAATGGCTTGACAGTTCTCCATTTCTCATCAGAAGTTTCTACCACCACTTAATGGCTCCCCTTTTATGTTACATGAATCCACCATTTAGGGCAACACAACACAGGTGCGGGATAAGGGTCGGGTACAGCCATATCAATGATAACACAATTGGTAAAGCTTTACTTCATAGAAACATGATGAAGGAAAATAAGAAGAAAGTTATTATTGGGTCCGTTGATCATTGTATAAAATATGTTAGTGTCACCTTTTTTCTATTGTTTATATACGAAAATATAACAAAAGACAATTTTGTCACGTATCCTCCTAACCCTATCCAAATCTGGATCCATACCTATCTTACCCTCTATTTTAAGGTTTGAGATGTACAGCCCCTAGATACACACCCACACCTGCTACTACTACCCGAGTCTGCGTAACATAGCTCCTCATTAACTCGTGCAAGGTTCTAAACAGATTTGTAGTGAGACTAGAAATAGAGAAATTCTATTATTCAGAGTATTATGTTACAAGAGGCGAGTACATCATTATATAGGGAAAACATAGAAACCCTAAGTAAACCCTAAGTAAACCCTATTACATGAAAGGACAATACTACCCTTGCAACTAAACATTAATAACATCATAACACTATTATTCTAACACTCCCCCTCAAACACATGATGCAAACACGGAGAGCATCGTGAGTTTGCCAAGATGAAAATGAGACGCTCCGACTAATATCTTCGACTGAAACAATCCAAAAAGCAAAGCCAAATTCACGTGGTAATGCAACTTCAATTCAATCCAAAATGAAGATCACTAATACTTTGGTACCGGAACAAATGCAGTGGAACAACGAACGAAATTGCTAATGGAGAAATATGAGACAAGTTCCAATACTCCCCCTCACGTGCGAACCCCAAATCGCACGAGGAGAGATAAACAAAGGATCCAACACGGATCATATCAACGGATCCAACACGGATCACATCAACGGATCCAACAAGGATCACAACAAGACAAGGTGCCAATGGCACAACAAATGAGGATTTAACTACCAAACAACGAGACAAACACTCGCCCATAATTTCACCAAAAGCCAAGAAATATCCACAAGGGACCAAATTGTCACACTGCTACAAAAACAGGGACCAAACTATCACACTGCTACAAAAGCAAGGACCAAAACAAATACTACAAAGTTCAGAGACCAAACTATAACGAAACAACCATGAAGGACTAAACTGTAAAACCCTATAGACGGGATAAACGCGAGATCCTGCTAAAAAGCAACAAGAATTTTACAAACCCTAATTAATAAAAAGTTTTTAACAAACCCTAGATAAAAAATGAAAGTGAAAAACGAAATTCTAAAAGGAAAAAAAAATGAAAAAAGCTGTAACAGATTAGAGGAACTGAAACTAGATCGAGGAGAAGAGGGAAGAACAGGAGGTTCGCCGAAGCTTGAGGCGTACAAATACTGTGTAGATTCTGTGGTTTGTTGCAGAATATATGTGTGCCCGGCGAACGGCGGTGAGGCATAAGCCGCTCGCCGGAAAGAGAATATCCCACAGGCCTATATCTTATGCTCTGATACCATGTAGTGAGACTAGAAATAGAGAAATTCTATTATTCAGAGTATTATGTTACAAGAGGCGAGTACATCATTATATAGGGAAAACATAGAAACCCTAAGTAAACCCTATTACATGAAAGGACAATACTACCCTTGCAACTAAACATTAATAACATCATAACACTATTATTCTAACAAGATTCATTTGTACTTCGACTCACCAATTGATAAATACAAGTACTGAGCCTACCAAACACCTCTATTTGATTGATTATCTCCTTTTGACCTCTTGAAAGTGACTCCATGGATTTTTCTATCAGCTTCACTCTGTGGTCCATTGACTGGCTCAAATACCACCTATTATGAACCTTCTAGTGACAGAAAAATGAAATAGAAAGAGGAGAGCGAGACCCACCTCAAGGAGGAAGACCTCTGATTGGATCAAATACAGTACAACTTGACCTCTGACCCCCAAAATGAAGACTTCAATAACATTTCACTCCCTCTTTATCCACAGTAGAGGTTGTTTATAAAACGAAGTAGGACATCCAACAAAACCCGCTACAACTTGTGACATGCCCACAACACAACAGACCACAAAAATAGGGCCACTAACAGCTATCAAAATAGGAATTGTTATCGAAAACGTGCATAGAATTTTAAGGAATGCAGACATACAAGAATATCATTCAAAATTATACTAAGAAGGAACAAAACCATAACCAGAGTAGAATCAATGCATCAAACCATAATAACATCAGCAATTCAGTGCATCAATAAAAATAAAAAGTAGAGCTGTCCGAAGTTTACTTGTGTGATGGAAGAGTGAAGTCCAAGCCACTTCCAAAACCACGCCCTGCCGTATTGTTCCCCCAAACATTCATTCCAGAACCTGGATGTAAGTTTTTCTGCATAGGAAAAGCGTTTCTTATTCCTGTTGGTCGCCAATCACCTCTACCAAAACCAGAAACCGGGCCCATGTTGACCGGTGGACGAACTTGACCTGGCGCTCCTACAAGACCAACAGGAACAGGCATTGGTGCCGTGCCAGGTCGCACATACTGCACAAATTGGAAAGAGAAGAAATAAAATGATACCATTAGCAGTAAGCAAAGAAGAATATAAATATTTTATCTTTTTCTATAACTAAGAACGCGACAGAGAAATTAACACAAGACTGCAACAATAACATCTATCATTCAATACTTATAGAATGTCCAAACAATCACCATGCAAAAATCCTCACACGTGAATATGCCAATTGCAAGATTACGACGACAGTGATACAATGTTTCTTGTTAAGCACATAATTGAAATTTTCCCAGTTGCAACTGGGCATTTAAACCTGCTCACCATAAAACTACATTACAAGGGAAACAACAGAGGGATCATTTTTAAAAATATTCACGAAATAATGTATTTCAACCCAAATAGCATGAAGAAATGTACACATTTGGAGTGCCAAAATCTTTTCTACCATAGGTAAAGACTTCCCAATTCAAAACTTACTGTAGCTATAGACTGCCAGAAGTAAATTTCGTGGCATGCATGGGGATGTCAAAACTCGCAAGCAACCATGATAAGTTTTACAACCGTTTTGTTATCTTGTAATCAGAAGGGTTATGAGACATAATGAAAAACACAATCGGACAGGGGGAAAAAAGGAATCCATTAAATTAGCAAAAAAATGATCTGGAACATATTACTTCACCAAAAAATTTCAAATATCATAATAGAGAAACCTTATATGGTTTTTTGCGTCCGCAAATATTGGAAGCGTTAAAAAGAGTATCATTTTTCATTCTTCTTCAAATCACAGAATCTGGAATTTGGCCAATGGAGAGTTCTTGGTAATATAGTGCCAGCAATAAGCATTTTTTACATCCAGTCATTGTAGTATTCAAATGGTTTCAGAGAATGTAAGACTGGTGGCTTGAAAATGGACATATGTGAACAGGAGCAACCACAATGCTTCCAACTAAGCAGCAACAGTTGAATAACTAACTCAACCACTGCTGAAGGCCAGCATCTAAAAAGGTTGAGAACGAATTCATGCAGAAGGTGCGCTGAAAGCAGACAACATTCAGTGGTGCTGGTTTCCAAGATCATGTAAAATGGTACATTTTGTTACTGAAATTGCAGAAGCTGTTAAACCAATTTAGAAACGAGAAAGGTTTTTAGTACTCCAACAGCATTGCAACCTGATGTCCCAACTGAAATGTGAATTTATTCTTATATAGCAAGGCCCATTTTCCTTTGAGGTGGTGCTTTACACAACATGTGAAGATAATCAATCGGAATGGAAGTGGAACACCGCGCCAGCAAGCAATGGCTTTTCTTTTGCAATTTCAACAGAGCAAAACCTGCTGTAAACAAAGTTCACTAATTGGCAGAAGTGACCTAATGCCAGCTGCTTATGAATGTACAACAAAGATTTCACCAGCACCGTTAAAACCTGATAATATTTCTATAATTTGACCGTTGATCCTTTTTGATAAGTCGAATTTTAGTTGTTGGCAAATACAACTCCTCTTGTTCCGTGCTTTAGAGTCTTATCTTTTTTAGGAGCCAGTCCCAAGCCCGGATAAAGGAGGAGGGTGGTGTGTTAGGTAGGTGACAGCCACTGCGTAAAAGCCCCGTTAGATCTTTATAACATGAATCCTAATATGAATACGCGATTTGGTTTGCGCTGGCAAATGCAATAAACTTCCATTAATGTGAAATAGCAGCATCAGTACAACAGTAAATCCCACTAAATCCAGCCTCTCATCTTATTCAAATCTTCCATATATTCTTGTTCAAGTCTTCCATACAACATACAAAAAGCATGTACAAGGGTTATCATTTTAGCTATACAACAATTACAATTCCTATTACATTTGAATACCCCACTTGTACAACATAACTGACCTTAAACTGAGAATGAAATGGTTGATATGTGAAACTGCTGTTGAACCCAATCTTCGGTGCAACAACCGCTCCTCCATTCGCTCTAGCTCCTTCGCCCCCCTCCTTCCTCTCACCATCCGCCCCCCGAGCCTTTGCATCCTCCGCCCACTCCCTCTCTTCCATCGGAACGTGACCCGGATCACTATCCGCAACAATAACCAAAGGATCATCATCATCATCTTCATCACCCAATCCCTCCATCACCATACCATCGTGGTTGCTCTCGTTAAGCACGATTTTCAAGTCGTCGTCACTCTCGCTCTCCCAATCATCATTCCCCTCTCCTCGACGATCCGAAACCCCCGGTATCACCGGCTCCTCCTCCTCAGCCTCTTCGATGTCGAATCTATCGAAATTCTCTTCCTTATCAATCAAACCCTCGTTTTTTTCCACCACCAAAAAATCATCTTTTCCACCTCTCTCCAAAACCCTAGACTCACTACTCGCCCCGTCAGCTAAACCCTCGTCTCTCTCCGCTTCTTGATTCGAATTCCGATTTGAATCCGGCGGGGAGTTCGAAGCTAGGGTTTGGGTGTGGTGAGAGAGGGTGAAGTTGAGGTTAAGTTTAGGGTTAGGATTGGGAGCTGCTCCGAGGGGGAATACGTCGTCGTTTTCGACGTCGTGGGTAGAAAGGTTGAGATCGATAGGGGGTTTGGGTGGTACCGGAGGTGGGGAAAGGGCGGGGGAAGGTTGGAACTGGCTGAGGACGTCGGTGTAGAGATCTCCGAACTCGTCGTCGTCTTCCATGGGAGAGAGAGAGAGAGAGAGAGAGAGAGTCTGTGTGTGTGTGTGTGTGTTTTACAGGGACAATAGTAGGAGGGTTTTGAGATGAGTGAGAAACTGTGGATTATGAAAAAGTAAACAAAATATTGGGAGTAAAGAAAACATTAAAAAAAATTGAAAAAGGAAAGTACTCATAATTAGGAGAGATTTTTCAATCCCGAACGGGTATATTCCACGTGATACATGCTCGGCGCATCCAAGCCGTCCGATACACTTTTGGACGGTTCGGATTGAAACTCTCTCTCTCTTCTCTTACCCCAACACTTTCTCTCTCTTTTTCTCTCTCCAAATCTGAGTAGTTCAAAAACGAAATGGACGACTCGGATGCGCAAGCGGACACCACGTGGTACCCGCTCGGCACTGGAAATTTTTTCCCATAATTAGGTAAGAAGTTGGGAGTATTGTTTTCTTGGAAATTGTTTGCCACACCTATTTGTAGATATGGGCGCAAACGAGCCGGGCCGAGCCTTACAATATTTGAGTTCGGCTTGTTTAATAAACAAATATACAGCTCGAGCTCGAAATCTTCACGAGCCAAGCTGGCTAATTTACTTAACGAGTCTTTTTTAAATGAGTCGAGTCTATAAAACGAGCAAAGCTTTTGAGTGTTGAGATCGACTTGATTACTAAATGAGTCGAACCACAAGCAGCTCGGTTAATTTGCAAACCTATTTGTAGCTAGTATAATTGGCCTCATTCTACTAACTAAAATATCTTATTTTTTGAATTAAAGGTGATGTATAAGAACAGAATGACTCGCCTCGCAAAGTGAGAAATAAGTAATTAAAAAATAAGAATTTTACCGGAACGGAGCCTCATATTAAGGGGGTATTTCCAGTAGTAAAAATTTTGTAAATTTTTATTTGTAGTTAAGAAATTTTAGGTGTTTCCGGTAGTGAATGCGTTGTTGATAGGTTTATGAGTAGAGTTATTGTAGCAAAAACAATGTTTGTTGACAACTTTTTTTTGTTAGTGGAAACGAGATGGTAAAATGCGTTAAATTTTGGGAAATGATAATGCCAAAATTGTTTTTGTTGGTGTCAAAATTCTAGTATACAAAAGGTTTGTACCATGTGCAGTGTACAAGATTTTTATGCGCTAAAATTTTGGCACCAACAAAAACAGTTTTAACATTATCACTTTAGTATTTTTGTTAGTGAAAACGGGCCTAATTGTATAGCAGGAAAATATTTATGTATGGCCAAAGCAAACAAAAGATGTGGGACTATTAGGTATTTTCAACGTTGACGATTCTTATACGTTATTGTTGCACTTGTAGACCAGCAAGCTTTCATAGCTCAGTTGGTTAGAGCACCCGTTTAGTAAGCGGGAGGTCTTGAGTTCAACTCTCAATGAAAGCACGTTTCCCTTTTTGTTGTTTTCTCTATGTTTACCTGCAGCAGATTTTGCTTCTCACCTCTCTGCAAGTAAACAGGAAAATTCTAGGGTATCCTAAAATTCTAAGGTACTCTAAGATTTTAGGATACTCTAAAATCCTAGGGTGTCCCAGGGTGACACCTATATTAATGGCTCGCGAATTTCGGGCTTAACGTTTAAATTGAAATTACTAGCAACACCCCATTTAACAAATTCTTAGTGTAATAGTGTTAAACATCAATGTGGGAAGAGACTCATACAATATGAGTAGAATCTTAGCTTGAGCCTACCTTCGCAAGCCTTGCATTTTCATTGATATCTTGCGACTAATGTGTTCGGTGGTCTTTGTTTTCCTATTTTCATCCTTCTTTTTCTTTCTTCGCATCTTAACAGAGAAGACAATGAAAAAGACCGAAAAGATTCGCAGTTCTGTTACATAGTTGGTTAGTGTTAGAAACCATCTTTTTGGTTTTGAAACGCGAGTTCAACTTTCATTACATTTCTTTTTTCCCTCAAAAGAAGACCTGAAAAAAATGGTGGTTTCGACGGACTCCCATTTTCTGGGATAGCAATGGAGGTTGAGGCAATGCTGACCGCCAACGAGTACATGATTAAGTTTGATGCTTGTGATGACTACTTCCAAAACCACTTCCATGAAATGGGGATTTCCAACACCTTGAGTAGGTTCTTGGATCTGTGAGTCTTCTTAGACTATGGGCCGGTCAATTTTCATTTCCTTTAATTTCAACTATATTTTTTCCCGTATCGGCATATAATTTTTTGGTTAGGCATATCGTAATGTAGTTGCATCTGTTTGTTCTATAAAAAAGGATGTCTAAACAAGTACTGAATGCCTTTCTATAGTTGAACAAAGACATCCGAATTTCTGTTCCATAACCATGTATTACTAAATGGACCTGTTGTTCGCAGTTGAAATAATTCTTCGAATGTGAAAACACACTAAAAGAGCTGTTATATACTCGTTCTGTTACTCAGCCACATCCTCAGAAATAGAAAGCACTGCAAGGTTAAACGATGCCACATCCTCACCGTTTCCAACATCTGTCTAGCACCGAAACGCTGCCGTATCAGATAGACAGACTTCAATCCAGTATGAACTTACAGGAAGACAAACAATTGACTTCGTCTCTAAGGCTTCTGACCACCCAAGCGCTGCGCTTGGCCTCACTACAGGATCACCAAATCCCTTATCAGAATATGTCTGTATACGGATACATAGATTGAAAACATAGCAATAATCGTGTCATAACTAAGACACTTCATTAGAAACAGTCACATTTTGGACCACCTCATCCGATAGATAAAAGAACTTATAGCAGGAATCGTGTAATAACTAAGAAACTTCAATAGAAACAGTACATTTTGGACCAACTCCCAAGCAGTTAGACATAGGGGTATGGGAGAAATAGTGGAGAAGGCATACTACCTTCAAGGTTAGGCACTTTAATAAAGCAAAATTGCAACCAATAGAAACGGACTGAACCCCTTTTTCGGGATGAGGCACAAGAAACCCTTTTTGACAAGATTCTCACTACTGACAACCATATTCAGAGGATACAAGTTTCATATTAAATGTTTCTGTGCCTAAAAGTGCCGTTTAAGTAGTGGATCACTTCCTCATTTGATAACGGGTGATTTGGACTTCCATCCTCCTATTGTTCAAGATGATGCAACTTTCACCATTTAGACTCTAGAGTGATGGAGTTTCATTTTCTCGGAGAGGTGACAACTTGGTGTTTGGGACCTTTAGCTTTGATGGGCCTATTTGGAAGGAGCACCATGAAGACTTCTGAAGAGACTCCTCTATTTGGTATAAAAGTAGTATTTGTTCCATTTTGTATAAATGGTTATCAGGAGTTGAGCCTTCATTGACCCGATTTGTTTTCGTGAATAGTTTTGATGTGGAGGTTTTCAAAATATTGTCATTTTTTCATAGCTTGGTGTATGCGGGCAGCACCTCCTTGGTGCCTATTCAATTTGTAGAACCCCTAAACCAATCTTATGATCATTTTCACATCAGCTTATACAGAATAGAAACCAAAGTCCTCAATGCAACACACGACATAAGGAATAAAAAAGTGAGCTCTTCCTGCAATTTATAATAGAGCAATTTCATGGACACAAGAAATTCCAGATTGATGGAATTCGAAAACAATCATACCAACAAGCAACGGATTGAGCTAACTACCATCAAGCCACCAAGCTGTGAATTGATGCTTGACAATTCTAACAAATTAGCATTTGAGGGGATTCTATTTCCCTTACATTTTTAACTAGAAGGATAGCATTCGCAATGTGAGGGCACGTAAAAATCTCCAAATACAGGGGAGTAGGTGTTAAGTTACCAGTAGTCCCAAAACCTTCAACTGTTAGGAAATGGGCCCAACAACGTGCTTAAGGTGTTAGGAAATTGGCCCAACAACGTATATCAAGCTATCTAACACCCTCCCTCATGTGCAACCCATCTTGCAAGTAAAGATGCAAACTTTCATGGAAAGGGAGAAACAGAATACGAGGGGAGAAGAAGTAAAGATGCAAACTTTCATGGAAAGGGAGAAACAGAATACGAGGGGAGAAGTAGAACGCAAACAGGGTACAATTGCATACAAAGAGACTTGAACCCAAGACCAAGCTCTGATACCATGTTAAGTTACCAATAGTCCCAAAAGCTTAGGAAATGGGCCCAACAATGTATATCAGGCTATCTAGGAGAATATGGTTTCCGCAATAGACTGATTAAATAAAAAGAGTTTTGCAAAAAGCTGAATGAAGGGAAAACTAGAATGAGATATTAACAATCAAGATCAATACATTACACCACACAACTCACAAGTATCACTTGCTATCAAGCGATAACGAAACAAACGCCACATCAATATTCCTATTTGTGAATGTAAACTATTACGGAGTACAAGACTAGCAAAGACAACAGCTCACCTAACAATGGTCTTCAATCAGTTCCTACCAAGGGGAAGAGATCTGCAACTGTAAGTTTCCTTAAAATTAGACTTCTTCGACGAGGTGAAAATAGAAGCATACACCTCCTTGGTGGCATTCACCGGTGCATTATCACCTGCCTTGAACCGTTTTGCCAACCCATTACTCGAACCATTACTAACACCCTTTCTCAATTCCCCACCATTACCAACCTTCCCATTCCCTTCAACTTTAGCCAAACCCTTGGACTCGATCAAACCATGCTTTTTCCCACTCAATCGCGACGAATCCAAATCCAAACAAACACCCTCCTCCCCATTGACACCCACTCCCCCAACGGCACCCACTTCCCCATTCTTCACCTTCTTCGCCTTCTTATCCCTCACCTTCGCCTTCTCCTCCTCCATCCTCTCCCTCAACTTCTCCACCTCCTCCTCGCTCCCATTAATCACAATCTTATCGCTCTCTGAAAACTCCTTATGACAAACCAAACACGCCGAGGACTTAACCTCCTTCAACGCCTTAGCACTCAAAACATGCCCACAAGTCCTCAACGCGACAAACCTATACTTCCCATTAAACTCCAAACCCGAAATCGGGCACTGAAACCTCGTCCCACCAATCACATCGCCACCCGATTCCAACCCGGGAATCATCGACAACTCAACCAAAACCATGTCCTTCAAACCCTTAACATGCCCAAACGCCTTGGGCAGCTTCTTGCCCAACAAAGCCTCAACAAGGGCCTGTTTATTAAACAAATTCCCCAGAAAATCTATCACCACCGGATGCTTCAAGGGCTCATTCGACAGCGCGCAATTCAACCATTTTGACAGCCGCTGCTCGTTGGGGTCGACCTTATCGGGTTTCTTAACGGCGTACATGTTGAGGTAACAGTCGCGGGACTCGGCGCAGGTGGAGCCTCCGTCGCCGCCGCCGCCGGGGAGGCGGCCGCGGAGGGTGAGGGTGGAGAAGGGGGTGATTTGGGAACCTTGAAGGGTGGCGGAGTCCGGGAGGGGTTTGCCATTGAAGGTGAAGAAGAGAGAGGGTAAAAACTGGGTTAGGGTCTTCGTTTGGGGGAAGAGAGAGAGCTTGAGGTGGCGGAGGGTGTGGGCGGGGGATAGGGTTAGGGCGCGAATTGGGATTTGGAGGTCTGGGGATTCGATGAAGATCTGAAACTGAGGGGCTTTGGCATCCATTATTTTGGAATTAGGGTTTGATTTGATGATTCTGTAACGATGAAGATTGGGAATCGAAGGAGAATTTGGGGATTTAATGGCGGTTTTACGAAATCTCTGTGCCGAGAGTGTATTTATAATATGAGAAAATAAATTCTTTACATTGCCGGTATAACATTTATTTATTTCAAATTAATTATATTACGTTACGTTGCCATGTTCTATTGATTGAGAAAGCGTGTTTTGTCAACCACGCCTTATAATCCACTGGCCGCGATCATTTGCTACCTGGCTGCTAACTTTTGTTCTTTGTCCCATTTTACCTGGAAAGCGTGTTTGTCAATGACGCCCTCTCCTGTAACCGCAAAACTCGTGCTTCCTGGCCGCAAATTATTATTCCTTCCCTATAGTATATGTTTCTTGAACGTAATTTCCGTTTTGTTCTGTGTTTTGCCCCCATATAGTTCCGTAATTGCCGTAATTATTATTCCTTCCATATAGTTCGCTTAAAAACTTAATGAACGAAGCTGAATATAAATCTTAAAGCTCAGCTCGATTCGGTTCGTTTGCAGCCCTACACTCGGAATCGGGGCCGGGGCTCCCCGAGCTCCAACATAGCTCCGCCCACTGACCGCTGAACTAAAATTAAAAAATAATAATTTTAAAACCCCACTATCCTAACACCCCCTACTCGTTAAAGAAAAGTGCTACACACACAACAGTTGAGTAAAACACAACACACAATCAATCTCTAGCCGTCCATTGCTGTAATAAATGGCCAGGATTCGCTCAAATTCTTCCCCGAAAAAGCTGGAAGAGTTTTTTTAAAATCTAGACCATCCAAATACATTTAGACCGTAAAAAATGTTGTCATCGTGATTCGTGTCAAACAATGATCTTTAAGAGAAAAACTTATTTGCGGTTGTTTCCGTGAAAAACGGTTTACGAAGTCCAGATCACGCGCGTCTAAAGTGAATTGGATGGTCTGAATTTTAAAATTAAAAAATAATACTGTAATTTTAAAACATTTTTGGGAAAATTTCTTTTATATCCCTTCGATTTTGACCAAAAATTCATTTTGGTCCTTCACCTTTTAATTTCGGCATAAAAATACTTCGACTTTCCAATTTTTTTCAATGTCATCTTTTAGAAGAAATCCGTTTTTTTAGTCCTGCTATAGGGACCGACGACCGCGTCGGGCCGTCTCCGGCCACCAGACGGTTGATCCAAGCCGTCCAAAAATTCTTTAAAAAAAAAGAAGGGGCTAATGCGGGAATCAACGGCATCCGATGTGTGTAGGGTGCTTGATCCAAACACCTATTTTTCGTGTATATATGTATATATCCCTAAGGCCCCGTTTGATAACAGTGATAGATGGATGGGATTCGTAAGGAGATGGGATTAGGATTGGGATTGGTAATGAGAATGGATTGTTAATGAGAAGGGATTGATAATGAGTATGTTTGTTTAGGATGGGATTAGATGATGGGATTATTAATATCATGTTTGTTTGAGATGGGATTAGACGATGGGATTGGATTGATAGAAGAAATTGGTAATGAGAAGGGATTGGTAATGTGAAGGAGTTGGGATTGGACTGTCAATACCAAGTCCCACGGGGTATTGCTAATACCCCCTAAAGGCCGGATTGTTTATCCCATGGGACTACCAATCCGGACCAATTTTGGAAACCAAACAAAGAATTACTAATACCATCACCTTCGTAATCCAATCCCAACCTCCAATCCGTTTATCAAACGGGGCCTAAAGGATGACATTGAAAAAAATTGGAAAGTCGAAGTATTTTTATGCTGAAATTGAAAGGTAAAGGACCAAAATGAATTTTTGGTCAAAGTCGAAGGGATATAAAAGAAATTTTCCCAACATTTTTGTACTCCTTAAATACTCCACTCGTACATGATATCCTCCCCAAACCTCGCAACCCTAATCACCCAATCCCAAACCCCACTACACTCAGCACCCAATCCCATCATCGCATCGCGTTGAGGAACGAGAAAAGGCTGGAGTAGGAGAATGGAAATGCAAGGCTTGTGGATCTCTGTTTGCCCTGACTGCCGACTACCGATTCCATCGCCTACATGGCGTGTGCCGCAATCTCGTTGGTGTTGGTGTAAGTCATTTGGAATCCATTAATTTCTTATCGTTCTTCAAATTACTAAATTAATCTCGTTGATTCATACTACCAAGTGTAGATGTAGGATCGGTGGTGAAGAGTAGTCTTTCAAATCATTCATTAATTATTAATTATTGTTAAGATTAGTTTGCAATTTACTGGAGTAAATAAAATTAGACGATCTAATTAAATCTAGTTGAATTGGACTCCCAAATGTATTGGACGAGTCAATTTGAGAGTGTTAGATTTGTTGGCAATCTCATCAAGGTTCATTCTACTTCTAATGCAAAACCCCTACCCATTTCCGCATCCTGACACTCCTCCTGCTGTGCCGATTGCTACCCAGGCCCACGTCGCTGCCGCTCTCCAGGCCACTAATGCTAACAACAATTGAAGGTAACAAATCGATTTATTTTAATTATAGCTTGTACAGAAACATTAACCAAGCACCGGAAAATGAAAACAGAGGGTAAGGATAATTTCCATATTCGTTCATGGATAGTGACAATCAATTTTTTACAGCAATATGAGATGATTAAAGGTGACTTTGGATACTTGATGCTATTAGGAATGGGTATATTTTCCAATGTAAACCTATGTGGCTAGGTAGCTATTTTAAGAGGTTGAGTTGTGAACCTTTAACTGGAGAGTGGCCCGACAAAATAGCAATTGATTTGGAAGGAATTGAAATGAAGTGTCATAGTGCTCACCTTTTCAAACGCCATAACTGCATTGAGCTGCAAAGACAAGCATTCAAGTCAGACATTACAACAAGCATTCAAGTCAGACATTACATAAGTTAAGTTCCCGTCAAACTCATCATAACCACTTTATCCCATATTGCTTATTTAAACCATCCAAACTTGGGTAATATATTCTAGACATTACCTTCAGATTTCATTTCATTTAGGTTATACTCATGTTGTTTTTAGTTGATAATTGGCTCATGACTTTTCGGCGCATTGATCTTTCTGGTAGGTATTAAGTAGAAAGATCAATGCGCCGAAAAGTCATGAGCCAACTATCAACTAAAAACAATAGGAGTATAACCTAAATGAAATGAAATCTGAAGGTAACGTCTAGAATATATTACCCAAGTTTGGATTGCTTAAATGAGCGATATGGGATAAAGTGGTTATGATGAGTTTGATAGGAACTTAACTTATGAAATGTCTGACTAGAATGCTTGTCTTTGCAGCTCAATGCAGTAATGGCGTTTGAAAAGGTGAGCATGATACTTCATTTCAATTCCTTCCAAATCAATTGCTATTTTGTCAGGCCATTCTCCAGTTAAAGGTTCACAACCCAACCTCTTAAAATAGCTACCTAGCCACATAGGTTTACAATGGAAAATATACCCATTCTGAATAGCATCAAGTATCCAAAGTTACCTATAATCATCTCATATTGCTGTAAAAATTGATTGTCACTATCCATGAACGAATATGGAAATTATCCTCTCTATTACCATGTTTTCATTTTTCGGTGCTTGGTTAATGTTTCTGTACAAGCTATAATTAAAATAAATTGATTTGTTACCTTCAATTGTTGTTCGCATTAGCGGCCTGGGCAGTGGAATGGGTCGGGGCAGCAATCGGCACATCAGGAGGAGCGTCGGGATGTGGAAATGGGTAGGGGTTCTGCATTAGAAGTAGAACGAACCTTGATGAGATTGCCAACAAATCTAACACTCTCAAATTGACTCATCCAATACATTTGGGAGTCCGATTCAACTAGATTTAATTAGATCGTCTAATTTTATTTACTCCAGTAAATTGCAAACTAATCTTAACAATAATTAATAATTAATGGATGATTCGAAAGACTACTCTTTCACCACCGATCCTACATCTACATTTGATAGTACGAATAAACGAGATGAATCAACGAGATTAATTTAGTAATTTGAAGAACGATAAGAAATTAATGGATTGCAAGGACTTACACCAACACCAACGAGGTTGCGGCACAAGCCATGTAGGCGATGGAATCAGTAGTCGACAGTCAGGGCAAACAGAGATCCACAAGCCTTGCATTTCCATTCTCCTACTCCAGCCTTTTCTTGTTCCTCAAAGCGATGCGATGATGGGATTGGGTGCTGAGTGTAGTGGGGTTTGGGATTGGGTGATTAGGGTTGCGGGGTTTGGGGAGGATATCACGTACGAGGGGAGTATTTAAGGAGTACAAAAATGTTTTAAAATTATAGTATTATTTTTTAATTTTAAAATTCAGACCGTCCAATTCACTTTAAACGCGCGTGATCTGGACTTCGTAAACTATTTTTCATGGAAACAACTGCAAAGAAGTTTTTCTCTTAAAGATCATTGTTTTACACGAATCACGATGAAAGCATTTTTTATCGTCCAGATGTATTTGGATGGTCTAAATTTAAAAAAAACTCTTTCAACTTTTTCGGGGAAGAGTTTGAGCGAATCCTGGCCATTTATTATAGCAATTGACGGCTAGAGATTGATTGTGTATTGTGTTTTACACAACCGTTGTGTGTGTAGCACTTTTCTTTAACAAGTAGGGGGTGTTAGGGTAGTGGGGTTTTAAAATTATTATTTTTTAATTTTAGTTCAGCGGTCGATGGGCGGAGCTATGTTGGAGCTCGGGGAGCCCCGGCCCCAACCCCGAGTGTAGGGCTACAATCAAACCGAATCGAGCCGAGCTTTATCATTTATATTCAGTTTCGTTCATTAAGTTTTTAAATGAACGCATGGGACAAGTGTGAAATCTCTTTATGTACACTTTCCTTATGCAAGAAGCAAAAGCCACAATTTTCTTTCTTTTCTACATATAATCTCGTACTTTTTCCTGCTCTCTTAAGTTTTCCTTACTAAAGAAGCAAAAGCTGCCATATAAAGGCTTTTGCTCTCATTGCTTCGCCCTAGCGTCCGTCTTCATCATCTTCCTCCTATCAACAATGAAGAACGGTCCATCCTCTCATCCGTCTTTATTTTCCTCCTGTAATTTTTCTGTTATTCAATTTTTTTAAAACTCTTATCTTGTTTCCGTGATCTCTAATTGTGGTATAAGCAGGTTCTTGATGAAGTTGAACGTACGTGACCGTGTCGATTGAGCTCAAGAACGGCACCGTTGTTCACGGCACCATTACAGGTCTCTCTCTCTCTCAGAAAAACAATAAACGAAGAAATTAACACCGACTATGTTCAGTTACCAAAGAACAAGGTCCAACTTTTTGCTATTACTGACTTCTTTCACCCCTTCTGGTGAAAGAATTGAAATTCACCTCCTTCGAGCTGAACATATTAAATGAAAGTTGCGTCCAGGATTCAACCATTCCTCATGAAAGTAAATTAAAATTCTTCCATCAATTAGATATCCCCCATGCGTTTGTTTTATAGTATAACACTATCAAATAGCTAAAGTATAGCCATATCAAAACTGTTGGTTTACATCAGGGCCACTGTCCACACATCAGGCCGTCAAGGAAAAACTATGAAACTCAAAATGTTGACTCCTTGGAAAATTTTGTAATCATCCATTTTCAGGGCATCCCCTTTGCTAAGAAAAGTACAAAATTTTGCGCAAGTCCGAACTAAAAGATCAGGATTGCAAGCAATATTCTCTTCTTAAGCCTCCTATATACATAGACTTGTCATTTTGTTTCAATCCAAATAGTACAAGCTTAATACCCACCAGAAAGAACATAGACTTGTCATTTTGTTTCAATCCAAATAGTACAAGCTTAATACCCACCAGCAAGATTAATGCGCCGAAAAGTCATGAGCCAACTATCAACTAAAAACAAATTAACCTGTAAAATTACACTAGGACCCCTATAAAATTTTCTTGTGCCCGGCCCTCTTACAAATTAACCTCTAACTTCTTTACATTCCTCTCTCTCTCTCTCATATATTCTCTTGAAATAGTTTAATTTTCAATTGTGCTCGTTGGTTTTTTTTCAAGAGATGCTTTGGATATCTGTAACTAATGCTTTGTTTTTTTGCAAAAATTAGAATTTACACTTTCAGTTATTTGGATAAATTAAATCTATAGAAATGAGTAAAATCTTACTATATTTTTTTACATGACTTTTCATTCTGATTTGTATAGGTTACGAGCGGGTTATTCTCAAACAACGAAGCCTTCTCTGCTTTCTCGAAATGTCGTATGTAATGATGAGATCGGTGAGCTTGTACCCTTTCCCTCGACTTCCCTTCAACCTGTGCTACTCGTCGTGTTTTCAATCGACGATTGCAGATTATCGTAGAGAAAGAAAGGCCTGGTTCACATCACATAAGGGCTCGGGCGGCTTGTGAATTGGCTCAACTCAATTGCTTCATTTACTAGTATTAGTGCCCCATCTCCACCAAATTCCTGGCTCCGCCACTACCTCTAGGGCTTCTTTCACTATATTATCCGATCATCTTCCCCATCACAGCAATCAATGGTCCAATTAAAAATAATTTTTCCAATGGTCTGAATTTTAAAAAAAAAACTCTTCCTTTGAGGAGAATTTTTTTTAAATCTAGACAATTGAAAATACTTTTTGGATGGCCTGCCTCCCAGAATTCAACACCGCTAGGGTTTGTTCCACGGCATCAAAGGATCCGACGACCTCGTGCTCCGACAACGATTACCATTTTGGCGAACGAAACCCCCCACGAGGCCACGACATCTCTCTCTCTCTCTCTCTCTCTCTCTCTCTCTCTCTCCATTGTTGCAGCTTTTCCCACAGTAGGATCATAACTGTTGTGGTGGGCTGAATCGAGCTGGGCCATAGGGCCGGCCCACGGAAGGGAAGCAGGCAGAGTCGAGTTTTGGGCTCTCCTAGCTGGCCCCGCGTGCATTACCTAGGCTGAGGCTCAATGCAGCAAGAGAACGGCTGAGTGGAGGTGGGCCAGACCAAAAGGTCCATCCCATCGGTTACGATCCAATTTTCAAGCCCAATGTCCGAGCCTTCAGGACGGGCCTGCGGGGCGGGTTTGTCAGTCGGGTCGGTTTGACCCACGTGGAGGCCATGTGGAGATTCCTCTTATTGGTTCTAGAGGAACCTGGAATGTCTAAGAAGAAAGGCGGTTATGTGTGACGTCACGGGCATGTGCCGTGCGTCATGGTCACTCTTAGCTTGGAGGGCAAGTACGTTTGCCTATATAAGTGGAGGGATAAACCCTAGAGAGAGGTACATAAACACACGCCACTCTAAAGTACTCTCTCTCTCTCCTGTAGCGGAGCGGAGCAGGGACGATCCGAAGGAGTTTTGAAGAGAAGCCACCACCCACAACCGTCAATAAATTGAACATTAGATTTGCTCGTTGCCTTGGCCAACGGAGTCGACGTCATCTTCCTCAGCGTCGGTGGCGTCGTCGCCCTTACCGATCATGGTTTCGGTGAGTGTGCTTACAGTTCTTGCAAGCCATTGATGGTTCCCTGGAAAAAATCCAAAAGAGTCTCTAGTCTCTGAAAAGGGCTCCTTGATGGCAGTTTAGACGTTACAGTTCGTACCAAGTTGGTCCAATTGCAAACGTCTACCCTCAATTTGATTTTTTCATCTAATTTGGTTGACAGATGTTATCAATTGGACCAATTTGGTACGAAAACCAAACTTGAAGGTCAAAAAAGTTGCAATTGATACTTAGAGGACGAAAATGAGACTCGGGTGAAACTAGGAGGACCATTTTTATAAATTTCCCTATATTTTTCAAAATTGGGGTTGTTCAGGTTAGCTTACGCGCACCTTTACTAATTCAAGTCAATCGTGCATGAGGCTAGGAAATTCATAAAATATTATTTTATTGCTGACTGACCTTAAAAATCAAACCTTAGTCAATTGTGTAAAAAATAAACCTATCAACCAACCGAGCGGTATTTACTGGAGTATATATTTTCGCCTCACGTAATGAGTAACTTCCCCTATTGGTCCCGAATATATATAGAACAATATAAACGAATCAAATCTCCCTTTTCCATTCGGGAGTCCAAATTCTAGTCCGAATATTAGAAAAAGAGAGAAGCGCCGTGAATAAGCAAATCACGGAGGCGCTAAATTATAGCCGTCCGTTACGCCGATCAACGATTCGGATTTTAATATAATTTTTTTTCAGAAAAGTTTCATTAAAATCCGAACCATTCAGTACACTTTGGACGGTCGCGATGGTGCTCCGTAAACACTTTTTCACGGACACCTCCATAAAAAGGAAATTCTCATAGAAAAATAAAAAGCCTTCAGTTTCAGTGGCTTTAAGAGCTAGCAGTCAACTCTTCTCCTTCCATCAACGCTGCGGAGAACACTACAACCCATCACCAACACTGTCTCTGTTTTATTTTTATCTGTATGTTTCGTTATTGTGTTCCCTGCACTAAATTCATTAGTTAAACCCGGTGTTGTTACAATTATACAATACGTGACATGTATCCTATGAATCCAATGATTCGATTGCTTAGAGATAAAGTAGATATGGATAAAATAGATGGACAGTCCGTTTCCTATGAAGGGGTCCGCATTCGATCTAACAGATCTTATATTTAATTATATTTTTGGGCCCTATATTTTACCAATATGCATGCGATGCTTCACGTATACTCGGTGTTGGTTAGGGATAAAAACGAGACATATCTCTAAATGCATTTGTGTTTTAAGTAGCAAGATTCATGATGTGAAACATGATACTTTTTTCTTGTATTAGAACCTGTTCTGTTTTTTAAGAGCAAAATTTTGTGTTATGTAAGTTTTTATTCAATGTGTGCAATATGTTTTTGTATTTTATATCTAACTAATTTTTTTTCCTGATATTTACACTTGTCCGGGCATCTTACGGTACTCAATACATACTTTTACTATACGATACCCAAAATGAAAAATATGATACACGATCAATTTGACAAAGTTGACTAGGATAGGAATCTGAGTTTGCCTTGTTTATAATGTTCAATCATTCTGCATGTACGAATTAATGTACGATGTTTTGTATTGCCCAAAAGTCTTTAATTAGGCTAGAATTTTGTTTTAAAAAATGCCTGAAACATAAAATTTGTTGTAAAATTAACTGACTCGGGTTGGTAGTAGTTAACTAGTCATACTCCTACAATTCAATATGCGCAACAAGTTTTGTAGTTCATATTCAACTATTTTTAACTTATACATACACTTTTTTTGGCAAGTAATGCAGACACTTGTTCAGGCATCTTAGTTCTTACAGTACTACTCATACGTAATTTTTTCATGGGAACCTTGGCAGTTGGCACACATGTGAACTTACCCTTCAAATTTGTAGAAAATGTAGCAAAGTACAATTTTGAAGATAATTTTTATAAATTCAGCTTGGATGCTCTAATCTTAGTTAGCTTTGGGATGCTCTAATCTTAGCTTTACAGATAGGCCCTGTTGTTTGGGAGAATAAGAAAAGTGTATAGGGTGTTAATGAACCCTAACACAAATAATTATTATTTATATTAAGAGATTACTTGGTACAAGACTCGTTTAACCAATGTGGGACAAGACTTAAACAACTACTTATAGGGCTGGACGGAGCTCTATCACATATAGGGCTGTCAACGAACCAAGCAGCTCGCGAGCTCGTCTCGTTAACGCTCGGCTCGACTTGTTTACAAACGAGCCGAATTTTTTTGAACAGAAAAAAAAAAAACTCGGCTCGTTTGTAAACAAGTCGAGCCGAGTTTGAACTCGAGTTTTCAACTCGTTTAGTAAGCGAGCCTAGTGGAGCTCGGCTCGACTCGATTGAAGAAGCTCGTTTAGCAAATTACTAAGCTCGACTCGTTAAGGGCTCGGCTCGTTCGGCTCGCGCTCAAACTTTTTGCTCATTTATTAAAAGAGTCGAGCTTGGCTCGGCTCGGCTCGTTTACGGTCCTAGTCCCATACTCGCCCTACCTATCGAAAAAGCCCAACTACTTTCTCTCCCTCTCTGTAAAACTCAAACGAACTGCAATAAAACAGTGGTGGCTACTGGTGCCGATAAAAAAAAAAAAAAAACATGGCTGCTAGTAACAAGGCAATCGGAATCGACCTCGGCACTAAGTTCAGCTGCGTCGGGGTGTGGCAAAACGACCGAGTCGAAATCATCCCAAACGATCAAGGCAACCGGACCACCCCTTCCTACGTCGCCTTCACCGACACCGAGCGATTAATCGGCGACCCCGCCAAGAACCAAGTCGCCGTGAACCCGCAAAACACCGTTTTCAACGCCAAACGCCTCATCGGCCGCCGCTTCTCCGACCCCTCCGTCCAATCCGACATCAAACTATGGCCCTTCAAAGTAACTTCTGGCCCCAACGACAAACCCATGATCGTCGTCAATTTCAAAGGCGAAGAGAAGCAATTCGCTGCCGAGCAGATATCGAGCATGGTCTTGGTCAAGATGAGGGAAGCGGCGGAGAATTTCCTGGGGCAATCGGTGAAAGACGCCGTGATTACGGTCCCGGCAAGATTCAACAATTCACAGCGGCAGGCGACAAAGGACGCCGGAGCGATTTCGGGTTTGAATGTTATGAGGATTATTAACGAGCCGACCGCGGCTGCGATTGCGTACGGATTGGACAAGGAGAACGGTTCAAGAAATAAGGAGCAGCAGGTTGTGCTGGTTTTTGACTTGGGTGGAGGGAGTACTGATGTTTCGATTTTGACTATGGAAGAAGGGATTTTTGAAGTGAAAGCTATGGCGGGGGATACCCATTTGGGTGGGGTGGATTTCGATAGCAGAATGGTGAATCATTTCGTGACGGGGTTTCGGAGGAAGCACAGGAAGGATGTGAGCGGGAACACGAGGGCGTTGATGCGGTTGAGAACCGCTTGTGAGAGAGCAAAACGGACTCTATCGTCGGCTACTCAGACGACGATAGAGCTCGATTCGTTACATGAAGGGATCGATTTTTACCTGAAAATTACTCGCGCAAGGTTCGAGGAATTGAACATGGATTTGTTTAGAAAGTGTATGGATCTGGTCGAGAAATGCCTTCGCGATGCGAAAATCGATAAGAGTTTGGTTCATGAGGTTGTCCTTGTGGGTGGGTTCACCCGGATTCCGAAGATGCAACAATTACTGCAGGAATTTTTCAATGGGAAAGAGCTATGTAAGAGTATTAACCCAGATGAGGCCATGGCATACGGAGCGGCGGTACAGGCAGCAATTTTAAACGGCGAAGGGAATGAGAAGGTGCAAGACTTGTTATTGCTCGATGTAACGCCATTTAGTTTGGGGTTAGAAGCGGAGGGTGGGGTTATGAGTGTTGTGATTCCAAGAAACACGATGATTCCAACTAAGAAAGAGCACATTTTCTCGACGTTTTCGGATAATGAGCCAGGGGTTTTGATTCAAGTTTATGAAGGGGAAAGAGCGAGGACTAAGGATAATAACCTGTTGGGGAAATTCGAGTTGACTGGAATTCCCCCTGTGCCTAGACGGGTGCTGCAGATCAATGTGGTATTCGAGATAGATACGAATGGAATTTTGACCGTGATAGCGGAGGATGAGACGGTGGGGCTGAGGAATAAGATTACGATTACGAACGATAAAGGGAGGTTGAGTAAGGAGGAGATCGAGAAGATGGTAACGCAGAGAGGTATTGAGTCTGAGGACGAAGAGGTGAAGAGGAAGGTGGAGGCGAGGAGCGCGATGGAGAATTAGGAAGTAGTAAAATCATTTCAACTAAATAGGAGTAACGTATCTTTTTTTGAGCAAACTCTTAGGAGTATTACATGAATTACATATCTTAAGGGGTTCAAATTTGCTTGTAGGAATGCTTCACCAAGATACTTATTATAGGATCCCTGTGTGTGTGTGAGCTGCTGTGATGAGAGATTCTGAGTATCTTCCATCATCTAATAGTACAATATTCTCTGAAGTTTATTCGATCCTTGTGTTGAGTATTAGAGCTCAGGTTGGAGAGGTCTTTGGATTCAAGTCCCTCGGTTTGCGTTTGCTTCTATTTGCATTCTGTGTCTCCCTCTTGTAATCTGTTTCGCTCTACTTAGGAAATTTTTGCATCTCCACGTGCAAATGTTGAGTACCCTATCAAATTATTGGGTCTATTTCCTAATAGTTTAAGCTTTTGGAACTACTGGTAACTTAACACCCTGGTATACACGTTTCCTATTGCACTGATGTTATAGTTTAATTTTCCGTCATATATGAAACTTTTTTCCTATTTAAAAGAAACTTAACAACTTGTTCCAGTTATACCTACACCTTGACATGGTAAAAATAACCTTTTGGTATATGGTCAATTTCAACCTTAATGGCATTTAAAAATAAATATGTGGCCTAGCTACGGGATCTCATAATCCAATTGGGAATGAAACTAGCCTTAATAAAGTTTGAGCTTTGCTAGGTACACCATTCAAACACCACCCAATAATGTGAGGTTTCACAACATATTTCGACAATCCGAGTCGTTCATTCTGTAGCTGTAACAAAAAGAGACGGAACACCTTAGAATAAATGAGAATATGCTTAGAAAAACAACCGCTTGCTCGTTCAAATAAGCACAACAACATAAAGGTCAAAGTTATAAATTCTATCAAGATGAGATACCCAAATAAATCAAACCAGAAATGTCAAGAGACTCCATCAAATCAGCAAATCGCCCCATGTCGATGTAGAATCACATAAAAGAACTCTTTGCTCTCACCGACAGATTGCATAGGATGCAAAGCAACACTCACCCAATACTTTACAAGGATAACCACAAGAAAGTTTTCACATCCCTCTTTCACAGAAGCCAAGTTTCAAACCCCTGCCAAAATATGAGGCCAGAGTTCGCTAAAGTACTCCCCACAACTCACTGAGTAACATTCAACAAGAAATGCATCTCGAAACATTCATTTTGAATCGAAATTGTAAGATAACAAAAAGGGCGTACCCAGTGCACAAAATAAGTAATGACCACAAATATCCAAAGTTCAAAACTTATATTTGCATGACAGAAGAGCTCAGAGTGCATATAAAAAAAAACAAAAGTTTCTTTCACCTTCACTCTATGAATCATAAACAACAGGTACAGCAGGGTTCCGGTTAAGGTGGACAGCCTAGCAAATAAACATCCACAAGAATTAGTTTTGATGAGCCCTACAAAAGGTCCCGGGGCTTTGATGAGCCCTAGATGTAAGAGGTTCTTGAACAGTTGAACCTATGAACTGAATTCTCTTTTACTCTCTCATGAAGCAAATTGAATCATAAACTGTTATATCCAGGAAGTCTTCCTAAAATAGTGACTTGTGCAGTACCTTTTTTCCCTACGAATGCCATGGTTCCTATAGGAGAGCTGCATTGGAGGGCAACTTTTATCACAAACCTCTTTGAAATGTTTGGCATTCTCCTAGCCCTTATGAGAAAAGATATCAACACTCTCCTGTCTTACTCGTTCAATCTCCAATAAGTTTTTGTGTTGGGGAAAATAAGGCTGGCAACAGAGTGGTACTCGCTCAAGTTCCTAAATTAATATCAGTTTGTTATTTGTACATAGAAAACCGGATATAAAACCAATCTTGAGGAAACTCAAATGTCTTAGGATTGCATGCCTATTTTGGACACAATAGAGCCCATGGCCTCATGCAGATGAAAAAAAAAAAGGAAACAGAATGCCTTAGAAGAAAGTGTAAATATGCATGGCAAAAACCGCTTGCTCGTTCAAATAAGCACAACATAAAGGTCAAAGTTATGTACATTCTATCAAGATGAGATACCCAAATAAATCAAAGAAATGTCAAGAGGAATAGACTCCATCAAGTCAGTAAATCGCCCCATGTCGAAGTAGAATCACATAAAGAACTCTTAGCTCTCACCGACAGATTGCATAGGATAGAAAGCAACACTCACCCAGTAGTTTACAAGGATAACCACAAGAAAGGTTTCACTTTCCACTTTCACAAAAGCCAAGCTTCAAACCCCTGCCAAAATGTATCAATCCAGTCCAATGAGGCCACAGTCCGCTATACTCCCCGAAATCTACCTCACAACTCACTGAGTAAAATTTGACAAGAAATGCATCTCCAAACATTCATTTTGAATTGAGATAGTAAGATAATAAAACGGGCGTACGGCGTACCCAATGCACAAAATCAGTAACAACCACAAATATAGTCCAAAACTTATATTTGCATGACGAAGAGCTCAGAGTGCAAATCACTAACCAATTTCACTTTACGATGATCACAGTCAAAAACTTCTTGCCACTAACCAATTTCACTTTACAATTGCAAGCTCAAACAAAATTTCAAGATGGCCCATATCCATATATGTATATGTAACTACGATAATTCAATTAGTGGGCTTGAAAGTGTAAGGCTGTGGGAGCGACAACGGACCTCTTCTGGTCTCATTGTCATCCAACAGCCTCTGAAGTCTCTTCTTTGAAGCATGCTGTCTGTCAAAATGCTTCACCTGCACAAATTCACACCAACACACACAAACACACACCTACTCTCAAACCCAAGACCTCTCCCAACCAAGCTCTAATACCATGTTAAGTTACTAATAGTCCCAAAAGCTTAGGAAATGGGCCCAACAATGTATATCAAGCTATCTAGGAGAATATGGTTTCCGTAATAGACTGATTAAATACAAAGAGTTTTGCAAAAAGCTGAATGAAGGGAAAACTAGAATGAGATATTAACAATCAAGATCAATACATTACACCACACAACTCACAAGTATCACTTGCTATCAAGCAATGACAAGCCACATCAATATTCTTATTTGCGAATGTTAACTATTACAATTTACAAGACTAGCAAAGACAATAGTCACCTCACAATGGTCTTCAATCAGTTCCTACCAAGGGGAAGAGATCTGCAACTGTAAGTTTCCTTAAAATTAGACTTCTTCGACGAGGTGAAAATAGAAGCATACACCTCCTTGGTGGCATTCACCGGTGCATTATCACCTGCCTTGAACCGTTTTGCCAACCCATTTCTCGAACCATTACTAACACCCTTTCTCAATTCCCCGCCATTACCAACCTTCCCATTCCCTTCAACTTTAGCCAAACCCTTGGACTCGATCAAACCATGCTTTTTCCCACTCAATCGCGACGAATCCAAATCCAAATAAACACCCTCCTCCCCATTGACACCCACTTCCCCAATGGCACCCACTTCCCCATTCTTCACCTTCTTTGCCTTCTTATCCCTCACCTTCGCCTTCTCCTCCTCCATCCTCTCCCTCAACTTCTCCACCTCCTCCTCGCTCCCATTAATCACAATCTTATCGCTCTCTGAAAACTCCTTATGACAAACCAAACAAGCCGAGGACTTAACCTCCTTCAATGCCTTGGCACTCAAAACATGCCCACAAGTCCTCAAAGCGAAAAACCTATACTTCCCATTAAACTCCAAACCCGAAATTGGGCACTGAAACCTCGTCCCACCAATCACATCACCACCCGATTCCAACCCGGGAATCATCGACAACTCAACCGAAACCATGTCCTTCAAACCCTTAACATGCCCAAACGCCTTGGGCAACTTCTTGCCCAACAAAGCCTCAACAAGGGCCTGTTTATTAAACAAATTCCCTAGCAAATCTATCACTGCTGGATGCTTCAAGGGTTCGTTCGACAGCGCGCAATTCAACCATTTCGACAGCCGCTGCTCGTTCGGGTCGACCTTATCGGGCTTCTTAACGGCGTACATGTTGAGGTAACAGTCGCGGGACTCGGCGCAGGTGGAGCCGCCGTCGCCGCCGCCTCCCGGGAGGCGGCGGCGGAGGGTGAGGGTGGAGAAGGGGGTGACTTGGGAATTTCGGAGGGTGGTGGAGTCTGGGAGGGGTTTGCCATTGAAGGTGATGAAGAGAGAGGGTAAAAATTGGGCTAGGGTTTTTTGGGGGAAGAGAGAGAGCTTGAGGTGGTGAAGCGTGTGGTTGGCGGATAGGGTTAGGGCACGAGTTGGGATTTGGAGGTCTGCTGATTCGACAAAGACCTGTAATTTGTGATCCATTGCTTGAGAATTAGGGTTTGGGAAGTTTCGATTTGATGATTTTGAGAGGTTGAAGATGGGAAAACGAATGAGATGTAGTTCTGAGAATTTGGGGATTTTATTGCGGTTTGACGAAATCTCTGTTCACCAGAGTGTATATATATCAGGGCCACGTTGATAAATGAATTTTTTTTTTGAGGCAGGGCAAGAGGGTAATTTCACATACCAAACTCACCTAGACAATTGCTGACTAGGGAGAGATAGAGTACTGCTGCCGCACCTATGTAATGCTTTCTTTAATTTTCTTTTTTTAATTCAAAATTCGATTTTCAACTAATTTTAACAAATACCATCAGGGTGGTAGCCCAGTTGGCACAGGTGATGGGGCTTAAGTGCCTCTCCCTCCACGTGCACTCGAGTTCGAGGCCCTCCAGCTGCAAAAAAAAATATATGAGTTGGTTGGACGCGTGGAGGGCCATGTGCCAGCTGTGCGCCTAGATGGTGCTGTGGTGACGGCATGTCCTCACGGACAGTAGCTATGGCTCGAACCGGACATTCCACAGCGGGTTGGGAGCCCCTATGGTCACGCCCAAGGGGGTTGCTACGCCGGTCGCCCCCTCCTCTACCCTTTTGATTATCAAAAAAAAAAAAAAACTAATTTTAACAAACTTTCGTATCTAGAAAACACTTTTTTTAAACATGCAAAAGAGCCATTTTTTTTGGCATCATAATAACTCTGCGAAATTTGGAGGGTGGGTGGGACCTGCCTCGGGGACCTACATAAATGATCCAAAACCGTCTGTTTGTTTAAAAACATTTTTGAAAAGTCTCCGTAAAAAATCAGCTAAACCGGATATTGATAAGTGTTATCCCAGTTTTCAGTAATGCTTACCTAGATATTACCTATATTATGCCCATATTATGGGGAAGCTGCAACTCTTGTTGTGTGCATGTTCCTTGACTTTTTTTTAATAGCAAAAAAATCATATTAATCAAGTGTGAAGATACAAGAGATTAAAGCGACGAGAAAAAGGGCGCATCACGATGCAAGGATAGCATCGGATTTCTGGAAAAGTTCCGAGTTTAGTTTAGTTCAACATTTCTTAAGTTTATTTGGTGAGAAACGAAGTATGATGTGCTTGAATAACTTTGGTGACAGTTCATAACCATGGGAATTTCCAGAGCTTTGTACTTTTGTTAAAATAAAACGCGAAGGGTGCAACATCCAATTAGAGCCACAAAGATTAGGGTATTTCACCTTCCACGTACAACCCATAGCTTATGTACAATAATAAGTATAAACCTCCCTCAAAACACTGCCGTACAATAATAATTAGTATATGAACCTGAGCTGTCTCTCCCTTCATTGTCAATTGGTTTTGACTTGAATGGTTTAACAATGAGCTCCCCTCATACAAAATCGCAAAAGACGCACCAACAGCAACATGCAGTCAACCGCTGTACAGAGATCACCTATAATCTTAATAACCTGAAAGAGTATCACATCTAATGCGTGAGCTAACTACAGACTGAGTAAATACTTACCTTCAACAACTACGGACCTCATCTAGCAGATTTGAAGTGGGTGGAAACCTCTGTGGACCTATCACGAGTCACAAAATGATGCAAATGAATATTGGAAATCCATCACAAATTCTATGTATAAATATTATATTTTGGTTTCTCTGCTTCCTGTGTTTCTCTCTATCTGTTCGTTCTCTTATCAGCATCATATAGCTTGTATTACTCCTACTTCTAAGGAATAGAAGAAACAATTAACAAGTCACATGGCATTCATGTGCATTTTGTTTTTGCGAGATGCATAATTCAGGTCTTACAGCATCATATAGCTTTTGAGTTTCTCAATCTCTCTTTGTTGCGTGTCTAGTACTTTCTGATCCTCCCTGCGTCGTCTCTCCTGCTCCTCCCGTTCTCTCCGTCGCTCCTCTTGCTCCCTCTTTCGCTCCTCTCGAAGTAGCTCCAGCTCATGTTGAACTTTTTCCAGCTCTTCCTCACGTGCTAACTCAGCAATAGATCTGCCATAATAGGAAGAGGGCCTCTGATCATCCACAAATAATCCTCGGACCCATGCATAATGTGAGTGTCGGTGTGTAAGTGTTCACATATGCGGTGATGCATTCGGATTCTCATATGTCGACTTCAACCAAAAATAACAAGCACAAATTCTATGCATGAAAATGTACGAGATGCATAATTTGGGTCTCACAGCATCATATAGGTTTCGAGTTTCTCTCAATCTCTCTTTTTTGTGTCTCTAGTACTTTCTGATCCTCCCTACATCGTCTCTCTTCCTCCTCCCGCTCTCTCCGTCGCTCCTCCTGCTCCCTCTGTCGCTCCTCTCGAAGTAGCTCCACCTCAGGTTGAAGTTTTTTTAGCTCCGACCCAGCATGAGTCACAACGATGCAAATGAATACTTGAAATCCATCATAAATTATATGCATAGAAATGCATACTAGTGATTAAATTTGAATTATAACTCAATCTTTTAACCATAACCCAAATAAGCGAATGATAAAATAACTTGAACCATAGTTTTCATAGTATAAAATTGGTAAATCCAGTAAGAAGAGCAATTCAGCACTTAAGTTCAATTTTTACCAACACTCAGCACCTTAATTACTCCACTTTGCCACAATGGAATTTTCCCTCTCAACACTCTTATTAGAAAGTCCACCACCACCACCCCTACTTCAGCCTTTAGCCTTTTATTAGCTACTGAAACTGCTGCAGAGGCAACTTGGGTTATGTTAGCATGGCAAGCATTAGCTAAAGGATCATCATCATCATGAGAAGCTGCAGCTAGAGTACTCACAGAGCACTCACACCCAAACCTGACTAACATTTACTTCTTGTACAATACCTTCATCAGTTGAAATGGAGTCAAGGATAGCAAAGTCCATATATACTACTTAATAACAAAATGACATGTATATATAATTGGAGCCAATAGTTAATGAGAAAAAGACTACAACTGTAATACCAAGTTAACTTACCCCCGCTCCTCCTGCTCCTCTTGCGCTCTCTTTTGCTCCTTCAAAAGTAGCCCCACCGTCTCCCGAAGTAGCTCCAGCTCCACCTGCTCTCTCTGTTGCTCCTCCCGAAGTAGCTTCATCTCATATTGAACTTTTCTCAGCTCCTCATCTGCCATAATAGGAAGAGGGCTTCCGGTCATCCATATATAATCCTGCACAGTGCAGTGTGTGGGACACACCTACATTGTGAGTGTAAGTGTTTATGTCTGTGGATGTGGTGATAGAATTTTTGGATTCCCGTAGTCGACTTAATTCAACCAAAAAAAAAAGAAAGCACCTGCAGTTAGAATCGACAGAATATCGTAATAATATGCCTATTTCTCTTAACTGCACCAACCTAGCAAGTTAGTTAGCTTGTGACCTGAGGCAATTGCTTGCGAGTAGTGGCCAGAACAAGGCGTAAAATTATTGATGGCATGGGGACATTTAAGGTCTTATTTGCATGATTGTTCATCTTTTTTGGTTCATTGGACAAATGTCTAGGGGACCAAATTGACAACTCGCTAATATTTTGGGGGCCAAAAAGGTAAATAAGTCCCACTTTTCCGTTAAAAATTTGGATGCCGTTAACAATCGGACCAAATGAGTTGCAATCAGAAAGTTGAGAGATGAAATATGCGATTTCAATAATTTAAGGGCCAAGTAGACAAAATGTGTATAGTTTAGGGGATACCAGCATAAAAAACTCGGTTGGTATTATGTTTTTTTGTTGTTGTTGAAATAGGTTGGTATTAAATTATTAACCGTATTATGTTAAAGTGTAGGTATAACTTGATCAAGGACGAAATAAACTTCGGAGTGTACTTTTAGATGGTGGGAAGATAATCAGACGAGTTCGATCATGGGTGCCTAGATGGTGGGAAGATAATCAGACGAGTTCGATCATGGGTGCCTTGAAAGGCGTTGGGAGGGTTTCAGGCTAAATCTTTTAATCCTATTCATCATCGGATGAAACAAAGCAAATGAAAAGATTAATTAGCTACATATATATATATATATATATATATATATATGGCTGATATTGTTCATTTGGCTTGTAAGTTTAATTATGTTGTAGTAATCTCTAAGGTTTCAAGAACTGAGGTTAGAGTAGCTCATGCTCTGGCCAAATCTATAATCGCTCATGTTTAGTAATATTAATCTTATGTTTGTGGTTTGATAAAAAAAAACTAACCTGCCGGCAAGTGGTTATACCTCTCCCTTGCATTCCTCGCCTCCACATCCCTCTTCGTGTCCCTCTCCATCTTCTCAATCTCCTCCTTACTCAACTTCCCTGTATCAGTCGTAATCATCATCTTAATCGCTCATGTTTAGTAATATTAATCTTATGTTTGTGGTTTGATAAAAAACTAACCTGCCTGCAAGTGGTTATACCTCTCCCTCGTGTTCCACTCCTCCACATCCCTCTCCGTGTCCCTCTCCATCTTCTCAATCTCCTCCTTACTCAACTTCCCTGTATCAGTCGTAATCATCATCTTAATCGCTCATGTTTAGTAATATTAATCTTATGTTTGTGGTTTGATAAAAAAAAAACTAACCTGCATGCAAGTGGTTATACCTCTCCCTCGCGTTCCTCGCCTCCACATCCCTCTTCGTGTCCCTCATCTTCTCAATCTCCTCCTTACTCAACTTCCCTGTATCAGTCGCAATCATCGTCTTAATCGCTCATGTTTAGTAATATTAATCTTATGTTTGTGGTTTGATAAAAAAAAAACTAACCTGCCTGCAAGTGGTTATACCTCTCCCTCGCGTTCCTCGCCTCCACATCCCTCTTCGTGTCCCTCTCCATCTTCTCAATCTCCTCCTTACTCAACCTCCCTGTATCAGTCGTAATCGTCATCTTATTCTTCACCCCCGTAGTCTCCTCCTCCGCCGTCACGATCAAAATCCCATTTGCATCTATCTTGAAAAGCACATTGATCAGCAGAACCCGCCTAGGCTCAGGGAGAATTCCAGTCAACTCCAATTTCCCCAACAGGTTATTGTCCTTGGCCTTCGCACTTTCTCCTTCATAAACCTGAATCAAAACCCCTGGCTCATTATCTGAAAACGTCAAGAAAATGTGCTCTTTCTTAGTTGGAATCGTCGTGTTTCTTGGAATCAAAATAGTCATAACCCCATCCTCCGCTTCTAACCCCAAACTAAACGGCGTTACGTCGAGCACTAACAAGTCTTGCACATTCTCATTCCCTTCGCTGTTTAAAATCACTGCCTGTATCGCAGCCCCGCATGCCACGGCCTCATCTGGGTTAATACTCTTACATAGCTCTTTCCCATTGAAAAATTCCTGCAGTAATTGTTGTATCTTCGGAATCCGGGTGGACCCACCCACAAGGACAACATCATGAACCAAACTCTTATCGATTTTCGCATCGCGAAGGCATTTCTCAACCGGCTCCATACACTTTCTAAACAAATCCATGTTCAATTCCTCGAACCTTGCACGAGTAATTTTTGGGTAAAAATCGATCCCTTCATGTATCGAATCCAGCTCTATTGTCGTCTGAGTAGCCGACGACAGATTCTGTTTCGCTCTCTCACAAGCGGTTCTCAACCGCATCAACGCCCTCGCGTTTTCGCTCATATCCTTCTTGTACCTTCTCTGGAACTCTGCCACGAAATGATTCACAAATCTGCTATCGAAATCTACCCCACCCAAGTGGGTATCTCCTGCCGTAGTTTTCACTTCAAAAATCATCTCTTCGATAGTCAAAATCGAAACATCAGTACTCCCTCCACCCAAGTCAAAAATCAGTACATTCTGCTCCCCTTCTCTTAAACCCTTGTACAAGCCGTACGCAATCGCAGCCGCGGTCAGCTCGTTAAGAGCAAGTATATCAGTGAAGGTAAAATGCCTTTTTCTCTATTTGAAGAAGAAAATCACAAAAACATGTCTGCACCAGAGTAGGTAAAAGAGGAGCTAAAACACATTTGTGAACAGTACTTCGCCATTTTTACCTCAGCACTGTTCACACTCTTATCCTTTTTTATTGTTTCTTTCTCTCTCTCCTCCCTCCTTTCTCCTCTCTTTTTTGATCGATGAACCCATCAGCTCGTTGAAACCCAGCTGCTCGTCGACTCAACTTGTCGAATCCGGCCACTTTCGTCACTTATCAGCTCGTCGGAGAAGCCTTTGACAGAGAAGTTGTAGTAAGAATCAATTTTTCTGACACAAAACAGCGGTTTTGGAACTCACGCCACTGTTTCGATCTAGGTTTCTGGCGAAAAATAGAGAAGATGTTTTGAGGTTGTATTTGGGTTTCCGGCGATTTTCGTTATGGATTTCAAAAAACGGAGAAGATGTATACACGTATATGTATGTATATGTAAACTTATTATTTGAGTAATATTTGAAATATTGGAAAAAGAAAAAAAATATTATTTTAATAGATGATAGGTAAAATGGATAGTGTTGGTGTAGTTGTGAAAGAAAAAGTTGATAGATAAAATAGAATTGTGAACTGTTCACGAGGTAGTTTACATACTCACTGATAAACTTGCTCTAATAATCCTCATGACATTCATACCTGACATCGCTCCGGCGTTCTTCATCGCCTGCCTCTGTGCGGCGTTGAAATACGCTGGGACTGTAATCACGGCGTCTTTCACCGATTGCCCCAGATAATTCTCCGCCGTTTCCCTCATCTTCACCAAGACCATGCTCGATATCTGTTCGGCAGAAAATTTCTTCTCTTTCGCCTTTGAAGTTGACGACGATCATGGGTTTGTCGCCAGGACCCGGAGTAACTTTGAAGGGCCAGAGTTTGATGTCGGATTGGACGGAGGGGTCGGAGAACCGCCGGCCGATGAGGCGTTTGACGTTGAAAACGGTGTTTCGTGGGTTCTTGGCGGGGTCGCCGATTAATCACTCGGTGTCGGTGAAGGCGACGTAGGAAGGGGTGGTCCGGTTGCCTTGGTCGTTTGGGATGATTTCGACTCGGTCGTTTTGCCACACCCCCACGCAGCTGTACTTCGTGCCAAGATCGATTCCGATTACCTTGTTACTAGTAGCCATTGTTTAATTTGATAGGGAGTAAAAGAGTGGAATGTTATAAAGTCATCACCAGACACCATATTACCTATCAAAAATTTCTCCAGAGTTCAGATTCTCTGGCATCTTCCACTGCTCGATTCGTTCCCGGTGTATTTTACCGTGATTCTCTGCCAATCTCAGAGACACCAGTGGTTTAGTTCAGTTTCCGGTCGTTTTTCGTGCGTACTGGCTGCTGATTTATCGCTTCGGCAGACAAGAAGAATTCTTCTCAGGCTGAAACGAATTCGAAGACCAAAAAATGCCTAAGCTTAGGACATGTCAACTGACCATTCCGAACTTTCTTTGACGAGTTCAGTGAATTAAATTAATAAGATCTTTCTGATTCGATTCCATCATGTACGTAATCTCCTATCGTCTTAGCAAAATATGCCTCAGAGTCAGAGTAGGACATGTCAACCATTCCAAAATTTCTTGGACTAGTTCCATAGTAAAGAAACAAAACAAAATCTAGAATTTGATATTCCTTGACATTAGTTCTAAAGCCATCTACAATGGTATAATTAAAAGTCAATTATTTTTAAAATTAATAATATTTGTGCAAAAGATGGCTCACAATGGTATAATCAAACTTTGCAACATTTTTAGAAATTATCAAATTTTAGGCTTTGGATAATCAAAATTAGCAATCTTTTTCAATAATCAAAATTTGTCGACCCTGCATCACATAAGTTAACTAATTCCAAAATTTGTATACACGCGTGTTTCAATTGGTATTTTCTTCTTCTATTCTTCGCCTACTCTATATCCTCTTCACTTTATCCACAAACTATTTATCTTTCTTTCCTTCCAAAAGTGAAATTCATATCTCTCGATCATCTACAATTTAACCCATCGTCGCCGGATTCAAGTATTTTACTCTTCTTTCCCGTTTCTATTTCCCACCAATTTTTTCTCCAAAATTAAAGGAGGGAATCAATTATATTTTTGCCCAAAAAAAACGTAAATGGAGGCAAATGAATGGCGGAAAAAACACACAGAGAGAGAGAGAGAGAATTGTTATAGACTCCTTATTTTGGTTATGGACTAGAAGCGACCATTGTGAACCTCAATATTATTAAGCTTAGCAACCTCTTAAATAAATAATTAAAAGCTGAAGTGTCAACTTTTGACTATCCATTTTTTATTAGACTATCCATTTTTTATTATACCACTGTAGATGGCCAAATAACAAATTTTAGATGACTAACATATTAAAAACTCCAAGTCTTGTTAAATTATTTTAAAATTCAATCATCATTTTAGGAAGAAAGAAAAATATTGTACCGGCCAATTTTCCAATACAAGCTGCTTAATCGGTATAGGCCGATACGCTCAATATCGATCGGAACTGTACGTGATTAACAACGTTGGCTAGAGTAGGACATGTCAAACCATTCCAAAATTTCTTGGACTAGTTCATGTAACCTACCCACCGTTAACCTGACCTCAAACCATGATTAGGTGCCTTCATTAAAATCTTCACAGAAAAAAGATATTTGCGTGTGGATTTGACATGTTCAATTCCTGATACGATTTGTGGGACGGGAAAATCTTTAGAGATTAAATTATTTACATAGCCGGTGTAAATATTTATTTTCTCCAAATCTATTACATTGAGCCACATCGTCATGTTCTATTGATTGAGATCACTGTTTTGATGACATAGGGCAATGTAATTGATTTGAAAAAAACAAATATTTACACCGCCGGTGTATATAATTCATTCTCAAATCTTTATGTACGAAGGTTCCGTAAGTAAAGTTAACGGAGGCCAATTTCGGCCGTCCAAAAGTGTTTTGGACGATCCAGATTAAAGACAAACTATTAACGATAAGAGATACAGTATTTATTACCGGTCAAAGGTTAATCAAAAACATATTTCAACCATTGATTGCCGAAACGGAGGAATGAGATTGCGTTTTTCCGTGAACAGCTTATTCACGGCTCTTCCGTGAATAAGTTTCTCTCGTATGGGACTTTTGACAATCACTAACTTATGAGTGGTGATGGCACAAATAAGAGCCATTCAAAAAATAGAAGGCACAAATAAGATGATTTGCTTGGCGAGTTCCAGAACCTTTGCCTTTACAATGTTCAAGATTATGATCCGAATTGTTCATGTCGCACTTCTATCCCCATACTATTCTCATTTGCATCTATCTCAAAAACCACTTTGATCTTCAGAACCCGCCTAGGCGCAGGGGGAATTCCAGTCAACTCCAATTTCCCCAACAGATTATTATCCTTAGCCCTCACACTTTCCCCTTCATAAACCTGAATCAAAACCCCTAGCTCATTATCCAAAAACGTCGAGAAAATGTGCTCTTTCTTAGTTGGAAGTGTCATGTTTCTTGGAATCAAAACAGTCATAACCCCACCCTCTGCTTCTATCCCCAAACTAAACGGCGTTACATCGAGCACTAACAAGTCTTGCACCTTCTCACTCCCTTCGTGAATTAAAATCGTCCTCACTCAACCGCCCCCTTATTGTTCATAATCGTCGTCTTATTCTTCACCCCTGTCGTCTCATCCTCCGCCATCACAATCAAAATCCCATGTGCATCTATCCCAAAAACCACTTTGATCTGCAAAACCCGCCTAGGCGCAGGGGGAATTCCAGTCAACTCCAATTTCCCCAACAGATCATTATCCATAGTCCTCGTTCTTTTTTTCCTTCATAAACCAATTTCTCGTAATGTATTCACTGGTTCTTTGATGCCCGAAATATTTCTCTCTTTCCGCATTTTTGCAATCCCAGTTGTTTTGGTGGGTAGTCTCTCATCCAGTTATCGCGGGGTGATTGTGGTAATAAGATGCCATGCTATTAGACTTATCATGCGGAAAAAAATTTCTTAAAAACAACCATTACGACTGTTAATTAAAGTATTAAAAGTTCCAAATCATCACTAATGAACTAAAAATAAGATTACGTACGGCAAGTCAAGTACCTCATCCATAAGCAAAAGTTAGTTACTGAGAAGAGCTTGCCCCAACGCGACCTTCCACCTGCATATATGCACACAAAACGGCCACCTCTAGCTGCTCAATCATCTTGGCTTGGTCATCTATCGATTTGGAGTATTTTTCAAACTTTCTATCATATGCACATATCTTCTCCTCTTGCCTCTGGCACAAGTCCTTCAAGGTCTCTACCTGATTCTCCTGTCTTTGGCACACATCCTTCAGTATCTCAACTTGATTCTTCAGAACACACACCTCTTCATATAATGGGGAAGCTGGTTACAACAGAAAATATAAAACATGCCGTACTCAGTTGGGTAATAAATTAAGCATCCAAGTTAATGTTATTTTCAGCTCGATTAGTGGCCCTCGTGTCAGTTAAATTTTAGCTTAATCGGATATTGGTCAGCATTTGATCTAAAAGTTAAATTTTTCAATCAAGAAATTTAAGAATTTCATAGGATTGGAACAGTAGTGAAAGTGTATAACTTTTTGGAACGGAGGAAGTATAAATGAACAGCAAAAAATAAAGGAGATATACCGTAATTCTCGAACGCATTCCTCGCCTCCTCCATCTTGACTTGGTCATCTATCAATTTGGAGTATTTTTCAAACTTTCTATCATATGCACATATCTTCTCCTCTTGCCTCTGGCACAAGTCCTTCAAGGTCTCAACCTGATTCTCTTGGCACAAGTCCTTCAAGGTCTCAACCTGATTCTCTTGTCTTTGGCCCACATCCTTCAGTATCTCAACTTGATTCTTCAGAACACGCACCTCTTCATAAAATGGGGAAGCTGGTTACAACAAAAAATATAAAACATGTCGTACTCAGTTGGGTAATAAATTAAGCATCCAAGATAATGTTATTTTCAGCTCGATTAGTGGCCCTTGTGTTAGTTAAATTTTAGCTTAATAGGATATTGGTCAGCATTTGATCTAAAAGTTAAATTTTTCAATCAAGAAATTTAAGAATTTCATAGGATTGGAACAGTAGTGAAAGTGTATAACTTTTTAGAACGGAGGAAGTATAAATGAACAGCAAAAAATAAAGGAGATATACTGTAATTCTTGAACGCATTCCTCTCCTCCTCCTTCCTCTTCAGCTCTAGCTGCTCAATCATCTTGACTTGGTCATCTATCAATTTGGAGTATTTTTCAAACTTTCTATCATATGCACATATCTTCTCCTCTTGCCTCTGGCACAAGTCCTTCAAGGTCTCAACCTGATTCTCCTGTCTTTGGCACACATCCACTTGATTCTTCAGAACACACACCTCTTCATATAATTGGGAACCTGGTTACAACAAAAAATATAAAACATGTCGTACTCAGTTGGGTAACAAATTAAGCATCCAAGATAATGTTATTTTCAGCTAGATTAGTGGCCCTTGTGTTAGTTAAATTTTAGCTTAATCGGATGTTTGTCAGCATTTGATCTAAAAGTTAAATTTTTCAATCAAGAAATTTAAGAATTTCATAGGATTGAAACAATAGTGAAAGTGTATAACTTTTTGGAATGGAGGAAGTATAAATGAACAGCAAAAAATAAAGGAGATATACCGTAATTCTTGAACGCATTCCTCACCTCCTCCTTCCTCTTCAACTCTAGCTGCTCAATCATCTTGACTTGGTCATCTATCAATTTGGAGTATTTTTCAAACTTTCTATCATATGCACATATCTTCTCCTCTTGCCTCTGGCACAAGTCCTTCAAGGTCTCAACCTGATTCTCCTGTCTTTGGCACACATCCACTTGATTCTTCAGAACACGCACCTCTTCATATAATGGGGAAGCAGGTTACAACAGAAAATATAAAACATGTCGTACTAAGTTGGGTAATAAATTAAGCATCTAAGATAATGTTATTTTCAGCTCGATTAGTGGCCCTCGTGTCAGTTAAATTTTAGGTTAATCGGATATTGGTTAGCATTTGATCTAAAAGTTAAATTTTTCAATCAAGAAATTTAAGAATTTCATAGGATTGGAACAATAGTGAAAGTGTGTAACTTTTTGGAACGGAGGAAGTACAAATGAACAGCAAAAAATAAAGGAGATTTACCGTAATTCTCGAACGCATTCCTCGCCTCCACCTTCCTCTTCACCTCTTCGTCCTCCAACCTATACCTCTCCTCCTCCCTCACCATCTTCTCAATCTCCTCCTCACTTAACCACCCCTTATCGTTAATCGTAATCTCATTCTTCACCCCCGCCATCCCCTCCACCGCCGTCACGATCAAAATCCCATTCACATCTATGTCGAAAAGCACTTTGATCTGCGGCACCTGCCTTGGCGCAGGCTGAATTCCAGTCAACTTGAATTCCCTCAACAGATTATTATTCCTAGTCCTCGTTCTTTCCCCTTCATAAACCTGAATCAAGACCTCCGACTGATTATCAGTAAACGTCGAGAGAATGCCCTCCTTCTTAGTTGGAATCGGCGTGTTTCTTGGGATCACAACACTCATAACCTCACCATTCGTTCCGAACCCCAAACTAAATGGCGTTACATCGAGCAGTAACAAGTCCTGCACCTTCTCATTCCCTTGGCCGTTTAAAATCGCCGCCTGTATTGCCGCCCCGTATGCCACAGCCTCATCTGGGTTAATACTTTTACATAGCACTTTCCCATTGAAAAAATCCTGCAGTAATTCTTGTATCTTCACAATCCGGGTGGACCCACCCACAAGGACAACCTCATGAACCGAACTCTTATCGATTCTCCCATCGCGAAGGCATCTCTCGACAGGCTCCATGCACTTTCTAAACAAATCCATGTTCAGTTCCTCGAACCTTGCCCGAGTAATCGTGGGGTAAAAATCGATTCCTTCGTATAACGAATCAAGCTCCATCGTCGTCTGAGTAGCCGACGATAGAGTCCGTTTCACTCTCTCACAAGCGTTTCTCAACCGCATCAACGCCCTCGCGTTTCCGCTCATATCCTTCTTGTGCTTCCTTTGAAACTCCGCCACGAAATGATTCACCATTATGTTATCGAAATCGTACCCCCCCAAGTGGGTATCCCCCGCACTAGCTTTCACTGCCAAAATCCCCTCTTCGATTCTCAAAATCGAAACATCAAAAGCCCCTGCACCCAAGTCGAAAATCAGCACGTTCTGCTCCCCTTGTCTTGAACCCTTCGTGTCCAACGCGTACGCCATTGCTGCCGCGGCCGACTCGCTAATAATCCTCATGACATTCATACCCGCAATTGCTCCGGCGTCCTTCGTCGCTTGCCGCTGTGAACTATTGAAATATGCTGGGACCGTAATCACGGCATCTTTCACCGGTTGCCCCAGAAAATTCTCCGCCGTTTCCCTCATCTTCCCCAAGACCATGCTCGATATCTGTTCGGTGGAGAATTGCTTCTCTTCGCCCTTGAAGTTCACGACGATCATGGGTTCGTCGCCAGGACCCGGAGTTACTTTGTAGGGCAAAAGTTTGATGTCGGATTGGACGGAGGGGTCGGAGAATCGGCGGCCAATGAGGCGTTTGACGTTGAAAACTGTGTTTTGTGGGTTCATGGCGACTTGGTTTTTGGCAGCGTCGCCAATTACGAGCTCGGTGCCGGTGAAGGCGACGTAGGAAGGGGTGGTCCGATTGCCTTGGTCGTTCGGGATGATTTCGACTCGGTCGTTTTGCCACACCCCGATGCAGCTGTACTTCGTGCCGAGGTCGATCCCGATTGCCTTGTTACGATTTGAAGTGGAACAACTAGTACCCATTTTTGATAGGGAGTGAGAGAATGTTAAATGTTTTTGTCTTGGGAAGTACTGTAATTCTGAGAAAGGTGACGTTTGAAATGGAATGGAACTGCCACTAATCGTTTGGGCTTTTTTTGATAGGGAGTGAGAGAATGTAAAATGTTTGTCTTGGGAAGTGTCAAAATTAAAGAGACAGATTTTGGTGTTCTCTTCATCGGAGAAAATAGAAGAACATTTTTCTTATATATATAGAAATGTTACATAATTGATTGTCTAAACTAAAGGACAAGAATCATGGAAAAAATACAAGGAAAGCTAAGCTAAAGACTTGGGCTATCTAGCTTGCAAACTAAGCAAAAGTATTCTCCATTAGCTGTAAAGTGGGAAACAAAGCAAAAGTATTCTCCATTACAAGAAGGAATCCCGGGAAATTATTCTCCATTAACACTCCCCCTCAAGGTGGAGTGTGTATGTGAATAACGCCCAGCTTGCGAATCAGGACATGAAAAGGATCCTTGCCAAGAGGTTTAGTGAAAATGTCAGCTAGTTGAGCGGAAGAAGGTATGTAGCGAGGTGCGATGAGATTGGACTGAATTTTTTCGCGAACAAAATGGCAATCGATCTCAATGTGCTTGGTATGCTCGTGGAACATTGGATTGTTGGCAATATGCAACACAGCTTGATTATCCCAATACACAGTAATAGGAGTAGGGTGTGGAACTTCAAGATCCAAAAATAAGCTTTTCAACCATTGTAATTCAGAAGTTAAAGTCGCGATGGCTCTATATTCAGCTTCAACAAAAGAGTGAGAAATAGTAACTTGCTTCTTAGTTTTCCATGAGAGGATATTAGAGCCAAGAAAAGTGCAATAACCAGTAGTGGAGCGACGAGTTTCGGGACAACCAGCCCAGTCAGAATCACAATAGCCTCGTAAGTCAAGAGAACTATAAGAGGAGAGAAAAATTCCTTTACCAATAGAACCTTTCAAATAACGGACTAATCGATAAGCAGCATCCATATGAGCACTACGCGGAGAGTGCATGAATTGACTGAGGATATTTACCACATAGTTGATGTCAAGCCGCGTGACAGTGAGGTAAATGTGGCGACCCACGAGACAGCGGTAAGAAGTAGGGTCAGGCAATAAAGTACCATTAGTAGCGGATAAGTGCAAATGTTGCTCCATGGGAAAAAGGGAAACGCGACCTCCAATTAAGCCAGTGTCTGAAAGATTATCAAGTATATATTTGTGCTGGGAAAGAAAAATCCCTTTGTGGGATCGAGCCACCTCAATACCAAGAAAATATTTCAATTTGCCTAGATCCTTGATGGAAAAATGGCGTTGGAGGAAATGCTTTATACGTTGAATGCCCAACTCATCATTGCCTGAAATAATTATGTCATCAACATATGCCAAAACAAATAACTGAGAATCACCTCGTTTGATAGTGAACAGAGAATAGTCGGCCTTAGATTGACTGAAACCACTATCCAATAAGGCGGATGAAAATTTAGCAAACCATTGTCTGGATGCCTGTTTTAAACCATAAATGGATTTGTTTAAACGGCAAACTCTCGTCTCCCTCTTTTGAGCAAAACCAAGTGGTAGTGTCATATAAACTTCCTCCTCTAAGTCACCCTGCAGAAAGGCATTATTAACATCCATTTGATAGAGGGGCCACCCTTTAATGGCGGCAAGGGAAAGAAGGGCACGAACTGTGACGTGCTTAGCGATAGGAGCAAATGTATCATGGTAATCCAATCCTTCAACTTGAGTGAAACGTTTAGCCACCAAACGGGTTTTGTAGCCACAATTCCCATTACCCATACCCCTCCAGAGAACACTCCCACATCCAGCCCCACTCCAATTGAACCAATAGCATCTGACCTAATAACACCAACAGAAGTTCCAGAACCCACTATTCCAGTGCTACCCGCCACCGCTAGAGGCAGATTTTGGTGTTCTCCTCATTGGAGAAAACAGAAGAACCTTTTTCATATATATAGAGATGTTACATAATTGTTTGCCTAAACTAAAGGGCAAGAATCATGGAAAAAATACAAGGAAAGCTAAGCTAAAGACTAGGACTATCTAGCTGTAAAGTGGGAAACAAAGCAAAAGTATTCTCCATTACAAGAAGGAATCCCGGGAAATTATTCTACATTAACAGGAAGTAATATGAGGAAGGTGACGTTTGGAAGGTGAGTGTGCATAGTGTAGTGGGCCGAAATATCCATAATTTCTGAACATCCAAAAGGGTCGCGGACCAATTCACTTTTTGCTATGGACACGTCACTCTATGGATCCATTCGCATCTGAAGCTACAGAAAGCACCTGATTCGGAGGCAAACTCCCTGGGCTCGGTAGCCAAGCTCTGTGGCATCCCCGGGCTCGGTAGCCAAGCTCGGTGGCAACCTCCCTGGGCTCGGATGTCTTTTCCCTAACATTCCTAATGCTCGGCTGACACTTCCCTAGCGTTCGGATGTCTTTTCCCTAACGTTAGGCGGTCTTTCCCTAACGTTAGGAGGTCGTTTCCCTAACGTTCGGAGGTCGTTTTCCTAACTTCCCTGACGTTCAGAGGTCATTTCCCTAACGTTAGGTGCTCTTTTCCCTAACGTTAGGTGCTCTTTCCCTAACGTTAGCTGGTCACTTCCCTAACGTTAGCTGGTCGCTTCCCTAACGTTAGGTGGACTTTCCCTAACGTTAGCTGGTCATTTCTCTAACGTTCGGATGTCTTTTCCCTAACGTTCCTAACGTTCTGATGTCTTTTCCCTAACATTCGGCGGTCATGTCCCTTACGTTAGGCGATCATTTCCCTAACGTTCGGCTGAATTCTGCTCCCTAAAAGATCTAACAAATATCCAAAGTCGGTTTAGAAGCTTCTAGAAGGTTCTATTGAACAGGTGGAGGACAGGTGTGGTAAAGCAGATCTCTTGACATGTGACGTCATCCGAACAGTACGATACACGTGGGTGTACCGCCTACCGGTTCAGCACTCCAAGGTTTTCCTATAAATAGAGGACCACTCCTCCCAGGTTGATTATCTTTTCTTCTTCATACTTTTCTCCCTAAAAAGCATACTCTCTTCTCTCTTTTTCACCTACTGACTAGGTCGTCGGAGCTTCTCCCCGGAGGTACACCCCCCTCCGGTTTGCAGGTACCAGGTTCGGTGGCCAGGCTCGATGGGAATCTCCCAGGGCTCGGTGGCAACCTCTCCAGGCTCAGTGGAGACCTCCCCATGCTCGGTAGCAACCTCCCCAAGCTCGGCAAAGCTCCACTCCATGGCTCGGCAAAGCTCCACTCCATGGCTCGGCAAGCTCCTCCCCAAGCTCGGTGGGAATCTCCCTAAGCTCGGTGGCCACCTCCCTAAGCTCGGCAGCCACATCCCCAAGCTCGGTGAGAATCTCCCTAAGCTCGGTGGCCACCTCCCTAAGCTCGGCAGCCACCTCCCCAAGCTCGGTGGCAACCTCCTCAGGCTCGGTGGGAACCTCCCCGGGCTCAATAGAAACCTCTCCAGGTTAGGCGGAAACCTCTTCAGATTTGGCAAGCACCCACACCGTTCAACAGAAAAAGGAAATAATTAATTGGAATTCACTCCCCCCACACATAGGGAACTGGAAAGAGAATTCGACAAACACCGAAGATAAGAGGAAACGCCACCAGTTCAATGAATGTCATAATGTCCTTAAAAATTAGTTCAGAATATTTGGCAAAAATAAGTTCCACAAAACTGATTTTTAGAATTTACAACTTCTGAGAACCTGAAAAAAGAAATAAATTCTCAAAAGTATGAACCTCCCTCAAAAGTATGTACAATAAGTATGAACCTCCCTCAAAACACTGCCGTACAAATGAGTGTTGGAATTCATCCCACGTCAATCTGTTATCACCTCGGAAATTAATTAGTATATGAACCTGAGCTGTCTCTCCCCTCATTGTCGATTGTTTTTTACTTGAATGCTTTAACAATGAGCTCCCCTCATAAAAAATCACAAAAGACGCACCAACGGCAACATGCAGTCAACCGCTGTACCGAGATCACCTACAGACTGGGTACATAAGAACTCTTAAAATAGTTATGGATCAAGCCTACATCAAACAACCTTTTAGTAAAAGCATTTCTGTAACTCATCCCATATAGCTAAGGTTCGTTTACCTTTGATCAAAGTATCATGATACTGTTACCCTAAAGATCAGCTTATATAAGTACATTTGCAAAAGCAGGGGTTATTTCATATAGGGTAGCGATAATGCCAAACTGTTTTTGTTTGTGCCAAAATTCCCGTGCATAATAGTCTTGTATATTACACATGGTACAAGCCTTTTGTGCACTTGAGTTTTGGCACCAGCAAAAACAATTTTGGCATTATCATTTCTCTTCTTATAATTCCAAATTGTAGGAAAACCTACATATCCCGTATGCGAGTTAACAATTTTTTATAAGCTCAGAACTAGGACAAACACTCTCACATACGAGAAATTTTTCAGTGCTGAGTGGGTACCACGTGGTGCACGCTCGGCACATCCGAGCCGTCCGATGCGATTTTGAACGGCTCAGATTTGGAGAGAGAGAGAGGGGAGAGAGGAGAGGGAAGGATTGAATCTGAGCTGTCCAAGGAGTGCTGAGCGGACACCACGTAGGATATATCCACCCGGCATTGAAAAATTTCTCCTCACATTAGCTCAAGAGCAAAGGCAAGGCTACCGTAGCATGAATCTCAACAAACATTTCACAAATATTCTAGCTTGATCCATAATATTTCAACCAATTGAATCACAGTTCATAAAAAGTACATATTTGCTAGACGTAAACAAAACATTTTAGTTCCAATTTATATATATAGTTTAAATACTCACCTTGAACAACTACGGAACTCATCTAGCCAATTTGAAGTGGGTGGAAACCTCTGTGGACCTAGCACGAATCACAAAATGATGCAAATGAATATTTGAAATCCATCACAAATTCTATGCATGAAAATGCATACTAGAGATTAAATTTCGTTCATAAATATATACTTTCAACAGTAACCAAAATGTATATATAAAAGCAGCCGAAACTTAATGAAAAAGAAACCAACTGATTAGTTTCAGAGTATGATTAATTTTTCGTGAGATGGTAGATGTAGCACCCATAGAAGAGAAGTTCCGTAGACCAAGAGATGTAGTAGTTAAGAGAGCGGATAAGATAGCTTTGGGTAGTAATGCTACGGGAAGAAGTAGACCTAAATTGACATTAGATACTGTAGTGCGCAAAAATATGAGTATAGTAGGTTTGAATTATAACTTTATTTTTGAAATTTGAATTATAACTTTATTTTTTAACCATAACCCAAATGAGCGCATGATAAAATAATTTCATATCAACAACATCATGAACTAATTGCACAATTCCAACCTCGGCAGGGATGTGTACCTGCATCTCTTGGCTCTTAGCCTAAATATTTACATTAACAGCTCTAGCTGTAAGGATCGGCCCCTTATGATTACACCTAACATCAGTGTCACCAAACACCTCCCAAACAAAACATCTACAGGGCTTCCAAGTTCCAAGGGTACTTCACCAAGACAGTAGCACAATTCTCATTAGCAGAAGCCATTTCCACAGAATCAGGAAGAATTGAGTCCATCTCCACCTCCACACAAATATTAGCATAGCTCAACCTTTGACTCTTTTCTGTCAACACATCAGCATATATAAATGCCTTTCACAAGCACTCACGATATAACTAAGACCCCATTCATTCTAGAACTCCGATGATACATTGTAAAAATGAGCCTCTTCTTTTGTTCAATTTTTTTTTTTTGTAAAAATGAGCCCAAATAGGTATCTTACTAAGTTTTGTTCTTTAAAATGTTGCACTTGAGGTTTCCATTGTTGAAGAAGCACCATGACTTCCCCAGCAATATGCCAGGCCCAGCTTCAATAATCTTCCTATTAGCCCCTTCCTCATAAGTCATAAAACTTGAAGAAGATCGATCAAACCACTCTCATTTGAAAGGACCTCACAGAGACCAAACCTCTTCTAAATTTTAGTGACAATATTCTTCACAACCACGAAGGGCACATCATTATCAAGAAAATAACCCACATTACATATATAATACTCCCTCCGTCCCTTATTTATAGTCCAGTATTCCATTTTGGGCTGTCCCTTAATAAGTGTCAATTTTGTAAAGTTAGTGGATAAAAGTTGGTGCATTGTCTATTTTGTCCCTAAAAGTAGTTTCCATTTTGAAAAGTTAGTGAGTAAAAGTGTAATGATGATGGATAAGTAGGGAAAGTGGAGAAAAAAGTTGATGTGAAATGTATAATGATGAGGTATTTTTAATAAGTTGGAGTTACGAAGCGGGACATTTAAAAAGGGACGGAGGGAGTATATCGAATTTAACTTACTAATTATTCTAACCTTTTGTATTGTTTGTTTTCCAAGTCAAAGAACAAATTACACAAGAGCCAAAGGCTAAGCCACTCTCATAGAATCTCTGGGTGACTTTTTGGTTTGGATTTGTTTTTTTTATAAGGGTAGCTGGGTAAGATAGAATATGTACATATAATACTCTACGAACATGACTAGAGTAAAAAAGGAAAAAACATAAAAAAAGAAAAGAAAAGAAAAGAAAAGAAATCTCACCTCTATAGACTGAAAGAAACCATTATGAGTCACAAAATGGACAATAATGCATGATAATGCAGGAAATGGATAATTCGGGTCTTACTGCATCATAAAGCCTTTAAGTTTATCAATCTCTTTTTGGTGTGCGTCTCGTTGTATCTGCTCCTCTTTGCGTCGTCTCTCCTCCTCCTCCTCCCACTCTCTCCGTCTCTCCTCCAAAAGTAGCTTCAAATCCTCACGCTCTATCTGTCGCTCCTTCCGAAGTAGCTCCAGCTCATGTTGAACTTTTTTCAGCTCTTCCTCACGTGCTAACTCAGCAATAGATCTGCCACAAATAGGAAGAGGGCCTCTGATCGTCCACAAATAATCCTCGGACCCATACATTAGTGTCGGTGTGTAAGTGTTCACATATGCGGTGATGCAATTTTCGGATTCGCATATGTCGACTTCAACCAAAAATAACAAGCACAAATTCTATGCATGAAAATGTACAAGATGCATAATTCGGGTCTTACAGCATCATATAGTTTTTGAGTTTCTCAATCTCTCTTTTTTGTGTGTAGTACTTTCTCATCCTCCTTGTGTCGTCTCTCCTCCTCCTCCTCCCGCTCTCTCCGTCGCTCCTCCTGCTCCCTCTGTCGCTCCTCTCGAAGTAGCTCCACCTCAAGTTGAAGTTTTTTTTAGCTCCGACCTAGCATGAGTCACAACATGATGCAAATGAGTATTTGAAATCCATCGTAAATTATATGCATACTAGTGATTAAATTTGAATTAATACGTTCAATTTTAAGTGTTGAAATGGGTTATCAAACAACCGCCAAATTATAACCGATGGATTGGAAATTGATCATAAAATTACATATATATTAAGACAACGTGCACACTACTTAATAGTAATAGAATAACATTTATATGTAATTGGAGCCAATAGTTAATGAGAAAAAGACACCAACGGTAATACCAAGTTTACTTACCCCAGCTCCTCTTGTGCTCTCTTTTGCTCCTTCAAAAGTAGCTCCAGCTCGTCCTGCTCTCTCGGTTGCTCCTCCTGAGGTAGCTTCATCTTATATTCCTCATCTGCCATATAATAGGAAGACGGATTCCGGTCAATGATATATAATCCTGCACAGTGCAGTGTGTGGGAACACGTACACCTATGTTGTGAGTGTAAGTGTTTATGTCTGTGTATGTGGTGATATAATTTTTGGATCCCCGTACAACGGTACAAGTCGACTTAATTCAACCCAAAAAAAAAAGCACCAAACGAGCAAGTTAGCTTGTGACCTGGGGCAATTGCCTGCGAGTAGTGGCATTTAGGTCTTATTTGAATGATTGTTCATCTTTTTTGGCTCATCGACTTTGTTCTCCATGCAAAAAATGATATAGACAATTTTTTCATAGGAATGCAATAGTGCAAATGCGTAACTTTTTGTGACGGAGGGAGTATAAATGAACAGCAAAAAAAATCAAAGAGATATACCGTAATTCTCGAACGCATTCCTCGCCTCCACCTTCCTCCTCACCTCTTCGTCCTCCAACTTATACCTCTCCTCCTCCCTTACCATCATCTCAATCTCCTCCTTACTTAACCTCCCTTTATCGTTAATCGTAATCTCATTCTTCACCCCCATCCCATCCTCCACCGTCACGATCAAAATCCCATTCGCATCTATGTCGAAAAGCACTTTGACCTGCGGAACCGGCCCCGCCGCAGGCAGGATTCCAGTCAACTCTAATTTCCCCAACAGATTATTATCCCTTGTCCTCATTCTTTCCCCTTCATAAATCTCAATCAAGACCCCCGATTGATTTTCCGTAAACGCCGAGAGAATGCCCTCGTTCTTAATTGGAATCGACGAGTTTCTTGGGATCACAACACTCATAAATCCACCTTTCGTTCCGAACCCCAAACTAAGCGGCGTCACATCGAGCAATAACAAGTCCTGCACCTTCTTATTTCCTTGGCCGTTTAAAATCGCCGCCCCGTATGCCACAGCCTCATCCGGGTTAATACTCTTACATAGCTCTTTCCCATTGAAAAAATCCTGCAGTAATTGTTGTATCTTCAGAATCCGGGTGGACCCACCGACAAGAACAACCTCATGAACCGAACTCTTATCGATTCTCCCATCGCGAAGGCATTTCTCGACTGGCTCCATACTCTTTGTAAACAAATCCTTATTCAATCCCTCGAACCTCGCCCGAGTAATCGTGGAGTAAAAATCGATCCCTTCGTACAACAAATCCAGCTCTATTGTCGTCTGAGTAGCCGACGACAGATTCCGTTTCGCTCTCTCACAAGCGTTTCTCAACCGCATCAACGCCTTCGTGTTTCCGCTCATATCCTTCTGGTGCTTCCTCCGAAACTCCGTCGCGAAATGATTCACCAATCTGCTATCGAAATCCACCCCGCCCAAGTGGGTATCTCCTGCCGTAGCTGTTGGGGTGAAGACAAATTCAGCAAATGGAATTTTTGATCAGTGGGTTTCCTAGCGCTACACCATTTTTGGTGTAGCGCTACCGCGTGGTCTAGCGCTATAGCAATTTTGCTATAGCGCTACCGAGAGCCTTCGGGCCTTAAAGTGTATTTAGGGTTTTGTGCGCGGCTGCGTGTATAATGTAATCGTATTCACTTTTTCTGAGCGTGAAAAAGAGAGAGGCGAGAGAAAACACATCTCAGAGAGATTGTGAGAAGACTTGTACTCTTGGATTGATTTCATAGTGGACTGGTGTGGCTCCCGTGGTTTTTTCCTCACGTTGAGATTTTTCCACGTATATCTTGTGTCTCGTTTTCTTTCCAGTTTTTCGTTACGCACGTATTTGTTTACTTTATTCTGTGATCCATTGTTCCAAGATCCGTAGGGGCGTTGTAGGATTGCGTAAAATCCATAACAACTGGTATCAGAGCCGCGGTTGCGGTAGGTTTTGTTCGACAGGTTAGGGTTTAATCTCGTTCGGGCAGGCCAGAGTTCAGTGGGAGCTATGGGTTCTGAAGAAGGCAAGCAGAGGATGGAGAAGTTTGACGGGTCAGACTTCGCGTTCTGGAAAACGCAGATAGAGGACTATCTGTATCAGAAAGATCTTTACCGGCCGCTGCTGGGTAAAGAAAAGGGGAATAAGAAAGATGAGAGCAACGAGGATTGGGACGTCCTGGACAGGAAGGCGTTAGGGGTTGTTCGCCTGTCCCTTTCAAAGTCAGTCACCCACAACATCTTGAAGGAGAAAACGACGGAGGGTCTTGTGGAAGCACTGAAAAAGATGTACGAGCAACCGTCTGCTGCGAATAAGGTACATCTCATGAAAAAACTTTTCAATCTGTCTATGGCTGAAGGGGTTTCCTTTATGTCACATCTCAGTGAGTTCAATACGATAGTTGATCAACTTATGTCTGTCGAAATCAAGTTTGATGATGAGGTTCAAGCCTTGTTAATACTGTCTCAGTTGCCAGAGAGCTGGCAGGGTACTGTTACTGCAGTCAGTAATTCGGCAGGGAAAGAAAAGTTGAAACTGAGTGAGGTTGTTAGTTTGATTCTGACTGAGGAGGTCAGAAGGGGTTCGATCGATGGTTCAGGTAGTTCAGGTTCAGCTCTAAGTTTTGAGCAGAGGGGCAGAAGCCAAACCAAAGGTGGTCAGAATCAGAACAGGAACAGATCGAAATCGAAGGGCAAGAGCAAGGGAAATAGAGATAGATCTCAGGTTCGGCCCATTAAAGGTGAATGTTGGAATTGTGGTCAGACAGGCCATATGTCACAAACTTGCAAAGCACCGAAAAAGAATAACGGTGGGCAGGAGGCTCACGTTGTGCACGATGCACTTATTCTTTCCATGAACAGCGACACTGAATCTTGGGTGATTGATTCAGGTGCCTCATTCCACGCCACTGCTAACAGGGAGGTTCTGCAGAACTATGTAGCAGGGGACTTTGGGAAAGTATACTTGGGGGACGACGAGCCTTGCAGTATTGTGGGAAAAGGGGATGTTCAGATTGCAACGCATGGGTTCAAATGGTGTCGGAAAGATGTCAGGCACGTTCCGAAGTTGAAGAGGAATCTTATTTCGGTTGGACAGCAGCAGGTTATACATCGACATTCACAGGGGACATGTGGAAAGTCTCCAATGGTACCATGGTGACGGCTAAAGGCAAGAAAGTTGGTACACTTTACTTGACTTCACATGGTAGCGACATACTTGCAGTTATAGACAGTAAGGAGAGTTCAAATCTGTGGCACTATAGATTGGGGCATATGAGTGAGAAGGGAATGAAGGTTATGCAGTCAAAAGGGAAGCTACCGGGTTTAGGGTCAGTGGATATTGACATGTGTGAAGATTGTATCTTCGGGAAACAGAAACGGGTTAGCTTTCAGAAAGGCGGCAGGCCTCCCAGGGCTCAGAAGCTAGAGCTTGTCCATACAGATGTGTGGGGTCCAGCTACAGTGTCTTCTCTTGGCGGTTCTTATTACTATGTTACCTTTGTCGACGATCACTCGAGGAAGGTATGGGTATACTTCATGAAGCATAAGTCAGAGGTCTTTGAAGTCTTCAAGAAGTGGAAGGCCATGGTTGAGAATGAAACAGATTTGAAGGTGAAAAGGTTGAGGTCCGACAACGGCGGAGAATATGAGTTGGGGGAGTTCAAGAAAGCCTGCGCTCTATCCGGGATTCGTTTAGAGAGGACACCTCCAGGGACTCCGCAGCACAATGGCATTGCAGAAATGATGAACAGGACTTTGACTGAGCGTGCTAGGAGCATGCGGTTACACGCAGGGTTGCCCAAGATGTTTTGGGCAGATGCAGTCAGCACAGCAGCACATTTGATCAATCTTGGGCCATCAGTTCCGTTGAACTTTGGCATACCAGAGGAGGTTTGGAGTGGTAAAGAGGTAAATCTCTCACACTTATGTGTTTTCGGTTGTGTTTCCTATGTGCATATTAGCGACAAGGACATGGATAAACTTGATGCTAAGTCACAGAAGTGCACCTTTATTGGATATGGCGGAGATGAGTTTGGTTATCGTTTTTGGGATAACAAGAACCGGAAGATAATCAGAAGCAGAGATGTTGTGTTTGATGAGAAGGTGATGTACAAAGACAGGGACATCAATTTGAGCAGTGGAAGTACCACTTCGGATGGAGATACATCCGAGTACTTTGGGTTGGAGGATCTTCCAGGTGACAGGGGGGTTGAACAGGGGTCTGGTCAGGCAGAGGAGAGAGTTTTAGATGAGACAGTTTCAGAGGGGACAGTTTCAGATGAGGCAGCTCCAGAAACATGGACTAGTTCAGCGGTCAGAGAGTTGAGGAGGACAACCAGAGTACACAAGTCGAATCCGAAATATATTTCTTCACTTGATTACTTGCTTTTGACGGACAGTGGAGAACCAGAGTGCTATGATGAGGCTATGCAGGTTTTTGTATCAGCAAAGTGGAAGACTGCGATGCAGGAAGAGATGGATTCTCTTTATTCCAACGGTACTTGGCAGTTAGCTCAGCTTCCCGCAGGAAAGAAAGCCTTGTAGAACAAATGGGTTTTTCGGCTTAAGCAGGAGAGTGATGGCAAGAAAAGGTACAAGGCAAGATTGGTTGTAAAGGGCTTCCAACAGAAGGAGGGGATTGATTATACAGAGATATTTTCACCCGTTGTGAAGATGGCCACTATCAGAGTGGTGCTGAGTATGGTTGCTGCTGAAAATCTCCACCTTGAGCAGTTAGATGTTAAAACTGCTTTTCTTCACGGGGACTTGGATGAAGAAATCTACATGAAGCAGCCTGTTGGATTCATTGTGAAAGACAAGGAAGAGATGGTGTGCAGACTTAGGAAGAGTCTGTATGGTTTGAAACAGGCTCCCAGACAGTGGTACAGAAAGTTTGACGGTTTCATGCAGCGCAGTGGCTACACAAGGTGCAATGGGGATCACTGTTGTTACTTCAAGAGGTTTGAGTCTAGCTACATCATTTTATTGCTCTACGTAGATGATATGCTTGTAGCAGGTTCCTGTGTTAGGGAGATCAACAAATTGAAGCAGCAGTTGGCAACAGAGTTTGCTATGAAAGATCTGGGTGCAGCTAAGCAGATACTTGGGATGAGAATCAGCAGAGATAAGGCTCAGGGAACCTTACGGTTGAGTCAAGCTGAGTATATTGAGTGTGTTCTGGAGAGGTTCAATATGCAGGGTGCCAAGGCAGTTGGCACACCCTTGGGAAGTCATTTCAAACTTTCTCAGGGGCAATCACCCAAGACAGATGCAGAAAGAGAGTACATGGCCAAGGTTCCGTATACCTCGACCGTGGGTAGCCTGATGTATGCGATGGTGAACACGAGACCAGACATTGCCCATGCAGTGGGAGTTGTGAGCAGGTTTGCTAGCAATCCGGGGAAACAGCATTGGGAAGCAGTAAAGTGGATTATGCGATACTTGAAAGGTACCACTGATTTGCCACTTTGTTTTGGGAGAGGAAAATTGACAGTGCAGAGATATGTGGATGCTGACTTTGCCGGTGATCATGATACGCGGCGAAGTACCACAGGATATATCTATACTATGGGTTCAACAGCGGTGAGCTGGGTCTCACGTCTGCAGAAATTAGTGACATTATCTACTACAGAAGCTGAGTATGTGGCCGTGACTGAGGCTGCAAAGGAGATGGTTTGGATGAAGGGCTTCTTGGAGGAGTTGGGTTTGAAGCAAGAGAACTGCGTTCTTTTCAGTGACAGCCAGAGTGCTATACACCTTGCCAAAAATCCAGTGTTCCATGCCAGGACGAAGCACATTGATTTGAGGTATCATTTTATTCGCTCGCTTTTGGAAGATGGGGATTTGTTGCTAGAGAAGATTTTGGGGGAACGAAATCCGGCAGATATGTTGACCAAGTCTGTTACTGTTCAGAAACTGAAGTTGTGTTCGACTTCAGTTGGCCTTCATGCTTGAAGAGATGATGGGCCTGGAGCCACACCAAGAGGGGTCAGATGACTACGTCCATGATTGATTGAGATTATTTGGGTTTGCGGATGCTTCAGGTTATCTTCAAGTGGGAGATTGTTGGGGTGAAGACAAATTCAGCAAATGGGATTTTTGATCAGTGGGTTTCCTAGCGCTACACCAAAAATGGTGTAGCGCTACCGCGTGGTCTAGCGCTATAGCAATTTTGCTATAGCGCTACCGAGAGCCTTCGGGCCTTAAAGTGTATTTAGGGTTTTGTGCGCGGCTGCGTGTATAATGTAATCGTATTCACTTTTTCTGAGCGTGAAAAAGAGAGAGGCGAGAGAAAACACATCTCAGAGAGATTGTGAGAAGACTTGTACTCTTGGATTGATTTCATAGTGGACTGGTGTGGCTCCTGTGGTTTTTTCCTCACGTTGAGGTTTTTCCACGTATATCTTGTGTCTCGTTTTCTTTCCAGTTTTTCGTTACGCACGTATTTGTTTACTTTATTCTGTGATCCATTGTTTCAAGATCCGTAGGGGCGTTGTAGGATTGCGTAAAATCCATAACAGTAGCTTTCACTTCAAAAATCCCCTCTTCGATAGTCAAAATCGAAACATCAGTACTCCCTCCACCCAAGTCAAAAATCAGTACATTCTGCTCCCCTTTTCTTGAACCCTTGTACAAGCCGTACGCAATCGCAGCCGCGGTCGGCTCGTTAATAATCCTCATGACATTCATACCTGACATTGCTCCGGCGTTCTTCGTCGCCTGCCTCTGTGCGGCGTTGAAATACGCCGGGACTGTAATCACGGCGTCTTTCACCGATTGCCCCAGATAATTCTCCGCCGTTTCCCTCATCTTCACCAAGACCATGCTCGATATCTGTTCGGCGGAGAATTTCTTCTCTTTGCCTTTGAAGTTGACGACGATCATGGGTTTGTCGCCAGGACCCGGAGTAACTTTGAAGGGCCAGAGTTTGATGTCGGATTGGACGGAGGGGTCGGAGAACCGCCGGCCGATGAGGCGTTTGACGTTGAAAACGGTGTTTCGTGGGTTCTTGGCGGGGTCGCCGATTAATCGCTCGGTGTCGGTGAAGGCGACGTAGGAAGGGGTGGTCCGGTTGCCTTGGTCGTTTGGGATGATTTCGACTCGGTCGTTTTGCCACACCCCCACGCAGCTGTACTTCGTGCCAAGATCGATTCCGATAGCCTTGTTACTAGTAGCCATTGTTTAATTTGTTCTCGGCACTACTAGCTCTTGTTATTGCTATTCTTCTTGAGTTTCGAGAGAGAGAGAGAGAGAAGTTGGGCTTTCTTGCTATTCTCCTAGCTATTGTTATTTCTGTGTTCTTCTTGAGAGAGAGAGAGTATTTGGGCTTGATTTTCGCGTTTCAAAATTTACTGCAGGTGTTCCATCTTACATTATATATAAAAAATTTCTCCAGAGTTTAGATTCTCTGGCATCTTCCACTGCTCGATTCGTTCCGGTGCATTTTACCGTGATTCTCTGCCAATCTCAGAGACACCAGTGGTTTAGTTCAAAATTTAAGTCGAAAAAGTCAAAACTTTACCGAAGTCAAAATTTTACCGCTCGCTTGCTTTTTTCATCTTTACTGATGTTTTTTTTTTATATCCACACTCTTTACTGATCACTAGAGGTCGGGGCATATACGATACATGTGCAAGTTAAATAGTCTAATCCTTATTATTTGTTTGATCAATTTATGTTAAAATTCAACTTGCACACGTATCGCATGTGTCCCGACTTCTAGTTGTATTCTAAATTCAAGGTCTACGGCCAATTCAAAGAACAATTAAATTTGCTCATTAATCACACCCTAATGCAGATTGAACAATATTAAAGAAGGACAAATTGCATACAAATATTATTATATGCAAGCCTAATAGGGTAATGCAACTGGTAACAGAATCAAGAACCGAGTAAAAAGTGTGTATTCAACCACGCCCAATAAAATTAGACATTAGTGAAGAACTAACCGTGGAATGGGATCGTTGGCAACTGGTAGCAATTGTTGGCATCTGTAATGAAGGCCTTTCAGAATAGAGAAGAACTAACCATGGAATTGACAGAGAAAGATTTCAGAATTTGGGGAGAAGAACAGAGAAAGCTGTGCCGTTTGTGGAGTAGGAGGACGGGTAGTGGGCTGATAACTGTTTTCGGCAGTTTTTTTGGTGTTGAAATGTCTAATATATCCCCACAGTTAACTGTTTCTAAGGGTGTAAACGAGCCGAGCCGAGCCGAACTGAATATTGGCATGTTCGAGCTCGGCTCGACAAGCATGTACAAAGCTCGAGCTCGGCTCGTTAGTATTCGGTCTGGAATAAACGAGCCGGCTCGGCTCGAATTCGAGCTCGAATTCGTCAACTTTTCAGCCTTAATATTGAAAAATTGGCTAAACGAGCCGAGTCGAGCCGAACCTATATATTTTGAGCCGAGACGAACCTGTTCGCGAACCTATATATTAGCATGTTCGAGCCGAGCCGAACCTATATATTTCGAGCCAAGACGAACTTGTTCGAGCCGAGCCCTGCTAAGTTCGAGCTCGGCTCGTTTATCAAACGAGCCGCAAAATCGAGCTCGAGCTCGCTCATTTATCCTTCAAACCGAGCCCTTACCGAGCCGAACTCGCGAGCTGCTCAGCTCATTTACAGCCCTAACTGTTTTGTGTTGTTTTTTAATTTTTTAAGAGAACACTTACGGGAAAGAAAAATACATGACAGGAGTTCAAAAAAGGGAGACACCAATGTTGTGCTCTCCTTTTAGAATAGATGTGTTGCACGCTTTAACTGAGAACTAGTTGTATGAGTTAACTAGCTTTACAAACAACTACAGTTTCAAAGTGGTAATATATAATGATTGAGGGAGTAGGGTTTTGCCGTTTGAGAGGTGAACAAGAGATCGTGAATCAAGGACAAATTATTATACTCATTTACCCATCAATTCAAGCTTATCTTTGTAAATTTTTATTTACTGCTCTGCAGTTCAGTAGGTAATTAATTATTATAATCATGTGGTAATGAAGTTGCATGTTCGTTCCGTTCAATGTTACATATTCCATTACTTTATTCTTCCTTTGAAACGCCTCATGAGGAGCTATAAAGATTGTCTTTTAAATTAATTGTCCTATTCATGACTTACATTTTTTTAATTACTCATGTCGTTCGGACTAGATTCCTGATAAACCAACCCCTCCGTCCACTAGCGAAGAGCCTAATAATTGTCGGGAAAAAAAATCTCATATGGACAATCCCAATAAAATTTAATACTAGTAGTAGCACCTAATCAATATTGTTAAGAGTTTTTTTTTTTCTCCGGCCTATGGACCATTAAGGCTTACAAATTCAGTTGAAAATTGACTTGTCTTCTGAGAAATAAGAAACTAAGATTTATATCGACATAAAGAGGTATATCAGAACTAATCGAGATGAATTTGATACTTTTATTGGATTTAGATCGTGAATATGAGAGCATATGATGATGAGTTGGTTATTACCACAAATTTTGTATTACTGATTTTCATATTGTATATTACTGCTCAGTTTGCTTTAGATAATTTTTGTTTCAGCCAGAAAAAAATGAAATTTCATAACCCCAAGGTTGATTTGAATCTCCCAACCCAAACTTTTGTTTGGCAACCTCCGGCAGTGATCATTGACTGGGCTCGGGCTAAATATGCCTTTTGGTGGATAACTCGATCGGGCCTGAACCTGTCCATGGAAAACTTAAGTTGCATTGGCAGGTCTCCAGCCCTACCCAGTCCTCTTGAATTAATATGGGTCTCTCATCTGGGCCTAGAGCTCAATATTTTATGTAAAATTAAACCATAAAAAAATGGGAAAATGACGGCCAAAGACGTGTTTTGATAATTAATTAATATCCGCCAAGGATATTTTCAGCATTAACAAATGTTCTCAGCATATCCTTAGAGGGTATTAATTATCAAAACACGTCATGGACCGTCATTTTCCATAAAAAAAATCTTCTTCTTTTATTTTCTCATGGTGTCTAGATCAGATAAAACGTAACTTGACTATTCCTAGGAGATCCTCACAGGAATTGATAGCATCTGAGAGATTTTAAGTTTAAAACCTTAAAAGAGAACAAACTCTTAAGTGTCAGGACTTGATCGTCGGCCAAGGCGTTGGGATTAATTCCATAAAAATATTGGTGCTGCAATAGACGATCCAATGTTGCCTAATACTCCCTCCGTCCCTTTATTACAGTCTAGTTTTTCATTTTGGGTTGTCCCTTAATAAGTGTCCATTTTATAAAGTTAGTGGGTAAAAGTTGATGAATTGTCTATTTTGTCCCTAAAAGTAGATTCCATTTTGAAAAGTTAGTGAGTAAAAGTGTAATGATGATGGGTAAGTAGGGAAAGTGGAGGAAAAAGTTGATGTGAAAGGTATAATGATGATGTCTTTTTAATAAGTTGGAGTTACGAAGCAGGACATTTAAAAAGGGACGGAGGGAGTAGTAAATTTGGGAGGTGAAGCTCCTATTTCCAACTTTGAAATGTCATGGGCCGATCGATAAATTTGGTCTGCTTGGACGGAGCTCCAAATCTGTCCAAAATACACAGAACGCACTGGGTTCAATAACTCGATCGAAACATCATAGTGGCCCAGTTTCAACTGACATAGCATGGGCTTCCCTCAAAAGAAACTTTAAAGCTGAAGGAGTTCATGCAGTTGTTTTGTAATGTGAAAAAGCTAGAGATGCAGAATCCCACTACCACACGATATCTAAACAATGAAGACGAAACGTTAACAGGTGATCATATCGGTTCAGCAGGGCCGGCCCAAGGTATTTGGATGTCCTAGGCCAAGTGGTGGAATAGTGCCCTACATAAATTTTCTAATTTAAAAACAATAAATAGAAATATTTTTCTATATATAATTTTCATTCATACTATTCAACATGGTAAATGTTTCGGCCTTAATGGCTTGTGCGGTTGCAATAATATTCAGTAGACTCGGGTTTGAATCACAGCAGCCCCAATTTGTGTGATATGAGGAATTTTTTGGCAAAAAGACACTACAAAAAAATACCCTACTAGGATTTGAACCTAGACATCTTATGTGTTAGAGCAAACACTTTACTATTGAACCACCAGAGGAGTTTGTATTATAATTGCACAAAAAAAAAAAATACTTATCTAGGAAAGGGTGTCCCATTTTTTGCCCAAAATGTGAAGGCCCAAGGCAGCGGCTTCTTGGGCCTTCCCATTGGGCCGGCCCTGCTGTTTAGATATATGTGAGTCACTTCTCTAAGTCAGTGATACAACGTAGAGTTTGAGTTTCTTGATGGTACTACTACTATAGTCTACTACTTAGGGTGAGTTTGGCCTAACTTTTTAGCACGGTTTTTTTGGTTGTTCTCTCTTAATCTATAAAAGATTTGGCCATTTGGATCAAATTTTTATATCATATTTTTTGACTCGGCGAGAGGAATAAAAAAAGTATTAAAAAAAATATAGACTTCAGTTGGAAAAAATTCATACAGTATAAAACGATGAAAAAAAATCAAAAAGTCAAATTCTTATAAAGATTAAGAGAGAGCAACCACAAGACCGTGCCAAAAAGCCCAACAAGTTAGGTCAAACTCACCCCTAGAGCAAGTCTAGTGGTTGGTGCCAAAATGGCCAATGTCAAAATTACTTATTGGTTGCCTACAGTGCCATTCGTCAAAAAAAAAAAAAAAAAAAAAACACAGCAGGGTAACTTCAGCGGTTCAAACAATGGCAATGGCAGATGATATGGCTACCTGATGGAGTTACTCTTAATCAATTGCAGAAGCCCATATCCATTTATCCAAAGGCATGTGGTAGTTCGCTAAATGCATAATATCTATTGAAAGTTGGCTTAGAGAATAATGAGGTGATCCAATATATGGTTAATTTTTTTATCCCTCAGTTTTAGTTGGTGAGGTGAAAATTACTCATGTACCAAAGATTAGTCGAGATGACACTGAATCCAAATTGCATATTTGATAGGAGAACATAACTAGATATCCAATGGCTTGTCCAAATTCATATTAACCAGATATCTAATGGCTTGTCCAAATTCATATTTGACAGGAGAACATAACCAGATATCCAATGGCTTGTCCAAATTCGGACCAAATGAGTTGCAATCTGGAAGTTGAGAGATGAAATATGCGATTTCAATAATTTAAGGGCCAAGTAGACAAAATGTGTATAGTTTAGGGGATACCAGCATAAAAAACTCGGTAGGTATTATGGTTTTTTTTTTTTTTTTTGTTTTGTTGAAATGGGTTGGTATTAACCTTATTATGTTAAAGTGTAGGTATAACTTGATCAAGGACGAAATAAACTTCGGAGTGTACTTTTAGATGGTGGGAAGATAATCAGACGAGTTCGATCATGGGTGCCTTGAAAGGCGTTGGGAGGGTTTCAGGCTAAATCTTTTAATCGTAATCATCATCGGATGAAACAAGCAAATGAACAGATTAATTAGCTCCATATATATATGGCTGATATTGTTCATGTTAAATATAACAAAAGAGAGATATTTTATTGAATTTGATATATTGAAACCATACAATGAGACCTCTATTTATACAAGAGGAGAGAGTCTAACTATGAAAAGAAAATCATACTGATTAACTATGGAATAAAATCATCCTAATTACAATCAAATCACAATCTCAAGATCACGATTTGATCGCGATATTATTTTGTATATGCATTTATTCTAACATCCCTCTCAAACTTAAGTAGGTCTACCAATTTGAGTTTGAAAAAACCAAAAGAAACTAGAAACATCTAAGCAAAAAGAAACCAGGAGCCGCCACGCCACGCCACGCCACGCCAAGCCAAGCCAAACTCAAGTAGGTCTACCAACTTGAGTTTGAAAGAAAAGAAACGAAGAAGCCATGAATTGAAAAGCCACGAGCACTGGTTGTGAAGAGGCGTGCTGGTGATGAAGAGACGTTCTGGTGGGTGAAAGCAACTGGAAAGCGTGGAGGAGATTGACAAAGTAACTAAGTGCCCGGCGGCGGTAGCAAGGCTTAGGCCACCCGCCAGGAGCGAATATCCACAGTGCCTAAATCTTATAGCTTTGATACCATGTTAAATATAAGAAAAGAAATATTTTATTGAATTCGATATATTGAAACCATACAACGAGACCTCTATTTATACAAGAGGAGAGAGGCTAACTATGGAAAGAAAATCATATTGATTAACTATGGAATAAAATCATCCTAATTACAATCAAATCACAATCTCAAGATCACAATTTGATCGCGATATTATTTTGTATATGCATTTATTCTAACAGTTCATTTGGCTTGTAAGTTTAATTATGTTGTAGTAATCTCTAAGATTTCAAGAACTGAGGTTAGAGTAGCTCATACTCTTGGCCAAATCTATAATCGCTCATGTTTAGTAATACTGTATTAATCTTATGTTTGTGGTTTGATAAATAAAAACCAACCTGCCTGCAAGTGGTTATACCTCTCCCTCGCATTCCTCGCCTCCACATCCCTCTCCGTGTCCCTCTCCATCTTCTCAATCTCCTCCTTACTCAACCTCCTTGTATCAGTCGTAATCGTATTCTCATTCTTCACCCCTGTCGTCTCATCCTCTGCCGTCACGATAAAAATACCATTTGCATCTATCTCGAAAAGCACATTGATCTGCAGAACCCGCCTAAGCGTAGGGGGAATTCCAGTCAACTCGAATTTTCCCAACAGATTATTATCCTTAGCCCTCTTCCTTTCCCCTTCATAAACCTGAATCAAAACCCCCTGCTGATTATCCGAAAACGTCGAGAAAATGTGCTCTTTCTTAGTTGGAATCGTCGTGTTTCTTGGAATCAAAACAGTCATAACCCCATCCTCCGCTTCTAACCCCAAACTAAACAGGGTTACGTCGAGCAATAACAAGAAGTCTAGCACATTCTCACCGTTTAAAATTGCCGCCTGTACCACCGCCCCGTATGCCACTGCCTCATCTGGGTTAATACTCTTGCATAGCTCTTTCCCATTGAAGTAATCCTGCAGTATTTGTTGCACCTTTGGAATCCGAATGGACCCACCGACAAGAACAACCTCATGAACCATACACTTATCGATTCTCCCATCGCGAAGGCATTTCTCGATCGGCTCCATACACTTTGTAAACAAATCCATGTTCAATTCCTCGAACCCCGCGCGAGTAATCGTGGGGTAAAAATCGATCCCTTCGTGTAACGAATCCAGCTCTATTGTCGTCCAAATAGCTGACGACAGATTCCGTTTCACTCTCACAAGCGTTTCTCAACCGCATCAACGCCCTCGCGTTTCTGCTCATATCCTTCTTGTACCTTCTCTGGAACTCTGCCACGAAATGATTCACCACTCTGCTATCGAAATCCACCCCACCCAAGTGGGTATCTCCTGCCGTAGTTTTCACTTCAAAAATCCCCTCTTCGATAGTCAAAATCGAAACATCAGTACTCCCTCCACCCAAGTCAAAAATCAGCACGTTCTGCTCCCCTTGTCTTTCCAACCCGTACGCCATCGCTGCCGTGGCCGACTCGCTAATAATCCTCATGACATTCATACCCGCAATTGCTCCGGCGTCCTTCGTCGCTTGCCGCTGTGAACTATTGAAATATGCTGGGACCGTAATCACGGCATCTTTCACCGGTTACCCCAGAAAATTCTCCGCTGTTTCCTCATCTTCCCCAAGATCCAGGGCCGGTCCCGGGGTATGCCCCGCAAGCTCTCGGGCTTGGGCAACCCTCTGGGCTGGGGCAACCAAAAACAAAAAAAACACAAAAAAATTAAGATAGAGGATAAGTATGAAAAAGTTTCCCAAAGTTGCACAAGCCATCCGCCTGGTTCAGTGGTCATTGCAGTTGTGAAAACTTCAACTGGGTAGAGTTTGACTCCCAGCCCACGCCCACGCCCAATCCTCTTCTTTTCTTTGTTTCTCCATCTTTTGTTTTCCTCCTCTTTTTGTTTTCCTTTCAACCCACAATTTTTGTTCTACCTCTTTTTGTTTCTCTCCCAATCCATAACATTACAAAAATCAAATTACCTTGTTGGAAATTTCCAGACTTAACAAACAAAACAGGAATGTATGAATAATTATTAAAAAAAAATGTCATAGTTAAAATAAATCGAGAAAGCGAGCAAACTCCCAAACCCCCCCCCCCCCCCCACCCCCCCCCCCCCGCCTTTTTATATCTTCGAACTACCATTTCCCAAGAGTGATTAAAGCACTATAATCGGGGTTTATGTTTTGATATTGTTTTTTTTTAATGTTATTCAAGCTAAAAAACAATGTAAATTTTAATTTTAATTTTTTTGTACTTGTAGGTTTCTATTTTATTTTATATGACTTAATAGTAAGTGGGCAACAAAACATGAGGTTGGGCTAGGACAACCCAAATGCTGGGGCCGGCACTGCCAAGACCATGCTCGATACCTGTTCGGCGGAGAATTGCTTCTCTTCGCCCTTGAAGTTGACGACGATCATGGGTTTGTCACGAGGACCCGGAGTTACTTTGAAGGGCCAAAATTTGATGTCGGATTGGACGGAGGGGTTCACTGGGACCCACCTGTATGTGAGAGGGGTGTGGCACAAGTGTGCCACACCGATGTGCCTCTAGCATTTTCGGTCGGAGAATTGGCGGCCGATAAGGCGTTTGACATCGAAAACGGTGTTTTGTTGGTTTATGGCGACTTGGTTTATGGCGGAGGGCTGCTAATCGCACCCCCCGTGTCAGGCCCTCCTGACACGGCCCCCCATCAATTTCCCGTTTTACCCCCGGCTCCCCATGCTCTCTCTCTCTCCCCCTGTCTCTCTCTTTTATTTTATTTTTTGTTATAAAATTTTAAATGCTAATAACTTTTTTTTCACATATTTTTTTAAATAAATTTTATATTTTTGAAATCTACTCAACGAAACCTATCAAACGAGCCTAATATTGATGGTGAAATAATGTAAAACGGAAAAACTATATTTTTGTGGTAGTTTAAACTATCTAAAGATGATGAAAAATTAAGTGTTCTAAATTTCAATCTGTTTGAACCGGTGGAAAGATTTTAATTTTCTGATCATTTTGTCCTAAATAGTCATAATTAAATTTTGACTCTAGGGCTCTCGTTGATTAACCCTAAGAAAGTAGTAGAATCAAATATCTCTTAGGGTTAATCAACGAGAGCTCTGGAGTCAAAATTTAATTATGACCATTTAGGATAAAATGATTAGAAAATTAAAATCTTTCCACCGGTTCAAACGGATTAAAATTTGGAACATTTACTTTTTTAACTATATTTTTTAATATATAAATTGTCTAAAGGGGTTGAAATCACATATTTTTTTAAATAAATTTTATATTTTTGAAATCTACTCTTACAAAACCTATCAAACAAGTCTAATATTGAATATGAAATAATGTGTCTAAATTAAATTATTTTTTTGGGCCCAATATATTATCTGTTTGTTTTTATTTTTTTGTCCTTCATTTTTTTAAACTTTAATATTTGAGTTTTCAAGTAAATTATGTATGTTGAATCCACTTAAATGTACTTTATATTTCTTTGAACAATCAATAATGCCAACTGAAATCAAACTTCATTTAATTATAATTGAGTATATAGAACCAATACATAAACATAAATAAATACACAAATTTAGTCAATATTTCTGCCAAATTGTGGTTGCCGTTCCGGCGGATCTATCTGCATTACTTCGTACCACAATTGGAGGCGTGCTTTATAAGGATGAGCCCATCTGTGTGCTTCATTTGATGCATTTGGTCTCCACCATATGATGATGGGTGGTACAGGGTAATGACAGTATAGAAAAACTTGCACGAAGTGATTGCCATTAACATGGTCTGTCACCCGTAATTTTCTGTATTATTCATAATAAAAATCTTTTCCTTAATAGATAAATACAAAAAAATAAGTATATTATCTTATTTATCTCTTTTATTTATTTTTATTTGCATGCATGCTTAGAATTCCTTCCATCTCTCCCTCTCCTACTCCTACTCAGTCTCTACTTCCTCCCTATCGTATTTTTGTCCTCACCTCGTCCATCTCAAAGCCCAAGAGATAGAAACCTTTTTAAATACAAACTTATCACCCTCATCGAAATTCTCTTATAAATACCCCATAACTCCGACCCTAGGGCACAACACGGTATTCTCCACACCCCACCAGTCCAGAGAGAGAGAAAAATCGGAGAATACTGAACCCCAAATCCATGGAGTCTTAGAGCTAGAGAGAAAGAAAGAGAGAGAAAAGTGAGTTTGTATTCTAGAATCCACCGAAACCCAAATCATCCGTTCCAATCTCTTCCCACAAACCCTAGCATCTCCAAACATCATCCAATTCGGCCCCAAAGTCCCCCGTCCATCAAAACCGAAGTCTTCTTCCTCAAGTTCAAGTTTCGGTTCGTGAACCAATTCGATCCAAACCGAGGTATTATAATCCCTTCCAAACATTCCTCTAAGTATATATATTAAGTGTTTTTATGCTTAACCCAATAGCCCTTGTGGTCCCATGCATCAAAACCGTAGCGAAAAACAAAAAAAAATCCGAAATTGCCTTCGACCTTACGGCCGCAAGAACCAGGTTCAAGCTCGCGGCCGGAAGCTTAGCCGCAAGGTTGACCCGGTCAAACCTTGCGGCAGGTTCTGTTTTGTTCCGAATTCATTTTTCGACATCCCGAACAATGTTTTCGACCCCCGATCTATTTTTCCTAGACTTCTAACACATCAAAGATCATAACTTGTTAATGTCATATTTTTATTTTATTTTATTATCTATTTATTAATTATTTATTTGATCTCTTGTAAAAGTTTACAAACGAAAAATCCTCGCGATCTTATAAACCATTTTATTAATTCCCGGACTATTTTTTTTGATTCTTTACATTCCAAAGATGATATGTTGTTAACCTCAACATATTTTATTTATTAAATAATTTATTATCCATTTATTTTTACTTTTGACAACTTTAAAAATCATTTTTATTTTAAAAATAATTCCGAGACCCTCCGAACCCAACTTTTGACACTCGAGCATGTTGCGTAGTACCTTTAGGACTCTCAATAAGGTCATGATAGTTATCCTAATGTTTTCATTCATTTAATGTATTTAATTAACTTATGATCAATCTAATTATTAATTTTAAATAGTTAATAAGAACCTAAAAATATTTCTCAAATTATTAAGTTCCTACTTTAATTTTGACATCATAAGACTAAGGGCAACGGCCCACCCATAACAAGTTGAGTGATTGCATTGCTTGATATTTGCTTAATTATTTTCTGCTTGTTGTTTATTTATTTATTTATTTATTACTGTGATTATTATTTCTTTGTTAATCGATTTTAATGCTAGATTGGACCCTAGAGACATGGGGTGGTATGCGAATAGAATTCACCTAGACGATGTTAGGTAATGGATAAATTGGAAAGTTTTTGTTTTAGATTGCCTGCAGGAGTGATTTTGAGATGTGATGAAATTTGTGATGAGATTGGAACTGGCGGGAGTCTAGTGATGAATTGATAGACTGGCAAAGTTAGCCCAGTGATGATTGTGATGAATTGATAGACTGGCAAAGTAAGCCCAGTGATGATTGTAAAGTGGTGTATAAGATAGGCGAACCCTAGTTATGATTCAGGCATGGTAAGCTTCCTTTTGTTGTAATGAGAGGGATACACGCTGGGTACATAACTTAGATGCAATCCGCGATAGCAAAAGAAAGTGATCCCATGGGACCGAGCATGGCTAGCGGTTGGGGAGGAAAGATCTCGTGGATGAGATCTTAGATTTCATATTAGGTTAATGGATAGCAATAAACTGTTTATGTGAAATATCTCTGTTTACTTCTTCGCATTATATATATCCTGTTGCTTGCTAGCTGTAAAGTAAGATGGGTAGTTGGGTTGGATTATACTACGGGTGAACTCCATCACTCAGGTACGGATTGCCTGGCTTCCGTGCCAGATTTTGCAGAAAATCAGGAAGAGACACAGAATCCCGAAGGCGAGCAGTTTTATGCAGAGGAGAATCTAGAGGTGGGAGCCGAGCCCGAGTACGCTTGGGATCCGTATCAAACTTAGAAGTCGGCTCTGTTATTTGGTCTATTTTATTACCTCAAAGACTATTTTAGTATTTCCCCAGTGGATTGTAATAAATGAATCTCTATGTTGAGAATTTTGTTTTGGATTTTTTTAAAACTTTAATTAGGTGAATATTTCAGAAATTAATATTTAATACTTTCGATTTTAACTCCGAAAATCGGGGCGTTACACGGCCAATAGCTATATGTGTGCGCGCTGCGAGTGAAACTGGATGGGAGCTCAACGACAAGTGAGTGAGACAACTCGAAGCAATCATATCGAATGTATGCAGTACAACATTGTACGTTGATGCGATGACAAGTCCCAATGATATAGAATCCATCCAATGATCCTCTGGTGCCAATGGCTAGAAGTAACGAAGTCTTTGTAGCACATGGGATAAATAATTACGTTCTTTTAAACGCAGATTTACATATAAATACGTAAATGTTCAAAAACCGTACTTTGCTACTCCAATCAATCAAGCAAAAGTAAGGAATTGAAATGAAACAACGATGAACACCGGATATACGTGGAAACCGTAAATAGAAAAAAATTACGGGAAGGAATCAAGCACTATAGAAAAATATTGTACGGTTACAATTGAACTTACTACACAATTGAGAATCCTCACAATTGACTCAAGAATGATAGCCGAATCCTCGTTCATTGTACCCCATGCTTGATCGTCACTACCTCGAATCCTCAAGCCTTTCGATTACCCTTCCAGAAATCCACTGGAAGCAACTCAACGATAAAGATATTTGAACTTCAATCTCTGTTCTTTTACCCACGACGACAAGTATATTGGCTGCAGTATCTATCTCGTTATATAGAAAACCCAAAGCAACTCTCCGTTTTGACTGTCGTCCCTCTTTTTTCTTTACCCAGAATACTAATAAAACATGTATAAATATAACATGCATAAACCGATCAACTCCAAGATCGATCGATCAACTCTGTTGTGTGTTTTTATCTCAACAATTATGCTGGCTGTAAAAAATGGGTTGGGCTAAATGGGTTAGGTGATGTATGGGTTGTGTTTTTACATATAATTTTTTTTTCTGGTCTTTCGAACCCCTTCCACCCTTGCCTAAGAAAGTCGTAAAATAAAATATTTCTTAGGGTTAATCAACGAGAGCCCTAGAGTCAAAATTTAATTATGACCATTTAGGATAAAATGATTAGAAAAATAAAAATTTTCCACCGGTTCAAACGGATTGAAATTTGAAACACTTAATTTTTTAACCATATTTTTTAATATATAAATTGTCTAAAGAGGTTGAAATCATGTATTTTTTTAAATAAATTTTATATATTTGAAATATACTCAACGAAACCTATCAAATAAGTCTAATATTGAATATTAAATAATGTGTTTAAATTAAATGATTTTTTTGGGTCCAATATATTATCTCTTTGTTTTTATTTTTTTATCCTTCATTTTTTTTAAACTTATATATTTGAGTATTCAAGTAAATTATGTATATTGAATCCACTTAAATTTACTTTATATTTATCTGAACAGTCAATAATGCAAACTGAAATCAAACTTCATTTAATTATAATTGAGTATATAGAACCAATACATGAACATAAATAAATACACAAATTTAGTCAATATTTCCGCCAAATTGTGGTCGTCGTCCCGGCGGATCTATCTGCATTACTTCGTACCATTCAATCCGGTTCAATCGGTGGAAAGATCTTTTTTTTTATTTTATCATTTTATCTTAAATGGTCATAATGAATTTTTGGCCTCGTAGAATCAAATATCTCTTAGGGCTTATCAACGAGAGTCCTAGACTCAAAATTTAATTATGGCCATTTAGGATAAAATAATCAGGAAACTAAAATCTTTCTACCGATTCAAGCGGATTGAAATTTAGAACACTTAATTTTTTAACTATATTTTTTAATATATAAACTGTCTAAAAAGGTTTAAAAAATTAAGTGTTCCAAATTTCAATCCGTTTGAACCGGTGGAAAGATTTTAGTTTCCTGATCATTTTATCCTAAATGGTCATAATTAAATTTTGACTCTAGAACTCTCGTTGATTAACCTAAGAGATATTTGATTCTAAGACTTTTTTAGGATTAATCAACGAGAGCCCTAGAGTTTAAATTTAATTATGACCATTTAGGATAAAATTATCAGAAAAATAAAATATTTCCACCGGTCCAAAAGGATTGAAATTTGGAACACATTTTTCAACCTCTTTAGACAGTTTAAACTACGTAAAAAATATAATTTTTCCGTTTTATATTATTTCACCATCAATATTAAGCTCGTTTGATAGGTTTTGTTGGGTAGATTTCAAATATATAAAATTTATTAAAAAAAATACGTGAAAAAAAGTTATTAGCATTTAAAATTTTATAACAAAAAAATCAAATAAGAGATAGAGTGCTGGGGGGGGAGGGAGGGAGGGAGAGAGAGAGAGAGAGAGAGGGGTAAAAGGGGGAAGGAGGGCCGTGTCAGGGGGCCTGACACCGGGGGCCGATTAGTAGTTTGCTTATGGCGGCGTCGCCAATTAGCCGCTCAGTGTCGGTGAAGGCCACGTAGGATGGGGTTGTTCGGTTGCCTTGGTCGTTTGGGATGATTTGGACTCGGCCGTATAGCCACACCCCTACGCAGCTGTACGTCGTGCCAAGATCGATTCCGATTGCCTTGTTACTAGTAGCCATTGTTTTGTTCTTTTGATCGTCACTACTAGCTATTGTTATTGCTGTTCAGAGAGAGAGAGAGAGAGAGAGAGAGAGAGAGAGAGAGAGAGAGAGAGAGAGAGAGAGAGAGAGAGAGAGAGAGAGAGAGAGAGAGAGAGAGAGAGTATGAGAGAGAGATGGGTGATTTGATCTCCTACACACACTCCTATATATCCTTGCACATCTACAAATTACACTAGCAACCTTCCACTAATAAGTCCATTATTTAGGTCCTAAATCATATAACCACATTACATATCACATTTATTCAATATTCTAGCATTTATATAACTCTCGGATAATTAAAATTTAGTACGGGTCTCTATGTGTGGTTAGGCAAGTCACATGTCATTAGTTTGCAAGGCTCCAAAGAAAAATAATGGTGAGCAGGAGACTTGTTGTTTGAGAAACACCGAGAAATAGAGGACAAGCAACGGGACGAGGGAGAGGGTTTTTTTTTTTTTTGGCTCAGCTAAGAAAGATGCCGGAGAGTTGGAGCACGGTTGTAGATACTGTAAGCCAGCACATACTGTTTTACCAAAAATCCGGCATCGTCCACTGCTCGATTCGTTCCGATGTATTTTACGGTGATTCTCTGCCAATCTCAGAGATACCAGCGGTTTAGTACAGCTTCCGGTCGTTTTTACCAGTGGTTTTCGTGGGTACCGGTTGCTGATGGATCGCTTCGGCAGAGAAGAAGAACAATGAGTTTGAAGACCAAAAAATGCCTAAGCTTAGGACATGTCAACTGGCCATTCCGAACTTTCTTTGACGAGTTCAATGAATTAAATTAAGATCTTCTGATTCCATTCCATCATGTAATCTCCTAGCGTCATGTCAACCATTCCAAAATTTCTTGGACTAGTTCAATGAATTACTTCTGATGTCCAAAAGTGACAAAATTGTCAATTTCGTACCGGCAAATGTATAGTTTCTTCTATTGGGATCATATTTACCAGACCGGTGTGTATCAATGTATCGTTTTGATTTACGAATAATCAAAATACTAATAGTAGAGAAATAAAATAAATTCTAAACTTTGATATCCCTCAACATTGGTCCTAATAACAAATTTTAGATGACTAACATATTAAAGACTCCATGTTTTACTAAATTATTTTAAAATTCAAGCATCATTTTAGAAAAGAAAAAAACACATGTTTTTACCGGCCGATATTCCGATACAAGCTAGTTTTCAACCGGTATAGGCTGATATGCTCGATATTGACCGGTACATGCATGCCGGTATTTTGGTTGGTATGGAATACCTAAATATGTGTACCATTTTATTGCCGATATGACATGTATATATTGACCGATACTGTACGAGATTGACAACACTGGCTAGAGCAGCTAGGACATGTCAAACCATTCCAATATTTCTTGGACTAGTTCATGTAACCTACGTACCCACCCACCGTTACCAGACCTCAAACCATGATTAGGTGCCATCATTAAAATCTTCACAAGAAAAAGATCTTTGCGCGTGGGTTTGACATGTTCAATTCCTGCTACGGTTTATGGGACATTTACCTGAGAACTTTACCCTAGCCTCCTCGGACGTTTGAGGATGATCGATGGAGGAGACATTTGTCCGAGATAATAGTCGGAGACTCAAATTTTAACAATCCAAAATTATTTGGTGGTTTTGCGGCACTGCAACGTAGTGAATTGCTATATTAAAACTTGAGTTTCACCTTCCATTTTTGGTCAACTTAGTTGTTTCGGCTTTAAGTCCCTAGCTACTATGACATAAGCTTAATGTACTAACCAGATATATAACCATCAATCCAGTCAGGTGCGGCTCAAGGATTTTAGTTCAATGATGACGAAAACGTAAAGAACATGCAATTCTTGTATACAAAGCTCTATATAAAAAGAAACATATTTATAGTTAATGGAAAATTTGTTGGGCCTAGTTTATTTTATTTTGTTGAGCTATTATCCACTTATCACAAATTTAAGTAGATTTTCAGTTACTTTGGCAACATACGTATGAATGATTTCGAGCCAACAATATTAAAGAAAAAATAAATTATATGTAAAAAATACAAAATTTAATTTAGCGTATTTTTTAAGTTCTGGGGGTTCACTTGATCAACCCCTGCCCTTGAGATGATAGCGGAGCCACCCCTGAACCTGTCCCTACCTTGCATCGCGCACGATCTTGCCTGAGCTACACCTGTCACGCCTCAAACCGGGTAGGTCAAACTGGGTAGGTTAATGACACCATACCCAGAATGTGGCATGGCAGTAACTGATAATCTTATTTAATACTAACAAAAGCAATAACTCTTGGACATAAGTCAAACCAAACCACTTTTATTGAAATAAGATGCGAAGTGTACAACATCGTGTTAGAGTCGCAAACGTTAGGGTATCTCACCCACGACAACATGCAGTCAACAACTGTACAGTGGCCCCCTTATGACTGACCAAATGAATTCCAGATTAACAAAGTGGTTATCCCCATGTGTAGGTAATACTAAATTGAATGTTGATGGATGCTGGTATATAATGCTGAAAGAAACGTTGGAATAGGAGGGGTATTTCTGGACAACAATGGCACTTGGATCTTGGGATTTTATGGCAAGACGACTGCAGAATCAAGCATGGCACGATAGCAGAAATATGGAGTATATACAGAGGGCTCACCATTATTCTTGAGAAAGGACTGGTGAATGTGGACATATAATCTGATTCTCTCGTGGCTGTCAACCTCATTAATGAAGGAAATCCAGGGAATCATCCGCAAAGCACAATCATCAATGATGCAAAGATGCTCCTGCAGTAGACGGAGTCAAGGCTCATGCACCCATATTTTCAAAGAAGCAAATCAATGTGCGGATCACCTCGCTAGAGTGGGTGCCGAACAGAATGACAATCTTAATGTCCTTGCTCAAGCTCCAATATCCGTTACGGAGTTTCTGATCCGGGACTGCCTAAACATTAGGCAGATCCTTGACTAGTTTAGGTTTTCTTTTGCTGTGTATCTGTTGTTCGTCCTCGAACTTTCTAGCACTTCTGATGCTTGTTCTTGTACTGGTTTAATATCTATGAATTTCCGCTTTACAAAAAAAAAAAAAAAAAAACTGTACAATGGATCACTTCTAATCTTAATCACCTGAAAGAGTATCACATTTAAGGCGTAAGCTAACCACAGACTCAGTGAATAAATACAACTAAATCATATAAATAAGAATTGATAAAATTAAAATAGTTATGGATCGATTGTTGGCGGAGAAGGAGGAAAAATATGTTCATATTTGGTAACAGATTATTTGGTGATTATGTTGCCTATTATATGAAGATTGGATGCTTATCTTGCTGCTTAAGCCATGGGATTAATTCCCTTGATTGCTCTCATGTAATTGTATTTATATTGAGGGTGCTCTGTCATAGCAACTCATGAATAAGAATTCTCCTACCTTCTCCTGTGGATGTAAGTCACAATCTGTGGCTGAACCACGTAAATTACTTCTTCTTTTTCCGTTTCTTCATGGTATCAGAGCAGGAAGAAGGTAAGGTATTGTACCCCTTTCTTTAAGTTCCTGCAAATCTCATTTTTTTGAAGTCAATCGATTAGATTTTCTCACACCGAAACTCGTCAGTGATCCATCCTATTTCTTTGGGTGTGGTTATTATTTTTTCCGCACATAATCTATGGGTGGACAATCGGAAATTAATCCGTCTCCAAGGCTTTCTTCAGTTCTTCTTAATGGACTGAATTATGTTCCATGGTCTCGTGTCGTGGCACTAGCACTGGGTGGAAAATCATTGTTTGGGCATGTCGATGGCACAAAAGCTGCTCCTAAGACTGATAATGAGAAGTATGGTGAGTGGAAATCTGAAAACCAGTACACTATGTCTTTGCTTCTTAATTCTATGGAACCCAAAATTGCTGAAATCTTTACTTTTGCTGAAAGTGCTAAAGAACTTTGGGAATCTGTGAGGGATTTATATGGTCATCAAAACAACACTGCCCGTATTTATCAATTGCAGCAAAATATCAATAATTGCAAACAAGGAGATCGTTCTTTTGTTGAATATTTGGGTGAATTAAAGAGCATGTGGGATGAACTTGGCTTGTATCGTCCTCCTACAACTAATCTGGCAACATTGCAACAAAGAGCTGAGCAAGATAAAGTCTTTCGGTTATTGGCCCACATCAAACCAGATTTTGAGAATCTCCGAGGCCAAGTTTTGATGGGATCTAGAGTTCTGTCTTTTTCAAGTGTTTGTACTAGCATTCAACAGGAAGAAACAAGGAGGAGGGCAATGAACATTGAGCCCAAATCCACTGTCATCCAGTCTGAGGCGAGTGCTTTAATGGTGGATAACAAGAAAGTTGACACTAAGAAGCACAGTGGTAATTTTGCTGTTAATAAAGGTCGCCATTGTGACCATTGTGACAAAGACGGCCACACTAGGGATCATTGTTGGATCCTTTTTCCACACTTGAAGCCAAAATTCAAACGGGGAGAGAAGATAGATAAGGCAGCCAATAGTGTTACATTTGATGCCCCCGACTTAATTGGGCAACTCAGTAAACTCCTACTGCAATTTAACAAGTCAGGTCCTTCTTCTGAACCTTCATCCTCTACCTATGCCTCAGGTAATCTCCAAGTTTTTCTTTCTTCCACATATAATACCTGCACTTGGATTGTTGATTCTGGCGCTACTGACCACATAACTAATGATCGTAGTAGTCTCTCTGATTTTACTCCTCTAGTTGATAAATCAGTTTCAGTAGCTAATGGATGTTCTATTCCAATTCAGGGTTGTGGTAAAGTTGAAATTTTTCCTGGTTGCCCAAAGTTTGAAGCTCTTTATATTCCATCTTTCCCATCCAAATTGCTATCTGTTGGGAAGCTTTCTATTGCATTGAATTGTAACGTTATTTTTTCCCCATCTTCTATGATATTTCAGGACCGAGTCACGGGAAAGAAGATTGGTGAAGGCATCTATTCTCATGGTTTATACCTCTTCCAGCCTAGTTTTCAAGCATTGAGTGTCCAACATCCAAACCTTTGGCACAAGCGCTTAGGACATCCCTGTGATCGGAATTTGTCTTTGATTTTTCCTACTGCACCTTCGTCTAGTCCATGTGAAGTTTGTCAATTTTCTAAATTGACTCGTTTGCCTTTTGGCTCGTCTTTATCTGTCACGGCTAAACCTTTTGAGTTAATTCATTCAGACTTGTGGGGTCCTGCCCTTGTTGAATCTCGTGATGGTTTTAAATATTTTGTCACGTTTATTGATGATCATTCTCGTGCCACATGGATATATTTGTTGAAGAAAAAAAGTGAAGTTGCGACTGTTTTTCAAACCTTTCATGCCATGATTGTCACTCAATTCAATGCTCATGTCAAGGTTCTTCGGTCGGATAACGGCACCGAATTTATAAAAAATCTTTTGGCTGATTTTACGAGTAACCAAGGAATTATACATCAAACTAGTTGCGTTGACACTCCACAACAAAATGGAATTGCCGAACGCAAAAATCGTCATCTCTTGGAAACTACTCGATCTCTCATGTTTCAGATGCATGTTCCAAAAAAATATTGGTCTTATGGTGTGCTTACCGCTGCCTATCTCCTCAATCGACTTCCAAGTCGTGTCCTTGGGCATAAGTCACCTTTGGAAACTCTTAAGCAACGCAAAATTGATCTTTCGCACATTCGTGTCTTTGGGTGTTTATCTATGTTCATGTCCATGCCTCTCACAGAGACAAACTTGATGCTCGTGCAACTAAATGTGTTTTTCTAGGTTACTCCTCGACTCAAAAGGGATACAAGTGTCTTGATCCTCACAGTCAAAAGATGTTCATCTCTCGTGATGTTCGTTTTGTCGAAGATACACCTTTTTTTCAGAATCCAACCGGTAATCCGCTTGAGGAGGAGTGTCTAGATGATTTCATTCTTATCCCTATTGTTGACACAAATCCTATTGATAGTCCACAAGGAGATGCATCACCTGAAACTTCCACCGTGGCTCCTCCTGTTGAAGTTTCTTCCCTTGATGAAGTTGCCCCTTCTATCTATGTGCCACCACAATGTCGATCTTCTAGAGTAAGTCGGCCTTCAGCTAAAATGCAAGTTTTTTATACCTATCATGCTTCAACATTTCCCATTCAAAATTATTTGTCATATGCTAATGTGTCTCATTCCCACACTACTTTTTTGAGCTCTATTACCGATGAGCCCACTAGCTTTCAAGAAGCCAATAAGCAATCAGTTTGGAGCAAGGCTATGAAGGAGGAACTTTTTGCACTTGATCAAAATAAAACTTGGAAAATTGTTCAATTGCCGGAAGGGAAGAAACCTGTCGGATGTAAATGGGTGTATAAAATCAAATATCAGAGCGATGGGACCATTGAGAGACATAAAGCAAGACTAGTTGCCAAGGGGTTTACTCAAACTTATGGGGTGGACTACAAAGAGACATTTGCTCCGGTTGCCAAAATGAACACAGTTCGTGTTCTTTTGTCTGTTGCTGTTATTGCAATTGGCAATTGTTCCAAATGGACGTGAAAAATGCGTTTTTGCATGGAGACTTAGAAGAGGAGGTGTAAATGTCAATTCCTCCAGGGCATCCTCAAGAAGATCAAAAACATTTGGTGTGCAAATTGAATAAAGCTCTTTATGGACTCAAACAGTCGCCGCGAATGTGGTATGCAAAGCTTAGTGTGGTTCTTATGGAAAATGGTCTTCAAAGAAGCTTAGCCGATTCATCTTTGTTTGTGAAACGTGCTACCACTGGAACTACAATTGTTTTGGTATATGTAGATGACATAATCATCACAGGAGATGATATGAGGGAAATAACCAAATTGAAATCTTTTTTGCACAGCAAGTTCTCTATTAAAGACTTGGGCATCTTGAAGTATTTTTTGGGGATAGAAATTGCTCACTCGAAGAAGGGTTTATTCTTGAACCAAAGGAAGTATGTTTTGGATTTGTTGAAGGAGACTGGAAAATTAGGTGTCAAACCTGTTGAAAACCCTACTGATAGTTATGGGAAACTTGGGAATGAGGGTGAACTCTTGACTGATATTGGTCAATATCAGAGGCTTGTTGGTAAGCTAATTTATTTAACTATTACTCGCCCCGATATCACTTATGCTGTAAGTCTCGTAAGTCAATTCATGCATGCTCCGCGAACTAATCATTTGAATGCAGTGCATAGAATTCTTCAGTACTTGAAATTTTGTCCTGGTCGTGGCATATGGATGCGAAGAAATGGGCACACACAGATTGTCGGATATACTGATGCGGATTGGGCAGGTAGTCCAATTGATCGACGCTCTACTACTGGATATTGTACTTTTGTTGGAGGGAACCTAGTTACATGGATAAGCAAAAAACAAAATGTCATAGCTCGTTCAAGTGCAGAAGCCGAATATAGAGCCATGGCATCTACAACTAGTGAGATAATCTGGCTTCGAGCTCTCTTACATGATTTGGGTTTTGAATCTCGTCAACCAATTGAGTTGTTCTGTGACAATCAAGTAGCGATTCACATTGCGTCTAATCCAGTATTTCACGAAAGAACAAAACACATAGAAGTTGATTGCCATTTTGTGAGGGAGAAGGTACAAGCTAATATAATTAGCATGCCATATGTTCGTAGTGCTGATCAGTTAGCCGACATATTTACTAAAGGCTTGCCATCAGTGAAATTTCATGAGATCTTGTCCAAGTTGGGCTCGATTGATATCTTCGCACCAACTTGAGGGGGAGTGTTGGCGGAGAAGGAGGAAAAATATGTTCATATTTGGTAACAGATTATTTGGTGATTATGTTGCCTATTATATGAAGATTGGATGCTTATCTTGCTGCTTAAGCCGTGGGATTAATTCCCTTGATTGCTCTCATGTAATTGTATTTATATTGAGGGTGCTCTGTCATAGCAACCCATGAATAAGAATTCTCCTACCTTCTCCTGTGGATGTAAGTCACAATCTGTGGCTGAACCACGTAAATTACTTCTTCTTTTTCCGTTTCTTCAATCAGGCCTAACTCAAATAACTTTTTAGTAAAAGCATTTCCGTAAAGACCACCATGGGATCCATCAACTGATCCCATGTAGCCAAGGTCATTTACCTTTGACCAAAATATCATGATACTGTTACCTTGTCTTCAGCTCAAATAAGTACATTTGCAAAATCAACGACCATTTAATATAATTTCAAATTGTAGGGATACCATTTAAGATAACAAAGATTAAACAGATTTTGGGTACATCGGCAAAAACGCCACTCGAAAACCAACACCAAAGGATGACAAGAAACCAAAAAAAATCTAAAATCATGAAAACACCACAAGGGACAAGCCCGCACACCTAAAACACCAAATTAACTCGAAACACAACAAAGGACTACACACAAAGACAACCCAAAATAAAGACCATAGAGAACAATTCGCAGCCGACACCCACACCCGAAAACACACAAGACCAAACACATCCAACCACACCCGAACCACAAAAGAAACAACTGAAGGACCAAGACCGAAACCCCAGATAGAAACCGATCTGAAATCAGGATAAACACTCCCACATCAGCCCAAGAGTAGGGCAAGCAAGACTACCATAGCATGAATCTCACAGTACATTTTACAAATATTTTTGATCCATAACATGTCAACCAATTTAATCAAAGTTCATAAAACGTACACATTGGGTAAATATAAGCAAAATATTTCCGCTCCAATCTATATAATTTACATACGTACTCACCTTGTACAAGTGCTACCGAACAAATCAGTACACCTCAACTAGCAGATCTGAAGTGGTTGTGAAGCTCCGTCGACCTAGCACGATTCACAAAATGATGTAAATGAATATTTGAAATAGAAACCAACTGATTAATTTCATAGTATGATGAATTAACATACTAATTCATTGCCCAGAAATCTAGCCCCTTGATCTTTTTTGTTTCCCTTCTAAAAGTCAAAGAACACATGATACACAAGAGCCAAATGCTAAGCCACTCTCATAGAACCTCTTGGTGAAACTAGTCATTTGTTTTGTTTTCCTTTTCTTATGCCAACTTAAGAGTACGTTAGAATTTGTATGAGTACAGATTACGCACTTGACTAGATGTAGAAAAGGACAAAACCATAAAAAAAAAAATGAGAAGAAAAGAAAAGTATCACATCTCTATCTAAAGAATATAAGAAACAATTAACAATTCACATGGCATTAATGTGCAATTTTTTTTTCACCACAAAATGCATGCTAATGTACAAAATGCATAATTCGGGTCTTACAGCAACATATAGCTTTTGAGTTCATCAATCACTCTTTGTTGTTCGTCACGTCGTATCTCCTCCTCCTCCTGCTCTTTCTGTCGCTCCTCCTCGAGTAGCTCCAACTTAGATTGAAGTTTTTTTAGCTTCGACCTAGCATCAGTCACAAAATGATACAAATGAATATTTGAAATGCATCTTAAATTCGATGCATGGAAATGTATACTAGTGATTGAATTTGATTTATAACTTTATTTTTTTAGCCATAACCCAGATGAGCGCCATGGTAAAATACACTTTTTTAACCATAGTTCTCATAGTATGAAATTGGTAATCGAGTATGAAGAGCAATTCGGTTTCTTAAGTTCAACTTTTTACCATCCTATACCAAAATTCAGCTTCATGAAGCTTTTGAGTTCGTCAATCTCTCTCTGTTGTGCGTCTCGTAGTATCGGCTCCTCCTTGCGTCGTCTCACCTCCTCCTCCAGCTCTCTCTGTCGCTCCTTCTGTTGCTCCTCCCGAAGTAGCTCCAACATCTCTTGTTCTCTCTGACATTTCTTGTGCTCCCTCTTTCGCTCCTCTTGAAGTAGCCGTAGCTCCTCCCGCTCTCTCTGTCGCTCCTCTCGAAGTAGCTCCAGCTCCTCCTGCTCTCTCCGTTGCTTTTTCTTCTCTCTCTTTCGCTCCACCTGTAGTATATTCAGCTCCTCATGCTCTCTTTGTCGCTCCTCCGTCTCTCTCTTTCGCTCCTCCTGTAGTATATTCAGCTCCTCATGCTCTCTTTGTCGCTCCTCCGTCTCTCTCTTTCGCTCCTCCTGTAGTATATTCAGCTCCTCATGCTCTCTTTGTCGCTCCTCCATCTCTCTCTTTCGCTCCTCCAAAAGTAGCCTTAGCTCCTCTCGCTCTCTCTGTTGCTCCTCTCGAAGTAACCCCAACTCCTCCCGCTCTCTCTGTCGCTTCTCTTGTTCTCTCTTTCGTCGCTCCTCCCATAGTAGCCCCAGCGCCTCATGCTCTCTTTGTCGCTCCTCTTGCTCTCTCTTTTGTTTCTCAAGAAGTAGCTCCAGTTTCTCCTGTCCCCTTTGTCGCTCCTTATGCTCTCTTTTTTGCTCCTTTAGAAGTTGCCCCACCTCCTCCCGAAGTAGCTCCAGCTCCACCTGCTCTCTCTGTCGCTCCTGCCCCTCTCTCTGTTGCTCCTCGTGAAGTACCTTTAGCTCGTATTGAACTTTTTTCAACTCATCCCCATGTTCTAACTCATCAATATTAGATATTCCAGAATAGAAATAGGGCCTCTGGTCGTCCATAAATAATCCTGCGCAATGCAGTGTGTGTGAGACCAATCACAATGCGAGTGTATTTGTAAGTATTAAAGTGGAGGTGACACTTTTGAGGGAAGGTTAAAATCTGATTTTAATGAATCATTATATTAGTTTATTACCAGTTGAATGATCAGAAAATAATAATCATACTTAATGGAGAGACCCACTATTTGAAGAGAGAGAAAGACTCATCCCCAATTTTAATTTCCTTTTTTGATTTATGTGGGATGGAACATCTTTTTTCAAAACTACACTTTTTAGGCCCCGTTCTCTAGAACTTAACTTAAATCTAACTTAAATCTAAAAGTTTAAATTAAGTTCAAGAGAACGGGGCCTTACAAAAGTTGAAAAATATGTACCGTAATTTAGACCTCCTTTCGTCGTTAATATACCGTATTTATTAGACCCCTTAAGATATACTAATAAGAGAAAAACTTATTTATGGAGTGTTCCGTAAATAAGTTTTACGGAGGTGAATCCGGACCGTCCAAAACACTTAAATCTTCCCCGAAATTTTTTGTTTAAAATGCTAACCATCCAAAACGCTCATGAACGGTCCGGATTCACCCCGCTGTAAACAGCATATTCACGGCCCCATAAGTATATCTCACTAACTAATGAAATGAAAAAGGGAAATGATTTTACCACTCCCTTTTTTGTTAACGTCACTCCCTTGCAAGTGTATTTTTGCACCAGAAATACACTTACAGGGGAGTGGCGTTAACAAAAAAGGGAGTGGCAAAATCAGCAATCAATGAAAAAATGGAAGAAGATATACCATAATTCTCCAACGCGTTCCCCGCCTCCACCTTCCTCTTTGCCTCTTCGTCCTCCAACTTATACCTCTCCGCGTCCTCCGCCATCCTCCCAATCTCCTCCTTACTCAACCCCCCTTTATCATGCGTTATCGTAATCTTACTCTTTAGTACTCCTGCCGTCTTGTCCTCCGCCGTCACATTCAAAATCCCATTCGCATCTATATCAAAAATCACATTGATCTGCGGGACCCCGCTCAGCGCAAGGGGAAATCCAGTCAATTTGAATTTCCCCAACAGATTATTATCCTTAACTCTCGCTCTTTCCACTTCATAAACCTGAATAAAAAAACCAGGCTGATTATCCAACAACGTCGAGAAAATCTGCTCCTTCTTAGCTGGAATCGTCTCGTTTCTTGGAATCAAAACAGTCATAACGCCACCCTCAATTTCTAACGCCAAACTATACGGCGTTACATCGAGCAATAACAACAAATCCTGCACGTCGCCGGTTAAAATCGCCGCCTGAACCGCAGCCCCGTATGCCACGGCCTCATCTGGGTTAATACTCTTACATAGCTCTTTTCCGTTGAAGAAATCCTGTAGTAATTTTTGTATCTTTGGAATGTGGGTGGACCCACCGACAAGGACGACTTCATCAACCAAATTTTTATCGATTTTCGCATCGCGAAGGCATTTCTCGACAAGCTCCATACACTTTGTAAACAAATCCATGTTCAATTCCTCGAACCTCGCCCGAGTAATCGTGGGGTAAAAATCAATCCCTTCGTATAACGAATCGATCTCTATTGTTGCCTGAAGAGCCGACGATAGAGTCCGTTTTGCTCTCTCACAAGCGGTTCTCAACCGCCTCAACGCCCTTGAGTTTCCACTTATATCCTTCTTGTGCTTCCTCCGAAACTCCGCCACGAAATGATTCACCACTCTGTTATCGAAGTCCTCCCCACCCAAGTGGGTATCCCCCGCCATAGCTTTCACTTCGAAAACCTCCTCTGCGATAGTCAAAATCGAAACATCGGAACTTCCTCCACCCAAGTCAAAAATCAGCACGTTCTGCTCCCCTTTCATTGAACCCTTCTTGTCGAACCCGTACGCAATCGCAGCCGCGTTCGACTCGTTAATAATCCTCACAACGTTTATTCCCGAAATCGCTCCGGCGTCAATCGTCGCCTGCCGCTGCGAATTGTTGAAATACGCTGGGACCGCAATAACGGCATTTTTCACCGATTGCCCAAGAAAATTCTCCGCCGTTTCCCTCATCTTCACCAAGACCATGCTCGATATTTGTTCGGCAGCGAATTGCTTCTCTTCCCCTTTGAAATTGACGACGATCATGGGATGGTTGCCAGGACCCGGAGCTACTTTGAAGGGCCAAAGTTTGATGTCGGATTGGACGGAGGGATCGGAGATTCGGCGGCCGATGAGGCGTTTAGTGTTGGAAACAATGTTTTGTGGGTTCATGGCGACTTGGTTTTTGGCGGCGTCGCCGATTAGGCGTTCGGTGTCGGTGAAGGCGACGTAGGAAGGGGTGGTTCGGTTGCCTTGGTCGTTTGGGATGATTTCGACTCGGTCGTTATGCCACACCCCTACGCAGCTGTACTTCGTGCCGAGGTCGATTCCGATGGCCTTGTTACTAGTACCCATTGTTTTCAACCAGGTACTAGCAGCCATTGTTGCAATTCTTTCTGATTTTTTTCCTGGGAGAGAGAGAATGTAAAGTAAAAAATTATGATTCAAATTTAGGAGTATAATTTTTTGAATAAAGAAAAAAAATTGAGTTTTGATCATAATTTTTTACTTTACCAATTTCTCTTGAGGAGACGAATCAATGATCCACGAAAAATTTGATGCAAAACTAACAAATATAAAAAAATTTAAATTAAGACAAAAAAAAAAGTCAAAATAGGCAATAGTATGTTGTTTTTTTTTAATTTTTTTTTTATAAACAGGGAGTGAGAAATGAAATGTTTTTGGGGGAAGCAATTTGAACGGCTTTGTTTGATTTGGGTGTTGAGGGGGGATTTTTGGATAGCGAGTAGAGAGAAATAGAGAAATGAGAGTAATAATTGCAAATAAAATTTATTAACGACCATGGGTGATAAAAAAAAACTGGTTTTAGAGACGCAACGCAAACACAGTTGTGTTTGGAAGGTGAGTATGTAACTACGTACAGGGAATTGGAAGAAAAATTTGAGAAACACCAAGAAATAGAGGAAACGCAACGGGAAGTGGGAGAGATACCAAAGAGTTTTAGAGCAAGGTTGTATATTATTGTTAGCCGGCCAGCACGTACCGTTTTATCAAAAATTCAGTATCTTCCACTCCTCGATTTGTTCCGGTGATTCTCTGCCGATCTCAGATATACCGGCGGATTCGTACAGTTTCCGGTCGTTTCTCGTGGGTACCGATTGCTGATCGTGCTCTTCGGCAGTGAAGAATACTCGTCTCAGGCTGAAATGAGTGTGAAGACCAAAAAATGCCTAAGCTTAGGACATGTCAACCATTCCGAAATTTCTTTGATAGTTCAATGAATTAAATTAAGATCTTCTGATTCTATTTCATTATGTAATCTAGCGGAATCGGGGATCCTGTAAGGCGATCGATTTGGCCGTCCATTTCGGTAATAGATGGCTCGAATTAAAATTCGAGCAATAGACGGTCCAAATTAATTAAAGCTCGGATTAAATTCAAGCCGTCCGCGTCAAAATGGACGGCTAGATCGACCGCCCCACAATCCCTATAGTGCGGGCTGCACTACAGAATTTCCAAATTCGTAATCTAGCGTCTTTCCAAGAAATGCCACGGCCCACGGAGTAGGTCATGTCAACCATTCCCAAATTTCTTGGACTAATTCAATGAATTAATTAAGATCTTCTGACGTCCACAAAATGGCTCAGAGTAGGATATGTCTGTCGGAATATTCTTCACAAGTTTCAATTTTTATCAGATTACAATGAGTATTTATATTTCCTTTATTAATTGAGTTTATTATTTTTGGAGGTCGCATATATTTATGGAGAGAAACTTATTCACGGCTCAACCGTGAACAAGTTCTTTTCAGCAACAATCAATTGCGACCGTCCAATGTTGATGAAATTTTTCCGGAGAAGGAGCGATTGACTCCGCGCGTAAACAATTATTCACAGCTCCGCCGTTAAAAAGATTTTCTCATATTTATGTGTCCTCATGTAAACATGATTATAATTAGTTTAGTTGGGAATGATGACGGCGCCGCGGTGAGAGAAGCTGTTGTCTTAGCAATTTGATAAGATTGTCTTTTGTTTCATTCTTTCTCAAACTGATCTACAGGCTCTCACTTTAGAATTGTTAATAAAATCTAAATGCACTATTTTCCCTCCAAATTTAGATCGTAATTTGCTTCAATAAAGGCCAAAGTAGATCCCAGGAAACAACATATGATAAAGTACTAAATTTGATCTCGGGCGTTTGGCCCATTTTTATACTTTGTGCATTTGTAAGTCTTGATGAAAAATTTCAAAAATAGAAATTTATGAGTTTTTTTTTTTTAAACATTCAAAGAAAGATTGAGCATGTCTATGTGCGAGTCGACAAAGAACGCTAGCTAAACTAAACTCGGTGGGCTCGAGTAACAACCACAAACAAGAGGATGACAACGGAAAGGAACGCTAGCTAAACTAAACTCGGTGGGCTCGAGTAACAACCACAAACAAGAGGATGACAACGGAAAGGAACGCTAGCTAAACTAAACTCGGTGGGCTCGAGTAACAACCACAAACAAGAGGACGACAACGGAAAGGAGCAACGAGAATTTGTCATCCAAACGACCGTTGGTGTTTTCTACATCGAGATTTTTCATCTGATCAGAAGGTTGAGATATCATGGTCACAATGAACATGATTTGCTTGGCGAGTTAAGGGTGCGTTTGGTAACCTTTTCAGTTTTCAATTTTTAAAAAACTAAAAATAGAAATTGGTTTATGTTTACATAAAAACAAAAACAAGAAACATGTTTAGTAATAATCTTTTTGAAAACAACAAAAACTAAAAACACAACAACATGTTAGGTAGTATCATTTTTGTTTTCATTCTAAAGTTTTGATGACACCTATCTTCGTGACCGTTGAGGGCTTCTAAGACATAGTCATGGCCCCTTAACATTGATGTTCCACATTGAGAGTCTCATATTCTCTTTCTTGCTATTTTTTAAATAAAAAAATCAACTACTTCCGTGTATTATTTTTTAAACTTTTTCGCACCAAATTAAAGTATTAAGGCCATGATTACAGCCTAGCTAACTAACCACCTGTAAAAGGGCGGCGAGCTTTGAGAGTGCCTCGGACACAGAAACTGTAAAGGCAGGGCATTAGTAGGGTATTATGGTCTTTTACTAAACATAGTGAGTTAGGCAATTGAGATTAGTTAAGGAGGTTAGCAGCTGTTGTAACAACAATGCTACTTACACAACGATCCAAACACAACAACTTACACAACCTCTCACATACATGTGGGGCCCACACATAGTAGTATGTGTGGAGCCCACATGTATGTGAGAGGTTGTGTTTGGTGTTGTGTTTGGATTGTTGTGTGAGTATCATTTTTATTTTTGGAGTGCCTTGCATCAATTTTTGGTGTGCCAATATCATTTTCCTTTTTTTTTTTAGTTGCGACATGAATAGTTTGGATCATAATTTTGAACATTGAAAAGGCAAAAGTTTAGGGGGGGTTTGATAACCTTTTTATTTTCAGTTTTCAGTTTTTATTTTCACTTTTTTGAAAACTAAAAAAGAAAACTTGTTTGGTAACATATTTTTACTTTTTTGTTTTTAAAAAACCTTTTTAGAATTTCTGGAAATTATGAAAACTAAAAAATGGAGTTTTACATTGTTTTCAAAACAGAACTTCGGCCCGTCGATCAAACTCGGTGAATATCATCAGACCAAATAAAATCTCTTTACACTCACACCTGCTTCTCTCTCTCTCTCTCTCTCTCTCTCTCTCTCTCTCATGTCTCTCTCTTCCTCTCTACCACTCCCTTTCAACCCCACTCTCTTCCCCAGACCACCTCACCCTCCTCCTCCTCCTCTTCTCCCAGGACCCATTAACCTCTCCCCCTTCCCAATCTCCAAAGCCTCCCCAAACCACTCTCTCTCCAGACCTCTCCTTTGCTTCTCTCTCTCTCCTCCTCCTCCAATTACGAGCGAGAAGAGGCCAGGTGGCTCTGCGAGGAGCAACGGTGGCTGCAAGAGAAGCAGCGGGCTGTAAGTAGCATTGTTGCTCCAAAAAATAAAGGAAAGTGGCTTTGGAGTTACACACTGATTTTGGAGTATCTGCATCAATTTTTAGAATGCCAATATCATTTCCCAAAAAAAAAATCTAACTTGACCGATCATCAAATCCACCACCAACTTGTATAAAGTGGATAGTTCACATTTACTGTTGCATCAGTTACAAAAAGGCAGCCCAACTTATTTGCAAACTTTGAGCAAAACCCCCATAAAACAGAGCACCGTACCGTAACAGAGACCACACCACATACTTCTTCACATTCAGTCAACTTACCCACCGCCACCGCCACCCATTGGCACATCGCCACCACTGCCTCCGTCGCCCTTATACATGTTTGCGATTATCGGATTACACAACCCTTCCAACCCCTTCAACTTATCCGCCAACTCATCCGCGTACTCCGCCGACTCATCATTCTTCAACCACTCAATCGCCTCTTTCACTGCCCTCTTGATCCTCTCCAACGCGTTTCTTGTCTTCATCTTCTCGTCCTCACTCAACCGCCCCTTATCGTTCGTAATCGTCATCTTACTCTTCACCCCAGTCGACTCATCCTCTGCCCTCACTTTCAATATCTCATTTGCATCTATATCGAAAACCACCTTGATCTGAAGAACCCGCCTAGGCGCAGGAGGAATTCCAATCAACTCTAATTTCCCCAACAGATTATTATCCTTAGCCCCCGCACTTTCCCCTTCATAAACCTAAATCAAAACCCCCTGCTGATTATCCGAAAACATCGACAAAATGTGCTCCTTCAGAGTTGGAATTGTCGTGTTTCTTGGAACCAAAACAGTCATAACCCTACCCTTTGTTTCTATACCCAAACTAAACGGCATTACATCGAGCAATAAAAAGTCTTGCACCTTCTCATTCCCTTTGCCGATTAAAATCGCCGCCTGTACTGTTGCCCCGTATGTCACGGCCTCATTTGGGTTAATACTCTTACATAGCTATTTTCCGTTGAAAAAATCCTGCAGTAATTGTTGTATCTTCGGAATCCGGGTGGACCCACCCACAAGAACAACCTCATGAACCCTATTTTTATCGATATTTGCATCGACAAGACATTTCTCGACAGGCTCCATGCACTTTCTAAACAAATCCGTGTTCAATTCCTCGAACCCCTTGCGAGTAATCATGGGATAAAAATCGATCCCCTCGTGTAATGATTCGAGCTCTATCGTCGTCCAAGTAGCTGACGAAAGACGTCCAAGTAGCTGACGAAAGATTCTGCTTCGCTCTCCCACAAGCGTTTCTCAACTGCATCAACGCCCTCGCGTTTCCGCTCATATCCTTCTTGTGCTTCCTCTGAAACTCTGACACAAAATGATTCACCATTTTGTTATCGAAATCCACCCCACCCAAGTGGGTATCCCCCGCCGTAGCTTTCACTTCAAAAATCCCCTCTTCAATAGTCAAAATCGTAACATCAGTACTCCCTCCACCCAAGTCAAAAATCAGCAGATTCTGCTTCCTTTTCTTGAACCCTTGTCCAAGCCGTACGCAATCGCAGCCGCGGTCGGCTCGTTAATAATCCTCATGACATTCATACCCGACATCGCTCCGGCATTCTTCGTCCCCTGCCTCTGTGCACCGTTGAAATACGCTGGTACTGTAATCACGGCGTCTTTCACCGATTGCCCCAGATAATTCTCCGCCGTTTCCCTCATCTTCACCAAGACCATGCTCGATATCTGTTCGGCTGAGAATTTCTTCTCCTCGCCTTCGAAGTTGACGACGATCATGGGTTTGTTGCAAGGACACGGAGTAACTTTGAAGGGCAAGAGTTTGATGTCGGATTGGACAGAGGGGTCGGAGAACCGCCAGCCGATGAGGCGTTTGACGTTGAAAACGGTGTTTCCTGGGTTCATGGCTGTCACGCCCCAAATCCGGGAGCATGACCGGCCGTGTACCATGAAGCAATCATGGGACACGAAGCCTAATAAAAAATAATTTTAGCAACTTGAAACAAATAAAGAAAAACTGGATATTTTATTAGGATAAAATGAGCGACTCCAAACCAATATTTTTCATAAGCAAATGACACAATGAACTACCAATTAATAAAATTGCGGAAGCTAATAAATAAAAGTGCGGAAGCTGTTTGACAATAGAAAATAAATAAAAATGCAGACACCCTAGAGGTCCAAACTCAAAGTCCTGACAACGCCGCAGAGTCCACTACAATGCCCCATGCACTAACCTGAAAATAAATGTGGAATAAATCCGTCAGCTGACGAGCTCAGTGAGTAGTTAAACATGTGATCTCTTTCTTTGGAATCCTCTTGAGCCTATCTATTCTTGACAGTTCGGTATTCGTTGTAATCCGATAAGTATTAATCTTGTTCTTTGCTCTCATAATTATTGACAATTGACGTACCATTTGGCATACAAGGTTATTTGATAATTTTTGTGATTGATCAATTGCCCTTACTTTTATTGTCGCCGATTCGTTGACTCCATCATATTATTGTGACTATGCAACGACACGGGGAATAATCCTGGTGCAGGTGACTCCGATTCGCCGTTGTTCTGTGTGTTTGGGACCATGGATTAAGTTTATATTTATTAAAGTCCAAGGAAAAGATCCGTGAGATATCGTGGTGACTTTGGCCGCTAGGGAAAAGACTTGTGAAAATACCCTGTGACTCTAGTGCTCAACGGATAGGGAAAAGACTTGTGAAATACCCTGTGACCCTATTCCGGATCGGCTTAGGGAAAAGGTATTATAACACCCCGTCCCACATCGGAAGTCTACATGGATGATCTTGGGCATATAACAAACCTTGTGGGCTACTACTAGTACCTTGGGCTTAAGCTTTTGGGCCATGTGGTGTGGCTGGTGGATTAAAATCAAGGTATTGGGCCAGTAGTCTGCTTGGGGCGTTATAGGTGGTATCAGAGCCATCCATGTACACGACCATGTGGGCCTTTGGAGTTTGGTTTGATTTGGTTGTTGATTTGATTTGATTAGTATTGGTGATTATAGTGCTCAACCCCTCGCGAGGGCGCGAGGCTATAAAGTTGGGGAGATTATAACACCCCGTCCCACATCAGAAGTCTACATGGATGATCTTGGGCATATAACAAATCTTGTGGGCTACTACTAGTACCTTGGGCTTAAGCTTTTGGGCCATGTGGTGTGGCTTGTGGATCAAAATCAAGGTATTGGGCCAGTGGTCTGCTTGGGGCGTTACAGTTACAATCTCCCCAACTTTATAGCCTCGCGCCCTCGCGAGGGGTTGAGCACTATAATCACCAATACTAATCAAACCAACAACCAAATCAAACCAAACTCCAAAGGCCCACATGGTCGTGTACATGGATGGCTTTGATACCACCTGTAACGCCCCAAGCAGACCACTGGCCCAATACCTTGATTTTGATCCACAAGCCACACCACATGGCCCAAAAGCTTAAGCCCAAGGTACTAGTAGTAGCCCACAAGATTTGTTATATGCCCAAGATCATCCATGTAGACTTCTGATGTGGGACGAGGTGTTACAATGGCGACTTGGTATCTGGCCGTGTCGCCAACCAGGCGCTCGGTGTCGGTGAAGGCGACGTAGGAAGGGGTGGTCCGGTTGCCTTGGTCGTTTGGGATGATTTCGACTCGGTCATTTTGCCACACCCCCACGCAGCTGTACTTCGTGCCGAGGTCAATTCCGATTACCTTGTTACTGTTTTCCACAAAAAGTGTCAAACTGATTCGGCCTGGAGAGAGCGGGCGTGCCAGGACAGTACTGCTGTCCAAGTGGTTTTTTCAAGGCCTGGAAGCCTCAAAATCTGACTTCCAAGGACTGGATTGCAGTCCAAATTCGTATCAAGGCCTGGATGCCTCAATCTGACTTCTGTAAGGTGATTGCGTACGACCTAAGGGGTGAGGCCGTATGTGGTTCGTGGTTTTGCCTTGTCGGGATAAGGACTTAGAATTTCCTAATCGTTGTGAAAAATGGAAAGAAAAGTAGAGCAAGGCCTAAAACAGAATTAAAAGGACTTCATTAACGGTTTAACAAAGTCTGGTTACAAGGAAATGAGATAAAACCTAGGCTTGGCTAGATTGAGTACAAACTATGCTAGAAAGTAAAGGTAATTGAAAGATAAGCCTTGGGCTTGTTTGGTCGTGGACCTTTGATAAGGCCTTCAAAACTGATATTTATAGGCAGCAGTTCCAGGTCTTGAGCTGCTTGAGCTACTTCCAAAGGCCTTCATGCATGGCTGCCAAGTGTCATCCTGATAAAGGCTTAGGCTTGAGCTGCTTCTGAATGCTCCAATAGGAAGCTACCATTCGTCCAAGCCTTGCTCTCCACTCCAAGAAAATGGCTGCAGGTCTGAAAAGCTTCATTTTTGCCTAAAAACTAGTCAAAGCAAAAGGAATTTGCAGCAACATAGCATCCCTAGGCCCTTTGAGCTGCTTGTGAGCAGCTTGTATGCATGGATGCTTGTAAAAAAGGGATATTTGGGCCCACCAAGGCCAAAAACGCAGGCCTGGTTGAGCAGCTTGTGTGATGTTAGAGAGAACCTTCTAGGCCTTTGAGCTGCTTGTGCAGGCCTAAGCTGCTTGTGAGCTGTTTAGGATGTCTCCATGCATGGCTGTCATGTGTCCCAAGCCTTGCTTCATGCTGAAGGATAGTGAGACTTAGGCCTTGAGGTGCTTGTAAGCAGCTTACCTAGATCTGCCCAGCAAGAACATTCTAGGCCTTTGAGCTGCTTGCAGCTGCTTGTGCAGGCCTAAGCTGCTTGTGAGCTGCTTGGGATGTCTCCATGCATGGCTGCCATGTGTCCCAAGCCTGTTGAAGGATGGTGGTCATCCAGACCTCGAGCTGTTTGTAATCAGCTTGCCTAGACCTGCCTATTGAGAACATTCTAGGCCTTTGAGCTACTTGTGAGCAACTTAAGGCCTTTTTCTGCTAGTTGAGGCCCATATGCAATATTTCTAAGAAGCAGGCCCACCCAATACTTGGGCCTGAATTTGAGGTGCAAGACAGGCCTTAGTCCATTGTAAGCCTTCTGAGCCCAAGCCTGGTGAGTAAACCCAGACTTTAACTGATTTGGGCCTATTTGTTGGCCTTATCGTTTCTTAGAGATGGGCTAGGCCTGGATGAAGTGCTCAGGCCTAGTGGGTCGACTTCAAGACCTTGGCCAGCATTGGGCCTAATTTTATGGAAGAGATATCTTAGGCCTTTGTATGTTTCAAACCTTTGCAAGCTCAATTGGTCCTTTAGCATTCATATCGGCCCAATTCCTCTGGTGGCCGATCTACAAGGCTTATCAAGGCCTAAAACTACCTCCAAGGCCATTCTTCTATCCTTTTCCTAATTTTGGCCAAAAATGGGTGTAAACAGTTACTAGCAGCCATTGTTCTTGAACTGGTTGGTACTAGTAGCCAGAAGTTGAAGTTCTTTCCGACTTTTTCCTGGGAGAGAAAAAGATACTACATTAATTGTGTGAGAGTTCACAAAAGGGAGAAATAATCCAATGGAAAAATACCCACCCGCTGGTGAGAGTTCACTGTTCACAAAAGGAAAAAAGAGTTGTTGAAGTGGACAAACTTTTCATCTAAACTGGAGTGGAGTTTGGTTTGGATTTTGCAGAGTTCCGTTATTTTTGGCAGGATTTTCCGTTAACCATTCTCCGTTTCTTTGAGAGGCAAATGTAAGAACATGACATGGCATGCTGTGGACCTTTGGATGAAATAGAGTTGATCCCAGCCATTCAATGGACCAGAATGGACATTAACATACTGGACTGGAGCCGAACCCCGAAAGAAGGAGAAGAAAAAGTTGCAGAAGAAAAGAAGACGAAGGAAGAAATGGAAAGGGTGCTCTTCTTTAATGCTTTCTGGAAAAGAATCCAAAGCAGGTGAAAGGGTTTTTTTTTTTTTTTTAAAGGAACAACTTTCGGTAGTGCTGCATTACCCAAGGAGGAAAATTATCCAGTATGGTTGGAACACTGCTCCAACAGGCCTAATTTAACTTTAGGTCCCTGCAGTTGTATTATTTCTCTTCTCAGTCCCCAAGTTTTGAGAAATATCCGATATTTGATCAGGTGGAGCTGCACCGTTATTGGGGAATCCGAATATGAATATGAATTCGAATATGAATCTGAATTCGTCAGTTGTTTGGACTGATACTTGCATGCGCCTCCGAGGCGCCTGGCTCAAATGAGATTGAGCATCTGAATATGAATTTGAATACGAATACGAATATGAATCTGGCTTGATATGAATCAAGCATCTGAATATGCATCTGAATCTGAATATGTTACCGAAGACTTGTCTGGATTTGTTTTGTAGAGAATTTGCTTTGTTTTGAAGAATTTGCTTTGTTATGAAGACGTCGTTGAAGATAGTTGGCTCGAATCATGTTACTGGATTCTTGCCAAGGTGGAGATTGTTGAAATTCCAGCCTTCCAGCAGGTGTTGGAACTCAGAAGAGGAACCCAGAGGGTTATGGGTGTTTTGCCAGAAACTTCCCAGAAGCTCCGACCAGCACGAGGAACTCGTGCCGCCGACCACCACCTTCCACGAACCAACACGAAGCCGCATGAAGACCACCGCGCAGCCATCACCGCCGTTGACCACCACACATGGTTGCTACGCATTTTGTACTCCTATAAATAGATAGCTTAGGATTTCGTTGTAATTGGGATCTGTGAGAGAGATCCAAATCTGGAGGTCTGAGGTATCTCAGAAACTGAATAAGAAATTGATTTGAATATGACTTAGAAGTGTGTGATTGTGTTTCTGGTACGTATTTGAAACTCACACTAACTACTAGGCTACTAGCTATTCGCAGGATCGAGTACCAGACACCATATTACAAATCCAAACTGCTTGATTCGTTCTGGTGTATTTTACAGTGATTCTCTGCCAATCTCAGAGATACCAACAGTTTTGTACAGTTTTCGGTCGTTTTTCCCAGTAATTTTGTACAGCTTCGGGTTGTTTTTCGTGCGTATTGGCGGCTGATTGATCAATATGATGGAGATTTATTTTATTTTTTTTTTGCATTCGTTAAATTTAATCTACTCTATCCTAAGGGACTTGGGGAGGGGGATGAGTGCTTACGGGAAACGAACTATGCCCAAGTGCATGAGTGTATAAAGGAGGCACCAACTGAACTCCACTCCGTTGTGCTGAAATGAATTTGAAGACCAAAAAATGCCTAAGCTTAGGACATGTCAACAGACCATTCCGAACTTTCTTTGACGAGTTCAATGAATTAAATTAAGATCTCTCTGATTCGATTCCATCATGTACGGTGTTCCACTTTCCCTTCTTAAAAAATAAGTACTTATTTTACATTTTCAAATTCAAATATAAAAAAAATGAAGAATAATTTTTTAATTTTTTTTTGCATCGTTTAAAAGATCTCAATGAGATCTATCAAACAATATCCATATTAGTAGAAAAATTATTTGCGTAAATATATAAATTTTAAGTTTGAAATTTTCTTCTTAAAAAATCAGTACTTAAGAATCTAAAACACATCCGCCTCAAGAGTCAAGAGTAGGACATGTCAACCATTCCAAAATTTCTTGGACTAGTTCCATAGTAAAGAAAGAAAACAAAATCTAAAATTTGATATCCTCAACATTGGTCCTAATAGCAAATTTTAGATGACTAACATATTAAAAACTCCAAGTTTTGTTAAATTATTTTAAAATTCAAGCATCTTTTTAGCAAGACAGAAAAATACACATATTTTTGTACCGGCCGATATTTCGATACAAGTTACTTATCAACCGGTATAAGCCAATACACTTCAGTATTGACCAGTACATGCATGCCGGTATTCTTGGTTGGTACGAAATACCTAAATATGTGTACCGTTTTATTGTCGGTACGACAGGTATTGACCGGAACTGTACGTGGTTAACAACATTGGCTAGAGTAGGACATGTCAAACCATTCCAAAATTTCTTGGACTAGTTCATAACCTACCCACCGTTAACCTGACCTCAAACCATGATTAGGTGTCATCATTAATGCTGTGTTTGGATGAATTTTTGAGAAATTATGTAGGGTTATGAGTGGAGAGAAAAATGAGAGTAATGATTGGAAAATAAATGTAATGATTGAAAAGAGATAAAGAGAGAAATGAGAATAATAATTGGAGATGTAAGTGAGTAATGATTGGAAGCAGAGGTAATGAGTGTTTTTTGAGTTGAGAATTTTTTTTCCAAAAAGCAATCCAAACAAAACATAAAATCTTCAAAAAAAAAGATCTTTGCATGTGGGTTTGACATGTTCAATTCCTGAAACAGTTTATGGGACGGGAAAATCTTTAGAGATTAAATTATTTGCACAGATGGTGTAAATATTTGTTTTCTTCAAATTTATTACATTACGTCAGTTGCCATGTTCTATTAATTGGGACCACTGTTTTGATGACATTGGGCAACGTAACATATATAATTTATTCTCAAATCTTTATGTATGGAGTTTCAGTAAATAAAGTTTACGGAGGCCAATTTCAGCCGTCCAAAAGTGTTTTGGACAATCCAGATGAAAGACAAACTATTAACGATAAGAGATATTTATTACCGGTCAAAGGTTAATTAAAAACATATTTCAACCATTGATTGCCGAAACGGAGGGATGAGATTGCGCTTTTTCCGTGAACAGCTTATTCACGGCTCTTCCGTGAATAAGTTTCTCTCGTATGGGACTTTTGACAATCACTAACTTATGAGTGGCGATGGCACAAATAAGAGCCATTCAAAAAATAGAAGGCACAAATAAGATGATTTGCTCGGCGAGTTCCAGAACCTTTGCCTTTACAATGTTCAAGATTATGATCCGAACTGTTCATGTCACACTTCTATCCCCATACTATTCTCATTTGCATCTATCTCGAAAACCACTTTGATCTGCAGAACCCGCCTAGTCGCAGGGGGAATTCCAGTCAACTACAATTTCCCCAACAGATTACTACATTATCTTTAGTCCTCACTCTTTCCCCTTAATAAACCGGAATCAAAATACCCCTAGCTCATTATCCGAAAACGTCGAGAAAATGTGCTCTTTCTTAGTAGAAAGTGTCGTGTTTCTTGGAATCAAAACAGTCATAACCCCACCCTCTGCTTCTGTCCCCAAACTAAACGGCGTTACATCGAGCACTAACAAGTCTTGCACCTTCTCATTCCCTTCGTGAATTAAAATCGTCCTCACTCAACCGCCCCCGTATTTGTTCATAATCGTCGTCTTATTCTTCACCCCTGTCGCCTCATCCTCCGCCATCACAATCAAAATCCCATGTGCATCTATCCCGAAAACCACTTTGATCTGCAAAACCCGCCTAGGCGCAAGGGGAATTCCAATCAACTCCAATTTCCCCAACAGATCATTATCCATAGTCCTCGTTCTTTTTCCCCTTCATAAACCTATTTCTCGTAATGTATTCACTGGTTCTTTGATGCCCGAAATATTTCTCTCCTTCCGCATTTTTGCAATCCCAGTTGTTTTGGTGGGTAGTCTCTCATCCGGTTATCGCGGGGTGATTGTGATAATAAGATGCCATGCTATTAGACTTATCATGCAAAAAAAAAAAAATCTTAAAAACAACCATTACGACTGTTAATTAAAGTATTAAAAGTTCCAAATCATCACTAATGAACTAAAAATAAGATTACGTACGGCAAGTCAAGTACCCCATCCATAAGCAAAAGTTAGTTACTGAGAAGAGCTTGCCCCAACGCGACCTTCCACCTGCATATATGCACACAAAACGGCCACCTCTAGCTGCTCAATCATCTTGGCTTGGTCATCTATCGATTTGGAGTATTTTTCAAACTTTCTATCATATGCACATATCTTCTCCTCTTGCCTCTGGCACAAGTCCTTCAAGGTCTCAACCTGATTCTCCTGTCTTTGGCACACATCCTTCAGTATCTCAACTTGATTCTTCAGAACACACACCTCTTCATATAATGGGGAAGCTAGTTACAACAGAAAATATAAAACATGCCGTACTCAGTTGGGTAATAAATTAAGAATCCAAGTTAATGGTATTTTCAGCTCGATTAGTGGCCCTCGTGTCAGTTAAATTTTAGCTTAATCAGATATTGGTCAGCATTTGATCTAAAAGTTAAATTTTTCAATCAAGAAATTTAAGAATTTCATAGGATTGGAACAGTAGTGAAAGTGTATAACTTTTTGGAACGGAGGAAGTATAAATGAACAGCAAAAAATAAAGGAGATATACCATAATTCTCGAACGCATTCCTCGCCTCCTCCATCTTGACTTGGTCATCTATCAATTTGGAGTATTTTTCAAACTTTCTATCATATGCACATATCTTCTCCTCTTGCCTCTGGCACAAGTCCTTCAAGGTCTCAACCTGATTCTCTTGTCTTTGGCCCACATCCTTCAGTATCTCAACTTGATTCTTCAGAACACGCACCTCTTCATAAAATGGGGAAGCTGGTTACAACAAAAAATATAAAACATGTCGTACTCAGTTGGGTAATAAATTAAGCATCCAAGATAATGTTATTTTCAGCTCGATTAGTGGCCCTTGTGTTAGTTAAATTTTAGCTTAATAGGATATTGGTCAGCATTTGATCTAAAAGTTAAATTTTTCAATCAAGAAATTTAAGAATTTCATAGGATTGGAACAGTAGTGAAAGTGTATAACTTTTTAGAACGGAGGAAGTATAAATGAACAGCAAAAAATAAAGGAGATATACCGTAATTCTTGAACGCATTCCTCTCCTCCTCCTTCCTCTTCAGCTCTAGCTGCTCAATCATCTTGACTTGGTCATCTATCAATTTGGAGTATTTTTCAAACTTTCTATCATATGCACATATCTTCTCCTCTTGCCTCTGGCACAAGTCCTTCAAGGTCTCAACCTGATTCTCCTGTCTTTGGCACACATCCACTTGATTCTTCAGAACACGCACCTCTTCATATAATGGGAAAGCAGGTTACAACAGAAAATATAAAACATGTCGTACTAAGTTGGGTAATAAATTAAGCATCTAAGATAATGTTATTTTCAGCTCGATTAGTGGCCCTTGTGTTAGTTAAATTTTAGCTTAATAGGATATTGGTCAGCATTTGATCTAAAAGTTAAATTTCTCAATCAAGAAATTTAAGAATTTCATAGGATTGGAACAGTAGTGAAAGTGTATAACTTTTTAGAATGGAGGAAGTATAAATGAACAGCAAAAAATAAAGGAGATATACCGTAATTCTTGAACGCATTCCTCTCCTCCTCCTTCCTCTTCAGCTCTAGCTGCTCAATCATCTTGACTTGGTCATCTATCAATTTGGAGTATTTTTCAAACTTTCTATCATATGCACATATCTTCTCCTCTTGCCTCAGGCACAAGTCCTTCAAGGTCTCAACCTGATTCTCCTGTCTTTGGCACACATCCACTTGATTCTTCAGAACACGCACCTCTTCATATAATGGGGAAGCAGGTTACAACAGAAAATATAAAACATGTCGTACTAAGTTGGGTAATAAATTAAGCATCTAAGATAATGTTATTTTCAGCTCGATTAGTGGCCCTCGTGTCAGTTAAATTTTAGCTTAATCGGATATTGGTTAGCATTTGATCTAAAAGTTAAATTTTTCAATCAAGAAATTTAAGAATTTCATAGGATTGGAACAGTAGTGAAAGTGTGTAACTTTTTGGAACGGAGGAAGTACAAATGAACAGCAAAAAATAAAGGAGATTTACCGTAATTCTCGAACGCATTCCTCGCCTCCACCTTCCTCTTCACCTCTTCGTCCTCCAACCTATACCTCTCCTCCTCCCTCACCATCTTCTCAATCTCCTCCTTACTTAACCACCCCTTATCGTTAATCGTAATCTCATTCTTCACCCCCGCCATCCCCTCCACCGCCGTCACGATCAAAATCCCATTCACATCTATGTCGAAAAGCACTTTGATCTGCGGCACCTGCCTCGGCGCAGGCTGAATTCCAGTCAACTTGAATTCCCTCAACAGATTATTATACCTAGTCCTCGTTCTTTCCCCTTCATAAACCTGAATCAAGACCTCCGACTGATTATCAGTAAACGTCGAGAGAATGCCCTCCTTCTTAGTTGGAATCGGCGTGTTTCTTGGGATCACAACACTCATAACCCCACCTTCCGTTCCGAACCCCAAACTAACCCGCGTTACATCGAGCAATAACAAGTCCTGCACCTTCTCATTCCCTTGGCCGTTTAAAATCGCCGCCTGTATCGCCGCCCCGTATGCCACAGCCTCATCTGGGTTAATACTTTTACATAGCACTTTCCCATTGAAAAAATCCTGCAGTAATTCTTGTATCTTCACAATCCGGGTGGACCCACCCACAAGGACAACCTCATGAACCGAACTCTTATCGATTCTCCCATCGTGAAGGCATCTCTCGACAGGCTCCATGCACTTTCTAAACAAATCCATGTTCAGTTCCTCGAACTTCGCCCGAGTAATCGTGGGGTAAAAATCGATTCCTTCGTATAACGAATCGAGCTCCATCGTCGTCTGAGTAGCCGACGATAGAGTCCGTTTCGCTCTCTCACAAGCGTTTCTCAACCGCATCAACGCCCTCGCGTTTCCGCTCATATCCTTCTTGTGCTTCCGTTGAAACTCCGCCACGAAATGGTTCACCATTACGTTATCGAAATCCTCCCCACCCAAGTGGGTATCCCCCGCATTAGCTTTCACAGCCAAAATCCCCTCTTCCATTGTTAAAATCGAAACATCAAAAGCCCCTGCACCCAAGTCAAAAATCAGCACGCTCTGCTCCCCTTTTCTTGAACCCTTCGTGTCCAACCCGTACGCCATCGCTGCCGCGGCCGACTCGCTAATAATCCTCATGATATTCATACCCGCAATTGCTCCGGCGTCCTTCGTCGCTTGCCGCTGTGAACTATTGAAATATGCTGGGACCGTAATCACGGCATCTTTCACAGGTTGCCCCAGAAAATTCTCCGCCGTTTCCCTCATCTTCCCCAAGACCATGCTCGATATCTGTTCGGTGGAGAATTGCTTCTCTTCGCCCTTGAAGTTCACGACGATCATGGGTTCGTCGCCAGGACCCGGAGTTACTTTGTAGGGCAAAAGTTTGATGTCGGATTGGACGGAGGGGTCGGAGAATCGGCGGCCAATGAGGCGTTTGACGTTGAAAACTGTGTTTTGTGGGTTCATGGCGACTTGGTTTTTGGCGGCGTCGCCAATTACGCGCTCGGTGTCGGTGAAGGCGACGTAGGAAGGGGTGGTCCGATTGCCTTGGTCGTTCGGGATAATTTCGACTCGGTCGTTTTGCCACACCCCGACGCAGCTATACTTCGTGCCGAGGTCGATTCCGATTGCCTTATTACTAGTAGCCATTGTTGTTTTTGAAATGGGACTACTAGTAGCCATTGTTTTGGAAATGGAACTACTAGTACCCATTGTTTTGGAAATGGAACTACTAGTACCTGTTTTTGAAATGGAATGGAACTGCCACTAATCGTTTGGGCTTTTTTTGATAGGGAGTGAGAGAATGTAAAATGTTTGTCTTGGGAAGTGTCAAAATTAAAGAGGCAGATTTTGGTGTTCTCTTCATCGGAGAAAACAGAAGAACATTTTTCTTATATATATAGAAATGTTACATAATTGATTGTCTAAACTAAAGGACAAGAATCATGGAAAAAATACAAGGAAAGCTAAGCTAAAGACTTGGGCTATCTAGCTGGGAAACAAAGCAAAAGTATTCTCCATTAGCTGTAAAGTGGGAAACAAAGCAAAAGTATTTTCCATTACAAGAAGGAATCCCATATAGCTAAGGTTCGTTTACCTTTGATCAAAGTATCATGATACTGTTACCCTAAAGATCAGCTTATATAAGTACATTTGCAAAAGCAAGGGTTATTTCATATAGGGTAGCGATAATGCCAAACTGTTTTTTTTTGTGCCAAAACTCCCGTGCATAATAGTCTTGTATATTACACATGGTATAAGCCTTTTGTGCACTTGAGTTTTGGCACTAGCAAAAACAATTTTGGCATTATCATTTCTGTTCTTATAATTCCAAATTGTAGGAAAACCTACATATCCCGTATGCGAGTTAACAATATTTTTATAAGCTCAGAACTAGGACAAACACTCTCACATACGAGAAATTTTTCAATGCTGAGTGGGTACCACGTGGTGCACGCTCGGCACATCCGAGCCGTCCGATGCGATTTTGAACGGCTCAGATTTGGAGAGAGAGAGAGGAGGGGAGAGAGGAGAGGGAAAGATTGAATCTGAGCTGTCCAAGGAGTGCTGAGCGAACACCACGTAGGATATATCCACCCGGCACTGAAAAATTTCTCCTCACATTAGCTCAAGAGCAAAGGCAAGGCTACCGTAGCATGAATCTCAACAAACATTTCACAAATATTCTAGCTTGATCCATAATATTTCAACCAATTGAATCACAGTTCATAAAAAGTACATATTTGCTAGACGTAAACAAAACATTTTAGTTCCAATTTATATATATAGTTTAAATACTCACCTTGAACAACTACGGAACTCATCTAGCAGATTTGAAGTGGGTGGAAACCTCTGTGGACCTAGCACGAATCACAAAATGATGCAAATGAATATTTGAAATCCATCACAAATTCTATGCATGAAAATGCATACTAGAGATTAAATTTCGTTCATAAATATATACTTTCAACAGTAACCAAAAATGTATATATAAAAGCAGCCGAAACTTAATGAAAAAGAAACCAACTGATTAGTTTCAGAGTATGATTAATTTTTCGTGAGATGGTAGATGTAGCACCCATAAAAGAGAAGTTCCGTAGACCAAGAGATGTAGTAGTTAAGAGAGCGGATAAGATAGCTTTGGGTAGCAATGCTACGGGGAGGGGTAGACCTAAATTGACATTAGATTCTGTAGTGCGCAAAAATATGAGTATAGTAGGTTTGTGTGAATAAGTGGCCCTTGACAGAGCTCAATGGAGGAAAAGGATTCATGTAGCCGACCCCAAGTGATTGGGACATAATGCTCGGTTTGGTTCTCTGCTTCCTGTGTTTCTCTCTGTTCGTTCTCTTATCAGCATCATATAGCTTGTATTACTTCTACTTCTAAGGAATAGAAGAAACAATTAACAAGTCACATGGCATTCATGTGCATTTTGTTTTTGCGAGATGCATAATTCAGGTCTTACAGCGTCATATAGCTTTTGAGTTTCTCAATCTCTCTTTGTTGCGCGTCTAGTACTTTCTGATCCTCCCTGCATCGTCTCTCATGCTCCTCCCGTTCTCTCCGTCGCTCCTCCTGCTCCCTCTTTCGCTCCTCTCGAAGTAGCTCCAGCTCATGTTGAACTTTTTCTAGCTCTTCCTCACGTGCTAACTCAGCAATAGATCAGCCATAATAGGAAGAGGGCCTCTGATCGTCCACAAATAATTAATCCTCGTCACCCATGCATAATGTGAGTGTGGGTGTGTTAGTGTTTACATATGTGGTGATGCAATTTTCGGATTCTCATATGTCGACTTCAACCAAAAATAAAAAGCACAAATTCCATGCATGAAAATGTACGAGATGCATAATTCGGGTCTCACAACATCATATAGCTTTCAATTTTCTCAATCTCTCTTTTTTGTGTATCTAGTACTTTATGATCCTCCCTATGTCGTCTCTCCTCCTCCTCCCGCTCTCTCTGTCTCTCCTCCCGCTCCCTCTGTTGCTCCTCTCGAAGTAGCTCCACCTCAGGTTGAAGTTTTTTTTAGCTCCGACCTAGCATGAGTCACAACATGATGCAAATGAATATTTGAAATCCATCGTAAATTCTATACGTAGAAATGAATACTACTGATGAAATTTGAATTATAACTTTATTTTTTAACCATAACCCAAATGAGCGCATGATAAAATAATTTCATATCAACAACATCATGAACTAATTGCACAATTCCAACCTCGGCAGGGATGTGTACCTGCATCTCTTGGCTCTTAGCCTAAATATTTACATTAACAGCTCTAGCTGTAAGGATCGGCCCCTTATGAATACACCTAACATCAGTGTCACCAAACACCTCCCAAACAAAACATCTACAGGGCTTCCAAGTTCCAAGGGTACTTCACCAAGACAGTAGCACAATTCTCATTAGCAGAAGCCATTTCCACAGAATCAGGAAGAATTGAGTCCATCTCCACCTCCACACAAATATTAGCATAGCTCAACCTTTGACTCTTTTCTGTCAACACATCAGCATATATAAATGCCTTTCACAAGCACTCACGATATAACTAAGACCCCATTCATTCCAGAACTCCGATGATGCATTGTAAAAATGAGCCTCTTCTTTTGTTGTTCAATTTTTTATTTTTATTTTTTGTAAAAATGAGCCCAAATAGGTATCTTACTAAGTTTTGTTCTTTAAAATGTTGCACTTGAGGTTTCCATTGTTGAAGAAGCACCATGACTTCCCCAGCAATATGCCAGGCCCAGCTTCAATAATCTTCCTATTAGCCCCTTCCTCATAAGTCGTAAAACTTGAAGAAGATCAAACCATTCTCATTTGAAAGGACCTCACAGAGACCAAACCTCTTCTAAATTTTAGTGACAATATTCTTCACAACCACGAAGGGCACATCATTATCAAGAAAATAACCCACATTGCATATATAATATATCGAATTTAACTTACTAATTATTCTAACCTTTTTTATTGCTTTGTTTTCCAAGTCAAAGAACAAATTACACAAGAGCCAAAGGCTAAGCCACTCTCATAGAATCTCTGGGTGACTTTTTGGTTTGGATTTGATTTTTATAAGGGTAGCTGGGTAAGATAGAATATGTACATATAATACTCTACGAACATGACTAGAGTAAAAAAGGAAAAAACATAAAAAAGAAAAGAAAAGAAAAGAAATCTCACCTCTAAAGAATGAAAGAAACCATTATGAGTCACAAAATGGACAATAATGCATGATAATGCAGGAAATGGATAATTCGGTTCTTACTGCATCATAAAGCTTTTGAGTTCATCGATCTCTTTTTGGTGTGCATCTCGTAGTATCTGCTCCTCTTTGCGTCGTCTCTCCTCCTCCTCCTCCCACTCTCTCCGTCTCTCCTCCAAAAGTAGCTTTAGCTCCTCATGCTCTATTTGTCGCTCCTTCCGAAGTAACTCCAGCTCATGTTGAACTTTTTTCAGCTCTTCCTCACGTGTTAACTCAACAATAGATCTGCCATAATAGGAAGAGGGCCTCTGAATTCTGATTGTCCACAAATAATTAATCCTCGTCACCCATGCATAATGTGAGTGTGGGTGTGTAAGTGTTCACATATGTGGTGATGCAATTTTTGGATTCTCATATGTCGACATCAACCATAAATAACAAGCACAAATTCTATGCTTGAAAATGTACGAGATGCATAATTTGGGTCTCACAGCATCATATAGGTTTTGAGTTTCTCAATCTCTCTTTTTTGTGTCTCTAGTACTTTCTGATCCTCCCTGCGTCGTCTCTTCTCCTCCTTCCGCTCTCTCCGTCGCTCCTCCTGCTCCCTCTGTCGCTCCTCTCGAAGTAGCTCTACCTCAGGTTGAAGTTTTTTTAGCTCCGACCTAGCATGAGTCACAACATGATGCAAATGAATACTTGAAATCCATCATAAATTATATGCATAGAAATGCATACTAGTGATTAAATTTGAATTATAACTCAATCTTTTAACCATAACCCAAATAAGCGAATGATAAAATAACTTGAACCATAGTTTTCATAGTATAAAATTGGTAAATCCAGTAAGAAGAGCAATTCGGCACTTAAGTTCAATTTTTACCATCCTTGACCAAAACTCAGCACCTTAATTACTCAACTTTGCCACAATGGAATTTTCTCTCTCAATACTCTTATTAGAAAGTCCACCACCACCACCCCTACTTCAGCCTTTTGCCTTTTATTAGCTACTGAAACTGCTGCAGAGGCAACTTGGGTTATGTTAGCATGGCAAGCATTAGCTAAAGGATCATCATCAACATGAGAAGCTGCAGCTAGAGTACTCACAGAGCACTCACACTCATCCTCAGACTCTAGCTGACTTATGTTTCCATCCCGTCCACTTTGAACATTTATGTTTTCATTCTCACTCTTTTTTAATCCCAAGAGTGCCTTTATATAACATATTGGGTATTATGTATATAGCACAGAAATTTGGGATGAAAACTTAACACCACCAATCCCACCCAAGAAATTGTAACCATCGTTTGACCCAATTTCAAAACATTTCCATATATAATAGTTTCCAACACCCATAAATCTCGGTAAAAGATTTCATCCCAATCTCCCACCCCAAACCGAAAACCCATATCCCACTTTTGAATCTCCAACCGTGCAGATGATGAAGAAAACATTCTAAAATCGAACCCATTACTCCATTTCCAGTTGTGAAGCTTTGTGACTGTGGAGAAGAAGAAGATTCCTAAATCGCGTCAACCCGTAAGTTCGTGAACCTAACCTATTTCCTTTTGATTTTGTGGTTTATTTGATTGAGGTATGTAATCGATGGGTTCATGCAGTACCTATATGTGATGGATGGAGATTTTCATGGTGTCTTTGTGATGGAGATTTTCCTAGTGTCTTTGTCGTGCCTAATCCCACCATCACTCCATTCTATTCATCCACTCATCTCCTGGGGATGCTATGGATTGCCTTTAAAAATAAGTGGTGGTCCAAAAAAAGCTTCTCGGTGTGGCGATCTTGCCGGCAGTGAAGTGCTTCTCGGTGAAAAGGCTCCCATTGTAGTGGTCCCATCTCTCTCTCTCTCTCTCTCTCTCTCTCTCTCTCTCTCTCTCTCTCTCTCTCTCTCTCTCTCTCTTCTTTTGTTTTTGGTTATTTCATATTTGTAAAGTTTGTGTTGCCAAGATACGAGATGTTTCTGGAACGATTATATACATCGTTGAATTGTATGTTTATGTTCTTGCAAATGGCGGTGGTTTGTTTTTTGTGGTGGTTTATTTTACTATATTTATTTCTTTTCGTTTATGGTAACAACAACAATTGTTATGGTAATTTTGCAAAAATAACCCCATGAAAAACATGATCGATTTGAATATGCACCAAATTCAGAAATATTTTTCATGGTAATATTGCAAAAATATTGAATGATACATGTTTCAACTTTAATCTACCATGAATGCTGAACAAATTAACTTTTCATTTGTTAACTTACCATGAAATTCAAATAAACTAACCATGAAACCTGTTTTTATGGAATAAATAAAGTTGGAGGGCTTCAATTTTACATTACATATTGACTTGTGACTTCCAAGTGTATATCCACCATGGCGGACTTCCAAGTTTAGATTTTCCATTCATGCTATAATATGTGAAATTAACTATGAAATTTAAGTAAATTAACCATGAAACACTGTTTGAACATGAAATCCACCATGATTGCCGAACACTTCACCAATCATGGTGTGATCAACTTACCATGAAATTCAAGAAAATTAATTTTGATTCCTAAGCACCTTACTAGTAACATGTGAAACTTACCATTAAATTCAAGTATTTTAACAATGAAATCAGTTTGAACTTGATAAATCTACCATGATTTCTTAACTCTATACCAATCATGGTGTAAACTTACCATGAAATCTAAGTTAATTAACCATGATTTCTGAACACTTTATCAATAATATGTGAACGTATTGCATGTATATACTCGTTTGAAAATAAATTTTCATTTGAACACATTGGAAATGGAGTTAGTGGGATTGGTATCTACCCCAAGTATGTTTTAAAGTTACTAATAAGCCTTTAATGTATCCGTAATTGATGGGTGTTAATCCATATCAAATCCCACTAATGTAGGTATAATATACGGGCCTATATGTATGGATATTTAATGAATCCCACTAATGTAGGTATAATATACAGGCATATATGTATGGATATGTATGCATATCTCATTAAAGGGCAAAAGAGGGAATCACACACTAAGAGGATGAGAACATAAGTATAAAAAGTGGGCGGGATGATTTCGTACGTGGGATAGATAAAGAGGATGGATATTTAAAAATTCCACATATTATTGGAGCCAATAGTTAATGAGAAAAAGACAACAACTGTAATACCAAGTTAACTTACCCCCGCTCCTCCTGCTCCTCTTGCGCTCTCTTTTGCTCCTTCAAAAGTAGCCCCACCGTCTCCCGAAGTCGCTCCAGCTCCACCTGCTCTCTCTGTTGCTCCTCCCGAAGTAGCTTCATCTCATATTGAACTTTTCTTAGCTCCTCATCTGCCATAATAGGAAGAGGGCCTCCGGTCATATATATATAATCCTGCACAGTGCAGTGTGTGGGACACACCTACATTGTGAGTGTAAGTGTTTATGTCTATGGATGTGGTGATAGAATTTTTGGATTCCCGTAGTCGACTTAATTCAACCAAAAAAAGAAGAAAGCACCTGCAGTTAGAATCGATAGAATATCGTAATAATACACCTATTTCTCTTAACAGCACCAAACTAGCAAGTTAGCTTGTGACCTGAGGCAATTGCTTGCGAGTAGTGGGCAGAACAAGGTGTAAAATTATTGATGGGGACATTTAGGTCTTATTTGCATGATTGTTCATCTTTTTTGGCTCATTGGACAAATATCTAGGGGACCAAATTGACAACTCGCTAATATTTTGGGGGCCAAAAAGTTAAATAAGCCCTACTTTTCCGTTAAAAATTTCGATGCCGTTAACAATCGGACCAAATGAGTTGCAATCAGGAAGTTGAGAGATGAAATATGCAATTTCAAGGGCCAAGTAGACAAAATGTGTATAGTTTAGGGGATACCAGCATAAAAAACTCGGTTGGTATTATGTTTTTTTTTTTTTGTTGAAATGGGTTGGTATTAACCGTATTATGTTAAAGTGTAGGTATAACTTGATCAAGGACGAAATAAACTCCGGAGTGTACTTTTAGATGGTGGGAAGATAATCAGAAGAGTTCGATCATGGGTGCCTTCAAAGGCGTTGGGAGGGTTTCAGGCTAAATCTTTTAATCCTATTCATCATCGGATGAAACAATTAAGCAAATGAACAGATTAATTAATTAGCTCCATATATATTGTTCATTTGGCTTTTTAAGTTTAATTATGTTGTAGTAATCTCTAAGGTTTCAAGAACTGAGGTTAGAGTAGCTCATGCTCTTGGCCAAATCTATAATCGCTCATGTTTAGTAATATTAATCTTATGTTTGTGGTTTGATAAAAAATAAATAAAAAAACTTACCTGCCTGCAAGTGGTTATACCTCTCCCTTGCGTTCCTCGCCTCCACGTCCCTCTCCGTGTCTCTCTCCATCTTCTCAATCTCCTCCTTACTCAACCTCCCTGTATCAGTCGTAATCGTCATCTCATTCTTCACCCCCGTCGTCTCCTCCTCGGCCATCACAATCAAAACCCCATCTGTATCTATCCTGAAAACCACTTTGATCTGCAGAACCCACCTAGGCGCAGGGGGAATTCCAGTTAACTCCAATTTCCCCAATAGATTATTATCCTTAGCCCTCCTCCTTTCCCCTTCATAAACCTGAATCAAAACCCCTAGCTCATTATCCGAAAACGACGAGAAAATATGCTCTTTCTTATTTGGAATCGCCGTGTTTCTTGGAATCACAACACTCATAAACCCACCCTCCACTTCTAACCCCAAACTAAACGGCGTTACGTCGAGCACCAACAAGTCTTGCACCTTCTCATTCCCTTCGCCGTTTATAATTGCCGCCTGTACCGCAGCCCCGTATGCCACGGCCTCATCTGGGTTAATACTCTTACAAAGCTCTTTCCCATTGAAAAATTCCTGCAGTAATTGTTGTATCTTCGGAATCCGGGTGGACCCACCCACAAGGACAACATCGTGAACCAAACTCTTATCGATTTTCGCATCGCGAAGGCATTTCTCGACCGGCTCCATACACTTTCTAAACAAACCCATGTTCAATTCCTCGAACCTTGCGCGAGTAATTTTTGGGTAAAAATCGATCCCTTCGTGTAACGAATCCAGCTCTATTGTCGTCTGAGTAGCCGACGACAGATTCCGTTTCGCTCTCTCACAAGCGGTTCTGATCAACCGCATCAACGCCCTCGCGTTTCCGCTCATATCCTTCTTGTACCTTCTCTGGAACTCTGCCACGAAATGATTCACCAATCTGCTATCGAAATCCACCCCACCCAAGTGGGTATTTCCTGCCATAGTTTTCACTTCAAAAATCCCCTCTTCGATAGTCAAAATCGAAACATCAGTACTCCCTCCACCCAAGTCAAAAATCAGTACATTCTGCTCCCCTTTTCTTGAACCCTTGTACAAGCCGTACGCAAGCGCAGCCGCAGTCGGCTCGTTAATAATCCTCTTGACATTCATACCTGACATCGCTCCTGCGTTCTTCGTCGCCTGCCTCTGTGCGGCGTTGAAATATGCTGGGACCGTAATCACGGCGTCTTTCACCGATTGCCCCAGATAATTCTCCGCCGTTTCCCTCATCTTCACCAAGACCATGCTCGATATCTGTTCGGCGGAGAATTTCTTCTCTTCGCCTTTGAAGTTGACGACGATCATGGGTTTGTCGCCAGGACCCGGAGTAACTTTGAAGGGCCAGAGTTTGATGTCGGATTGGACGGAGGGGTCGGAGAACCGCCGGCCGATGAGGCGTTTGACGTTGAAAACTGTGTTTTGTGGGTTCATGGCGACTTGGTTTCTGGCCGAGTCGCCAACCAGGCGCTCGGTGTCGGTGAAGGCGACGTAGGAAGGGGTGGTCCGATTGCCTTGGTCGTTCGGGATAATTTCGACTCGGTCGTTTTGCCACACCCCGACGCAGCTGTACTTCGTGCCGAGGTCGATTCCGATTGCCTTATTACTAGTAGCCATTGTTGTTTTTGGAATGGGACTACTAGTAGCCACTGTATTGGAAATGGAACTACTAGTACCTGTTTTTGAAATGGAATGGAACTGCTACTACTCGTTTGGGCTTTTTTTGATAGGGAGTGAGAGAATGTAAGGGCTATGTTTGGTAACACTGTCACTTTTTTGTTTCCTGTTTTCTATTTGCTGAAATCAGTTTTTACTTTTCCTAAAAAAAAGTGAAAATAGAAAACATGTTTGTGTTAAACTGTCTTTTTTAAAAAATCAATTTCTGAAACTAGTTTTTACTTTTTCTAAAATGGTCTTTCTTGCAATTTCTCCACTAGTTCTCAAACTATACAGAGGAGAGAGAGAGAGAGAGAGAATCATCCAAGCCCTTGCAATCATGTTAGAAACAAATTCCATACTTGATATTCTGAAAGAAAGGGTCGGGTGGATAGATCAGGCATAGTCGGCTTAGAGAGGAAGCCGAAGAAGTCGTTGCTTTTGGCCCCCGACTTTTTAGCCCGAAGAGGGCTCCAAAAAATACAGTTTTTTAGTTTTAAATAATAAGAAGTTTCAATTGCCTTGCTTTGAGTAACATCTTTTTGGTCATGTGGCAGCTTAGGCTATTTGAATGCTTTAAAAACTGGGTTCGAATCTCCACCCCTTAGTTTTCCTCAACATTTTGCAAAATTTTGTTCAAAGATGAGGAGATAAATGGCCCCCCTATTGCAACTTTCGTTTCGGGCCCAAATATCTTTGAGCCGGCACTGAGTCCAGGTGATTGGGTTCTTCTTTCCTAGGCCGAAGTTATAGTGTCAACTTTCATAAAATGATGGCTTCATAAGCTCCACATATCCCTTCCGGCCTCCTCTCATCTCTAAGTTAAGAGAGTATATATATATATATATAGAGGTGAAATACATGTGAAATTTTCTAATTCCAAAGTCGGTCCTTTATTGACTATAAGGTTTTTCTCATTCGATAAGTATCTTTTATTGACTATAAGAGGGAGGGAGGGAGCGAGAGAGAGAGAGAGAGTATCTTCAATGGCCTGGGTTTGAGAGAGAGGAAGAGGAAATGAAAAAAGACCTCCAAGGAATTGTAGCGGAGTAGCCTGTTTTTTGTTTCTGAAAATAGTGAAAGTTGAGTTTTGTTACTTCCTCAAATTATGAAAATAGCGAAAGTGATTTCCAGAATTTGAAAGTGAAAGTAGTGCACCAAACAAACTTTCAAAGTTAACTTTTGAAAATTCTGAAAATGAAAACAGAAAACAGAAAATAGAATGACTACCAAACATGACCAAAATGTTTGTCTTGTGAAGTGTCAAAAATTAAAGAGGCAGATTTTGGTGTTCTCCTCGTCGGAGAAAACAGAAGAACGTTTTTCATATACATAGAGATGTTACATACTTCCTCCGTCCCATTTTTATTGTCCATTTTCGTTTTTCGTGTCGTTCTTTCAACGCTTATATATTCCAATATGAATCTCCAAAGCTATGCAATATGGATCTTGTTTGATAGTTCTCGATTAGATCTATAATACAAAAATTTTAAATTTATGAAAAACATTGTAGATTGAGAGATATAAGTGTTGAAAGAACGACACGAAAAACGAAAATGAACAATAAAAATGAGACGGATGGAGTAATTGATTGCCTAAACTAAAGGACAAGAGTCATGGAAAAAATACAAGGAAAGCTAAGCTAAAGACTTGGGCTATCTAGCTGTAAAGTGGGAAACTAAGCAAAAGTATTCTCCATTAGCTGTAAAGTGGGAAACAAAGCAAAAGTATTCTCCATTACAAGAAGGAATCCCGGGAAATTATTTTCCATTAACACTCCCCCTTAAGTTGGAGCGTGTATGTGAATAACGCCTAGCTTGCGAATCAGGACATGAAAAGGATCCTTGCCAAGAGGTTTAGTGAAAATGTCAGCCAGTTGAGCGGAAGAAGGTATGTAGCGAGGTGCGATGAGATTGGACTGAATTTTTTCGCGAACAAAATGGCAATCGATCTCAATGTGCTTGGTACGCTCGTGGAACATTGGATTGTTGGCAATATGCAACGCAGCTTGATTATCCCAATACACAGTAATAGGAGCAGGCTGTGGAACTTCAAGATCCAAAAATAAGCTTTTCAACCATTGTAATTCAGAAGTTAAAGTTGCGATGGCTCTATATTCAGCTTCAACGGAAGAGCGAGAAATAGTAACTTGCTTCTTAGTTTTCCATGAAAGGATATTAGAGCCAAGAAAAGTGCAATAACCAGTGGTGGAGCGACGAGTTTCGGGACAACCAACCCAGTCAGAATCACAATAGCCTCGTAAGTCAAGAGAACTATAAGAGGAGAGAAAAATTCCTTTACCAATAGAACCTTTCAAATAACGGACTAATCGATAAGCAGCATCCATATGAGCACTACGCGGAGAGTGCATGAATTGACTGAGGATATTTACCACATAGTTGATGTCGAGCCGCGTGACAGTGAGGTAAATGTGGCGACCCACGAGACGGCGGAAAGAAGTAGGGTCAGGCAATAAAGTACCATCCGTAGCGGATAAGCGCAAATGTTGCTCCATGGGAAAAAGGGAAACGCGACCTCCAATTAAGCCAGTGTCTGAAAGAATATCATGGATATATTTGTGCTGGGAAAGAAAAATCCCTTTGTGGGATCGAGCCACCTCAATACCAAGAAAATATTTCAATTTGCCTAGATCCTTGATGGAAAAATGGCGTTGGAGGAAATGCTTTATACGTTGAATGCCCAACTCATCATTGCCTGAAATAATTATGTCATCAACATATGCCAAAACAAATAACTGAGAATCACCTCGTTTGATAGTGAACAGAGAATAGTCGACCTTAGATTGAGTGAAACCACTATCCAATAAGGCGGATGAAAATTTAGCAAACCATTGTCTGGAGGCCTATTTTAAACCATAAATGGATTTGTTTAAACGGCAAACTCTTGTCTCCCTCTTTCGAGCAAAACCAAGTGGTAGTGTCATATAAACTTCCTCCTCTAAGTCACCCTGCAGGAAGGCATTATTAACATCCATTTGATAGAGGGGCCACCCTTTAATGGCGGCAAGGGAAAGAAGGGCACGAACTGTGACGTGCTTAGCGATAGGAGCAAATGTATCATGGTAATCCAATCCTTCAACTTGAGTGAAACGTTTAGCCACCAAACGGGTTTTGTAGCCACAATTCCCATTACCCATACCCCTCCAGAGAACACTCCCACATCCAGCCCCACTCCAATTGAACCAATATCATCTGACCTAATAACACCAACAGAAGTTTCAGAACCCACTATTCCAGTGCTGCCCGCCACCGTTAGAGGCAGATTTTGGTGTTCTCCTCATTGGAGAAAACAGAAGAACCTTTTTCATATATATAGAGATGTTACATAATTGTTTGCCTAAACTAAAGGACAAGAATCATGGAAAAAATACAAGGAAAGCTAAGTTAAAGACTAGGACTATCTAGCTGTAAAGTGGGAAACAAAGCAAAAGTATTCTTCATTACAAGAAGGAATCCCGGGAAATTATTCTCCATTAACAGGAAGTAATCCGAGGAAGGTGACGTTTGGAAGGTGAGTATGCATAGGAAACTGGAAAGAGAATTCGACAAACACCGACAGATTAGAGGAAAAGCCACCGGTTGAGGGAGACGTACCAGAGTTTCTTGAACCAGTTCAATGAATGCCATAATGTCCTTACTCCTTACCATTCCAATATTTCTTGGACTAGTTCCATGAATTAATTAAGATCTTCTGATGTCCAAAAATGGCTAGACTCACAAGTGTTAAAGTTCTCAATTCCGTATCAGTAAGAGTATCGTTTTCCAACAGACTGATGTATATTTCGTTACCGTTCCGAATTAAGAGCATCCACAATAAAATAATCAAAAGTTGTCATATCATCTTTTGGTTATCCATTTAAAATGTTCCTAGCAATGTTGATGTCCTGTCATATGACATAATCAAAATTAAATAATCAAAACTTGCCACATCACCTTTTCAACTTTGAAAAATCTAAAAATTGTCACCATATAAAACAATTTTAAAAAAAATAGTTTTCAAACTAATAAAAATAGATTATTAGAAATAGAAAATAATTTTTTTTGTAATGATAGGTGTATTTGATTGAGAAAAATATGAGGACCACTAAATTTGGTTATTGGTAAGAGCATCCCCATTGTAATAAGCAAATGAGTGTGGATAAACAAATTTAACAACAGTACTCAAAAAACACCCCATATTGTAATAAGCAAAGTTACAAGTCTTTTAGCAAATAATCAAATTCCACTCATTCCATAACCAAATTTAACAACTTTTATCAATAACCAAAACTCAATAACTCAAAAACACACCACATTGGAATCGTCTCATCGAGACGAATAATTTGGTGTGGTCGGGTGCGTGATTGGAACTCGTTTGCGATTGGACAAATGTGCATTGTGTATTGTTGGTTTTTTTTTTGTTAGAGATGCAAAAATAATCAATGTGGATGTAGAGGTTGTTAAGTTTGATTATGGACTAAATGGATAATCAAATGCTGACGTGGCACATTTTGGTTATTAATTTTGATTATTACCATTGCAGATCGATGCTCTAAAAGGTTACTAGTTTTGATTATCCAAATGCCAAAATTTGATGAATTGCTAAGAGTTTGTTAAGTTTAATTATGTCACTGTGAGCACTTTTTTAAGGAAACATTGCTAACTTTAGCAACCTTATGATTTTGGTTATTCCATTCTGTATGCTCTGAACGCAACATATATTTTGGATATTTTTAAGGAGGTGTTGAAGCCAAGACAAAAAAATTTAATGCCACAACAATATGTATTTCTGGACATTGTACCCTCAACATTTCTCTCTCGAGTAAAGTTTTCAGATTTCTTCCAATTTTAATCTTTGCTGAGTACTGACCCACTGCTATTTTTTGATCACATCTACCTCCCACTGCTGTAAACTATTTCTATAGTTCGTCGCGGTGGCCAGAGCTCCGGCGGTGGTGGTTCGGCTGCCTTCTCTCTCTCTCTCTCCATATGATGTGTATGGATTCGTAATATTGTTCTTAACTTGTTAAAGATACACAATGGGTGTTTACGAAAAGTTATTTTGACAGATTTTTAGATTCTAACTTTTAAAAATTAGTTCAGAATATTTGGCAAAAATAAGTTCCACAAAACTGATTTTTAGAATTTACAACTTCTGAGAACCTGAAAAAAGAAATAAATTCTCAAAATTTTGAAACTGTGTTTGGTAGCTTTTAAGATTTTGCAACACAAATTTCAGAAAATGAAAGAAATTCTCATAATCTCGCAACTGCAATAAACATGTTTTAACTTTTACTAAAATCCGGAATCTAAAATCTATAACAGAATCTAAAGCTAAAGTTTAAAATTTGTATTCCCAGTTATCGCAAACCAGCCCAATAATAATAATAATAAAAGAAATCGGATTTGTAAATACTGGAAGGTACCGGTCAATACCCAAAGGTACTGGACAATACCAGACTACTTATAAATTTTGTTTTTCTTCAAGTACCGGACAGTAACGAACAAATACCGGATTACTTTTTATATTCATTTTTAATAGATGTGTATATTATACTACTAATGAATTCTTTTACGAGAGAAAAAAATACTAATATCAATAAATTCGAAATGGAACCCAGTATCTCACCGGTACCAGTACGTACCATACTAGTAAAAAACCAATATTCTAGCCGGTACGGTATTCAGAATCTTGGCACACAAGTGAACTCATCCTTCAAATTTTTGTAGAAAATTTAGCTAAGTACAATTTTGGAGCTAGGCCCAAAACTGGACCAAAGTGAACACCCAAAACCTGGACAGAGCTCTGTCACGTATAGGGCTGTCAACGAACCGAGCATCTCGTGAGCTCGGCTTGTTAACGCTCAACTCGGTTCTACTTGTTTACAAACAAGTTGAGTTCGAGCTCGATTTTAGGATCAAGCGCTTACTATCTTACCAAAACCCGCAGGTAGTGGTAAATGCGCAACTGTATTTCCTTATACTAAAGCGTAGCAAGCCCCAAGTGCCACAGTTCGACCCGTATGGGCAGGATGCTAGCCCGCGACCAACAATCCCGCTAGTAGCATGCCATCCAGGGAGTCGAACCTACGACCTTGGCTCTGATACCAATTATTAGGATCAAGCGTTTACCATCTTACCAATACCCGCAGATAGTGGTAAATGCGCAACTCTATTTCCTTATACTAAAGCGTAGCAGGCCCCAAGCGCCACAGTTCGACCGGCGTGGGCAAGATGCTCGTCTCCGACCAACACTCGAGTTTTCGACTTGTTTAGTAAGCGAGCTGAGCTCCGCTCGACTCGTCAAGAGAGGCTCCACTCGATTGAAGATGCTCATTTAGTAAATTACTAAGCTCAGCTCGTTCGGTTCAAGCTCAAGTTTATTTTTCGTTTAGTAAACGAGTTGAGCTCCAGCTCGGCTCATTTACAGTCCAACTCCCACACTCTACCTATCAAAAAAAGCCCAACTACTCTCTCTCCCTCTCTAGGAAAACTCGAACTGCCTGCAATACAGTGGTGGCTACTAGAGCCAATCCAAAACAAAAAAACACAATGGCAGCAAGTAACAAGGCAATCGGAATCAACCTCGGCACGAAGTACAGCTGCGTCGGGGTGTGGCAAAACGACCGAGTTGAAATCATCCCAAACGACCAAGGCAAACGAACCACCCCTTCCTACGTCGCCTTCACCGACACCGAGCGCTTAATCGGCGACGCCGCCAAGAACCAAGTCCCCGTGAACCCGCAAAATACCGTTTTCAACGCCAAACGCCTCATCGGCCGCTGCTTCTCCGACCCCTCCGTCCAATCCGACATCAAACTATGGCCCTTCAAAGTAACTCCTGGCCCCAACGACAAACCCATGATCATCGTCGATTTCAAAGGCAAAGAGAAGCGATTCGATGCCGAGCAGATATCGAGCATGGTCTTGGTGAAGATGAGGGAAACGGCGGAGAATTTTCTGGGGCAATCGGTGAAAGACGCCGTCCCGTCAAGATTCAACAATTCACAGCGGCAGGCAGGCGACGAAGGACGCCGGAGCGATTTCGGGTTTGAATGTTATGAGGATTTTTAACGAGCCGACCGCGGCTGCGATTGCGTACGGATTGGACAAGGAGAACGGTTCAGGAAACGAGGAGCAGCTGGTTGTGCTGGTTTTTGACTTGGGTGGAGGGAGTACTGATGTTTCGATTTTGGCGGGGGATACCCACTTGGGTGGGGTGGATTTCGATAACAGAATGGTGAATCATTTCGTGATGGGGTTTCGGAGGAGGCACAGGAAGGATCTGAGCGGGAACGCGAGGGCGTTGATGCGATTGAGAACTGCTTGTGAGAGAGCGAAACGGACTATATTGTCGGCTACTTGAACGACGATAGAGCTCAATTCGTTACACGAAGGGATCGATTTTTACCCAAAAATTACTCGCACAAGGTTCGAGGAATTGAACATGGATTTGTTTAGAAAATGCATGGAGCTGGTCGAGAAATGCCTTCGCGATGCGAAAATCGATAAGAGTTTGGTTCATGAGGTTGTCCTTGCGGACGGGTCCACCCAGATTTCGAAGATGGAACAATTATTGCAGGAATTTTTCAATGGGAGAAAGAGCTATGTAAGCGTATTAACCCAGATGAGGCCGTGGCATATGGGGCGGCAGTACAGGCGGCGATTTTAAATGGCAAAGGGAATGAGAAGGTGCAAGACTTGTTATTGCTCGACGTAACGCCGTTTAGTATGGGGTTAGAAGCGGAGGGTGGGGTTATGCTTGTTTTGATTCTAAGAAACACGATGATTCCAACTAAGAAAGAGCACATTTTGATTCCAAGGGTTTTGATTCAGGCTTATGAAGGGGAAAGAGCGGACTAAGGATAATAACCTGTTGGGGAAATTCGAGTTGACTGGAATTCCCCCTGTGCCTAGGCGGGTTCTGCAGATCAATGTGGTCTTTGAGATAGATACGAATGGAATTTTGACCGTGATAGCGGAGGATGAGACGGTGGGGCTGAAGAATAAGATTATGATTACGAACAACAAAGGGAGGCTGAGTTAAGAGGAGATCAAGAAGATGGTGAGTAAAGCAGAGAGGTATTGAGTCGGAGGACAAAGAAGTTAAGAGGAAGGCGGAGGCGAGGAATGCGATGGAGAATTGGGTAGTAAAATCATTTCAACTAAATAGGAGTAACGTATCTTTTTTCGGGCAAACTCTTAGGAGTATTACATATCTTAAGGGGGTCAAATTTGCTTGTAGGAATGCTCCACCAAGATACTTATTAGAGGATCCCTGTGTGTGTGGGCTGCTGTGATGAGAGATCTTCCATCATCTAATAGTACAATATTCTCTGAAGTTTATTCCATCCTTGTGTTGAGTATCAGAGCTCAGGTTTGAGAGGTATTTGGATTCAAGTTCCTTGGTTTGCATCCTGCTTCTCCCTCTCGTAATCTATTTCGCTCTACTTACGAAATTTTCGCATCTCCACGTCCAAATGTTGAGTGCCCTATCAAACTGTTGGGTCTATTTCCTAACAGTTTAAGCTTTTGAGACTACTAGTAACTTGACACCTTGGTCTACATGTTTCCTATTGCACTGATGTTATAGTTTAATTTTTGTAATATATGAGACTTTTTTCCGATTTAAAAGAAACTTAACAACTTGATCCAGTTATACCTACACCTTGACATAGTAAAAATAACCTCCGGGTATATGGTCAATTTCAACCTTAATGGTATTTAAAAATAAATGTGGCCTAGCTACGGGATCTCAAAATCCAATTGGGAATGAAACAAGCCCTAATATAGTTTGAGCTTTGAGCTCAGAGTCTGTGTAGCACCGACACTCCAAAAGGGCGCCGTGTTCACGTATTGAACACGGGGACACGGCTGGGGACACGTCGGGGACACAGCTAGGGGTCAAAATGTAATATTTTAAAAAAATTTGGGAGTTAATATAAAATTATTCAAAACATTTGGATTAAACTGTAATTATGCCTTTGAAAAAAATTTATACAATTTGTGAAATTATTCATATATAATGGTTCATAATTTTTTTTATACGTACATATATTTTTCCAATAATTCTAACACCACACCCATTTAAACACCCATTCACACACCCACACTTACAATAAGGGTGGGGCCCACACATACTGGGTGTGTAGTGTGTGCGGGCTCCACCCTTGTTGTGAGTGTAGGTGTGTGATTGGGTGTGGTGATAGAATGATTGTATTTATTTTTTATTTATTTATACACGTGGCGTGTCTCCCGCCGTGTCCGTACTCCCATTTTTTTAGAATTGTTGTGTCCCGTGTCCGTATCCGTGTCCGTGCTACATAGCTCAAGAGTACATATCAAAAAAACCAGAAGTTTCTTTCACCTTCACTGTATGAATCATAAACAACAGGTACAGCCGGGTTCCGGTTAAGGCGGACAGCCTAGCAAATAAACATCCACAAGAATTAGTAGTATCTTTTCTTGTAAGGGCTGCTCGCCCTACAAAAGGGCCTGGGGCTTCGATGAGCCCTAGATGTAAGGGGTTCTTGAACAGTTGAACCTATTAACCGAATTCTCTCATGAAGCAAATTGAATCATAAACTGTTAGATTCGGGAAGTCATCCTAAAATAGCAACTTGTGCAGTACCTTTTTTTCCCTACGAATGCCATGGTTCCTACAGGAGAGCTGCATTGGAGGGCAACTTTTCCTCAAACGTCTTCAAAATGGTTGTCATTCTCCTAGCCCTTTTGAGAAAAGATATCAACACTCGCCTGTCTTACTCCTTCAATCTCCAATAAGTTTTTGTGTTGGGGAAAATAAGGGTGGCGACAGAGTGGTGCTCGCTCATATCAGTTTATTATTTGTACATAGAAAACTGGACATAAAACCAATCTTGAGGAAACTCAAAACCCTTAGGATTGCATGCCTAATTTTGGACACAATAGAGCCCATGGCCTCATGCAGATGTAATAAAAAGAAACAGAACGCCTTAGAAGAAAGTGTAAATATGCATAGCAAAACAACCGCTTGCTCGTTCAAATAAGCACAACATAAAGGTCAAAGTTATGTACATTCTATCAAGATGAGATACCCAAATAAATCAAAGAAATGTCAAGAGGAATAGACTCCATCAAATCAGTAAATCGCCCCATGTCGAAGTAGAATCACATAAAGAACTCTTAGCTCTCACTGACAGATTGCATAGGATGCAAAGCAACACTCACCCTGTAGTTTACAAGGATTACCACAAGAAAGGTTTCACTTCCCTCTTTCACAGAAGCCAAGCTTCAAACCCCTGCCAAAATGTATCAATCCAGCCCAATGAGGCCACAGTCCGCTAAAGTACTCCCCGAAATCTACCTCACAACTCACTGAGTAAAATTCGACAAGAAATGCATCTCCTAACATTCATTTTGAATTGAAATAGTAAGATAATAAAACGGGCGTACCCAATGCACAAAATCAGTAACGACCACAAATATACAAAGTCCAAAACTTATATTTGCATGACGAAGAGCTCAGAGTGCATATCACTAACCAATTTCACTTTGCGATGATCACAATCAAAAACTTCTTGCCACTAAGGCACTAACCAATTTCACTTTACAATTGCAAGCTCAAACAAAATTTCAAGATGGCCCATATCCATATATGCATATGTAATTATGATATTTCAATTAGTGGGCTTGAAAGTGTAAGGCTGTGGGAGTGACAACGGACCTCTTCTGGACTCATTGTCATCCAACAGCCTCTGAAGCCTCTTCTTTGAAGCATACTGTCTGTCAAAATGCTTCACCTGCACAAATTCACACCATCACACACCCACTCTCAAAACCAAACACAAAAAGTGCAGAAAAATGAGAAAATAATAAGGACCCCAAATACTAATTCAAAATGCTTGACACAACACACACACAATTGACACAACACACACACACAAACACACGCCACTCTCAAAACCAAGCATAAAAAGTGCAGAAAATAAGTGAACAATAAAAACCCACAAAATATTAATTCAAAATTAAAGAGTTTACCCAAGTGGGTCGACATTGTTTCTCAAACTGAGCCCTAGATTTCTTGCAATCAACTGGGTACAGCAGCCCAACTGAAGCGATCTCGGTGGGTTTCTTGTTCGATTCCTTCTCCAAACACACGTAGAAAGCGTCACGAGCCTTTTCCAGTTTGCAATATTCAGAGATTACAAATTAATTTCTGAAGTTATAATAACTGAGATATGTACAAAGATAGACGTATGCATACACAGATAAACATATAATTATATGATCTGAATGAGGAAGAAAGTGGAGAGAAGAAGTACCTTGTAGCAAGCTTGTCTTGCTGCTGAGAGGACGTCGGTGTGGACTGTATCTGGGTTTTTCTGTGCCATCACCAGAGAGAGAGAGAGAACTTCGTTGAAACCTTTACAACTGTGAAAAGTGAGGCTTGATCGTTGATGAACTGGGTCTCAATTGGGCTGGAGTGGCCCATTTTAAGCCCGTTGGACCAGATCTTGTGATGTAAAGTCGGTTTTGGTGTAAATATATGTAGAGTTGATGGTGGGCCTATCTTACTCCAATGGCAAGAACCACTCTACAAAAAGCCCATATCTGAGCCCAAGCCAATCTAGCCTCTTTTTTTGCTAAGCCAAGAGGGTGGAGGGGGCGACGGGTGACCGGAAATGAAACCCTTCCCTCGAGCATGACCATAGGGACTCCAAACCCGTGGCAGGTCCTGGAACGGACAAAAGAGCCATAGCAACTACCGCCCCACCGAAGATCAGTGGAGAATAGCCGGACTTTGCAGGAGGACCAAGTTCGAGAGGGTGTCGCTAGCACGACTCGTATCCGTAACCTCCTAACAACCTTAATCCTTCGGGAGTGAGCAATGAGCCACCAAGCTACCATACCTGGTTGTCAGGCCAATCCAGTCTTATAGCAGAGAAGAGAGATCAACATTTGTTTACCACAAATTTACAATAGTTCCATTTACACTTTCATTTTCTTTTTGATAATTAGATGGCTGAGTCAGGTTATGCGCACCTCGAATAATTCTAGGACCTTGAAGTTAACTACCGGACAAAATTTCTAGTGGCCCCAAGGTAAATATTTGACCTCTGTAAAATTCGAACATGCGAATTCATAAATAGTAGACATTTATTTACTTTCTCATGCCCATCTGGCAAAACCCCCTGAGGTTCACTTTCATTTTCTTTCCTTAAACTACCAAACACAACCTAGTTATGGTTGATGGTGTAGTCATAGAGACAGATAAAACTCATAATGCGTCTCTATAGTAATACTTTTATGTGCCTTAGATTAGAAGCTGCTCTGAAAGCTTTGTTTGGGCCTTAGCTAATCTTAAACTCGTGTTGTATTTTATGTTACTTGATTTTAATCGGTTCAAGCCCCTCAATAATAATTGTACTCAATAATTTGTGCATTTTGGTAAGTTGCCATGTTCTTATTTTTAATGATGGCAAGCAGAATAATCAAACCAAAATGTCGAAACTATAATCATAATTAACCTCACTTTTTTCTGTGGTTTTCAAATCTAATAATGATATTATAGAATTGATTTCACAAATAATACTACAACCATACACAAACATTTAAGCACAAACTCACAAAAGGGGTGAGCCCCATACACACTGGAGGTGTGCAGTATGTGTGGGGCCCACCTCCTGTGTGAGTGTACATGTGTAAGTGTTTGTGTGTGATTGTAAAATTATTGCTGATTTCACTCTAAATCATAGCAATGAACTCCTCTTCTCTCCACGTGTTTCTTTTGGTGATAGCAGGGTGTCCCGGGCTCATTGCCTAAATCTCGGACTAATCCTTACAGTCTCTCCTAGAGCTTTTTCACACACTTACGCATGGGGATAAGGCTAAGTTAACCCCAACACAAGTTTTATAGTTTTATTTTGGTACGTGTTATGAATGTTTTCGTTCAATTTGTAAGTTCAAGTGTACTGATCATTCGTTTTCGAAGTATTAGATTGATCTGAATGCATCAAATTTATCTGGACACATAAATGTGTATAAATTACAAAAGAAACAAATCGTTATATATTTCCCAAGACAAATGTGATGAAATCATGTGCAATAATTTTCGCATCGATCATGAATTTTTAAAGGGAGAGTTCACATATTAGCAACTTCGACATTTACGGATCAAATACTCCTATCAAAATTAAATATGGCAAGGAGTAGGACTTACAAGCTGAAACAATACGGTCACGGTCAAATATGTATAGACCGGAGAGAACCCGAGTTCTAATTATACTTCGTATATTGGACCGGAGAGAAATCGACTAGTAATTATATTTGTATTACAAGTAGGATAGGATAAATATGTGCGAAAGATTCCTCAACCATACTTTAGAAAATGCATAATTACTTATTTATTAAGCATGATTACAAGAAGAAGAAAACGTCCTGGGTAGAAGAACAGATGGACTGTCATTGTCAAACGTTTCAATTATTGCAAATTAAATGCTTGCCGACCTATAATTCCACTAATTAAATTTCTGGATTATAAAGAAAGTATTACCTGAAATCAACATCCCCAGTACGAGATTGGCAGAAAAGATTGTCAATCACTGTCGAGTGTTTGTATTATTGCTAATTAAAGTTGTTGTGTCTAATCAATCTATTGATTAAATAGAGTGATACAGAAGCCAAGAAGAAAAAAGGAATCGATGATGAACGAGAAATCCATCTTAAGGAGCTGCACAAAACACGGAGTTGTGCCCTGAAGATATCGCAAACTTCAAATCTCACGAAGCCCGAACAGGAGATTTGCTCGGTTTTTAACTTTAAGGTCCCAGAATTAATTGAATGCTCTTAAGCTGGCACTTTTTGTTATAGAAAAAGAAAGGCTTATCCTGTAAGACTAAATAGAGAAATTATTTCCTAAATAAACTTTACTCGGATAGGAAGTAAGTATCAATGTTTACTAAGGAAATTGGTCATCTCTCTGCTTATAAAAGAGCGTCTAGGGTTCACCTAGGGCTTAATGCTCTTGCAAAATAATGGATGATTCGAATGGATTATTGGATCACTCAAGTTCCGCATGAATATATCTGGGTACACCTCTTGATTATCTAATTAATTTCCGCTTTATGATTATACTGCGATGATTTTTGATAGTTCTAGATCCTGATTTATTGAGGTTGTCAATTATCTAACACCATTAAGAATAATTTACATATCCAACTTTACATAGTGATATAAATATGTTTATTTTAAAGTTTTCGTGCTAATTTTTTACGTAGTCCTATTACATTTCAGCTTAACATTTCTATATACATACGTTCATCCGAAAAACAAATACTGGCATGTTTAAAATTTTTTATTTGTATCTTTTTAATTGGAACTCATTGTGACTTGTTAGACATTTTAAATCTCCACTTCCGATATAACTCTTAAATTTATTGTGTATGACTATTGATAGAAGGAATATGATGTATGAACCACTATAAAGTAAAATGAAAATATATTAGACTAAGACTTTGAGATAAGTTCTATATAATTCCGTTCTTAGTTATGGGGAGGCCAATTGCATGAATTTTGTGAGATTTTATAAAGAAATTGAACTATATCACTACAACACGAAAGGGTTATAGCGAGGAAATATTGCGAGGAAAATGAATTTCCTTGCTAAAAGTATATTATTTGTGAGGAAATTCAATTTCGTCGCCTTTTCTAGCGAGGAAACAAATTTCCTCGCCAAATGTAACTTTTTGATGAGAAAAAATTTCGTTTCCTTTTTTAGGATTCATTCTTTTTTTATACATAAGTTATTATTAATTATATTCCTATGTATTTTGTAATATCACGACGGTATGACATAATAAACTATACTATTATGAAATTTATTAAAATAAAAAATTGTTAAAAGGGAACAAATAGTTTTCATCACCAATCGCATTAAATTGGTGAAAAAACCTCATATTTGTCACTTTTCTTATTCTAATTAGCAATGAAAGATCTTGAAGTGTCGGTATCGATGATTTTTTCCATAATAGTGAAAAACTCAACAAAAGATAAAGTTAAAAACATCTTAAAGTACTGATGTCGTATTTAAAATATCTCGAAGTTGGATCATCACAATTCTATTTTCTTCACATCTACATAAAAATGCATTATTTCACAAAAAATACACTATTTCATATGTATTGTGCATTCATGCTGTAATTTTTTTTTCCCGTAAACAGTTTGTTGATTTTTATTTAAACCAACTTAGGTGATTCTAATGGCATTCCTTTATAACCAGATAAATATGTTAAGTATTAATTTCAAATGCAATTTTGTAGTACCATGGATACTTTTATTTATACATAGACATATTGTGTGTGTGTGTGTGAGAGAGAGAGAGAGAGAGAGAGGGAGGGCAATTTAAAATTTTAAAATTTTTGTTAAAGATTAAAAATTTTAAAAAGTATTGTCTTTAGTGCTTTTAGGATGATCTTATATGAATATTTATAAATTTTGTTCATATTATTATAACGATAATGAAAAAAACTACGAGTCTATATTACCCTTTGTATTTGGCAAAAAAAAAGGGGTCAAACTCACTTTTAAAATTAGAAAATGGGGGTGATGCCTCTTGTTATTCATAATCTGATATTAAAATATTAGTACTAGGTACAAAGAAAACTTACCCCGAAAAAAGCAATTAGTGGTTGAGATTCACTGTGATATATAGGGTCCCACACATCAAACTGAATCTCAACCACTAGTTACTCTTTTCGGGGCACCCTGAGGTAAATTTTCTTTGTCCCTAACTTTTTCGTTGAAATATATCTCAAGTCTATGACGACAAAAATCTCATTCCATAAAAGCTAGGATTATCCCATCAAAAAATGAGAATAATAACACATATTATTAGTCCTTCAAAAGTTAATAGTTAGATAAAATTGTTGTGCTAGCAAAAAATTAACTTGTTCAAATTAATAAAGTTCAGACACTATAAGACTACAAAAAGTAGAAAGGCCAAAATTAATGTCGAAAAAATTAATTTGGAGTGGTGAAAGAGATAATATATAAATAAAGTTTCACCAATTTCACAGGTAGTACAATGTAGTGTGGTTGGTAGTTGCTTCGCGTCTTATGGGAGAGGTCCAAGGTTCGATTACCAGGAGCTGCAAAAAACGCGGAGGGATAACTTCAATTTTGGGATTCTTTTTGTTTAGTGAGGAAAAAATTTCCTCGCCTATTGTTCGTAGTAATGAATTCGTAGCCTATTTGACGACAAATGGTATTTGCAAGGAAAACATTTAGCGAGGAAAAAATTCCTTGCACCACGTCAAAATAGGCAAGGAATTTTTTTTCCTTTGCTAATACTTTTTGCGACGAAAACTGGCGACGAAAATTTTCCTCGCTAATACATTTTGCGAGGAAATCAGGTGCTTTTGCGAGGAAACTAAATCCTCGCTATAGCACTTTCGTGTTGTAGTGTATTTATATGGGGTATCTTGTACAATTCTTCAAAATTTATAACATGGAGGAGGCTAGCTAGGGCAAGCACCTCTAATAAGAACGACTCCCATCTATTGAGCAAACGAACACAAAAATACGCACTCATCTTGTTTTTTACTTTATAGATTTACAACACAATCCTCACGTTTGTAGGAAATACTCCGAACAATCGTTTCATTTGGTGGCCGGGGTTTGGTCTGGCTGCGAGGCGGTGTTGCGGCTGATTAGTGGGTGTTGGTGGGGACAGAATAAGGCTCCGGGGCGTGGCCCTAGGCCATGATTTGTCGGCAGCAGAGGGAGTGATCGGCAAGGGAGTTTCCACGGCCATCGACGCCGTGTGGCCGGTGATCAGAGATCCTGCCTGGGATTTCTACTTCGGTCTCTGTGTGCGGAGCCTGTCATGCCAGCGTAGGCTTGCTGGAGATGTTTTCTCCATTCCTTTGGTTCGAGATCCAGTCGGTGCCTCCATCGTCGGTATCGGGTGGTTCCCCTCGGCTGGAGGCGGTCGGCGTGCTTTGTGGATTCCATCCACGGTGGTCGTGTTTGTCTTTTTTGTCTGTTTATTATTCCTGTTTCCATCGGCTTGTATAGATTATCTCTGATAGGGTTCCTTTATCAGGCCGGGGCGGCTAGTGGTTAGATGGCTGGCCCCTCGTGTCCCGACCCTTTGTGGCGGTGAGTCGTGCACAGGTCTAGTTGCTAGCTTTGCGGTTTTTTCGTTGCTCCTGGGTCACCTGTTCTTATTGTTTTTCCTTCGGTGATGGTTTGTTATAGGTTCTCTTTCTCTGTTTTAGGATGGATTCGCTGTATTTAGCCTTTTTTGGCTGTTATTGAAATGGGCTTTCGATCAAAAAAAATCGTTTCATTTGCGCAAAATTGCAGAAATGTACATATATTAGTATTGTATACAATTGACACCCTAGACACCATCTTCTTCAGTGCCATTGCCAGTTTATACGAAATGGAAAAATGGTACTACCCCAAAAGGTTCTAACCAAAAAACTCTATTCGCTGTACACAACTGGAGCTTCAATCAAGCTTGTGTTCGTTAATCCTTTTATGCAAAATACAAACGCGAAAAAAAAAAAAAAAAAAAACGAACAGAAAGTGACTTTGCATTTTTTGTTAGAGATTCTTCTTGGTATTTGAATGTAAATTCATGTTGAATTTTAAAATTTATGCAATGAAAATTTAATATCCCACAATGATGTCACTGCATGAAATTTTAATTTCCAGGTTCCCGTCCTTGGTATTATGAGTTGTAAGTAGTGGTAGTTTTGATTTGAGACAAAAGTGCCACAAAAAACCATGCAACAATAATTTGGATGCGGAGACTGTGCTGTGCAGTGTGTTGCGCACCATCTAGACCGTCCATCAGATTAAAACGAAACTTTTCCGAGAGAAAGAGTTAAAACTCTTTCCCGGAAAAGTTTTTTAAAATCTGAACCATCCATAACACTTTTGAATGATTGAGATCGCACAGCACTGTGCTGCACGCCCCCTAGTCCCAATAATTCAATGCAATTCCTGAATGGCCTTCCGCCCACTGAAATTTAGATCGGTCCCTCCACCAACCTCTAATTGAGGGATGACAACATATATCGCGGTTCAGTTCGGGTATTATCAAAACCGAAACTTATACCTAAAATCGAAACGTGCTGTGCTGCACGCCCCCTAGTCCCAATAATTCAATGCAATTCCTGAATGGCCTTCCGCCCACTGAAATTTAGATCGGTCCCTCCACCAACCTCTAATTGAGGGATGACAACATATATCGCGGTTCAGTTCGGGCATTATCAAAACCGAAACTTATACCTAAAATCGAAACCATAACCAAAATCAACAGTTTTCATTTTATTTGAATCTTAACCTAAACCAGCGGTTACCGGTTCGGTTCTGATTCAAACACCATTCCAACCATCTACTACTTGCCTTCCAAATACCAAATACCGATCGAAAAGAAAAAGAAAGTTTGTCATGTCGCGTAACAAGAAGATGAAGGTAGATGACCGCGAGACGATAAAACCCCACTAGTCCCACTTGCAAAATTCTTCACAAAATATCACCAATCAAGCTCTGATGGGTACCACGTGGTGTCCGCTAGGCGCATTTGAGCCGTCCATTGCGTTTTTAGACGGCTCGGATTTGGAGAGAAAGTGTTGGGGTGAGAGGAGAGAGAGGGTTTCAATCCGAGCCGTTCAAAAGTGTATTGAACAGCCCGGATATGCCGAGCTGATACTACGTGAGATATACCCACCCGGCACCGAAAAATTTCTCCCGATTCAGATACAATATTTCCAGTTCCCAATCAAAAGTCACATGTTGGAGATAAGATAACAATGTTTCCAGAATGAAGTACTCTCTCAACTGGCAAAATTGTGGTCCATAGACCCTAGTCACCCTACAGTGTTTATTTTGAGGAAAAAGACTTCTTTTTCCAATCATGCAATTGGCCTTTCACAAACTGAAAGAAAAACCGAACAGAAAAGTTGCAATGGCCCCTTGGACCTGTCCTGTATAGTAGAGAACCCCACCACTACACCCAAACGAAGTTCTGATTCACACAACATTTCCAGTTTCAATCAAATCACTGATACCATGTTTTCTGATTCACACAACATTTCCAGTTTCAATCAAATCACTGAATTTTACAAACATTAGAGAAAAACAATACTCCCTCCGTCTCTTATTTAGAGTTCAGTATTTCATTTTGGGCTATCCCTTAATAAGTGTCCATTTTGTAAAGTTAGAGTGGATAAAAGTTGGTGCATTGTCTATTTTGTCCCTAAAAGTAGATTCCATTTTGAAAAGTTAGTGAGTGAAAGTATAATGATGATGGGTAAGTAGGAAAAATGGAGAAAAAAATTGATGTGAAAGGTATAATGATGATGTCTTTTTAATACGTTGGAGTTACGAAGCAGGACATTTAAAAAAGGACGGAGAGAGTATCAAACAGGAAAACAAAATTTAAAACACAACCCGAACCCGACACAACTTTAAAGTACCAGTCCGCATGCAATTGCATTCAGGCCCCGTTCGGCTAAATAAGCTAAGTGGTTTATTTTTTTATCCTTATTCAATTTTTTTTAGTATTTGTTAGTTTTTTTGTCAATTTTTTCAGGATTATTGCATCTCCTTGACGAGAGGAATCTAAAAAGTAAAAAAATTTGTTCGAAATCCAATTTTTTTTGAATAAAGCCGAAAAAATTGACTTATTGGCTTATTTGTCTTTATTCAAAAAAATTAGATTTCGATTGAAATTTTTTACTTTTGAGATTACTCTCGTCATGGAGATGCAATAATCTTCAAAAAATTGACGTAAAACTTAAAAATACGAAAAAAATTTGAATAAAAATAAAAAAATAAGCCACTTGACTTATTTAGCAGAACAACCCCTCAAAGTCATTCAAATCAAAGTTATGTTTGGATATGTGGCTGTGATTCCTACAGTATAATTTAGTAACAGGAAAAATGGGGTATCACCCATCGGAGTTGAGTGTTTGACAACGTATTCCTAAACTTTTTCAACAGAGAAATGGGTTATCATAATTCACAGGGAGAGATTCAATTCTGATTCAAACACCATTCCCACTTCCGAATAAGATCAACAAATTCATACAAACATCACACAAGAAATTCCTGGAAAGAGAAACATAGGAATCACAATTCACATGGGAGCTTCAATTAAAGACTACTGGTGAAACAAACTCTCAAGACTCAAACCCCTACCTTGAACCTGATTCAGGCCCTTCTTTGACGAATCGTATAGTTTTGCGATTTCATCGACAATCTTAATAACAAGACCAACACCACCAACAACCCATTAAAGAACATCAACTAGCAATACTAATTATTTATATTCCACACCTGGGGATCCAAGATTTCAAATGAATCAAGCAATTGCTGAATCAACAGCAGGGGAAGTCCAGTACACGATGTCTTTCAGCGCAGGCCGGAGCTCCTTGCTGCAGAACTGGTTGTACTCCAACGTATCCCCGCTCGACTTCCTCACCTCCACCACCAGGAACGACGGCGCCACCGCGAAAATCTCCGCCGTGATCGCCAGCTTCCCTTTCCGTCCGTTCTCCTCCCTCTGCAGCCTCACGCTGGAGTCGTCCTCGCTCTTCTTGACGCTGAACTTCCCCGCCGCCTTCGCCGCCACCTCCTCCAGCCTCGACACCACGCTGCTCGCCGGCCTCGTCGTCGCGAACCTCAGCTCTTCCTTCTCCTCCCTCTTCTTCTCCTCGAACAACGGAGACAAATCAAACCCCTCCGATAGCGAGATTATGTGAAACGCATTCAACGTCTCCGTCTCCTTCCCCATGATACAAAAATCATCGCTCTTCAGGATCGCGTCCTCCCTGATTGTAATAGACTTCGGAATCGATCTCTTGAACCACGACGATTCCATGATTTTCGAGGCAGTGATTCGGGTGCTGGGATTCGGATCCAGCAGCCTCGTGATCAGCCGCCGCGATTCCGGAGAGAACCACGGCGGGCACTTGAAATCGCCCCGGTAAATCTTCTTGTACATCGCCACGAGGTTGTCGTCCTGGAACGGTAAAAACCCGGCCAGCAGCACGAAAAGGATAACCCCGCACGACCATATGTCCGCCTTGGCGCCGTCGTAGCCTCTCTTCCCAATCACCTCGGGCGCCACGTACGCCGGGGTCCCGCACGTCGTGTGCAGCAGCCCGTCCTGCCTCAGGTGATCCGAAAAGGCCGAGAGGCCGAAGTCGGTCACCTTCAGGTTACCCTCCTCGTCGAGCAGCAGATTCTCGGGCTTCAGATCCCGGTGGTAGACGCCGCGGCTGTGGCAGAAATCCACGGCCGAGATCAGCTGCTGGAAGTAGCTCCTGGCCGCGTCCTCCTTGAGCCTCCCCTTGGCTATCTTGGAGAACAACTCGCCGCCGCGCAGGTATTCCATGGCGAAATACACCTTCGTTTTGCTGGCCATGACCTCGATGAGCTCGACGATGTTCGGGTGCTCGACCATCTTCATGACGGAAATCTCTCTCTTCACCTGCTCCGTCATCCCGACTCTGGTCACCTTTTCCTTCCCGACCACCTTCATCGCCACGCTCTTTCCCGTCTTCAGGTTCCGCGCGTGGTACACCTTCGCGAAGGTCCCGTGCCCGAGGATCCTCCCCAGCTCGTACTTCCCATGCAGAACGCTGTTGCCCGGGCATTTCTCGCCTTTATCCGCCATGTCCGTCGACAACTTGACGAAGACAAAAAAAAAGGTTATTTACTTTTGTATCGGCCGATGCTGTTACGTTTCCCGATGTTGAAACCCAGGTAATTGAATTGTTTTCCAAGATTAAAGGTTGAATTGGAAGATAGAATCTAATAATCGGAGACGGTGGTAATTAAGAGGTAGTTGGAGGCGGGGATGGGGCGGCGGGTTTAGCCGTCCTCAACGTGTTTTCGGTGGCAATTTCTGCCGTCGGGGGATTTCGTTGCCCTACCTAAGGAATCAGGCTTAGAGAACGAAGCTCTCCCCATTTCTTTGCATTCCCTAATGGCTATGGAGATGGAAATGGCTAATGTGATTTTCTCTCTCTAGGGTTTTCTTATGCGGGGAGGGGTTCTTTCTTTCTTCTCTTTCGGAAATGGAGCTAGGGCTGGTAATATATAGGAGATTTGCGGAACTGGTGAGGATCGGACGGCTGTGGTGAATCCGGTAAATGACGGGTGTCGTGATCTGGGACGTCGGAGGTAACTGAATGATTTGGAGTTACTGTAAAATTGGTGACTTAAACACGTGTGGGGTATGACCACAGGTTGTTTGATAGTGATAGTAGCCGTGTTGGCTTTTATGGTGGGACCACGCTTTGTGTAGTTGTGATATTACCGTGTTGCCCTCATCACAAATTTGTCGCATTTTTTGGAATATTATTATTGGGATTTGATTTTGTCACCATCTTTTTTTTTCTAACCAAATCACCTAATACAGACACAAAAGAGAGTGGCGTTGGAGAAAAATGTAGTGACAAGATTGGATTCGGGGACGCTCCTTGCCAAGTAGGCAAACGGCACCGTTTGGACCCAAGAAAGGGTTGTTTTATTGTTGGCCGTAAGTCATTGTTTTATTCTTGATTTTAGTGGGTTCATTAATGATTCTACAAAGATGATTCAAACCGTAATTTAAAAAACGGTTCCGCTAATAGGTGCCCCTGGGGCAATGGTTTAGGTGTAATTAATATACTCACATTGATGAGTTGTGTTTATGGGAACTCAACAAACATCATTTTCTATCACTATTCTCTATACTAGTCATAATGTTTATAATACCTTTTTGTAATGACAATATTACACCCTCATTTCCTTTATAAAAAATAATTTGGTAGGAGAATTTTTCAGCACAAACAGAACAATGAAGGGGAGGGTTTAAATAATTTTTTGTTCGTTAGTTGTAACTAGTTTTCGAAACAAAACAAGAAAAGGTTTTGTTAATTTGAACAATGAGCCTTCGACAACAGATTCGATAGTGTTGATAATGTATCTGGAAAAAAAACCCGTAACAAACAGAATAATATCTTTATAATATGGAAAATTATCAATTGGATAATACTACCGCAAACAATTAAATAAAAATCTATGAGTCTCAATTTTCGACATCTAAAAGAGAGAAGAAAAAATTATAGTTGCAGAACAACCGTACAAAAAATCAGGTGAGATAACAAAAATGAAAATTGACAAAAACTCCAATTTTTAATACATCACAAAAAATAATAAAATATAGGATTCAATCGTATGTCGCTCAAAGTGATTTTCTTCTTCTTTTGTGAACAAGTGAAATTTTTTTTTTAGTAAAATTGTGCCTAGCACCCTTGCACAATCCACTTGACTACTTGAGAATACTTGGTTTTCTTTTGAACGGATTTGACAACAATTGGTAACAATTGGTTGGCAAACACCGTTGAGCCCCCCCCTTTTTTTTCCCCTCGTTTTGTTGGCTGCCATATTGAGCATTTGTCTCTAATAGGAGTAGAAAAAGAAATGGCGGCACTCTTGTTTTTCTCAAGCAAAAATTAGATGGATATGAAGAGTCATGGTCATTTTTGTCAATCAAAATATTATTTGACCTCTTTTGATTGTGTGGTTTACATTCTCAATGTCATTATTAGTAGATCTTGGAATAGGTATAAACAATGTAATTAAAGTACTTAAAGAATCGTAATCTTGTGCCCCAAACTTGTGCCCCAGGGGCACCTTTTAGCATTTGCGTTTAAAAAAATTAGCTCAATCCGATATAGGTAAGGTTATTTCAAAATTCGTAGGGTAATGGGCCCCACAAAAATAAAAGCAAACTCATTAATTTCTTGCCTATTTAATGGGTACCAACCAAACAAGTTTTAATGGGCTAGAAATTAATGGTCTTTTGATTTTTGTGAGACCCGTTACGGATATTACAACGATGATTCAAATTGCAAGTTATTCTTAAAATATTTTGTTTTGGGTTCCGGAAAAAATTTAGCACAATCCGTGCTCATAATTTGTAGGGCCTCTACGAATTCTGAAACAACTTTACCAATATCGGATTTTGCTAACATTTTTCAAGAACCTATACAAAATTATTTTAAGAATAAATTACAGCTTGAATCATCTTTGTAGGATTCATAATAGGCCCCACAAAAATCAAAAAATCATTAATTTATTGCCCATTTAATGGATACCAACTAAACAAGTTTTGGGCAAGAAATTAATGATTGTTTTAATTTTTGTGGGGCCCATTACAGGTCATACAAAGATGATTTTTCTGCAAGTTATTCTTAAAATAATTTTTTTTGGGATTTAAAAAAAAATTAAAACAATCCGATATCGGCAAGGGTTGTTTCATAATTTGTAGGGTGTTTCAGAATTCGTAGGGTGTCCTATAAATTCTGAAACGGCCTTATCGATATCAGATTGACCTAATTTTTTTCAAGAACTCATAAAAAAGTATTATAAGAATAACTTGCAGTTTGAATCATTTTTGTAGAATCTGTAATGGACCCACAAAAATCAAGAATAAACCAAGGAATTACAGCCAACAATGAAATAGCCCTTTCTTGGATCCAAACAGTGCCGTTTGCCTGCTTGGCAAGTTGCTTGGCGGGGGACGCTATTCATAGCGTCTCGTCAAAATCACTCCTCTTATTATGATCATTTTTGTTGATTTAGAATCTCCGGAGAAAAAATTATTAAATGAAGACGGAGGGAGTAAATCATTAGCTGAGGACAGAGGGAGTAAAAATCTTTGTCACGAGACCAACCGTCCTGAATTTCTTGGGAGGTGCCGGTATTGATTGTAATGGCGGTTTCCGGGCAATTCTGGAGTACGTAGGAGACTAGGAAGAGTCAATTGTTGCATGATGTAGAAAAGGGTAGTACTGTAATAAAAGGTGACATATAGGGGTGTTGTTGGAGGTGAGTAGGCGTGGTAAATCCAAAGAGTATCTCTCCGGTATCGAGTAAGGGATTCCATCGAGTAAAAGACAAAACATGAAGTCATTTAGATAAGGTATCTGTCGATTCACACACATGGTGGGTGGTCAATCGGGGTCCAATCTTCCTGTTCCAAAAGTTCACGTGCCTCTGTGTCGAGGGAGAAATTTTTCAGTGCCGAACGGGCATATCTCATGTGGTGTTATTTGGCACTTTCAAGTTGTCCGATGCACTTTTGAACAATTCAGATTGAAATCTTCTCTCTCCTCTCACCCCTTCTCTTTCTCTCTCTAAATCCAAGCTATCCAAAATCGCATCGAACGGCTTGGATGTGCTAAGCAGGCACCACGTGGTACCCACCCGGCATTGAAAAATTTCTCGTGTCAAGGAATTTTTCGGCTGTTGAATTATGTTATTTTTTTTACATTTAAATCCAACGGCCAAAAACTTCTCGGCTCAAAGACACAGAAATTTTCGACACAAAAGATTCAAACCTCGATCAATCCGTGTAATTTTTCCTTTGTACTGGAATTTATTTTTTATGTAAAAAAACATATGTTTTCACATCATAGATATCAGAATCAACAACGTGTGGTACACTACTACTATCATTTATCTGGGCGGTTGATTTTGTCACTCTATTTTTTGTTAATGCTATTCCCCTGCAAATATAGTTTTTGTGTAAAAATACACTTGTAGGGAGTGGCGTTAGCAAAAAATAGAGTGACAAAATCAACCGCCCAGATAAATGATAGTAAAAATACACTTACAGGGGGAAGTAACGTTAACAAAAAAGAGAGTGACAAAATCATTTCCCTTTATCTGCTCGTTATTCTCTGATGATTTTTTTCAGGTGCATCGATGGTTTTAAGTTTTTAATCTAGTATTTCGTTAAGTGGCTTTCGCAATCCTATTGGGAGTACCAGGCCTTCTTCTTTTTTTTGGTTGATTTTTAATTTTTTGTTTTGGCCGGATCATTATAAGATTTGTTTTTTTCCTACTTTATCTTTTTATCAATAAAGTTTTCAAAAATACTAGGTTTATAACAAAATTCTACAATATACTTACATGTCAGAAATGGTGGTCCCAGTGGTGACCTGTAAGTATGTCGTAGAATTTTGTTATAAACCTAACATCTCTCTGAAATGTTTTTACCCTTTTGCCAAAAAATAACCCAGGTTTGTTTTGGAATTTTGGATTTAAATTTGTAGGTAATGAGTGTAGAGAGAAATAAAGTATTCTCTCCGTTCCATAATGTTTGTCCGGTCCGCTAAACGAGGACGTAAAAATAATACAATTTTTGCAAGAAAATTTTAATTTTTTTTCAACAATTCACTAGATATCGATGAGTTCTTTTAATTAATGAAAAAAATTTGAATTTTTTCTTCAAAGAAACACATTATTTTTAGTCCTCGTTTTGCGGACCGGACAAATATTTTGGGACAGAGATAGTAATGATTGAAAATATGGATAATAACTTGAGAGAGATAGAGAAAAAAAATAAGAATAATTATTTAAAAAATAAGATAATAATTAAAATCCAAAATTTAAAACCCTCAACCGAACAAGGTCTAAACAAAACACGAGTGCATAAAGCCGAGAAGTTGCGAGGAAGTGCAGCAAGCAGAGATGGAGCAGCCGCCGACTCGGAGGAAGAAGATGACCTCAGTAAACTAGATGGGCCCACAGGAGTTCCGGCGTCGGCCACAACCAGACAAAACCGCCACCAATCAACAGCCACCAAAATTATACTAGGACTAATCTAGTCTACTATTATACATGATTAGTATCGATAATTACGGCCACGTTTTATTTGTTAAGAGTTTCTAATTAATCTAATCCAATAATTAGTGATATAGTGTATACTGGTATTTGCAAGTAACCTAAGGGTCCGTTTGGATGTGGGATAAGAATTTGGGGTATTATTTATGAAGAGAAGATAAGATAGTAGATGGTATATTATGTAAGAAGGGTGAACCCGCATTGATGTGACAGATGGATTAAATAGTACTTCACTTGGTTTGAATGAGGAATAAAATGAGAGATAAAGTTGTTTTGTAGTTGAAATAGAAGAGAGAAGGGATATTATATAATAACAATCCAAAACTTTCTCATAAATAATCCCCCGCCGGAGGTATTAGGGGGTACAAGAGAATCCGGGGCTTAACTAATACCCGGCAAAATGTGTTTCCGAACCATGGCTTAACCATGAGCCCACGGTCTTAGGAGGGATATTACTAATACCCCGTATTACTAATACCCCTTCAATAGCCCTCATCCAAACAAACCCTAAGTGGGGTGTATCTATTGACGTACTATGATAGAAGGTGTCTTCTGGGGCAGGTAGTTGATCATCATTGGAGTAGTTGGGTTCACAAAAATGTTAGGCGACTTGGAGTGTATATATAAATTGTTTTAAGGATATGCTCCTTTTTAAGGATATGCCATGTTAGTTTTTGTTTCGGTTTTAATCTTGTCAAAAGCTAGAAAAAAAAATTGATTTGTTTTTCGACCAGTTAAGGGTGAAATAATCATGTTTTTTAAATGCAAAATAATTTTGGACGCAAATCACTTGGGGTATAAAGTAGGCTTAACAAGTTTTTTAATGGTTCAAACCACACACAAATTAGAGTTCAAGTGTGTTTCTGAAAACCAACAAAGTTTGACATATTTGGAAGTTTCCATGTGCTCCAGGAGCATCTCAATGCACAATGGCTCATCCTTGAAGTTTCACCATAGGCCAAACTTTGTGGGATCGCCCTGGTCACTCCCGATTTTTCATTTGTGCGTGATTTAAACCATTTGAAAGCTTGTTGGATCTAATTTATAACCCAAGTGTTTTTGGCTCAAACCCTAATCGTATATCAAAACATGTGACCATTTTACTCTTAGTTGGTCAAAATCATAAATCATTTCTGTAGAACACTAACATCTTGCTAATTTTAAATCAAATCAAGATCTATAAACTTTGATGGATTGTGAAATCCATATAAACTTTGCGGAACTCTTAATAAACGAATGAATTATACCCCAAAACTAGGGATTTAAGGGCCCGAAAACGTATTTTAGCTTTAAGAGTTCCGACGATCTTTGAATTAGTTTGCTTTCGAACAACCTTCCAAACACAAAAATTTATTATTTTTGTGGTTCAATTCCACAATACTTAATTACCTTGAATACACTCTTTGTTGATATAAAATAGGTATTGATCCAATTTAGAATGAGGGTGATGTGGTGATTTTCCAAATTTGATTTGTTTTTTGACCTTTTAAAGGTAAAATCATAATGTCTTTTAATGCACAAATAATTTTGGATGCAAATCACTTGGGTTATGAAGTAGGCTTAACAAGCTTTCTAACAATTCAAACCACGCACAAATCGGAGTTCGGGAGTGTCCGTGGCAAGCTAGCAAAATTTGATATATTTTGAAGTTTCCATGCGGCCCAGGAGCATCTCGGTGCGCCAGGGCGCATCCTTGAAGTTTCACCATAGGCCAAACTTTGTGGGATCGCCCCTATCACTCCCGAATACTGATTAGCAAGTGAGTTGAACCGTTTAAAAGTTTGTCGGATCTGATTTATTACCCAAGTGTCTTGGATCAAATCCTAATCGTGCATCAAAATATATGACCATTTTACCCCCAATGAATCAAAACTATAGATCATTTCTGTAAAACACTCGCATTTTAAATCAAATCAAGTTCTATAAACTCTAATGAATTGTGATATCCATATAAACTTTGCGGAACTCTTAATAAATGAACGAGTGTCCCAGAATTAGGGATTTAAGGGCTTGAAAACGTATTCTAGCTTTAAGAGCTCCAGCAATCTTTGAATTAGTTTGCTTTCCAACAAATTTTCAAACACAAAAATTTATTATTTTTATGGCAAATTCCAAAGGGGGGAGAGGGAGGGAGAGAGGGATTCTCTTATTTAAAAAAGGGGAGAGAGAATTTTTATTATTTTTTTAATCAAAGGAGTAGGAACCTGTTATTATAATTCACAGAAATCTCAATACACCAATTAAGGCAGTTCTCTCTTGAAAGAGGATTCAAACCAACCGGAAGGCCTAGCTTCCCAAATTCTAACACCGGGGCCTCGCAAAACAGCTTTTGCCAAAAGCATCTGCTATACCGTTAGCCGACCTTCGAGCAAAAATAACCTCACAACCTCTAACCATATTCGTAGGCCTTCTGATCATATCTTCCGCAACCACTTCCGCATCAGTGGAAATGCTATCTCACCTTGAATAATCCTTATCACCTGTTGCGAATCTCCCTCCATGACAATCGAGCCCGAGCCCAGCAAAAAACCGAAATGAAACGCTCCCCGCCATGCCAAAGCAGCTGGTTTTGTACGTAATTTGGTCTCATGTGACACCAGTCACACCACTAGCTAGCCCTGCATATGGCTTGTGTCACTCACTTGCATTGGTGATTTGGCTTACTACAATAATAGAAGGATGCATGTTCTGAATTATTGATTGTGGACCTTATAACACTTCCAAATAGAAATTTGTCTTCACATCTATAAATCATGTACATCTATTTATGTCATCCGTACAGGTAAATGCTTAATAATTAACATGCATTGGCCCACTACATTAATTGAAAGGCTGTTCTATACCTGACCAGTTTGCGCACACCTCGTACTTATTCCTTCAGATCCTCCAGCAGCCCTTTCCACACTTACGCGTGAGGTGGGGTGACCTCAAAAGTCGCTTACACTTGAGATTAGGTGGCCTCAAGAGTTGCTGACTTGAAATCTTAAGAATGAGCGAGCCCCGAAATCCTAGGCCAACACTACCGGGTCAACATTGGGTTTGTATAAAGTTAATGATTGATTCTAGAGGGCCTATATTGTGGGTTCCATCTCCAGAAATTGTATTGTACAGACTACAGTGGTTTAGCATTGAGTGGATCAAAACAAGCAAGTTTCGTCTTGGCATTGTAGTGGAAATTTATCACCTCATGTCAATCATTTAGAAAGAGATAAACTAAACAAATTAATCTTTATTTTATAAGTTATCATTTAGTAAGTTGGGGTTGGTATCTAGAAGAACATTTTTTAAAAGATGGTTTCTTTCCATCTAAGATATTCAATTTTGTGTTCATTGTGTTGGTTGTTTTCTTATACCTTTTATTGTTTGTAAGATTTTGTAACAACTTTGAACAATGAACATGGTGATGTAAGATATATATCATGTTAATCTCGCCCGATTATTGACTAATCACCTAATACAATTTGTTTTTGAAAAGCAAAAATAATAATCTTTTCTTTTGATAACTCACGTGTCTAGGTCAGCTTTCGCGCACTTCGACTATTCCTAGGGGATCAGTCCAACCGTCGGAGATTTCAATTAAAATTACAGCGAAGTCCCGTATGTATGGACTGATCCTAAAAGAGTTGATAGCACCTAGTTACGAAAGTTTTACTTGAGATCTTAAAAGAGAATAATGCAATAATTCATGTATGTATGTGTATATATATATATATATATATATATATATATATATATATATCGGGATATATATATATATATGCGAACAAAATGAAGGTGATATGTCATTTATTTCAAATAGGAGTTTTACACATACCAAGACATGACATTTTATCTCTATCCACCGTTTACATTTTTTTTTTTCTTATCAATCGATAGGAGGCAATAGGGGACGGGTGTTGCAAAGCGATAAGACTCAAACCCAGACATTTTACCTAGTAAGGAAGTGTCACAACCACTAGGCCAGATATTCCAAATCATATTCTCTCACCATCAAAAGGTAATGATTATTTTTTGTGTTTTATTAATTTGCTCCGAGTGCATCGATCTTTTTTCTCTCATTGTGACGGGACTATGAAAAAAATCCTTTTACAAAATTTCTATTCTTTCACATAGGACTTCAAACGAATCGAATCGAGCAGCTGAGCTTTGAAGTGTTCGATCCTCAACTATTGGATTTTTGGAAGATAGTAACTCAAGCTCGAGTCAAGCAGTTTCTGAGATATATATTCAAGTCAAGCTCGTGAAGGGAAAAATTAAGCCTACATTATACATCAATTATTACAACATTGTGCTCACAAACCTTCTCGAGCTGGGCTACAATATACTCAAGCTTGGCTCAAGTAATAAATTAGGCCAAAAGTTTCGATCGAGCTCGCTCATTGAGATATACGAGTTGAGTTCGAACGAGTTTTTAACGAGACAAGCTCAGGTTCTAATAGCTCTATTAGTTTACAGCCGGCGCGCCCATTGGCATTTATAGAAAAGTAAATCATAGAATGCAAATAACTTTTCTAATTCACCTAGTGAAGACCATAAAAAAGAGTTGTACCCAATGAAAATTGGAGAGGAAAATCATCAATTACATATATATCTCAATCTAATATACCAGACACACGCTTTCTTAACGATTTCAAATCTGCGTCCGGATTGCTAATCCACGAGTCGGGACCAAAACGTACGGTTCGATTCTGTTCGGTCCGATTTCGCGGTTCACCAGATTTTTCGTGTAGCCCTATTAAAATCTCCAAACTCAATTCAACAGCTTCTTTTTTTGGCCATTCTTCACTATTTGATTCTTTTGTGGGGTTCCAACATTAGTCCACTCCACTACAATGGACAGATAGCTTTGATGAGCCTTTCCTTTAGGTTCATGCCAATCTATCACTCTTTGGTAGGACCTATAACGAAGAACAATTGGCCAAAGGGCTTCAAACCAAAAAAATTATATAAGAAAATATCAGCCACAAGCTAGAGATTGAGAGGATCAAAGTAATATCAAGTGAGCTCCCAATACCTCTCAAATCTCACCCAATTCAAGTGCATTTGCAGTTGATAAATCCACATCTGCAGTTGCTGTAAGTATCCTTAGCCATGAATCTAGTTGTTAGCACCTGGATTTGAATTGGACTTTTGGCCCTTTCCCCAGTCCCTGCCAAGCACCCAGCCGAGTGCATTCGGACCGTCCATCTCGGTAATCAATGGTCCGGATTGAAAACAAACTCTTCTAGGGAAGAGTGAGTTTAACTCCTTCCTGGAAGAGTTTGTTTTTTAATCCGGGCCACTTAAAGTATTTTTGGACGGCAGGGTGCTTGGCAGGTCTGCGCGGAACCGCTTCTTTGACCTAGCCTTCGTTCTTCTCGTTCTTGCCCTTAGCATGCTTCGAACCATTGGTTGCCAAAGTAGTCTTACCCATCAATTCGTGATCGACCAAACCGTTCGATCGCAGATGACCTCGTGACACTCCAACGCGACAAAGCTCTTTGATCAGCTTTTCTAAGGGTAAAGAAACGTGTTGTTCAACGTTCACGAGTTATAACTAACTATGATTAAAATTTGAAGCAGGTCCGTCTCTTGTTCCACGGTTCAAGAGAAATGGGTCGATCAATTTAGCTTCTTTTTTTTTTTTTTTGATAGTCGATCAATTTAGCTTTTGCGGGCCTTTCACATGATCATTTTCAACTACCAATGCTATTCATTTTCTCAAACTCTGAGGATATGGATAGACATTCATTGAAAGAAAGCAGCATGGTCTAGTCACAAATATAGCCACATTAGGCAGTAGTACTGGACAGTGAATTTCCAAATTCTAGTAATGAAAGTTTGTGGCTAAAATTGTCAGAACATGCAATCAGATTTACTCAAAGGATGTGATCTATAGAAAGTGGCCTAGGAAAAGTGGGCCATGTGGGGGGTTCACATGGATAGGTTTTTCATAAATCTAATAGTAGTAGGCAATCAAATAACTTCAAATTAAGGTACTATTTTCTTTTATAACGAATGTCTTTGATGAAAATTATATTTCATTGTATCTCTCTGTCAGTACTTGTTATCATTCAAAATGAACAAATCGGAAATGGACACATGTCACGCTAGTTTTTTTTTTCTCTACAATTTTTAATTGGTTCTTAGTGTCACTAAATTTACGCTACCATTACTTTAATTTTTCTCCGGTGTTTTGATTTAAAAAAAAGGTGGTCCAAAAAGAATGGGAGTTCAAGTTTGATTACGAGGGGCATTAGAAAGTTACAGGAAGTAAATTTTGGAGGTGACGACAAGTGGTTTAAGATGTTATGAGGGAGGGAGAGAGAGAGAGAGAGATGACACAATATATATTTAGGGAAAATGACGGCTAAAGATGTGTTTTGATAATTAATGTCCGCCAATGACATTTTCAGCATTAATAAATGTTCTCAGCATATTCTTGGCGGGTATTAATTATCAAAATACGTCCTGGGCCGTCATTTTTCCATATATTTATAGTACCTTATATCTCCTTGATTTTTTTTTTTGAACGGCAAAAAAAAAAAACTTTCATTTCCAACTTTGGAAAAGTTTATCCAAACTTAATTATCAAAGGACTGGTAATTTAATCACTTAATCAGATAGTTAAGGTTAACTTTAGAAACCTCGACCGAAATAATTTTGACATAATTGATGTTCTCAAGGAATATGGACTAATTGTCAAATTTTCCTCAGGTGATTGAAGACTTGTAGCCTATTCTCGAAAAAGCTTATATTTTTAAATTTCTTAATCCTTCCTTAGGTGTGTATTGCCTACTAACATTTCAAATTTTATATAAGTTTAAATTATATTCTTAATTTATTTATTTGATTGGGTAGTAAGTCACTTCAGAGCTCTACCAAACATGCAAGATGTCGTCATGCTTTCATATATACTCCCTTCGTCTCTAAATAAATATCCGGCCCGCAAACCTAGGCCTTTAAAAACATGTATTTTTTTCGTTAAAAAATTCAAACTTTTTTCACAACTTAAAAGAACTCATTGATATCTATTGATTTGTACAAATAAATAAATAAATTTTTTAACGAAAAAAATGTATCTTTTAAGAGGCCTACTAAATTTACGGTCCGGACATTTATTTAGGACGGCGGGCCAAACACATGAAAAATCAACCCATGTCAAGCAGACATTCTTTGTCTCCATACATGTATTATTTAGTTGATAAGTTTACGCTACCCTTTCTTTCATTTCGTCTCGAGTCGTATGATAAAAACATTCGTGGTCCAAAAAAAAGGAGTTTACTGTTTGATTATGAGAGCAGGGCATTATTGATTGTCACATGAAGGAAATTTTGAAGGTGACAAGTACGTGTTTCTTGTTATCTAACAAGTTTCAATCGGAAATCTAGAATACGAATTCTATTACATTTACAGAAACAAAATTACAATGGAATGAAAAACTAAATACAAAAACTGCAAACCGGATATGTAATACAGTTGTGAACCGAAACTCGTGTTTCACACAGTGTCCTTAAAACAGATTCGCCGCCTACCGGAAGGTATTGAGGTTACTCGGCGTCTGTCTCCCAAGATGTCGGAACACCACCGAAGAACGTCTTGGCGAACTAACTCAGCGTCTGTCTCTCTCTCTCACTCTATATCAGAATACTTGTGAAATTTCGTGAATTGGTGTAGAACTCTATAATGACATGCTCCTTATATGAATATGGAGAAAACCTCCACTATGAATATGGGAAAGTTAATGGCTTGAGCAAGCCAAAAGTCTCCCCAGTCCATTCACTTTTACACCTTATCTATCCTTATCTAAGATAAGTTATCAATGGCCGTGCAATTTCAACCCTCATTTTTTACTCAATTATGCTTTATATTCCAACTACTAGTTGAAAAGTTTAAAAAAATCGATTTTAATCAATCAAATGCATGCAAATAACTTATTCAAATGATTTATCTAGAAACCTCAAGCATTTTTTCACTCCCTCCATTTCATATGCCATTTATTTAGCCATGTTGTTTACACAACCGAATTAATTAACCTTATGTGGGCTGCTGGCACAGAGTTGGCCGATGCTTATTCCCCAGATACCGTCATTGCTTCTTCTCCGGGAAAAAGAAGTTTACGACCCGTGGGCTTTGTACCTCCATGCGGCATTTCTCCGTCAGGCTTTCGTCCATTGCGGAAAATTCCGCAGTACTGCCTCCCGTAGGAGTCTGGGTCGTGTGAGCATATATTCCAAGATGATAGCCTATTCCAAAGGAGTCGGAATTATATGATGTTAATTTCTTCTTAATCCATTCTACACGTTCCAACCACCATTCTACTTCCAAGTACAATTAGTTCCAAGTCTCTATCATTTAAATTTGTTGGGAATGTTCCGTAACCAACTTTTCAAATCAAACTCTTGCGGAAGACTTCGTGGTGTAAATCTGACCAAACGAGCAGTGACGGAGTTAAATATTTCATACCGCAATGCATTGTTTTTTTTTATGTCGGCGAAACTTCGCTTGGTTCACCATTTTGAGAGTAACTTTTAACTCTCGGCACAGTTTCCAATAAATTTCTCTCTCTATCTTTCTCTACTCATTACCACTCAACTCTCAAAAATAACTTTCTAAAACCTCAACCAAACAAAGTGAGTAACGTTAGAACAGTTAGAAAACATTTGACAAATATGTCCAAAGTTGGAACTGGGCCGGGTGTCGGTTTTGGGTAGGCTTGGCTGGGCAAAACTTCCGTAAGGGAGAAAATGTCGAGACTGTTGGAGATGCTCTAACACATGTGTGGTCTTAGTTTTATTGTTGCACGACTCAGTTTCTTAATGCCAAGTTTTCATGTCCACATAGAGAGAGAGAGAGAGAGAGAGAGAGAGAGAGACGTGAATTCATTGGTGTCTAATTTAGAGAGAGAGACGTGAATTCATTGTTGTCTAATTCAGAGAGAGAGACGTGAATTCATTGGTGTCTAATTTTTCAACTTGGCTCCGCTGCCTAGAAAAGCAGACCTCCATGCTTTTAGACTTTTTAGATGAGGAAATATGTACCGTAATGCTATAATAGTTTCTCATCAGTTGTAGTAATCCGAGTAATGGTAACGGTACAATGATATATATATAGAAGTATCGAATCATACGTAGCGGAATTTGAGTGTAGTGATTTTGAAACTTCGTAGATTATTTTTCATATTAGAGGACTTAAAGTGGCCAAAGCGATCAAGTATTCCAATGGTGGCTAGGAAGCGGACAAAAATACAAACCGATATGAATTGAAAATCCGTCAATACGGGCCTTGTACCTTGTCTGCCTGAGGAACGGGCAAGTTGCTTCCATCTTCCCAGGATCTACATTATAGAGGCTATTTAGAGAAAAATCTACTGTGATAAGAAAACACCCAAGCCCTACTTTTTAGGGCTTAAAAAAATTGAGAAAGAAATTGGTTGGAGGTAGAGATGCAGCAGGCGGAACGACAAACTGAATTCGAAGAGTCCGGCGTAGTCCGACATCCGGCTTAGCAGAAGTCGGCACCGGCGTCTCTTCGCTAACTTGTATACGCTGTTTTTAGTAGTATTAATTTGGTTGTTTAGACAACCAAATTAATTAACCTTATGTGGGCTGCTGGCACAGAGTTAGCCGATGCTTATTCCTCGATCAGATACCGTCATTGCTTCTTCTCCGGCCGGGAAAAGAATGAAGTGAGCCCCCAATACCTCTCAATTCCCACCCAATTCAACTACATTTGCAGTTGATAAATCCACATCTGTAGTTGCTGTAAATATCCTTAGCCATGTATCTAGTTGTTAGCACCTGGATTTGAACTGGACTTTTTGGCCCTTTTCCCGGTTCCTACCAAGCACCCAGCCGAGCGCATTCGGACCGTCCATCTCGACAATCAACGGTCCAGATTGAAAACAAACTCTTCCAGGGAAGAGTGAGTTAAACTCTCCAGGAAAGAGTTAAAAAGTGAGTTTAACTCTTCCCTAGAAGAGTTTGTTTTTTAATCTGAGCCGCTAAAAGTACTTTTGAATGGTCCGGATGTGCCCTGCACCTGCTCAGCATGTCTGCGGGGATCCACTTCTTTGACCCAGCCTTAGTTCTTCTCGTTCTTTCCCTTAGCACGCTTCGAACCATTGGTTGCCAAAGTAGTCTTACCCATCAATTCATGATCGACCAAACCTTTCGATCGCAGAGGACATTGCATTGACCTCCTGACACTCCAACGCGACGAATCTCTATGATCAGTTTTTCTAAGGGTGAAGAAACGTGTTGTTCAACGTTCACGAGTTATAACTAAGTATGATTAAAATTTGAAGTCGGTCCGTCTCTTGTTCCACGGTTCAAGAGAAATGGGTGGATCAATTTAGCTTTTGCGGGCCTTCCACATGATCATTTTCAACGACCAATACTATTCATTTTCTCAAACTCTGAGGATATGGATAGACATTCATTGAAAAACAGCAGCATGGTCTAGTCACAATATAGCCACATGCATTAGGCAGTAGTACTGGACATTCCAAAAATTCCTTCCTTTGTGAACAATCAGATTTTCAAAGGATGTGATCTATAGAAAGTGGGCCACGTGGCGGGTCCACATGGATAGTTTTTCATAAATCTAATAGTAGTAGGCAACCAAATATCATCAGAAATATTACATCAAACTGCACTCTCAGCGTATTGTGTAGATAAAATTCAACACAATTAATCGCTACTCTTGTTTTGAGAAAAAAATATGCAAAAATATGTTGAGTTTTTCCTTCTTTTTGCACACCAAGTGAGCAATATCAAAATGTTTGCACATTTTTTAATATATGTTGCATGCAGCATGATACAAATAACTACAAATTAAAACGGCCTTTTGTAAGGTTTGAAATGCTCAAATTAAGGTACAATTTTCTTTTATAACAAACGTCTTTCATGAAGATTATATTTCATCATATCTTTCTCAGTCTTTATTATCATTCGAAATGAACAAATCGGAAATGGACACATACCGCACTAGTTTTTTTTCTCTACAATTGTGAATTGCTTCTTAGTGTCGCTACATGTACGCTACCATTACTTTAATTTTTCTCCGGTGGATTGATTTTAAAAAAAGGTGGTCCAAAAGAATGGGAGTTCAAGTTTGATTACGACATTAGAAAGTTACAGGAAGTAAAATTTGAAGGTGACGACAAGTGGTTTAAGATGTTATGAGAGAGAGAGAGCGAGAGAGAGAGAGAGAGATATGCATCGACTGGAGGAGCGTGTTGTGCTGCACAGCGTGCTTTGCACGGCAAATTGCCGTCACTCCGGTCTTGCTCCGATGATCGGAATCGTTCACTTCGTAGAGTTCGTCGTCTAGAACAAGTGTACCAAAAATCAGATCGATCGGATATCATTAAGTGCCTCATCCGAACATTATTATCTTGAAATAAATGGATCCAAAACACTACATAAAATCCACTATTTTTTTGGTACACTTAAAACTATAAGTTATCAATTTGCCCCTGAATTTCAATCTTTTTTTTTTTTGGGCAACCGATAACAGATGATATTATAACTCCGACCAAATATTACATCAAGATGAAAACTCGTCCTTAGACAAAAGACCAAGTAACTAAGACGGCGGGGATTCATCTACAGACTATACCCCAAACCAACTAAATCTTTTCCTGTAGAAACAAGAAACAAACCAACGGGGAGAAACCCAGTCGGGAGAAAAACTCACGGCAAGAAACCGGAGAGAAAACCTCCACAAAAGAGAGAAGAAGAAGTAAAGGATAGCAAACCAACAAGAAAATGGAAAAAAAAAAAAAAAAAACCTCACCATCATCATCCACCAACATAGATCTCCAATTCCGGCAACCCAATTATGCACAAAAGCTCCGCACCCATAGCCGCACATCTGAACCGCACCACTAGAAACAAGTCACCAACGAATGACGAATATGATGGGGGAGGTCCAACGGTAGAGGAACTAGGGAGGCCAAGGCGTCAAGAGGTGAGAGGGGAGAATGAGGGTGGAGAGTGATGAAAAGAGGAGAAAAGAGATTCCGATCGAAGGCCGACAGAGAGACAAATTTCATACGGGAGATCGCCCCCCCTCCCGCTGCCCATTTTAGGGTGGAAACCCTAGGGGGAGGGAGGGGGAGGGAGGGGAAGGGAGAAACAAAGAGGTGCGACGGCGAGAGAGAGTAACAAAAAAAAGCTTGTTCCTACCAAAGCTACAATCTCATTTAGTAATGGTCAGTAATGCAATTCTACAAGATACTTCAATTTATGGTTTTTTTTGTTTGTTTGTTTTTTTTTGAACGGCAAAAAAGTAACTTTCATTTCCATCTTTGGAAAAGTTTATCCAAACTTAATTATCAAAGGACTAATAATTTAATCACTTAATCAGATAGTTAGGTTAACTTTAGAAACCTCGACCGAAATAATTTTGACATAATTGATGTTCTCAAGAAATATGGACTAATTGGCAAATTTTCCTTAGGTGATTGAAGACTTGTAGTTTATTCGCAAAAAAGCTTATATTATTAATATCTTAATCCTTCTTTAGGTGTGTATTGCCTACTAAAATTTCGGATTTTATATAAGTTTAAATTCTTTAAATTATATTCTTAATTAATTTGTTTGGTTGGGTAGTAAAGTCGCTTCAGAGCTCTACCAAACATGCAAAATGATGTCATGCGTTCCTATACACTCCTTCCGTCCCTAAATAAATATTCGGCCTACAAATCTAAGCCTTTAAAAACATGAAAAAATTTCGTTAAAAAATTCAAACTTTTTTTAACAATTTGAACGAACTCATTAATATCTATTGATTTGTGAAAAAAAATTTGAATTTTTTAACGAAAAAATACATCATTTAAGATGCCTAGGTTAGCAGTCTGGAAATTTATTTAGGGACGAAGGGACAAACACATGAAAATGAAAAATTAACACACATGTCAAGCAGACATTTTTTCTGTCTACATATAAGTACTAGTAGTTTTTAAGTGTACGCTACCATTTCTTTAATTTCGTCTGATAAAAACATTCGTGGTCCAAAAAATAAGGAGTTTAATGTTTGATACTTTGATTACGAGAGCCGGGCATTAGTGAAAGTCACATGAAGGAAATTTTGAAGGTGACAAGTAGGGTTTTTTTTGTTTTGACCGTTAGGGTGGTGTCTACGCACAACTCGACTAATCCCATTCCCGGTCCAATTAAAGGCAGATAATCCATGCCGAGACTAGGGATTTAACAAGAAATTCATTTATCGTGACTAAACTATAATGGTCTGCGGAGCAGAGCTATTATATAACCAACCGGACTAACTATTGGAGTTGGTGACAAGTGCATGATTTTAGATGTACAAGAAAGAGAAAGCGAAAAAGAGATGTCACACTTTTTACACCTTATCTATCCATGTCTAAGATAAGTTATCTGTTGGGATTTTTAGTCCCTCGCCACAACGGAAGCACGTTACAAAATTAAACAAGCACAAGAAAAATAAGGAGCACAAGATTTCCGTGGTTCGGTCTTAATACCTACTCCACAAACAAAAGAGAAATTCCACTATATTGATCGAGTACAATGAGATAGAAAAATATTAATTCCCAAGCCCACGCTCACTAATATTTTTTTATCTCTCCCTCACTCTCACAATATATTTTTCTCTCTTGCTCTCACCAATTGTGTATATCTCACACACACACGAAATCCCGAATACGCCTCAGCATTTATAGAGAATTTCCGCCTTTGCTCGTAAAGGAAACTCAATCCTTCACCTCCAAGGCTTCCTACTGCCTTCGGAATTCCTTTTCCCACGAGAACTTCAATTAGGAAAAAAACTCTTATTCCCAAATCAATTCCTCCTCATTAAGGATTATTCCAAAGCAAGACTTCCAAATTAATGGCCCAAAAAATCACGTGAATATATATTCCTAATCATAAGAAAATTATCCAACGTGGGTGAAGCACAACATTATCAATGGCCGTGCAATTTCAACTCTCATTTTTGCTCAATGATGCTTTATAATCCAACTACAAGTTGAAAAGTTTAAAAAATTCGATTTTAATCAATCAAATGCATGAGGATAACTTATTCAAATGATTTAGGATCTATAGAAACCTCAAGCATGTTTTTCACTTCCTCCATGTCATATGCCATTTATTTAGGCATATTGTTTAGAAAACCAAATTAATTAACCTTATGTGGGCTGCTGGCACAGAGTTGGCCGATACTTATTCCTCAGATACCGTCATTGCTTCTTCTCTGGCCGGGAAAAGAAGTTTACGACCCGTGGGCCTTCTACCTCCACGTGGCATTGCTCCGTCAGGCTTTTGCTCATTGCGGAAAATTCCGCACTGCCGTCTTATTTTGCGAATTAACGCATAAGAGTCTGGGTCGTGTGAGCATTCCAAGATAGCCAATTGGCCCAATTCCATTGGTTATATATTCTACTCCATTTAATCCTATTCCCAGATATATAGCCAATTCCAAAGGAGTTGGAATTATAGGATGTTTTAATTTCTTCTTAATCCATTCTACACGTTCCAACTACCATTCTACTTCCAAGTAAAATTAGTTCCAAGTCTCTATCCTTCGAATTTGTTGGGAATGTTCCCTAACCATGTAATGACCCATATTTTGGTGTTAAAAATTATCATCATTTTTAGATTTTCTAAATAAAATTGGAGGTGTGTCGGCAAAATTATGCATGGGTAAGTAACATTAGGACAAATGTCAAGTGGTGGCACTTGTATGGTCAACTAAGCTAAAACGTGGCATGTACATATTCTTCCTAGGATGACTAGTATGCCCACCCACCGTATGTTATCAATTAATGGGAATTGGTTTGCAGAGATGTCGTAGAGAAACCAACTCTATTTATGTGTATATCTATGAGCTTTAAGGTTTGGCAGAACTAAATAGAAGCCATTTGTGAGTTGATAGTTTGGAACCTCGGAGCTCAACTTTTAGGAGGATTATTTTGGCGATGTTATTTTCTTGTCAGATGAACACGATACTCATTTGAGGTACCGGGCGGGTAGTGTGCAATACATTCCTAGCTAAATCTCTTTGCAAAGAGTGTTCTTTGACTCTCTCATATTTGTACTCATTTGATGTCTAAGTTTCTTGATTCAATTATTGTCACTTCTTGTATCGTGACACGGAAAATATTTGGCTGAAAGCCATGAAACAGATTGGTACATGTTTAAGCCCACCGGGTCACAGAGTTATGAAAGATGTACGATGGACTGCCCCACGGGGAGTTCAGAATGTTTATGGGGCCCATGTGCCCAAACCAATACAGAGTTTAGACCTGGGTGGTACTTGGCATGTTACCGAGATGAGCCAGGTATGAGGCTATAAATGAAAAATGTTCAGAATGATCCTACTTGATTTGCTATCCTCGCTTATTGAGCATATTCTTATTGCTAGCCATGTTTATTGTCCTCGTATTGCATATACTACCCGGGCGTTTTATATTTTTCAGGTGCAGAGAGCAAGTTAATGGGGACCCGAGTTGGAGTATTTGAAAGATTTAGCTTTAGAAATCTGTATCGTCTTGGAGATTTTTAGGCCCACCATGTATATTTATCTTGAGGATTTGTAATGTACTAATTTTGAGGCAATGAAAAAATTCGGGTCGTCACAAACCAACTTTTCAAATCAAACACTTGTGGAAGATTGCGTGGCGTAAAACTAACCAAACGAGCACTGACAGAGTTAAAATTTTCATACCACAATGCGTTGTTTTTTTATGTCACCAACGAATGACGAATATGATGGAGGAGGTCCGACGGTAGAGGAAGCGGGGAGGCCAAGGCGTCAAGAGGCGAGAGGGGAGAATGAGGGTGGAGAGTAATGAAAAGAGGGGAAAAGATATTCTGATCGAAGGCCGACAGAAAGAAAAATTTCATACGGGAGATCGCCCCCCCTCCCGCCGCCCATTTTATGGTGGAAACCCTAGGGGGAGGGAGGGGAAGGGAGAAACAAAGAGGTGCGACAGAGAGAGAGAGAGTAAAAAAAAGAAGCCTGTTCCTACCAAAGCTACAATCTCATTTAGTGATGGTCAATAATGCAATTCTACAAGATACTTCAATTTATAGTTTTTTTGGTTTTTTTGAACGGCAAAAAAGTAACTTTCATTTCCATCTTTGGAAAAGTTTATCCAAACTTAATTATCAAAGGACTAATAATTTAATCACTTAATCAGATAGTTAGGTTAACTTTAGAAACCTCGACCGAAATAATTTTGACATAATTGATGTTCTCAAGAAATATGGACTAATTGGCAAATTTTCCTTAGGTGATTGAAGACTTGTAGTTTATTCGCAAAAAAGCTTATATTATTAATATCTTAATCCTTCTTTAGGTGTGTATTGCCTACTAAAATTTCGGATTTTATATAAGTTTAAATTCTTTAAATTATATTCTTAATTAATTTGTTTGGTTGGGTAGTAAAGTCGCTTCAGAGCTCTACCAAACATGCAAAATGATGTCATGCGTTCCTATACACTCCTTCCGTCCCTAAATAAATATTCGGCCTACAAATCTAAGCCTTTAAAAACATGAAAAAATTTCGTTAAAAAATTCAAACTTTTTTTAACAATTTGAACGAACTCATTAATATCTATTGATTTGTGAAAAAAAATTTGAATTTTTTAACGAAAAAATACATCATTTAAGATGCCTAGGTTAGCAGTCTGGAAATTTATTTAGGGACGAAGGGACAAACACATGAAAATGAAAAATTAACACACATGTCAAGCAGACATTTTTTCTGTCTACATATAAGTACTAGTAGTTTTTAAGTGTACGCTACCATTTCTTTAATTTCGTCTGATAAAAACATTCGTGGTCCAAAAAATAAGGAGTTTAATGTTTGATACTTTGATTACGAGAGCCGGGCATTAGTGAAAGTCACATGAAGGAAATTTTGAAGGTGACAAGTAGGGTTTTTTTTGTTTTGACCGTTAGGGTGGTGTCTGGACCAATTTACGCACAACTCGACTAATCCCATTCCCGGTCCAATTAAAAGCAGATAATCCATGCCGAGACTAGGGATTTAACAAGAAATTCATTTATCGTGACTAAACTATAATGGTCTGCGGAGCAGAGCTATTATATAACCAGCCGGACTAACTATTGGAGTTGGTGACAAGTGCATGATTTTAGATGTACAAGAAAGAGAAAAAGAGATGTCACACTTTTTACTCCTTATCTATCCATGTCTAAGATAAGTTATCTGTTGGGATTTTTAGTCCCTCGCCACAACGGAAGCACGTCACAAAATTAAACAAGCACAAGAAAAATAAAGAGCACAAGATTTCCGTGGTTCAGTCTTAATACCTACTCCACAAACAAAAGAGAAATTCCACTATATTGATCGAGTACAATGAGATAGAAAAATATTAATTCCCAAGCCCACACTCACTAATATTTTTTTTATCGCTCCCTCACTCTCACAATATATTTTTCTCTCTTGCTCTCACCAATTGTGTATATCTCACACACACACGAAATCCCGAATACGCCTCGGCATTTATAGAGAATTTCCGCCTTCGCTCGTAAAGGAAACTCAATCCTTCCTCTCCAAGGCTTCCTACTACCTTCGGAATTCCTTTTCCCACGAGAACTTCAATTAGGAAAAAAAACTCTTATTCCCAAATCAATTCCTTCTCATTAAGGATTATTCCAAAGCAAGAGTACTTCCAAATTAATGGCCCAAAAAATCACGTGAATATATATTCCTAAACATAGGAAAATTATCCAACGTGGGTGAAGCACAACATTATCAATGGCCGTGCAATTTCAACTCTCATTTTTGCTCAATGATGCTTTATAATCCAACTACAAGTTGAAAAGTTTAAAAAATTCGATTTTAATCAATCAAATGCATGAGGATAACTTATTCAAATGATTTAGGATCTATAGAAACCTCAAGCATGTTTTTCACTTCCTCCATTTCATATGCCATTTATTTAGGCATATTGTTTAGACAACCAAATTAATTAACCTTATGTGGGCTGCTGGCACAGAGTTAGCCGATACTTATTCTTCAGATACTGTCATTGCTTCTTCTCCGGTCGGGAAAAGAAGTTTACAACATGTGGGCCTTCTACCTCCACGTGGCATTGCTCCGTCAGGCTTTCGCCCATTGCGGAAAATTCCGCACTGCCGTCTTATTTTGCAAATCAACCCGTAAGAGTCTGGGTCGTGTGAGCATTCCAAGATAGCCAATTGGCCCAATTCCATTGGTTATATATTCTACTCCTTTTAATCCTATTCCCAGATATATAGCCAATTCCAAAGGAGTTGGAATTATAAATGTTTTAATTTCTTCTTAATCCATTCTACACGTTCCAACTACCATTCTACTTCCAAGTAAAATTAGTTCCAAGTCTCTATCCTTCGAATTTGTTGGGAATGTTCCCTAACCAATCAAACTCTTGTGGAAGATTGCGTGGCGTAAATCTGACCAAACGAGCAGTGACAGAGTCAGATTTTTCATACCGCAATGCATTGTTTTTTTATGTCGGCGAAACTTAGTATTATTAGAACAGTTAGAAACCATCTGACAAATATGTCCAAAGTTGGAACTGGGCCGGGTGTCGGTTTTGGGTAGGCTTGGCTGGGCAAAACTTCCATAAGGGAGAAAATGTCGAGACTGTCAGAGATGCTCTAACACATGTGTGGTCTCAGTTTTATTGTTGCACGACTCAGTTTCTTAATGCCAAGTTTTCATGTCCACATAACGAGAGAGAGAGAGAGAGAGAGAGAGAGAGAGCAGTGAATTCATTGGTGTCTAATAGTTTCTCATTAGGTGTAGTAATCCGAGTAATGGTAACAGTACAATAATGATAGTAGTCTCGAATCATACGTACCGGAATTTGAGTGTAGCGATTTTGAAACTTTGTAGATTATTTTTCACATTAGAGGACTTAAAGTGGCGAAAGCAATCAAGTATTTCTATAGTGGCCAAGAAGCAGAAAAAAATACAAACCGATATGAATCGAAAATCCGTCAATACATGCGCGAATTTGGACTATCACGGCGTATAATTGTATCGAAAGGTTAAAAAAAGGCAAGCGCGGAGCTATTCTTAGGCAAGTGGGGTCACTTGACTCCATTGACCTCCACAATTATTCATTAATTTGGTTAAAATTTTACTACATTTTGTGAATTTGACCTCACAATTTTAACGAAATTGTCCAAAGTACGAAGCAATTCTATTAACATTGTGAATTTGCCCTCTTTTTAGCACTAGAATTCACTAACCAATAACCAACGGTTAATAAGCATGAATAATACTCACTGAATGCTTAAATTAAAAAGTTGGAATATCAATACAGCTTTCAACTAAGATAAGAGAACACACATTTCATGAACATCAAGATATTTTTTGCACAATTACCACTTCGGTTAATCGCCAGGGAATTTTTCCAGTAGTAATACATACTCAAATTTTGATTAACAAATAAGAATAAGATTGAGTAAGTTCCTAAATAATGACCCCACCACAAGAAATTCATGGCTCCACCCCTACTGGGAATACTAACAATCCCAAACCGAAGCTAGGCGAAAACCTGAGGTTTCCAGAGCTTCAAGCAAACAGCATTTTCACCAGAGAGAGTGAAGCCAACTAAGAAAAACAATAATTCCTGTTACAAAGATTTCTGTTCTTTGTTTACTTATCTTTGATATCTCATCGTTGCCTTGGACCTTGTCTGCCTGAGGAATGGGCAAGTTGCTTCCATCTTCCCAGGATCTACATTATAGAGGCCATTAGAGAAAATCTAAAGTGATAAGAAAACATCAAAGCCCTACTTTTGGGGGTTTAAAAGAATTGAGTAAGAAATTGGTTGGAGGTAGAGATGCATTAGGCGGAACGAAAACCGGGTTCGAAGAGTCGGGCGTAGTCCGACAACAGCACCGGTGTCGGAGGAGTCCATTTCCTCTTCTTTTTTTTGAGCACCGGTGTCGGAGGAGTCCATTTCCTCTTCTTTTTTTTGAGCACCGGTGTCGGAGGAGTCCATTTCCTCTTCTTTTTTTTGATCAGCGAGTCCATTTCCTCTTTGCTAACTCGTTTTCGTTGTTTTTGGCAAGTATTAACTGTGTTACAAAGAGTTCTGTTCTTTAAAACTTTATCCCATATATACTGTTTATGTCTTACGCAACTTCTAAGCCATGATGAAGAAAATGTTCTTACGGTCCAGCTCGAGGTTTAGAGTTTTGTTCTTGTACAATTCAAGTTCAAAAGCTCGAGGTTTAGAGTTTTGTTGTACAATTCAAGTTCAAAACTTCAAAGGTGTTATCGACTCTTCTAGAGACCATACGGGACTTCGTTCCGACTTTAATCTTCCCATGCCAGTGTAGGATTTTGTTGTGTTTCAAACACGGAGCGGCAAACAACATTTACATTGAGTAAATCTTCTGTTAAAAAGTACATTCTACTGTTTCCTCCAAGTCCTAACTTACAGTTACAATGACAATCTACCCTCATCAGTGGAGTCAAATAAGTTCCCGAAAGCATGTAACCAAAAACAGCAAAATCGAATGAAAACAATGAACAAAAATGGCATGGTGAATATAATCAACCAGGACTTTAGCTACCAGTATTGGAAAATCAGATATACAAAGTAGTATCTTATACACCCAATACTTCAGCTACCAAACTTTGGGTTAGCTCTAAAGGGAGATAAATCACTGGCTCTTCGGTTGGCTTACCGGAAACTTATCTTCCGGCTGCTTTTGCCAGAAATAGTTGGTGGCTTCGATCCATTGTGGGTGGACCAGAAACTTCTTCTCCTGAAGGGCCCAGCGAGACTTCTCCGTTCCAGTATCGGTGGAGACCACATGTGTCACTGATGGGTCCACTTCTGTCAAGCAAATCGCTCCCAACTGCTCCGCCATCTTCCATAGATGATGGTTTTCCGCCTGGAATCTAGTTGGGAAAACCCGGCTGAAGACAACTGTACACCCGTTCAGGACTGACCTCCTTACTGTTTTTAGAACCTGCAAGAATGACGCAATAGATGTATGTGATACTTGTCTGACCCAACTACGAAACTTCAAGTTTGGAAATTCGAAAAATAATGGGTGGAGCTTTCACATGTGAGAAGAAAATGGTAAGGATAAGTCCAACAGCCGTAGCATTCGCAATTCTCCCAGTTCACTCACCACAATATTCACGGGGGAAAAGATCATACGAGTTGTAGTTGGCTAATCATCTTTAATTTCGCAAATAAAGTAGAAAGGTCATTGGGATAATACATGTTCCAAATAGTTTTTTACTTGAATGCCTTGCACAACAATTTGCATTCAGAAGGGGAAAAAAATCAAAGGCACAACTTAATTGTTTATGCTATAAATCAATAGGATCATAGAATTCACTGTAAAGACGATTCACTTCCACCAAAAATCTCAGTCTGGTGCATACAAACATGTTAGTACATAACAAGCATGCACGTATGCATTTCTATCATGGATGTATATGAAGCAAAAGCAAGCTGAAACACACTGCAAGGCATTGATCATCCCACCAAGCACCAATGGTCAATCCAAAACTCCTACCCCGTCTTTGTCAGATTAGCCCTATGGTGGGAGTAAAATGGAAATGCTATCAAGGAGTCATACAACATATCTTGAGAATAAATACGCAAGCACCAGATACTCATAAGTGATTCAAAAACGGAAGCAGGAAAAGTCTGCAAGTGATCAAATTCCGTTGTCCAGAGAAACTTTACCTGCCTTACATCTCTGTCTGCAAGATCAGCCCCGGGTTCCTGTAGCAGGAAGGTGCCAAATCAACAATCAACGATTGTGTGCACCAAAATATCATGGGAAGTTAAAGGGAGAGAAAGGAAAAGACTTACCGAGTCAAAGAACATACTATGTATCTGCTTAAGGACTTTAAGAACGGAAGCAAGTGCCCCTTCAGTCTCAGTTTCATCACTTTTCAACTCAGATAGAGACTTACAATTGAACCCAAATTGCCGACAACTTGAGGCAAAGAAATGATATCTTTCCATCAGTATCAGGTTCTCCTTGTGCTTTGTCCACACCTAAAATAAAAGCTGTCACCAATGAATAACCACATCCTAGCAGAAACTAACAACTAAGAATTTAAGCATACACAACTAGCTGATGGTATAATCACTTACCGATTCTGTATCATCAAGAATTAGAACAGCACTTTCTTGCCCCAGTACCACATCAAGACCCTTTTGATGTTTCTGAGTGGAATCATCTTTTGCAATGACTCCAGATCTGAAGTACACTTTTTCAGGGTCTAGTAAACTTGCCATTTGCAATGCATAAGAACGTTCCCCCATGGTATATATGTACATCTCAAACATGTTGTTTGCTTCTTCCAGGAAGGTACGAACAAATGGCCTCAACTTGGTCAACATGTTCATGAAGTCCAATCTGAATAAACTGCCTCTTGAAATATCTTTTGCTGTTAGGGAACAAATAACAGTCCCAGTTAGATTTGTAAGAGACAGCAACAAATATGGCAAAGGATAATGAGGAAGCAGACAAAGTCCTTTCTATAAGTCCTTTCTATAGAAAATGAAGACTTGAACATAAAGCAATTAACAAACAAATAAGACATAGCTTGGGTGAAAGCCTATGACAGTCAATTCCTGGAGTTCAGAATACTACATTAGATTCCACGGCACTAATAATTGAACAAATCTTACAACATGCAGAAGAGGAATTGCATAAAACATATGGGATTAAAAAGCATTTCACTGAAAACAGATCAACCACATTCTCTGATACAGCATTTGAAACAAGTTCATATTTCAAAACATGGGTGATTTACTTATATATCCCTTCGACTTTACGCGAAAGTTCAGTTTGGGCCTTCAAGTATCAATTTCAACAAAATAAACCTTCAATTTGCGATTTTGTTTCAATGTCATCCATCAGTTGGGTTCCGTTAAGATTTGGGATGGAAAGTGGGCATGTGCACATCACGTGATCTTTCCCCAAGGGCATGCAACAACACAACGACAAACTTGACAACAACGAAGACAAATTGCAAGAACTGGACAACCACGAACTCAACGACGACAAAGACAAATCACATTAATCGATTCCTCCGTCCACCGTTTGACTGCGACATTCAGGTGTGAGCGAATAAGAAAGGAGAAAGGGGTATGAGAAAATTAAACTCAGAAATGGATGATATTTGGGAGAATCAGTTGTCGAGAAATGGGTTTGTCGAGAAATGGGACCAAAATCCCAGTCGTCACACCACCCACCAAGATCCGAACCCTCATAAACCCAACTCCATTTCCTTTCCAATTTCCAACATTTCTCCAGAACACCCAGGCAAGAATACCCGGTTTACGGAATTTTTGTAAGCGTAAAACTGCGATTTTTGGCCGTATTGGTGGAAAAATCGGAACCCATTTGAGGTTTTAAGTGGATTTGGGGGAAACCCAGATGGTGTGAATGAGTTGGAATCGCACTCCTGTGACTCCACGACCAAACCCAAATCTGAGAAGTCCCCAACTCCGGCGCCGGCGAAATCTGAGAACTCCATTTTAGTGCAGGGCCTAAATAGTTTAGTTTTACCTTGTTCTTGTTCTTCTTATTAAACTCGTTTCCAACTCCAGTGCCGGCGAAACCAATCGGAGTCGGAATACCGGTGAGCTTCCACTAGAAAATCATCAGAAAACCTCCACCGATCATCGACGTTGACCCACGGCATTTGTGCGTTTAAACACAGAGAGGGTTGGGTTTGTGCATTGAAACACACACACACACACACACGGAGAGAGAGAGAGAGGAAGTGAATGGGCAATTGATTCTACCCCTAAAAAAGGGTCACGTGCTGGGCACATGCCCATTTTCCATCCAAATTAGTAACGGCACCCAACAGATAGATGACATTGAAACCAAATCGCAAATTAAAGGTTTATTTTGTTGAAATTGGAACTTGAAGGATCAAACTGAACTTTCGCATTAAGTCGAAGGGATATATAAGTAAATCACTCTTCAAAACATCCAGCATGCTAATGACGAAAACAAGGAATTATGATTTGAACTCACGAAGATAACAACTATTGACATGAAAAAAATGAACTGGTCGGTTGGATGTGTCATCAGAAGAAATTTTCTGATTAAAATAAAACTAACAGGTGGAGTCTACCACAACATTCAGCTGCATAATGTTGTGTGAACTGTGTAAAATAGAGAAAAAAAAGTACCACATCTGTTGGAACCAACTTCAACCTAGTAAACTACCACATCAAACGTACATAAACTGGCAACAGACATCATACCTTGTAGAGAATCTATTTGGCTCTTCAAATATTCCTCATCTGGTGTTACATCTACTAGCCGAGTTGAATTGAGCAGTGTATGGTCTAAATCAAGAACCAAGTAAAGCTTCTTTTGACGTAACAATTTCTTTGACTCATTCTTTCCTACTCGAGCAATTTCATCAGTAACAACCCTCATCCCCTGCAAGAAGAAACTTTCTAAAATTATGCTTTCTTTCATAAGTTTTCTGAACTTCCTAAAAGGTGTCTGAGCGTAAGTGTATGTGTGTGTGGGAGAGAGAAAGAGAGAAGAACAAGCTGCTAAATCATTTTCATGATAGCTAGATTCTAGACTAGCCTAATTCCTGTACAACTCTCTTCAACGAGAAAAAGGGGAGAGAGGGATTCGAACTGGTATAGTTCTGAACTTGCCTCCATTGAGAAAATATATAACCTTACAGGATCTAATAATAGCAATCGGAAATCCCGACAACCTTATGCAAATCACAGGTTTGGGGAAAGAAGATCTAGAAAAGATCCACGTAAAACTAGACCATTTTTTTACTTGAATCTATTTGCATTTGAGGTTTATTAATAGGACAACATCAAGACAAGACAATTCATCTCTATACACCTCCAATTGTGTCAAAATACGCAGCAAAATTCGGGATCCTCTATCCAAAAAATTTGGCCCAAACCATTTGCTTATTTGCCCTTCATCTCCATATTCAAATTCAAACACAAAAGTGAAGAGAAAATGCATTCCAATCTAAAATTAATGATTGCATTACAAAAGGAGGGTAATGTTGGTAATTCATATATTTTAAAGAGTAATGATTGTGTCCCTTAAAAAGTTGGATTTCCAAAGAGGGATGAAAATCTTGGACAGAGGAGTTAACTACAGTACAAGGGTATACATTACCGAATATACAGGAACATCCTTTCCGCTCACAAGGCTAGCATTTTAGAAGCCCATAAGCGATTGAAGGTAAAACATAAAGTAAAGATGCATTCTAGCATTAAGGATCTAAGAAAAGGAACATAAAAGAGATGGGTATTATATAACAATGCTTTTACACTAACGAAGAAAGAAACGCAACTTAACCTCACCAGTTTTCTATATCTGTCTCACTTATATCAGATTATCTATTAAATCCAAGAATTTTCTTCATCCTCAACCCTTAGCTTTCCAAAAAGATCCTGATAGATATAGGTAGTTATTCCCAAAAAGTGCTGAAACAAATATTGTTTCACGATGTCTTGCAGTGTTCCAATGAGTTGTGAGCATTTGGTATGTTTCAATATAAACATTGGAATTTCAACTTTCCACTAATAAGCTAAAAATCATCTGCTTACTCAATTTTTACTGGTGAGATATTTACAGCTACAGTTATTTCTTGGTTTGAAGTGGGGTGTGTTGTCCCTTTTGAGATGTTTGAGCAGCTCCAGGTTAGAGTGGGAGGATAAGAAAGGATATTTGGCAACTGATTCCTGCGTTCATGTGGATAACATGATTTGACAAGAATCGAAGGTCCTTTTGACGTTACAGAGGATTCATTGTGTAGGGTTAAGAGTTTTTCTAAAGGCCTTTTATTAGTTGTAAAGTGGGGCTGTTAGCCCTATTAATTTTCCTCTTCTAATAAATCTTACTGGTTCAACTTTGAACCATATCTAGATGAAACATCCTCCACAGCTCTCAGCTCTAAACACAAATGGGTTGCTTGATGCTTAAAAGAGAGCTTACTTTTCTTTTATAGACCAGAAGGAAAAAAACTAGGTGAGTTGTTAGGCGGAAGTTTTCAAGCCCTACCAAAATGAAAGACCCAGCTTTCCTTTCTTTTCTTTTTTCTTGCCTTTTCAGGCTTACATTCCGTCCGTTGAATCAAAACAACCATATAACCCTTTTAACTTCCACAAAAAACTGATAGCTCATTCGGAATGGAAAGGAAAAGGGAATATTTTTTTAGGACAAGAGTCATTTGGCTTTAAAAAATATATATATAGATGTGATATCAATGGTGTGCACGTAGTCAAGGAAAAAACCAGCTTCAAAGGTTCATAACCAAATGCATTAACCTTGTCCTGTCCAATTTTTCTTTATCAAAATGCAAAAAGGGCACAAAAAGAAGACGCCAAAATGTCTGAGGTAAATCTGCAACCCCAATCCCCCTCCCCACCACACACACACAAAGACCACTAATACTCTTCCTTTTACTAATAAAACCATTTGCAATTTCATCATAATATTTTTCAGCCAGAAAAATATAGCAGATCAAAAGTGTGCAATTCCTCAATGCACCACGTTAAACGAAAGCATTCAGCTGATCAAAATATCATTCCAATATGTACTGTGTACATGTAGTGGATGCAAAGAAATCACCTGATGTACATACGTCAATGCCACTGAATCATATTTTTCTACATCCACCTTAAGCCCACACATATAACACAGTCCCGAAATAAAACCAGGATGCTTGCACACGTCCTCCTCAATAGATGCTTCTGCACAAACAGCAAGTTAGAAACATCAATATCCAATCAAGTAATAAAACTCTACATTGAGGTCAAATACTAGATAAGAATGAAACTTAGAAAATCCTGATCTTCAACAGATAAGTTGTGGAAAGAATAACCTATAATGGAAGAAAGATCAGTGACTCATGTAGTGGACACCAATGCCAGCACTGAGTAGAACCAATTAAATTGAAACCAATACGGACCAAGAGACCCAGAAAAAAGGCCAAAACAGTCATGGTCTCATGGCAATGACAAAAATAAATTACAGCATGTTTGACAATTTTTCCCCAGGTGCAAGGAATCTCTCAAAAGGAAAGGCCACATTGGACCCAACCCTGCAAGGTAAACCCCAAATACCCACAAGCCACAAACTACAACAATCAGTACGCCAACCAAAAAAAAAAGTGAATCTAAATCCTAAGAATATAGACCAAGAACATCCCAGTCAATTACCGAAACTACATCTCTGTCAACACCATCAAACCATTATTTAGCTCAAGGAAAGTGACAGTATAAAACAGTACGACGATTAAAAGTTTACAGGGTAGTAGCTGAGTTCATTAAAACATGAGAATACTGAAAAATTATATATCCAACTGAAATAGAAAAAATCACCTAAACTTTGTTCTATGTCTAGCTGCGAAGTTGAACAACCCTCAGGATCCTCCACGCCTTCCTGAACCTCCACCTTTCGCCTTTTAACCCTACGAAATTTGGCACTCATAAAGCACCAATACAAGAATCAATTGTATTCATAAAGCACCAATACAGTTGATTCTCGTATTCATAACTCGTTCCTTCTTCTACTTCTATACATTAAGGCACCAATACGAGAATCAACACGAATAGTCAAACACAGTCATATTCATGAAGCACCAATACAAGAATGAACTGTATCGTTCCTTCTACTACATTAAAGCACCAATCCGAGAATCAACACGGATACAGTTGTGTTTATAAAACACCAATACGAGAATCAACCGTACCGTTCCATCTTCTACTACAATAAAGTTTTTTAACTCCAAGAATATTAGAATTAACATATGAGCTCAGTTTAGACCTAATAAATGGACCCTCTCAATACCTGCCCGTATCACCCTCATCCTCGTATTCCTCGTCGGGTAGCGTGTCGGAAGTATAATCTAGCTCTCCGTCGAGGAATGCAGCAAAGTCGTCGCTGCTCGACGAATGTTGCGGCGATTCGGCCGCCGCAATACTCATCTGAGAAAAGTAAAGACCAGTAAGAAGAAGGCCCAAAACACTAAAAGAACGGTACCACTAGTGCATCTGCGTTAAATTGCTTCACCACGAATCTACGATGTTCTTTCAAGAAGTGATTATTTTACTAGGGCGCAAAACATGTCAATTTTTAAGCATCTATTTACGACTAAACAGTAGACAGAGATATTGACGGAGAGAGAGAGAGAGAGAGAGTAGGGTACCTGTTCGATTTTGGCCGATTGAAATTGCGTAGTAATTGGAGAGAGAGACAGAGAGATTGATTTTGGAATGGAAAACAATGGCGTTGGTAATTGGACAGTACTGTACTGTATATAAAAGCGACCAAATAAAGCCCTAGTTTATCGTTGTTGCGTTATATTTAGGCCCCGTTTGGATGCTGCTATAGGAAGAGGGATTAGTTTTCCCCCCTTTGGCCTGTTTGGATGGCTTTGGCCTGTTTGGATGGGGGAGAAGCTCCTGGATTTGTGAAGAGCCCGGATTTCGAAGGGGGATTTGTCACTGTTGGGATTATAAATCAGGGCAAAGGTGGATTTGCTAAGGATAGGGTACCCCTGTCGTTGCTATATCCGGGTTCCAAATGACTGTTCTGCCCTAACCTTTTCTCACACATCACACACATACACACAGTGAGAGAGAGAGATACAGAAGAGGAGAGGGAGCGAAGAGAGAGAGAGAGACATACCGGACTGATCGGAGCAAGAGGCGGCTGGAAGAAGGCGGCGGCAGCGGCAAACGAAGAAGACAAGGGGTTGCACAAGATTTGGTCGGCGGCGTGGGTGAATGACAGAAAAGTGGGTTTTGTTGTTGTGAATGAGAAAGAAGAGAGAGTGGGTTTTGTTGTATATGTAATGATTTTTTTAATTCCAATTACGTATACTAAATATATACTCACGTATATTTTTTAATTTCCAATTATGTGTATATATATACACACACTCTTTCATCACTTTTTCATTACGTTTTTTTTTTTTTTAAATTTCGGGGAATAACAGTTTTTATAACAAGTAATATGGTTTACTTTTAGTGTTTTTCTAAAAAAAAAGGTTAAAACATTTGTATTCTAAAATGAAATTATTATCCAAAAATTAATGGTAAATATCAACTTATTCTAATTAATAGTATGAATTAAACCAATTTTGAGCGTTAAAAATTCAAGGTGGGGGCAATTTAGTCATTTAACATCCAAACCCATCATATCCACCCTTCAAATCCTCCTTCTCAAAAAATTATCCAAACACCTCATTACAAATCTACCATTCTTAAGAGGTGGGGCCACCCTCATTAACATATCACTCCTCATTACATATCCACCTTCAAATCCTCCCTCATTACAAATCCACCCAAAACAAATCCTCCATCCAAACGGACAAGACTGGGGGCCCACGCTTTGCCCCCGTTTGGGAGCCAAAAACTCAGGGGTTTTCCACAACACCGTTCCTTAGCAAAGACCGGATCAGTAAAAATGGAAAATATAGAGAGAGAGGTACCGTGACGATGGCGAGGAGGAAAATTATTTGGTGCATGTGTGCCATGTATTTCATATACAACCCGCTCACTCACATTTAAAAAAACGAATGCTATGTTTGGTTTGGTTTTTGAAAAGTTTTTTGAAAAATAGTAGGGGTAATAAGTGGAGAGAGATAGAAAGAGAAATGTTAGAAGTAGGGGAAATTTAGGGGGAATTTTTTGAAAACTAAAGAGAACAAGGCATTATCGGAAGAAAAAAAAAAACCTTAAAACAACGAATTTTAATTTTTTGTATACTTATTACTTAATTATAAAAAATTGAGGGAAAATTTCAGAATGGCACCTGAACTTTCACTCCAATGTCACCGAAACACCTGAATTTCACATTTATTTCAATTAAACACCTGAACATTCAAAATCCCCAAATTGAGGCACCTGCTGTTAGCCTCCATCCATTTCCTTCACAAATCGGCTTATGTGGCTCATTTCTAGTGTTAAAGGGCTCCACTAGATATGTTAAAAAGTGAACTCAATGCACACAATCACAATCAGAAATGAGTTCACTTCCTAAATTTGTGCATTGAGTTCACTTCCTAACATATCTAGTGGGGCCCTTTAACGCCAGAAATGAGCCATATCAGCCGATTTGTGAAGAAATGGATGGAGGCTAACGGCAGGTGCTTCAATTTGGGGATTTTGAAAGTCCAGGTGTTTAATTGAAATAAAGTGAAGTTCAGGTGTTTCGGTGACATTGGAGTGAAAGTTCAGGTGCCATTTTGAAATTTTTCCAAAAATTGATGGGGTATAACTTGGAGTATTAGTATTAACATCTAAAATTGATGGTTATAATTAGTATTTCATATAATTATTATATTAATTATTGTGAAGAAAATTATTTAAAATTTGATTTCGTAATTATATATTTAATATAATGAATAATCTAATTTAACACTGCACAAGGGTAAAAGGGTCATTTGACAGCTTTTTACATCATCCACCATTCCTTATACCCCCTGTTAATCCTCCATCTAAACGAAGTACTATTTAATCCCCCTTCTCTAATATCTCATCCAAACAACCTACTATTTAATCTCTCCTCCATAAATATCACATCAATGTGGGTCATCCCTTATTAACTAATATCCCCTACTATCTTATCTCCTTATGAACTAATACCCTCAATTCTTTCTCCGCATCCAAACGGGCCGCTAGTGAAATCACACTACACTCCCTCACTAGAATGCAAGAAAACTATGGGTACACCATTTTTGGCTCACACCAAATGGACACCAGTTTATGTGAGATCCACGTTGGTGTCTCACACGAATGATTTGATATTTTAAATTTTTTAATATATTTTCTGAAGGTCTTTTTCAAGAAATCAACTCAATTGAAAATGAAAAAGAGCTTAATCAACTCATTTACTGTTTTGTTCTTGAATTCTCGTGGAGCGAAAATCGAATGAATTGGACAAGCTCTTCCTGATATGAAATTGAGCTAATCTTTACAGGAACCTAGAATATATATTGTAAATAAATTGAACGGTCTGAATCATTTGTGTGCACCTTAAGGTAGGTCCTACTCAATGTGATAAACAAATGACCGAATCGTTACTCACGGTTCAAAAAAAATGAAATCTATACCCGGACCAAAAGTTCTACGGATTGAACCAAGAGTGTTTTCGTGTCATTTGCAAATACGTAGCATGAATAATGTTGTTAAGAAAATTCTATTCAAAGGCCTCAATTGTTGCCAGGCCTAAAAGATGGGCCGTCTAATTCCATAGTTCTTGTTAGGGCCCAAACATTTTGGACCTCAATTAGAGAAAATGCTTCGATGCAAGATTAGAATATCATAACTTCTATTTCCATATTTTAAAACAACTATTTTAAAGCTTTATTTTCGTTAGCACGGTAGAGTTTTATCAAGTTTAATTTCTTGGTGATTGGAATTAAAACAATAAAGAATTTTTTTCGCTAAAAGTTTTAACTTATTTTCGTTTTTGATATCTTTGAGTACCGAATTAGTTTCATAACTTTTGCTATTCCGAATGCTCTCAACCGGACAAATCGTGAAAGTTAATATTTGGCCCGAAAACTAAAAGTGTAAATTCTATCCGCCATAGGTGGAAACCATAGGATTTCCATCACCGCATGTTGGCCCTACAAGACTTTTTTTGTTACAATCTAAACCGTTCATCTTGTAGAACATGTAGAGTAGTATACCCATGAAAAAAATCAGCTTGATTGGATATTGATAGGTATATCAAAACTTGAATTTTGGTTTACAGAATGAAGGGTCATTGATTTTGAATTTAAATTGTTTATGGCAGTCCATTTCCTAAACCGAGATTCAATTTTTAATATACCTATTGATATCCGACCAAGCTCATTTTTTGCGTGCATATACTATTATGTGGGCTCTACAAGATGAATGATTAAGATTATAACAAAAAATGCTTGGTGGGACCCGGAACGGGCTGTGGTGGAAAAATAGTTCAGAAAACACGAAACCAAAATGAAACAGCTAAACTTAAGATATAACCAAAGCTTAATTTAGGACACAAATTTAAATGTATTGCATCACTTTTTAATATGGCAATGCAAGCCCAAATCAAGGTTCACAGCACTTGTTATTACAGAATTCATTTTCTTTGTCACCAAACAAAATATGTACAACACGAAAAAGAAATGGGGGGAAAACGAAAGAATTAAAATAAACTAAACATTATATTTAACGCCCCATATAGACTTCCGATGTGATGCGGGTTGTTACAGGCTAACCTTATTGTAGATATATGATGTATAGTTTACATTATTATCAAAACCTTTTCTTATCCTTTTTCACATCCGTTGTAGCGGTCCTACGCCCACGTCTGCGCTCCCCAATGGGGTCTTGCCACGTGGTTTCACATTTTTGTTCCTCTTCTACCCAATTATCTGTGGCCAATGACTGCCGGTAATATCTGAAGGCCACATATAGCATGAACACTGCAATGGGATGCATGAAGATCAACAAGCATTTTAGGGAGATTCAAAAATATTACTTAGACAAACCCTATCAATTCATTAAAGGCGAAAAAACGCGAACGACGAAGCAGTGAAAAATTTTGGAGATACGTTTTTTAAGAGAAGAAAAGAGCAACGCTATGTCGCTATCAAAGTTTTGATTTGGCAAATATTTTGATAAAATTCACGTTTACCGGCGAGTTGAAATTGTTGTCGAAAAAAAAAATTCATTTTATGTGTCAAATTTAGCAACAAGTTTGGTTTCGACAACCAAGCTAATTAAATCTACACACAAAAGTTAAATGGGTGCAGCAATATCGCAAAGTTTTTTAAGAAATTGACATTGTAGCAAGTCAAAATAATATATTTAGCAAGTTCATCTTATACCAACTCATGAACTTGTTTTAACAATTTGGAATAGTTGCTATTGCCATTTTTTCCTAGGAAATTGATATCCGCGCTCCCTACTGATGGCGCTCCACTTCAATGTTCGGTTTTCGTGAGATTCAACCTTGCAATCTATTAAGGGCAATCCCTTTAGTTTCTGTATCACGCAACTCAGCCAAAACCTCCTGGGGTTGAAAAGATATTCTTATGTTCTTTCTTCTACGAAAGTTACAAAATCAGAAGCTGATCATTAGAGGTAAGTTCGTTACTTGAACAAACAAAGCTTGAATATAGATGTTCTTTAATTTGAAACTCGTGAAATTTTCAAACCATACTTGAACAAGTCACGACCTGTCTTGTTCAACATATTACGTTCAAAAAATTCAAGCTACTCGAAATCGGTTCGCGATAAACTAGACTACTCATTTCAGATCAACCCGTCTAATAGACAATCCAAACTGACTCGAACATAAGTTTAAAACTCGTTAAATTTTCAAACCAAGTTCCAACAATCCATTGTTCGACTCGTCGACGCACCCTATAAGTAGGTATCAATGAATGAGATAGCAAAAAAGGGGGTTTACGTACCTGCCCAGATTCGAGCCATGACTGAGGAGAGATTCCAAACAAGGGTAAAGATGCCAAAAGCCACTGCTTTCTTGTGAGAGCATGATTCCCAAGCATCTTTGAACCTTCGCACCCAGAAATTACCTTCACACGTACAGCATTGCAAAATTACATACAAATGTTTTCTTGGTTTTTATAATTCCATATAGCAATCCGAGTTATAGTCCATTGGAGAAGAAGAAGAAAGAGAGAGAGAGATATCCAAATATGGTCAAGCACATATAGTGACACGCCCGGCCTAGTCTGGCTAAATAAGTTAAGTGGTTTATTTTTTTTCATATTTTTATGTAATTTTTTGTTCGCTTATATTAGTTCTGCGTCACATTTTTCACTTCGGCTTATTTTTGTCCTTATTCAAAAAGTTTGGAATTTCGATCATAACTTTTTAATTTTTTCCATTCCTCTCGACGAAACAAACTAATAATTCACAAAAAATTCGACACGAAATTAACAAACGTGAATTTTTTCTTGAAAAAACACACACACAAAAAAAAAAAAAAACATTTGACTTATTTAGAGAAGGAGAATTCTACCGTTAGCCCACAAGGCTGACTATAGTGCTTCCCACGCGCCATGAAAAGAGAGTCATACACATTTCCTTATTTAATGTCTGGCAGGCTTGTCGGCTGATTTACCCAATTAAAGCACAATGACCATGTTGGCCTTGTGCGTTCCCCACTTCCCCCTTAATTTTGACTTCCAAAATTCCAATTCATGTGCTGAACAAGCATTCCTCCAAATAAATGATAGCTTGTCCCCAATTAAAAAAGGAAGTGGGCTTAAAGCATACTTGCTCCGTCCCATAAAATTAGTGGAAACTACGTAAAATTTTTGAACTTAAAAATAATATACTTAATGAAATAATTTTTGTACAATATAAATCTTATTTAATAGATCTCGATGAGATATTCTGTACTTTGCAAAAAAAATTAAAAAGTTATTTTAATAAGTACATTATTTTTAAGTTTGAAAATTTTACGTAATTTTGTAGGGAACTAATGGGACGTTGGGAGTAACAAAAAGTTTGTTGACACAGATGTTTTATGCCGATCATGTACATATGTTTTTTGTGTGGCTCACCTCGGTTCCTCGGGTCCCGCAAAGATGATTAGAACAACTCATTTCTTAAAATGATTTTTTAAGTGTTTATGTGAAAACTCAACTACATCAGACATCAGTATGTGTTTTTTCAAAATTCTTAGGGTAAATCAGTTTTTTCCCTACGAGTATAAAAAAGAACCTACCGATATTCAATTGAATTAATTTTTTACAAGAACACTTCAAAAATTGTTTTTATTAAAAATGAGCAGTTGGGATCATCAGATTGAGTTTATTTTTACAATGACCCAAAACAAATCATTTTAAACAAAAATCAACAGCTTGAATTATTTTTGGGGACCCGAAACGGGTTCAAAACACGTATGTACTCTATTTACTTATGTAGTTATGTGTAGGTACTACAACAATAACTCCACATGAAGGTCAAAAAGACAGCTGCTAAGATTTATGATTTGTTTTCTCGTAAGGTTTTAGGTTCGAAACCCTCACAAGTGCTATCAACTTCTTTAAGGGAAAATGACGGCCTAGGACATGTTTTAATAATTAATACCCACCAAGGACAAGCTAAGAACATTTATTAATGCTAAAAATGTTCTTGGTGGGTATTAATTATCAAAACACGTCATTGGCCGTCATTTTCTCCTTTTTTTAATTGGGGTCAGTTCCTACGAAACTGTGGGACTGGGTTTCCAAAATTAGTTGAGGTGCCTGTAAGGTGACGTAAACACCTAAATTATTATTATTTTTTTAAAAAGAGGCAAAAAGTAACAACAAAATTTTAAAGGTAATGGGCTCACTTGTAGTAGCCGTGAATATATTAAAAAAAAAAGAAGTAACCGTGAATTTGAAACAGCAAAAAGTAGAGATGAAGTGCTATGGGCAAAGTAGGCATTTAGGAAAAATAAAAAAGGACATCTGACATGTACAAAAGTTAAAGTTCAGCCAAAGGAATAAAAATGTGACGTGTGGAGGCATTGGTATTCCCCGTCGCCAACCCAATGAGCTGATTATAGAGGAACCGTCTATAGAAACTAGGCCGCGGTGCATTATTTGTGGCCTTGTGGGGGGTCTGATGCATAAAAGCCATAGAAGGAGGTGCATTATTTGTGGGGTCTGGTGCAAAAAAATAGCCTACTAGTTGGGACCTCTGGGGAAATGCCACATAAAGTCCTTCTCACTCTAGCTATTATTTTTATATCCCTACTGACTCCAATGTACAGTATTTATGGATCATAGATCCCAGGCATCTAGAAATGCTAAATTAAATGTTTAACGACTCTACCGAAACACTGTTCAGTAAATATACTCCTGCATTCAAAGAAAATTGCACCATTCACGCAAGCTATTTTAATAGTCTCCAGAATAGTTTTTATTTTATTTTATTTAGCCTTTACTCTTTTTTTTTTTTTTTTTACATCGCATCATCATTCTCAACGAGAAAAATAAGAAGAGTATAAAAATATAAATTAAAGTCGGAAAAATTCCTGTAGGACGACACTAGAAAATTGTCTTTTACATCTTTTTTGAACTTTAAAGAACTTTTTTTTCAACTTTGATCTATATTTTTGTACTACTTTGGTATTAATCTAAAATATTTGACCCAAATTCAGCAAAAACTACGAGAAAATAACAAAAAGAAATCTTTATAAAAAAAGACAGAAAATTTAGGCCAAAGGAGGCCTTGGTTTGCCTACTCCTAGACATTAGTTTGTTTAGCTTTATGTTTTCTCCTTTTGTACACTGTCTTCTTATTTATGTAAGTTCTATATTCTGAAGAAAAAGGTTTGTTTAAACTAAAACTTTAGGAAGAAAGAATGAACGGGGAAAAAAAAATACTTAGATTTAAATGTTCAAAAGAGTTACTTTTTAAGTTCTACTACCATATAATGCGAGACTAGTTAAACAACTCTGATGACAGCTACAACAAAATACTGGAACTCAGACATGATCATCGTAGCATCTGCTAACGAATCAATCTGGGTGGCCCTACATGTCGTCATGAATTTCACGTCTAGGTATGGTTTTTACCCAATAAGTTGACCACTAAGAGAACCAAATTTACTAAAAAAAACTTGATGTTAACCCTAGTAGTACTAATTTGATGTTGATAGATAGGGACCTTTTCTTGTTCATCAATGATGAAATGGACCTCTAATGTCTTAACGGTATCCAAGGTGGAAAATATTGGATCCAATGTAGTATGCATTAGTCATTGTTGAGGGACCCATTTTTTATCTACTCTATGTTTTGACACTCATGATCAAATTAAAGCAAAATGGAGCCGTTATGTGATCAATGCATGCAAGTGGGCCCACCAGAGCCTCAAGGGTTGGTGAAAAATCAATAGTAAAATTCAAACAAAATAAAAGAATGTGAATATTGAAAAAAACAAATGGAATTCAGAGCAGAATTATAAGTGTGGAATTTACCATAATTGGACAACTGGGTGGAATAGGAAGAGCAGATTTTTGGTACGGTGAATACTCCAAAAAAGCCTGTAAGAAATAAGAATGGGCACAACACAACTACCAGTCAGTGAAAAAAATAACACTGGACCTGGAGGAAGAAGGGAAGAAAGAATGTTAAACTGCTACTCATGGCTTAAAAAGTTGGTTGGATACTGTTTGGTTCCCGAGGGAGAAATCAGAATTTTAAGATTACAAGAGCGGTGCGGCCGCTCATCTCGGCAATCGACAGCTCGGATTTTAACCGAGAAATAGACGGTTCGGATTTGCATGCGATTTGTATGCGCTCAGATTCAATTCGAGCTGTCCGTACTGAGATGAACGGACGAACCGATCACTCTGCACTTGCTCGGCAGGGAACTGCTCGAAAGCATCCCCGGGTCTGAGGCATTGGACAATATAGCTGGCTGTTGCCAGGACAAGTGCAAATTAACTGGCTCTGATTGTTTGTACATTGCCTAGCGGTAGCCTAATGTTACAGACAGACAGGAAGTGCACAGCTTGGGATACACTGGATACAAGTATATCCGTAACCGTCTAATGTTCGTGGGTCTTACCGGGTAGCTGATAGTCCAACACCTATAACCACAATACATTTTTGTGAGGTACATCCACTTGGTGCTGGCCTCACAAGAATGTGCGGTTGATAAGGGTGTCGGGCATTACGTGTCGATACCCCCAAAACCACAAAACAAATTTTCCATAACACGAGGATCATAGGGAGGTGGAGTACAAAAATCGCTACACTTTACCAATTCATTAACTAGTATAATCACACTCACCCAATTTGGCCATCTTCCAAACAGTGATGGAGCTCCCACACCTTGCCAGAACAAACAGCAGAACTGCCAACTGCCATTGTCATATTTTGGTGACTTCTGGTTATTTTCACACTAAGTTAAAAAATAGGGAAATGATGGGGGAAAAAGAAGAAGAAGAGGGAATTCACCTTCATTGTGGTGGCAGGATCTCCAGAAAAAAGGGCTCTGAGTTTTACAAGAAACTCATTTAAATAAGGAAGAACCATTTTTACTAACCACATTGCTTCTCCTTCCCCAAGAACATAATATCCTTGGCTTGTATAATCTACATCTGGGACTCCCCTGTTTCATAAATTTGCGCAAAGAAACGAATAACGGAAGTAAATTTTCGTTCTTCGCGAATGTAATTCATGAATGTTGAAATACCTTGAAGGAATTACCTGCAAATAATGGATCTGAACAAGAAAATTGCAGCAAGATAGGCAAGACCCAGATAGGAAATAACGGTTATGAAGCTGTAAAAGCAAATTAAAGAAGAAAAATGATTTTCATTTTGTGCTCTGTTTCGAAACAGGGGATGAGGACATGAAAATAAATAAATAATAATAATAATAATAATGATAGAGACCTTATATTGAGATCTTTGGTGTAAGAGAGTGAGATTATGATGAATGTTCCCAATCCAAATATGAATGCGGATTTCGAGACATCTCTCCACATCACCAAATCGACTGCGAAAAAACCCACAAATTCAATTAAAAAATTAGCCAAAAAAAAAAAACCCAAAAAATTAATCACAATCATCAATGTAATGTCACCTAAACTCTGCAATTTGTTGTGTGTTTGAGGAACTCTCTGGAACTCTCTTTGGAATCCATTTGAAACAGGACCTACAAAGCCCACAATAAAAATATATAAAAAACAATCAATGGTCAAGAACAGGATTGTAAGCTCCAAAAAGCCGAGCTCCATTGTATTGGCAATTTCTAACAGAAAAAAGACCCCAAACGCCATAGTAATTGGAAATATACATAATTCAGTGATATATTCAGGAAAAGAAAAAAAAAAACTTACTTGCTTTAGTTTTTGTGGGAATTGGGTGGACTCTAGAATGGTTCACTACTGGAGGAACCTGTTTTTTCACAATGGGAGAGATGGGTAATGGTTTTTCTTGGACTTTCTGCACCTTCTTCTGTTCATTCACAATCTGCTTTGGCTTTTCTTCTTCTACAATGTCAATTTCCTTAACTTCAACCCTCTTCTTCTCTTCACCAATCTCAATTTCCTCATCAAATTCATCATCGTCATAATCTTCGTCACCATCGTCATCATGTTCATCATCTTCTTCATCACCACCGTCATCATCATAATCATCATCTTCTTCATCCACTACCATATCTGGAGCAGATTTGACCTGACCTAAATTGCCCAAACCACAAGAAACCTCCTTTTCTTCACACGCTCCAAACTCTTTGCAAGATTCATCGCATCCACTCTTCTCATTTCCAACTGGGCTCTTCTCAATTTCCTCAACAGACTCATCAACGCCCTTATCCGGCTCCGGTTTCGCCGCCTTCAATTCAATTGAATTCCTCCCATTTCCATCATCCAAATCTTCACCAGGAACCAATTTTGCTTTAGCCAGCGGAATTGAATCCATCTCATTGGCATCAAAAGATTCCCCCGAACTCCTATTGGACTCTGACTTCACCTTCCTCAATTGATTCAAATTCCTCTCAATTCCATCACCATCACCAGATTCAACATCTGTTTGACCAATCAATTTCAAAGATTCAGACTTTAATTTCCTAGTCTGAACTGGGTTTCTCTCAGTTCCATCAACCGACACCCTCGCCTCCTTAATTTCTCCAGATCTAGTCTTCATTTTCTCCATTGAATTCCTCTCAATTTCATCACCATTGCCAAATTCACCCTCTGATTGGCTAACCAATTTCAAAGATTCAGACTTTGATTTCCTAATCCGATTTGGGTTCCTCTCAATTCCATCAACAGACACACTCACCTCCTTACCAACCTCAGATCTAGTCTTTTTAATTTTCGGAACAGGGGATTTTATCTTGGTTCTATCGGAAGAAACACTGAGCTCCTTACATTGTTGATCCAATTCCTTTCTGGGTTCTGATCTTTGCTTTGAAGTCTGAATTGGGTTTCGCTCAATCCCATCAGAACTCTCTGATTTCCACGTCTTTCTCTTCCCGTTTGCCCCAATTGGACTCTGTTTTGCCCTCATTCTTTTTTCCCCATTTTCTTCTGCCTTTTTCTCTTCGGCATTGAAGACTTTGATTTCTCCTTTCACCTCATCGCTCTTCATTCTGCTCTCCCAAACAGACCCTTCCACTGCACCGTTTTTTGTTGTGCCCCTCCTTCTACCCACCTCCATTTCCTTATAATTACTCTCTCTCTCTCTCTCTCTCTCTCTCTCTACAATGTAATGATTAAGTGGGGACGTGGTTGTTGTCAATGGATTAGAGAGGTTTTGGGCTGAAGAAGTGGCGGTTGGTGTGGTGAAGCATTGGGATTCCTTGAGAGAGAGAGACTTTACCCTTGTTTAATAGGGACTTTACCCTTGTTTAATAGGACTTTGGATTTGGCTCTCTTACCCTTTATTTTTTCTGTTACTTTTACAGTTTTATTTATGTGTTCATTTTAATATTGTATGTGTCCTATATGCAAAAATATTCCTGGATTATGCGGTGATGAATAATTCGGTTTAAAGAAGGATTACAGTGATCTTCTGGAGTATTAAATCTCAATATATAATCCCCCACTTTTTGGGGGATTACAGTTCTGGCCCTTCCGCGGCCAGAACTTCGCGTGCCAGCGGGAGTTTGCTTTTTGGAGTGGCGTCCATACCTGCGAAGGGAAATCACTTGTGTTTTTGCTTCGTGGTTTCGCCGGCGTTGTGGCTTATGGATTACTGCATTTGGGAAGACAGGTTTCACTGTGCTGCGCTTATCACTACGATTAGGGTTTTGATTCTCGAAGGGAATTGTTGTTTGGATTCATACTCCACGTGTCCCGATCCTGCCTTTGAGTAAGTGGCGGTGTGAAGAGGTTCCTGGTCTTAGGCTACAATTAGTCCTTCATGTTCTTCTTGTTGTACCTTTTCGTGGTTTTGTTTGAAATCTGTAGATGCCGTATGGCGTTTTAAATTTGAATGAAATTTCTAGTGGATCAAAAAAAAAAAAAAAAAATCCCCCACTTTTTGGTTTGTCCTCCGGCAAGTGAAGGAAATGAGAGGTGGTACTGGTACCAAGGCTCCCAAAAATCAGAAGCCTCACGTGCATGATGCATGGCCAATACAGCTACATTTTCAGAAGATTTATGGCCCCATCGACCACACAGAGAGAGAGATGTGTGTTTTTGGTTCCGTCGGATGAGATGATAAGAGTGTTTATCAATTCGATTGAATTGATGTTTTACAAGAGACGTTACGAAATCACTTCTAAATAAAATCAATTTCTTGAATCATTTGTATAGGCTCGAGGTGAGCTCTACACATTCGGTCTGAAGAGTATGGTTATCCATTCATTGGTACGGTGGTTTTTGTCTTTGTTAATTAACTACTCTGTCCTTGTTTGTGAACAAAGTGGAGAGAGAGAGAGCACACGGACATACCACCTCTTTCACTTTAAGTTTAGGGAAGTTTCTCTCGACCCACAAGTCGTAAAGTTGTGCAGAAGAGGAATATAAGTATTGAATATAATAAATAAAAATGTATAAAACTGATGCAGCGGAATTCACAAGAGACTAGTTAACGTACTAGTCCAAACGAGATAAACAACTCGTAGCAACGAGCACACCTCGCGCACAAGGTAGAAAGAGAGAAACTCTGCAATATTATTGATAAAAAGCTGTATAAATTCTAGGTTACAAACTCTTATATAGGTCGAAACCCTAGAAACCCTGAAAATAAACTTGGAAAATAAAAAGTTCTAGAATTTGGAACATTTCCTAAAACTAAAAACGGGAAAGAAAAATAAGACTTTTCCAAAAAGAATCAACTTAAAAGGAATTACAGTCTAAGAGTTATTAACGGAACAAATCTTTACTAAAACAGCAAAATAACGCAATTGAAGGTGCTTTTCGCGCTATCGAACAAAATAACACAATTTGGGCCGGAGCGCGAAAATAAATCGGAACAAAATTGTGTTATTAACGGGAGCACGAAAATAAGTTAGCCCATCAAGTTTGGGCCTATTCCGAGCTCGTCCGAATTTTGCCAAATTGGATAATCTGAAATTAAACACCGTTTGAGCTTCCGGAGTTTGGCTCGGTTCAGCTGATCATATAATTGGACCTCCACGTGTTCTACATAAATAAACATTATGTGGATGTACGCTAATGGTGATTACACACACCTTGACCATATTAATGTTGTTTAGCGACATGGAGTACTACTACTACATGGGGTAATTTTTTGACTCCTACTATCATTTAATTAACCTAGCGGGTTTGGTTGAATGAATAGAAAATCAAGAACTAGTGGAATGGCACTAATGACTCAATCGTATTTTCGACTATTCGTCTATAGTTTGAAGGCAAATGATTTCTTCTAATTATATTGGCTAAATAATATTTTTAGTGGAAGCGATGGTTAATTAAATGATTCTTTTGGGGTCAAAATATTACTTAAGTGGAAACTCAACCTTCAATCACATTCATTTAGGTTCAACCTTCAATATCTCTAACAACAATCAATGATATAATGTGGGTCGTTGGCAAAATGAAGATGTTTATGAAAACGAGATGCCTCTTTGGTTAATATATTGATTCTGGTTGGGGTCAGTGGCGCTTTAATTGCAATTAAAGAAGCAATCAGTTTGGATCTATTTAAAACTTGGGAGTCACTTCCCCATTCGAGAAATCTTCTTAAAAAATAAACAGCTTATTTTATATTTTTAAACTCAAAAATAATATAAATGAAAAATAATTTTTTAATTTTTTTTACATCGTATAAAAGATCTCGATGAAATCTTTCAAACAATATCCATATTGCATATTTTTATATTACAATAAGCTCATAATTTTTGAACTTGAAATTGCTTTCTTAAAAAATAAAGACTTTTTTGGCGTTCTAAAACGGGGCCTTAATACTACAGTACATTTTTGGAACCATCCACTAGGCGGTGGATAATAACATGTAATGCTGAAGAAGTTAAGATTTCAACAAATATATCATGGATATCAATACATTTTTCTTGGATATCGAGCCTCTTTTTACAAATTATTCGACGCCCTAAGGATTGTGGTTAGCATTTTACTTAGGAAAATGATATTGGCACTCCAAAAATTGATAGAGGCACTTCAAAAAATAAATGATAGTGGCTTTGGAATTACACTGGTTTTGGAGTGCTTACATCAATTTTTGGAGTGCCAATATCATTTACCTTTACTTATAGTACTAATGAAAATGAGTCTCTTCTTGCTACATACACTACACTACACCAAACCACTATACTATCCACTACATTTTTTATGGAGCCCACTTAGGATTTCACAAAAATACAAAAAAATATCCAAAATTTTTAAAATAATGTTTTATGTGGCACTGTAAAAAATCGGCTCTAACAAATATTGGTAAATATTATTTCTGGGTTCGTATGTTCGAAACTGCGCAGTTGAGCATTTTCGCTCCTACAAATCTAGAAATAATACTTATCGATACCCGTTAGAGCTGATTTTTTACAGGGCCCCCTAAAATATTATTTTAAAATTTATGGATATTTTTCTATATTTTTTGTGGGACCCGAAATGAGCCCTATAAAAAATGTTGTGGATGATATAGTGGTTTAGTGTAGTGTACCTAGATCATTGGTCCAGAAAACTCATGTCGTTTTGGGCTTCAGATCCCATCAAAGCAATTCTCTACTTCCCTTGTTCGTTTTGGCCTTTGGGGTCTAAAAATCCTTGAGCACGGTCTCCAATAAATTTTCTCTCTCCACTCATTACTTTAAAAAACCTCCCTGAAAACCGAAACCGAATATTTGGTTCCTTTTCTTCTACTCCGTATTTAGTACTCAAATACTATTTGGTAAGCTATAAAAGAATTCTAATTCTTTCATCAATGACTTGAGAATTGAGATGCACTCTATGAATAGGGACCAAACTAACTTGAGGCTTTAGTGCTTTCCAGGCTTCACTAGAGGGAAGGTACAGTTGCTTGAGCTTTTAGGCAAGTCTTTTAGCCCAATGACTACATTGCTTTAGCTCATGTTCCAAGCTACGTAATATTATGTGCGGGCGAGTGCGAGAGCGCACAAGTGTAAAAATGTCTTTTAACAACCTTCCAAAAATTTTAAGTACGAAAATTGAGAGCGCGAGCGAATACCATTTAATGCCATTTAGAAGGGATTGAATGACTAAGATTTAAAGGAGAAGTTCTCAAAATACACTCGAAGATAAAAATATATTCATTAATTTGCAGAAATTATTTTTTCTTGAAACAATTGAGGGGCACGTGGGTGCTTTTTGAAATAGAGCCCACCACTTGTTTCTCCCCTGAGCATGTGATGCCAAAGCATACGCAAGGGATCGTGACAAAAGTTGCCTCTCCCACCGACACACATTCCACCTAATTCATCATTTTATGTTCCCTCTTCATTTTGGATAACACATAAATATCAATATTCACCTTGTTTATTTTTTTTATTTTGAATAACTGGATGTTTGAGCCAGCTTCTGCGAACCACGACTAACTTTAGAATCCTAAAGTTAACGATCGGGTAAACTTCTAAGGATCCCATAGTTTGAAACAGTGGCGGAGGTATGTAGGTGCCGACCCACCCACATTTCATCATTTTCTTGCAATATAAAAGTATAAGCAAATAAAAAGACAAGAATCTAATGCTAGTATTTGTCTATCCATAATAAACAAATAAAAGTAACATAAATAAGGGGGAGTGCAGCACTGCTTTATAACGGCACGTGACTTGTATCCCCTACAGAATACAGTATCAAAATTCCTCTCCAAAAGTCCAAACATGTAACATTGATAACTTTGATGCATATTTATTCTATTCACATTTAAGTTAATACTAGTATATACCAGTTCGAAAAAATATTTAATAGCCTACTCAATTACTACAAAGAAAGAAAGCACATCAATAGTATAAAAGTAATTAATTTGCTTCCTATTAGGTGACAACATTGACCCAAACCCATGAACCCATCCGAACCAGACCCGGGGATGCTGCCAAGCAGAATGCCAAGCGGTATTCGGCCGTTCATTTCAACACAAACAGTTAGGATTGAATTTGAGCGCATACAAATCTAAAACGTGTTACTCAGTCAAGATCTAAGCTGTCAAATCCATCCGAACCCGCCCACTCTAAATGCGATCAAACCCAACCCCATTACGAGATGGGTCATTATGATTCCTAACTCATTCTAAATGAATCTTAAATGGGTGGGTTAAATAGGTCATTTTATATTACAAAAAATAGGTTGTTTTTATACAGCAATTACTAACGTTACTCCAAAAATTACTAATGCCATCTGAAGATTAGCCGCTCCCAAATTTCACTGACGCCAGTCCCGAATTTACTATTGCCACCACAATTAGCTAACGCCACCCTATTAAATGGGTTATTGGGCAGATTGGGTTTGAGTATTTATGAATGGGTCTGGTTAGTTAGGTATTATGAAACTAAACTGGTTGCATAAATAACCCATCAAAGACCCAATCCATACACAGACCACCCAAATCGGCCCAAACCCTACTTCCTATACCTTGTTCTTATCATTTCACCTATTTAACATCAAGTTATAAGTTCTTCAATTGACGCTCCCATTAAGACCCTCAAGTATTTGAACTGAAATTCGAGCCTCTTCTGTGTACTACCATTCTTGTATTGGGTCATCGGACGAGATTTTACTACATCTTTAATTGCACCCTCACTAATGGACGCAAGGGCGAAACTATGAGTATAGAAAGGTGGGCTATAGCCCAGATCAGCTTTGAAAAAAATAAAAAATTTATAGGTAAAATTTAGCCCAACTCATTCCACCCACCAACCCATTTTAGCCCAAGGCAGATTACATTTCTAGTTCCGCTCTCGAATGAATGATGAGATTAGTCTCCCAAAAACCTGAGTTAATATAACCCCACACATGGTGTTGCACAGGGCTTTTTTGTGCCTGCCCTTCTAGTAGTAAGGTAAAGGGGAAAACGTTCAGAGAACATACTCTCGAGATCCAGAAAATAATCCGGTATAACAATAACCACAACATTAACTAACATTGATTGGGTTACTTTTTAGAACTTTTATGAAGAAACTCTAAGGGTATAGTAGGAGTATATTTAAAGTAGAGAATACTTTCACGATGAGTACAAACATTACAATTCCAAATACAATGAAACTTATTACTATGACAACTGAATAGTTTTATCGAAAAAATAAAACTTGAAAAAGTGAAAAAAAGAAAAAAGAAAAAAAGACGACAATTGTTATAAGCAGCGAGTTCTTTTGGTAAGGTTGGAATACCATCCGGTGCCGTTTGCCTGCTTGGGGGATGCATGGTAGCGTCCCCAGATCTCTTTTTTGGGTCCAAACGGTGCCGTTTGCCTGCTTGACGTCTCCGGGATCCGGCTGGGACCACCTCAACCAACAAAGACTTGATGATCATAGCAAGCTAGATAATCATAAAAGTGAAGAGACATCTGACCACTATTGGTCAACAACCATACCATTCAGATAAAAATAGAATCCTTCAACTTAAACAAGGGGTTAGGTAATCTCCATAGCAGATAATCACTACAGACAATCATAGTATAGTCTAATGAATCCCATAGTAATATTCTCATAGCATAATTATATAGGTCTAATAAGGGCCCAAAATCCATATTCAAATGAAGAAACTGGTGCTGCATGACATAAACACAAGACAAAGCTAAAAAGTGGCAAAAATAATAGTAATTCTTGGGGGTTGATTCTCTAGTGCTTGTCATATGAAACCCCTGTAATTTTAAGGTTGTGTTTGGATCCTCAGTGGGGAGATTTTTGAAGGCAAAAGAAAAGGGAAGGAGAATAGAGAATAGAGAATCAACTGTATCCAGTTATTAGAGTCCACAATTATGGCTCTCTTTTCCTCCCTTTTCTTGTCCCCAACACCGAAGATCCAAACACAGCCTAGCCGACGAAAAAAGCGCATGACTATTAGCCTATCACAATCTCCTACAAAGTACCAGCAAATTCTGAAGTGTTTAAAATATGTCTTAGAGCTAAGTGCTACTCTGAAATCACACTCAAGAAGAGATACGAAATCAAGCCAATTCACTGATGCCCAAAAAGTGTATCAGTACAAATGGCTTCCATGTCTCAATAAGAGTTGTTAATCTGTTCAGCTTATTCACATATATAATAGATATTCATAACCTTCTGAAAACTCCATAAGCAACACCCGAAATATCATCGCATTGAACTTGGCCTGAAAATAACAGGGCAAAAAAGCCAAATAGTGGCCAAAAGAAAGCCATATTAGTTATAGCTATCACTTGGTACGTACAAATCATAGAGACATATTTGAAAGGATCACACAGACAAGGCTTCTTTGAACACGGGTGTTAATCACCCCCTCAAAGCAGCATGCTCTCTCTTAAGTTTCTGGCAGAACATAAAATAGATTTCCTTGGCCTTGCGGAAAGTAAAGAGGGTTAACTTTCCTTCTACATGTGGTAATATTCTACCCCTATGAAATTCTATGGCAATTTCCTTCATATCACCAGAATATTTTCCTCTTTCCTTTTCCTTCTACGAAATGGAAAATAATTCTCCCCTCGAATGAGTCTACCGACTCTATCCAGTCTGTTCAAGTTACTAATGCAACATAACTCTGGACCGCAAAAGTGTCAAACAAAAAACTTAATTCAAATTACTGTGTGATTTATTGATAACAGAAAATAAGCTAGAACTAAACTTTGGAGTGTCCCATCCTCCATGTTCATTATTCTCTGATAATGTGCCATGGCTCCTCTTTGGTGATTTTAATGTTGTTAAGCATGAAGATGCAAGGGTAGGTGGCCTTCATATACATAAAGGTGCTACGCAGGATCCCAATAATTGCATGGATTGCTTAGATATTTTTGACCTTACATTTAACGGTTGTTTTCACACTTTGAGCAACAAACATGACATGCTTATCTTTAGCAAATTGGCAGGATGCTGAACATCAATCGCTAATGTCTTTCCAAATTCTGGAGCCAACTTTCTCCGCCCTAGCATCTCTGACCTCTTTCCTAGTTCTGTTATGGTTGAGGTATAAACCATCTTCTCGATTCAAGCTTTTAAGTGTTATAAATTTTGGTTCAACTATCCTAGTTTAGCAAGGCACTGGGGCAGCCTATGTGTATCAGTTAAACTCCAAGCTAAGATCTCTGAAGATTCACAACCCTGAATTCCTCTACTTATAGCTACATTTTGAGAGAGTTATTTTAACCAAAGGAAATCTCGAGAGGAATCAATTGGATATCCCGTCTAGTCCTGATCCTTCTGCTATTATCAGTGAGAAAAAAAAGAAAAAAAACTGCTCTTACTCGCTATACTGTCCTAGCGGAGCTTTCTACAAGCAAGAATCAAGGTTAATGGGATTAAGCTTGGGGATCAAAATACGTCCTATTTCCACAAAAAGTTGCTATTCGTGAAGCCAAAAACAAAACTATACTATCTATACCAACGATCGCAAATGATAAGGCATGACAAACAATAAAGAGGTTCGACACATTGTCGATAATTACTTCCAAGGGTATGCTTAGTACTTCCAGTCCTTACCTGTAATGATATTAACAAGGTTAAGGGATTCATTCACCCTGCTTATCTGAGCATCATATGTCCTCATAGTCATAGATTCTGCTGTCACTGATTCAGAAATTAAAGATGCTCATTGTTCTATGGGTGACAACAAAACCCCTGCCCTGATGGTAATATACTAATATGTCCTATTTTTTTCAAGAAAAGCTTGGCATATTGTTGGTTTAGATTTTGTAGCTGCTATTAAATCCTTCTTCTCTACTACTGAGCTCCTCTGGGCTATTAATGCTACTTCTAACTCTGCTTCTATGATTTCCTAGACCTTGCAGCATGACTGAATATGGATCTCTATCCTATCCGATTTCAATATCATCTACTATATCATCTCTAAGGTTCTCACTATCAAACTCAAGCATATCACTCTTGATGGTCGATCGGTTACTGCCAAGCTGCATTTGTCTCTGGCAGCCAGCAGGTATATTCTGATCTGTCCTCGTGCAAGAACTTTAAGAATTATCAAAAGCAGAGTACATCGCTATGAAGATTGATATATTGAAGAGCCATTGATTCTGTTACATGGCAGCTCACTCGGTGTTCTCGAGGCTTTCCAGGTCCTTTTCGGGCAATGGACCTGGTGCTAAGGGCCTTAGACAGGGATCCTCTCTGCCCCTGCCTTTTTGGTATCGTTATGGCCTTATGGGCATACTTAAGGATTTATCCTTTCACTCTAAGCGCAAAGATCTGGAGGTTAGTTACATATGTTTCTAAGAGACGTCCTTGTGGAGATCTTTCTCTGATCTCTTATAAAAGATATTCAGTATGTCAACATAGAAGTTAAAGAGGGTATTTATGCTCGTCGTGTTCTTTATATGGAAATCCTAGGCCAGGCGGCCATTCCCTTGACTCATACTAATGAGAATTTACTCCACGCGAAGTAGAACAAAAAGCTGCTAAATTGGCCTATTTCTTGCGTGTACAGATTGAAGTTTTTTGATAATAATGAACTAAGGAATGGTTACTTTCTCAGTACAACAACAATAGAACCCATGTAGTCCCCAATCATTGGGGGTATGGGCGGGGGAGGATTGGAGACAGACCTAACCTTTGGCAATATGCACAAATGGCTGCTCTTAGAATACCACTGAAACAATGGCCCCCTATACCTGTATTGCTGCGGAACCATACCCCCAAATCAAAGCCAAATGGCATCAGAGAGGGCAGGCCTAGAGACCCAATTCAATTTACGTGCACATTAATGGAACTTTCTCAGTAGGATAGAAAAAAATGAATAATCCTCTTTTTTCTATAACACATCTTAATGGAACTTTCTTCAAAAGGTTCACTTGAGCCCAAGCAAACAACATATATGGTACAACTAGGGCTGTAAACGAGCCGAATATTAGAATGTTCAGATTCGTTCATTAAGTTTTTTAGCGAATTCGAGCTCGAGCCGAACTCAATAAAAAGTACGACGAGCCGAACTCGAACCGAGCTTGTCTAGGTTTGGGTCAAACTCGAGCTTGTTCATGAGCCTTAACGACCCAATAATATCATATATTTATGCTCTCATACAAGTCTAAAGCTGCGAGTAAAAATTTTAGTATGTACATAAATACGTTTATATACATATAAACTGATAAAAACGTATACATAAGTAAGTTTTTAGTAATTGTAAACGTTTAGACTTGTACAAGTTTTAAAATTTTCACTATGTAACTATATAAAATCCTCATGATATACATATACTCCAGGTTTGCGAGCCTAATCGAGCCGAATACTACTATGTTCATGTTCGGTTCATTTATGAAACGAGCCTAAAATTGAGGTTCAGGTTTGGTTCGTTAAGTAGACGAATTGAATTCAAACGAGCCTTTACCGAGTCGAGCCTCGAACGGCTCAGTTCATTTACAGCCCTAGGTACAACCATAAAACGGAACTCTTTTGTGGTCTTTTATTTGTATGAAAATCCACTCAATTGAGTAACAAAACAATTCACGAATCTAAAATGTCCAAAAAAAGAGAGAAGCATTTACTCCTCTTCTCTATCCGGCATCTACATTGTTTTTGCCAATATTTTTATAAAAAGTGTTATGTAATTTGTTCACGTGTAAATCTAAACTCTGGTAGAAAGAGGACATAACAATAAATAACATAATCAAAAAGTCGGAGTACATCCAAAAGAGCAGCATTATTGCAACAAAACTTACTAATCAGATAAAGGAGGAAGACAACTTGAGGCATCATACATTATGTTTTCTTCCGCATCATATACGATTTCGATATGATGCAAAAGAGTTTCCAACGACACACTAGTTTAAAAGGTAAACACATCCTCTGTCAAATGTATGAAACAAACATTGAGAATTTCGGGTTATTTAACCCAAAGTAGCAAGCTAGAGAACGCATTCTCGGGACATTGCATCCAAACAAATCATCGCATGAACCATAAACAACTAACCAAAAGAGTACAACAGCCAATAAATCGAACAAGGATTATCATCCATTCAAATTCCTAGTACTGAAAACATCAATATGAGTGGACCAACTAAAGTTGGGTGTCGATATGATGATTCAAACATACTAACCTTGCTAATGGAAGTCCTCAGTAACAAGGAGGGAACCCCTCTTCGTTCCAGAAATATTGTGCATGAAATTCGCCTGAACCTTGTTGAAATGGAAGACAAAAGGGAAAACGATAAAACTCAAAATAAGTGATGTGTCACAGAAATCACTAAGTCAGATCGAAAAGGTCCGACCAAATAAAAGAAACTCAATATTGTGGCGAAAAAAGGAAAGATCCAACAATCACCTGCATATTTCAAATTCCTAAGTAAGCGCTACTGGCTTGATTGCTAGATAAGAAAAATTAAGGGGGGGAAAGGGATTAATCTACCTTGTTCACCATCCTTGCTAGGTGGTTCGAGCGTAAGAGACTTCACCCACCAAGTAGACCTAGGCCCAAAGGTTAACACCCTTGTTTGATAGGTCCTAATGTTGGCTCCAACAGCAGCAAGATGCTTGGCCTCAAAGGTTACAATGAACACCATCCCGGCGGCAATCTGAGAACTCACCTTCAAGGTCTTGATGAACTCCAGTTCACCAAGACGTGTGCCCTGCACGCCGATAAATGTTTGAATCTAACAAGAAAATATTGATTGAACACCGAGGGGAGGGGGACCTAGACTAGAGAGAGTCGTCGTCATCATAAGACATAGCAGACCAGACCTTAAAGTAAGAGTTGTATTTGTGGACAGCAAGTTTTGCACACATGTCGTAGTCAACCCACCACTTCTCTTTTCTCATGTCCATTTCACAAACTCCACCGAACCCAGAATAAGCCTTATCAACTTCATCAGGAAAAGGTGGTCCGACCGGTTCCTCAAACACCTAAATATTATAGTAGGAGTATCAAATCAAAAGACAATCCCGATCTCAAAAGGAATAATCAAACACGCACACACACAGGGAGAGAGAAAGAGACGATCTGGATCTGAAAACGAATAATAATGAAATACAACTAGGAATTGAAAAAATTCATCACAGGAGGCATGTATATTACCCCCGTGCGGGACATATTCTTCTCACGTTGAGCACATCGACCCCAGCAGGCGCTTAGTTTCGCAAGATCGTCATCGATCGTCTCCCTCTCCCTCTTGCTAGCAGCCGAGATTTGGCGTTGCGCCTCTTCAAGGTCGGGGTTCATCGCGTAACTTACCCTGCCCCTTCGCTCCTCCTCAATTTTATCCCAGTGAGCCCAGTAGGCTTTTTGTTTCTCACGATGCTCCCTCTCCCACCTCTCCCTCTCCCCCCTCTCCCTCTCCACAGCGGCCATCCTTCGGGACAACGCCTCTTCATAGTAGGTGTTTGTCATTCCGCCTAGACACCACGAATACAATCACAGAAAGAAAACCCTAGCAGCTACGTAACACAGTTGAATTGCAGGGAAGGGAAAGGATCGACAAAACCCTAGATAGATAGACACGCTTATTTGGGTCGCCAGTTATCCGCTGTATTTATAGTTTGTGGTGTAAATTATGTTCACACCCTTGTACTTTGAAATAGTTGAACAACATCCCTTTAAACTTCGGAAGAGCACACTTGTGGACTCCCCTAGACTCTTTTAATGCTTTGTTTGGAACATGTGAAGATGAAGGGAAAGGAAGAGAATATTGAAATATTTTCCACTTCCTTTGTTTGGTTCGAGAGGAAGGAGGAGAGAAAATGGCAAAGTAGTGTCGAAAGAATAGTAAAACTTTCCCCCTCATTTTCTTCCGTTTTCCTTCTTAACTATTTTTCATTCTCTTCCCTCGCTTTCAACACAGTTCGAAGCAAACAGAGCATCTTTTTGGGAAATGGGTATTGCTTTGTTTTCAAACTTAGGTAATGAGTTAGTTTCAACATGAAAGGGATTGTTTAGTCTGATAGCTCTTTTCATCTAAATTAATGGGCTTAGAGTTGAATTTGATAAAAAGGAATCCGTTAACGCCTCTGTGGTATGGACCAATTAGTGTTGTTTTATTTAGATTCAGGAGAAGATGAGCTAGGGAAAAAAAGAGAGAAGGGGAGACCATTGCCAGATTACACTAAGAAGGTCTAGAAGGATGTGAACCCTCATAGGAGAGAGATTTTAGTGGATAGTTTGGCGGAGGTTTCTATAGAGTACAAACTTTAATTTGTTCTTTCTTTCCATCTCTTACCTTGATAGATTATGTCAACAAATGCACTCAATAGGCAGAGGCTCCGGTTGCTGCATGGGTATTTCTTCAAAGTGAGAGGGTGGTATTCTTAGTTTGATTTTTACCTTATATTGGAGAGCATGTGAGCTCCAGAGTAGTTTCTTTTCATGCTTGTACTTTTATTTCTTTTTTGGCTTCACATTTAGCCACAAGATGGTATCACGATGTTCATGTTTTGCCTTGCTTCTTTGTTTTCTTGATGTACCTGTTATCGAGTTATATATATACTTAACTCTGCTGATGAAAAAATAGATTTTCCTTTTGTCCCTTAAACATTTGTTTCACCCAAATAAATGCTATACAACATAGACTGCAAATACTATTACTTTTAGGCTGCTGATTTTGCCACTTCTTTTTTTGTTAACGCCACTCCCCTGCAAGTGTATTTTTGGTGCAAAAATATAATTGCAGGGGAGTGGCGTTAACAAAAAAAAAAGGGAGTACCAAAATCATTTCTCTACTTTTAGCACTTGAAAATAGTTCAGTTTCTCTTTCTTTTTAATAATGCAAAAGACACTCCACGACTTTTCTAAGGAAATCTCCACTCATCATTTTTCGGTAACAGGGCATGTTTGATACTAGGAGGTTTAATTTTTGGGGGATCGGTAAGGAGGTTGGATTGGGAAAATGATTGGTAATGAAGTGAGATTATGAATAGGGATCGAAGATAGTTGGGCAGTTGTGCTTGTCGTTTTTCCTGCTATGATGGGCCTCCCGGGTGAGAAGTTTTTGGGTGCAAATAGGGTATAGTTCACGTGGCATCCGAGAGCGCATCCGAGCCGTCCAAACGTGCTTTGGACGGCCATATGTTTGGGCACCCATTTAGAAATGTGCGGATTATTTCTCGGACCTTCGCAAGGTAGCTTTCGGATCTGCAAAATATTGGGTTTGTGTGTCCAACACGGCTTTCTCCTTACAGATAGCGTTAGTTTTCATCTCTTATGAGAAATAGTTTGGCATGGCAACACCCTATCGGTAATGGAGTGAAGATCAATGTGGACGCGGCAGTATCTAGGAACATGAATTCGGTCGGAACTGGTGCTATTGCTCGTGGTGCAGACGGTAAGGTTATCGGTATGTTACTAACTGTGCATCCCGAAATCAACTCGTCATGAATTGCGGAAGCTCTTGCGATTCGGGTTGGATTGAAACTGGGAATTGCGGAAGCAATTGTGATCAGCTGCTCGGCCTCACAAGTTCCCCCTTCTGATATGAGAGATGCTACATACACTACCATCCATCCACTACATCATCCACTACATTTTTTATGGGGCTCACCCCGGGTCCCAAAAAAATATAGAAAAATGTTCATAAATTTTAGAATAATATTTTATGGGGCCAACGAAAAATCAGCTCCAACGGATATCGGTAAGTATTATCTCAACTGCGCAGTTTCACCCCTACGAATCAAGAAATAATACTTACCGATATTTGTTGGAGCTGATTTTTTACAGGGCCCCATAATATATTATTTTAAAATTTATGAACATTTTTCTGTATTTTTTTGGGACCCGGGGTGGGCCCTACAAAACATGTAGTGGATGGTGTAGTGGTTGGATGTAGTGTACCTAGACTTAGTGTTCTGATATTGCGCGCGGTGCTTAGACATGATTGTCTTATTTTAAAGAGTCAGTTTATTTCATGTGATTTTAATTTCATTAAACGTGGATTTAATCTGGCTGCACATATTTGTGCTCAGAAAACTCTTTTCAATGGTTGGTCCGGTCCGTGGACTTCCATTTTGCCCCATGAGATTCCCAATTGTCTAATGTGTAAGCTTTCGCCTCAAAATGAATAAACTTTTCCACCCTCGAAAAAAAAAATTGGATGTCCGAACCCATACCCAAACCCGTGTCAGCAATTTTTTTGGCTACTTTTTTTTCTTATTGGGGTACAATTTAATTGCACAATGCCTAACTATCACTCTTATTGGTACAAATGTTCTTATTACCTTATTGAGGTGCACTATCCTATATAATTCCTAATTATCAACCTGATTAATGACAATAAGGGATGAATTTTGTTTGGTTATATAATATTTTATCCGGTGCAAAATTCTAAATCTATTTTAGATGGGTTCGAGGCGGGCAATGGATTGGGCTACGTAACATCAACCCGATCCAAACCCTCAAAATATTATGATTTATTTGTCTAAAATTTTGCCTTCCTATAGTATCAGAATGGAAAAGAATAACAATATTACTCCATTGGTTTGGTACCATTTTGACACAATCTCGAAATCAAACCATTTAATTAAACCTATTTTCATTTTACTATGCAAACTGATGATATTACAAGTTCGGCAATTGCCAAAGTTGATACCAAATTTGGCACCAAGAATGAAATTGCCAAATTTGGCTTTTCATTCTGCAGATGTGTGGACTTGCAGGGGAGTGGTGTTAACAAAAAAGGGAGTGACAAAATCATTTCCCTTCTCTTATAGTCTGTAAATGAAAATTATTGAGATTTTTTTTTACATTGCAAACCATTCGTCTAAATCACTAATATTTCGTCAGCATTTATGTGAAAAAAACAAGTTGCATGAATACTAATAAGCGTCTAATCCATAAGTGAATGTTTGGACTTTTGCACAAGAAGCAGCAACGTAGATATCATTTCATATATAAGAGAGTGCATGGCTAACACAGAGGTCCAAATGATATTCGCAAGGTCGGAAGATCAAATTGCTGATATCATCACCAAGCTGCTCAAGTATGAAGTCTTTTCTAAGCTAAGAAACCTTCTTGGAGTTACTAAATCAAGTTTAAGGAGGGATGTTAGAGCATAAATTTGATTTTGCATTTTGACCGAAGAAAATAAAGTCCAAGTCAAGAAGCCCAAAATAGAAGATATTTTGGAAGAAAATATAAGTATGTAGTTTCTAAAAGAGTTCTAGAATATCTAGATTCTATAAGATGTTTTAGAAAAGCCTCAAGAAACATCATAGATATTTGTTGTAAGTATTTCTCACATGTGTAAAATCTAGAACCTAGCTAGATATTATCTTGTAAAAAAGAAATCTAGAACTTTCCACGGAGTAATATAAATATGGATGGATTCTAGTCATTTTTACTAAGCCAAAAAATTGTGTTCAAGTGTAATACAAAATGCTTAATTACTTCCCGACTGTAGTCTCAAAGGTAATATAGAGTGCTCACATGTGTAGTTCCTTATCCTATGGGATTTGACATTGTCAAGTAGCTCTAGTGGAGTCCACACAATCGGAGGACCTCCGCAAGCAATGTGGTATCTTACGCCAACGGTTTCCATGATGACGAAAGCCCAACATGTGTCTCCCTCCCTGATCCCGTACGGGATTCATAAAATCACGTAATTAATAATTCACTTATGAAGAAGGGCTCGAGAAGGCACTAAGAACAACCAGTGGAGTTGCTGGGGGCATCAGAGTTACAGAAGATTTTAGAGAAATTGGACTTATGAAGAAGGGCTCGACAAGGCACTAAGGACAACCAGTGGAGTTGCTGGGGCATCAGAGTTACAGAAGATTTTAGAGAAATTGGAGATGTAAGGACTAGAGTTACTTGGGTTTTTATTGGTTTTTTTTTTTGTTAAAAAGATAGAGAGACCCAAAAATTAAGTTGCTTATTTTGTGTTTTATAATTAAGTTATTTTTGTTTTAATTTTTTTTGGCAGGGTATATAAGAAGCGGTGTGCCGATTTAAGAAAAACCCAAATGGGACGAATGGTGGCTTCAACCACGCCATCTGATTGTGGGGATTGGATTCACTACACCAGATCACAAGCATGGACAATAAAGAACTCGTGGAGAGAGTCATGGGGCACACATAGGAGCATGGGAAGATTCTTCGGGGAAAATCTTTAATTTTTGACGTTGAGTGCCCTTACTTTTTGTGACCCCCAAAAAATAAATTTGGCAGAAATGTAACTAGTGATGTGGGAGAGATATGTAAGAATAGATGTAAGACTTTGTTGTGTCCCTATTCTCTAGCACTTCTTTTCTCAAAACTAGCAAAAACAAGTTCCTTTAAAACTTTCTATCTTGTGGCACGGACGCACAGTATCTAAGTAGTTGCAAGATTTTCAGAAAATGAGTTGTTGTCAGTGTTATTCACCAGTTTATGTGGAATTTCATTCACAAGTTTCTGTAAGTTAATGTAAATTTTACTTATTTACGGTGCGGAAAACATTATTCTAGTAAAAAAGAGTAATATTGGAGCTAAAAAGATGGGGGGAATGACCACGAATAACATGATCACTGCTCCCACATAAATATCATTCCCCATGAAGCTCATAAGTTACTGCTCAAACTGAGGTTGGCTGCATGGAATTACATTTATATATAGATGCCTAAATGCCAGCTATAGCCAAAAAAAAAAAAATTGAAATGCCACTGAAAAATCTATAAAGCACACACATGCGTCAAGAGTCCCAACCAACTACGTTTTTATTAGAAACTGATACAATTTCCCTACCAATTATCGTCCACAAATTGAAACTAGAAAAACTCAACTATCTTTTGTAGGAGAGAGAGAAACATAATAAAGGTGAATCAACCTTATAACCACTACTGTATCCACTTCGCATCAAAAACCATTTGTACCATTACTTTATCCCAGTGCTTCCATTCAACCCGTTCATATGCTCTGACGACGTCTAGCTTCAGAGCCATGTATCCATCTTTACCACTCCTTTTAGTATTTTTTATTTGAGAAAGTGTTCTATTTCATGAGCTACTAAAATGCTGGCAGATTTTACCTTGAAAAAAAGCACTTTGGTTTAGACTTATAATAATATGCGTAACAATTTATGTTCCCTCAACCGATTGGCCATTGCCTTAGCTATGATCTTGTATAAGTACAGATAGTGTGATACCCTGGCCTGAATCATAAAAACCGCTATCTCCTCCTGCTCAGTACCCTCCATTCGGAATAAACCTTGAAAATACTGCAGAAATTGGGCTGCCATTTCCTCTGCTTTCTCACTCTAATCCCCATTAGCTTTTTGAATACCTGAGATTGTGCTTCTTTTCCTTCAATTGGTTCGCAATCGGGGCTCTCCCTGACACTTCCATGCTAAGAGCTTATCTCGCCCCATGGGGCCACTCTTGGTTGGCTAACTCCACCATTTAAGCATCAAAATTACCCCCACACCATCACCGCCCATGTACATCCACCAAAAGACAAGTCACTCGATGCATGTGGACCCATGTACATCGAATGACTCCAGAAGGAGTCATGTATGCAAGTGTGTGTTAAAGGTGTGTAGTAGCATTGCTCAAAAGATATGGGGAATAAGAAGAATTTTTTTGGGATTCAAATCGAATCACTCTTATACGTAATACATGTTGCCCTTCTCCGTCAAAACCTAATCACCGTTATCAGTAGTTTTAATTTGATACGTATCCAAAAAAAATACAATCAAACCAATTAAGAGAAGAATTACGAAATCAAACCTAGAAAATAGTGAGCTCAAACCCTAAACAACACATAAAGGGGTTCGATTCTAGGGATCAGGTCACAAGAATGTAATTTCTTGTGAATCCCCTAGTCCCAGCGTGGATGGTCTGCCTTTGACCGGACCGTAGAGGGGAATAGTCGAGGTGCTCATAAGCTGACTCAGCCACCCATGATCTTCGCGAAAAAAATAAAAATAAAAACAACGACCGGATCATAGAAAGGTAGATAGAAGTTAAGAGACAACTGACTACAATGGGTCAACAACCGTGCATTCAGATAAATATACAATCCTTCAACTTAAATAAGGGGTTAGGTAATCTCCATGGCAGATAATCACTAGAGACAATCATAGTACAGCCTAATGAATCACAGTGTAATATTCTCATAGCATAATTATAAAGTCTAATAAGGGCCCACAATGCATATTCAAATGATGAAACTGGTGCTGCATGACATATACACAAGACAAAAGCTAATTGGTGGTGAGGTTGCAGCAAGTGTGGAGCACAATCCTAGGGGATGATGTTTAAAATATAATAATTCTTGGGGGTGGATTCCCTAGTGCTTGTCATATGAAACCCTGTAACTTAAGGTTGTGTTTGGATCCTCAGGGGAGAGATTTTAGAAGGCAAAGTAAAGGAAGGAAGGAAGGAGAATAGAGAATCAACTGTATCCAGTCCACATTTGTAACTCCCTTTTCTTGTCCCTGACACCGAAGATCCAAACACAGCCTAGCCGACAAAAAAAAAAGCACATAACAATTAGCCTATCACAATCTCCTACAAAGTACCAGCACATTCTGAAGTGTTTAAAACATGTCTTAGAGCTAACTGCTACTCTGAAATCACACTCAAGAAGGAAAAGTAATGCTCTAAAGTAACTGCCACTGAAAGAGAGATTACAATCTACACTGCAAATACAAAATTAAAGGAAATAAAGGCACGAGATTAGAAAAATCTACAAAAGGAAGATATGAAAAGAAACAAACTTTTTTTTATCAGCGATGAAAAGAAACAAATTTACTGGTATTCTCTTTGGGTATCTCTGTTGTGTTTGACGGTAAATAATTTACAACTTGCGCCTAAAGGGTTGTATCAACTCCCCGTCTGTGCTGCAAGAAAAAAGGGATCAATTAGATGATTTACACATCGAAGGAGGGTAAAAAAAAAAAAAAAATGACTGTCCTCATGGAACAGAATGATAAGCTATTGAAAGGGTAATGGTATTGGGCATACCTGCGGAAACAGGGATCGGCATTCTACCTTGCTGCATATTGTTACATTTACAACTCTACATCTACAATTCTCTGGTTTCTCACACCCAACTATATACAAGTAACCATCCCTCGTATTTTCCTGTGTATTTTTTCTGCATCTGTCTGCCATTCAGCGGAAAACTACAAGTCTATTCCCATGGAAGAGAAAAGCAAAAATCATATTATTGGAGACTCTTGATTTGAGAATGCAACAAGTGTTCCGAAATCTTCAGTGGACCATGTGTTTTCAACTTGTCACTTTCTGCCTCTCTGTCAGCTTTCTTTTTGTCAAGCTCAAGTTGCTTGCAATTTTCCTCATGCGCACGATTGAACATTCTAACAAAGTTGAGTAGAGTGGAAACAACTGCAAAATAAACGTAAAAAAAGAAGAGGAAACAAGACATCTGTCAGTGTGCCCATCATCCACTACACTGAAAAAAGATTATATAGCCTATGTAGAAGACAGATATATAATGGAATTGTTGTTCAACAAGCAAATAGATATTTGGTCTCTTGACCACTCCTACAACAAGGACACACAACTATTCTATTCATTATTTGTCATGTCTAATTGAACAAACTGTCGTGTATCGCAAATTTTCTCTCTTCCATCAAAGCACCATTGATATTAAGAACAATTTCATCAAACAATCATATATAGCAATTACCTTGCTCAAATGTGCAACGAGATGGATCTTCGCCAAAGTAAAGAATCAAGGCATCGACATTTCTACCCTGCAAAGAATAAAAAGATTCATGAAAGGAAAACAACACATGGAGCATATCATCATGTTTTCTGAATAAACTGAAGACGTACCACCCCAGAATAGAGCAAAGCCAAAGACCTCACTTCTCCCTCGGCAAAAGAAAGGAACTCCTTTAAAGTCTGAGAAACCAGAGAGCAAACCAAAAGACATTAGTTTTACGTGGGTAATGATATACTAGAGGAAACAGTTTAATTTCAAGATACTATACACAAATTATAGGCAGATATAAATACACCTCGACAAACAATATTGTCCACATAACCTTAAACACTTAGATCTATCAAAATCACTTGGAGTTGATGATCCAATAAGCCGCCAAGGAAGAGCAGATTCAATGAAGAAATAAACCTCTAAAATTGATTTGAATGCACAATGCTGCTTTAAGAAGATTGTACTGTCCAGTTTTAACCTTTAGTCTAGACTCTAGTCCCACTGTCCCTTATAGGTTAGACTGCTAAGTTTGTAATCTGAGTTATCTTGTGGCACGGTATCTAAGTAGTTGCAAGATTTTCAGGAAATGGATTGTTGTCAGTGTTATTCAGTAGTCCTATGTGGAATTCAATTGCCCGATTGAGTTTTCATTCACGAGTTTCTGTTAGTTAATGTGAATTGTACTTATTTACGGGGCGGAAAGCATTATTCCAGTAGAAAGGAGTAATACTGGAGCTAAAAAGAAAGGGGGAAATACCACGAATAACATGATCGCTGCTCCCACATAAATATGATTCCCCATGAAGTTCATAAGTTACTGCTCAGTTAATAGTGATCCCTGCACCCCACATCTGATGGTCGGCTGCTTGGAATTACATATATAGGTTAATGCTCAAACTGAGCAGAAAGGTTAAAGGTTAATGCCACTGAAAAATCCGTAAAGCATGCACATGTGTCAGAGTCTCAACCATCTACGTTTTTATTAATAAGTGATACAAAATTCAACTTTAAAGTGGCCACGCTCTTCGCAACGCCTACAAATGGGAGACAAATACAAATTCCCTACCAATTATCATCCACAAATTGAAAGAAGTATAGAAACTCAACTATCTTTTGTAGGAGAAAGAAAAATAATAAAGGTGAATCAACATTATAATAAATGTTCATACTTTACGGAATTCTTCTGAGACAGGACCATCATTTTCAGACTCGGACAATTCCTGAACAACTTTCTCCAGTCCTTTGCTGACGGCTTGCATTTCCTCAGCTAAATATTTCAATTGTATCTGAAAGGAATTAGACAACGATATCAATAGAAGCCAGTTACGTTCTCCAACTTTTCTTAAGATGATTATTTAGTATTAGCTACCAAAGATACCTTTGATGCAGGTTCCAAGCTGGCAAGATCCTTTGAGTAATCAATAAGTTCAGGTAGTTTATCAGCAAGCACCTGGAGATATCAGGCAGAAATAATGTGACCAAGAGTAAAAAACAGATGCTTTTCCTAATTTTACCTAGTTTTTGGATAGAAAAGTTTAAAATAAAGTGGACAAAATGTGCCAAGACATGAAGAAATACAAGCTATTTACATATTAAACCAAACAAATTAGGCCACTCAAGCACGCTAGAACTGTCCTGAGTTGAGGTACAAGGACCACCTAGGAGTGACTAGGACTAGTCTCAGTTTGCTCCTAAAAAGACCACCTTCATTCTAGAAAACGTTTAAATCCTAAATCCTAAAAACTCAACAATAATCCATGTCTCACACATTCTGACATTCGTGACATGCTGAATGCATCTTAAAATGCGTACTATGGGCTTCAGTTATTCCTTATGCTGACAAACATTCGTAAGTAATTCCATTTCACAAAGGTACCAAAAGCGAGTGCAATCCACGTGTACACAGCAAAATAAAAAACTTGTACGTTCTAGGCTGAAAGAATTCACATTCCTACAAAATCAAGAAGTCCCCCAGGAGAGGCCCTGTAACGCAACTAATTAGCTTGATCTCATGGAGGGCAAAGGGTGTGCAGCCAACTTATAATGGATTTACTATATGCCAATCAACTTTGCTCAGGTCATTAACTGTTGGGAGTGCAGCCATTGGTCTTAGTTTTTGAGAGTCATGAAGATAAAGCACTTCGGATACTTACGACACTGATCACTATTGCCTGGGACATAAACCGAGAGCATTGCAATCGTTGCTCTTTGTTTCTGTATTTCCATGAAATATCCAGACTCTTCTACTTTACCTCTTCATTTCATTGGTCACATAGTGTGTTACAAGTTTCCTGATGACCCATAAAGTGCTTTTGGTTATGCGGACACCTCATTAGTTTTCAATTTTCTACAAGAATTTACCACTACCTCAGACACTAAGGTTATGTTCACACTCAAAGGATACTTGTGTATTATGCAAGGAAGAAATGCAATTTCTTTGCATGTGCCTTTTCATTCCTGGAGCAGCAATTTCTCCATGTGTGCCCTTTCACATTTACGAGGCCGAGATGCAGGCAGGATGAACAAGTACAAAAATTACATGCAGACAATTTTGGTTAAATGCTAGAAAATAGTTCACATGGTGAAGTTCTAAGAACTGGGCCGTACCTTGCAAAGATAATGCATCAGAGTCATCTTGTTGTTCCGGGCACGTGTTTCAGTAAGTTTCAGGAGGCTATCCAACCTGAACCCAATAGCAGAACCTAAAAGAAGCATCAGGAAAAACTCAGCTCCAAGAAAACAAATTAGAAAGACAGTGGACACCACTAACTATACTCAAGAAGAACATAATTTGTCCTTTGCCCGAGAATGTAGGCGAGGAATGCTGACAAGATGAGGAAGAAGTCTGGAAGCAACAGTTAGGAAAACTTATCCTAATTCAAAATGGGCCATAAATGATAAGACCTCTTTATATATTCAGCTAAACCCAAGTCCATTTTATCTTTATACAAATTTCTACAGCTAGAGATGTTGCTCTATCAAATACGCCTCCATAGAAACAAATCATCACTGATAAATTGGGTGCCTTAAAAATAAATTGGGTGGTTCAATTTAAGCAGTCATGAAACAAAAGATAAAAACCACAACAAAGTATATTATTTTAACAGCATCAGCTACCCGTTTGAATTTTCCTTCTCTAAATGACTGTATCTCCACGTGCAAGACAAGTATTGGGATTTGTCCCACATTGATTAATTATTTCCTCCAAAACTAGTATATGAGCATGGGCGGCCTCTCCACTCTTTGCCAATTGGTTTGGAGTTGGATGCTTTAACATGGTATCAGAGCTAGGGTTTCGGAGGCTTTTCCCCTTTGTCTGTGCCATAGTTGCACTTTCTTTCACTGTGATCCGTGTGTTCCGGATCCTTTGTTGACCTCTCCACGTGCGAGTCAGGGGTCGCACGTGCAGGGGAGTATTGGGATTTGTCCCACATTGATTAATTATTTCCTCCAAAACTAGTATATGAGCCTGGGCGGCCTCTCCACTCTTTGCCAATTGGTTTGGAGTTGGATGCTTTAACAACAAGGTTGCACGTGAGGGAGGGTGGTGGAGAGTTTAATGTGAGTATTTGGCCCAGTTTCATAATAGGCAGAGATCTAAAATCTACAGCACACATGTAGCTTCAATAAGTGTTTGCTTAGGTTTGCCCCTGATTCTTCATAACATTCCAACTTCACTCACATCACATGTAATGCTTTGCCACCTTGTGGAAGGGAAGCTAAAAGCAACAGTAGTTTGTGAACCTTCCCCTACTATCAAATCGATACATAATTCTCTCACTTTTCAACCTTCAGAAATTACCTAATTAACTGGTGGCACCAAGAAATACTGAAGCCTCTTGAGTACAAATCAAATTTAAGCACATAACAAGCAACTTTCAGTAAACCAGACTAATTTAACTCCAACTCACCCCTAGCAGTTCCCTGATTCAAAGCATTTCCTAATGAAAGAATTGTTTGCATAACTCTTTTGAATTTGACAGAATTCCTGATCTGGTAAGAACACCATGTAAGTGAAATGTCAATCTTCACTTGAATATAGTGGCTATTGCCAAAAAAGATTGATTTGCTGAAATGGGTAGCTTGCCTGCTCTGCTGCAGAATTGACCACATTCAGATTATTTCTAAGGTCGGAAACCTGAAAGGTAAGTAAATGCCAGTTAAGTAATTATAAAAATAGCAAAAATCCAAAGTTGGTAGCAAGAAGAAGAATTAATGCTAATGACTAACCTGGGAGCCGAATTGCATCTTAAATGAGAAAACTCTGAGCTTAGATTCTGTACGAGGCACTTGCATTAACTCCAAGAAAAACTGTTCGGATTCACTGAAGAATCATGAAACAAGCCCAACCCATGCCAGGTTTGGTAATATATAATGACTGACCAAAACAAAAGTAAATGATTAAAGACTTCAACTGCACTAACCTGTTCACATTTTCCTAACTTTTCCTTTTCGCCATTATAGCCCTGAAAAGGAATAGTTCCTTGGTTATAATTAAGAAGGAATTGGAATGTATTGTTCTAGATCTACTTGTGATTCTAGATCAAGGTGTCTGAACTAAGCGGGGTATTACAAGAGGCGAAATGTCCTCTCTGCATACCTTAAGCAGTTCCATCTCCTCTTTCGTTGGACAAAACTTTATGAGGTTATCAACCTGATCAACATCCAATGCTGAATCCTCCAAGGCAAGTACTGAACTCTGGGTGGAACGATTAAAACGAACAAGAATATTAATGAGCAAACAGTTGGCAGTAATTTAAGATAATAAAGAACACACAAAATAAAAGGCTAAGAATGAGGCCCCAAAGATGGCCTTTCTCAGTTTCTTGGTTTAAGCAAATGATATTTTGTTGCTAATATACATAACACAGTTATCCTCGTTCTAGTGACTTAAGCGTTTAGATGACTTGCTCGTCAACAATTAAATATAGTATCAGTCTATCAGAGTGGTAATAGATCTTGTTCTAAGCACAATGCCTAACTTATAATTAAAAATACTTGCATGTGTTTGGCATGGAGGAGAGTACGATCACAACTGAGGGGGCAAGTTGATAATTTACACAATAATGTCTATCTCTAACAGCTTAAGCTTTTGGATGACCTGGGGATCCACAATTAACGAATGCATCAAGTAAAGATTCCCCATAGCAAGACAAATGCACTGAAGTGTACCAGTGAAGAAGATTGTGAGGATGAAGAACTACAAATGAATAAAGGGTTGGAAAAAAGTAACAAAACGAAAAACAAAAACTAAAGAGAAGATATGGCCCAGCCCCAAGATATAGGGATCATTTGAACTGAACAGGCTCCATGCAGCCAGCTCAATCTTGGGGCAAGAATTCAATAAAGTTCACCAAATTAGTTACGCAGGGAAAGTACAGCTTAATAAGTTGAAAGGGCAAGACATTTAGCTTACCATCAACTGGTGCAATGGTACTTTGACCTTCGAAAGCATAATTTCACAATTATACGCTCGCCTGTGTTCAATCTGCAAGATGCAAGAATAAACTCAGTATAGTTTCAAGTAAGAGAGCAGCACTGCAAGCCATTCAAACAGAAGATCGGCTAATTGAATGCAGACAGTAAAATGATGACTGGAACAAGCAAGTTACAGATGGGGATAAAAAGTAGGCCTTACGACTGGTGTACAAGGACCTTCTAGTTTCCCCAATCTACTTTGAATCTCCACCAATAGCGCCAAAATGCCAGTCCAACCACATCGTAACATTAAAAAATGATACAGCAGAGTAGTACTCTGCAGCAGCTAACCTATAGTGTCACACTTCACCCTTTTTTGGATTGATACCTCATATTCTACCATTCTCCTAAAACTCAATTTTCCCATAACCAAGGGGAGAATTTCTTTTTGCTGTTTGAATGAAGCATGCGAAAGGCTCTACTTATCGTCCATTTTCTCAGACAAAATGCCACCAATTGCCACACTTTTTATGCCCACAGGCCCCCTGTTTAGTTTTTTTTTTGGATAAGTACAGGCCCCCTGTTTAGTTTCTCCTAGAAAAAAAAAAAAACACTTGGCTTTTCACAAATTTTCCATGCCTATTTCTCCTAAAATCCCGACTTTGATGCCTGTGAAATAGCAATAGAGCTTTTCGGTCCCGTCATCCTTTCTGTTTTCCCATAACCCCGCGCCTTAAGTGTCCCTCTGTTTGACATGAAGAAAATTTTCTTTTTCCAGAAACATGAGAATTGAGCATTCAGGAGTTCTAAACAGCAGCAGGTAATGTTCAACTTCCCAAATAGATAAAAAGAAGAAAACGCCAATCATTCAAAGGAAGCAAATATCACATCTACTGATCCCTTCGAAGTCTTAAACAAAAGCTTAGAAGGGGAGAAAAGCATAACTGATGGCAATTTGTGAAACTGTGGTATATTTTATTATCAAGAAAGAAAAAAAATTCCTATATAAGATTTTTCTAAGTGGCCTGAAGGTATTCAGTGTGTAAGCTACTAAGCTTTTGGGTAGCTTCTTCCCACAACCTATCCTACCAACAAGCATGCCAACTGATAAGAATATAAGACGTGCTGAATCAACTCCTTCTGGCAACACTCTGCCGCTCCTCGTGCACAGTACTTGTAAGTGGGCTCCAATGCCTCGGGTTTACTGTGCTGAGGTGGGCCCAACGTAGCCCCATCCAGAGCGTGTTCCCCCGTTACCAAATAAAAAGATTATTGACATAAAAGACTCAACATGAGGTGGAAGCTAAATTACCAGTTGCACTTTCTCTGGTTTCTGCACAAGTGAAGAACGAGAACCTGATCTGCGGCCTGATCCCTCTTGATCTGGATTTGGAACTGCTGCTGAGAAAAGACTCTCTAGTTCTGACATGTCAATCTCTGGTGCCCTAAATTTGCACCAATGAAATCATAATAATGAACAGAAACTTATGGTATTGGAAAGAAATACAGCAAATACCTACTTGGAAGCTTCACCAGATTTTTGTGCTTCGGCCCATAGGCTTCCTTGAACAGCTCTTGTCAACTTCAACCAATGCAATGGTTTCAGTTTCTTCATTTGATTACTTCTCGAACTTATGGTACGTGACAAACCTCGTCCCTTTGCACTGGATGGAGAACTGAAAGGGGGAGAAGGAGTCGGAGGTGCAGGAGATAGAGATCTAGATAAACCCTTCTCTGCATTACTTCCTTTAATGGAAGGGACAGGAGGGGGTGGTGCAGAAGGGACGCTTGAAGAATTCTGTGGTGACCTTTCAAGAGTCTTGGATGAAAAACTGGGTGTGGGAGGAGGTGGCGGTGAGGGAACTGAAGGAGAAGTTGTACGTCCTGCAGCTTGCCTAGAAGGAAGAGGAGGACATGGGGGTGGGGGTGGGGGAGGTCCACCTCGAATAGTTGAATTGTCCTTCACAGGTGGGGTTGGAGGGGGAGGTGGTGTTGGGGGCGAAGGAGATCCGATTTTCACACCTTGGTTACCTCTCAAAGGCATAGCTGAAGGAGGTGGTGGCGGATTCGGGGGAGGACGTTTGGGTGGACAAGGTCCAGTTGTAGCAGCAGTATCCTTCAAAAGTTGTGTTCGAGGAGGTGGAGTTGTGGGAGGAGGTAGCGGTAGTGTCCACCTGGTGTCAAGTGACGAACTCTTCAAAGGCAGAGTTGAAGAAGGGGGTGCAGTTGGAGGTGGTGGAGGAGGAGGAGGAGGTGGTTTAGCTTGAATAGGTGAATTCTCCTTCAAAGGTACTGCTGGAAGTGGTGGAGTTGATGAAGCAATATCAAGAGCTTCACAAGGGGAAGATTGAGGACATGACAAATTATCGGAAGTAACCAAGCAAGAATGACTTCCTTCTAGAGAGGTCTCAGACTGTTTGCTAAGTGAATGGTGAGTAAGGTTGGAGCTAGAAAGATGAAGGGGCGCGAGAGGTGAAGATGGAGAAGCAATGTGTTCCCCATTGGAATCGGATATGGAAGGTCGTAATGGAGGTGCGGGTGGCGGTGTTTGGGGTGAAATTGCCAGAAAATCAGGCTCATCATTTTGTTCACCCCTGTCTGGAGACAGTTTAGATGAGGGCGCCGGCTGATCCTCTGAGGCCAACTTTGGGGAGCCCTCAATGTAACTTCCCAATCGAGTGGACCTTTGTTTCTCCTGCTGCTTTTCAGGACTTGCAGCGTGCGATAAGGTAATAACTTCTGCATTCTGATGAGGATGAGAATAAGTGTCTGGCTTTTCTTGGGCAATATTCGATGCAGTTATTTGGTGAAGGACATTAAGTGCAGCATCTGTCTTTGGACCTAACCAATCAACATTGCTAAAGATCTCTTGAACTTTAGCAAATGCCTCCACTGGAAGGCCATCCTTGTCCTCAAAACAAGACAAATTTACAGGAACTACAGAAGCAGAAGCATCCATGTCTGAGAAAAGAACCTTCATCCAAATGAAAATTGCAAAACAAACGCGCAAAAAATATGACTTGTTAGGGAGGAAACAATACCAAAAGGTTCCATTCAATCAAACACAATGTAGATATACCTCTGCTCTGAAATCCTTTGGAAATTGATCCTTAGCATCCCATACTAAGTCAATTTCATCCCGATTGACAATTAAAATGTTTGACCTAATGAAGGCTGTGTTGAACATTACTCGGAACATCATCTCTTCACGTTCCATGTCATCATTCAAGCTGATGCACTCAAGCACAACATCACCTTGAATTTGACAATTAATATCAATCTTAACTAGTTCACATTCTGCCTGCAACAACACAGTATTGAGCTCCAGACATTAGCATATGATTGAGATTGCCAAATTGCAATGGATGAATTCTGTCTTGTCCAACAGGATATTTGAATATAAGGGAGAAAAAAGAAGAAGAGCGAAACAGGGAATTAGCTTTTCCAAAGGAAAGCACCGGGGTGGTAGCTCAAGTGACTGAGGCAGCCGGGTTAGAACCCGCCCCCTCCCACCAGTCCTGAGTTTGAGTGGACTTAGGACCGGATGGTTGGTTGTGGGGGCCTCATGTCCACTTGCATTTTGGTGGGGTTCTGGTGACAGGTGCCACGATGTGGTGATGGACAAATATTCCCTCCCCCCCGACTGGGTCAGCTATGGATCAAATCTGGACATTCCAGGGCAGGTGGGTTTCCGTATGTTCACACCAAAGGGGGGTCAACTACATTGGTCTCCCCAGCCCACCTTATTACTGAGCACAAAAAAAAAAGAAAAAAAAAACTTTTCCAAAGGCGGAGTGACAAACAAGTAACACTGCCACCAAACTAAGCCATGTGTCCCAATCAATTGGAGTTGGATACATGTGAATCCTTTTTCGCCAATCCGCTCAGTATAGGGCTATGTGTTTCGGTTAAATTTCATAACTTCGTATCACTAATGACTTTTTCTTGCCATGTCACTAATGACTTTTCTTGCCCTAACATTTCTGTTAGATTTCATAACTTCGTATCACATCCCATGTCACTAATGACTTTTCTTGCCCTAACATTTTTGTTAGATTTCTTGGAGGGTTCCAACCTAAAACAAATTGGCAATAGGTGGAGTGGCCTCTAGATTTTTATTAACCAAGCTTGAGTGGCTTAAATGAGCAATGTGGGACAAGTCTAACACTCTCCCTCACGCACAACCTGGATGCACGTGGAGGTGACAGACCAAGAGAAGCTGAGCGATTGACTCGGGCGGCAGAGATGACAGAGACTTTCCCACGAGTGGTGGGGCCACCCAAGACCTAGCTCTGATACCAAGTTGAAAAGCTCAGCCCACACTACTCCTTAAAACCCAGGTGTTAAGAAGAGGGAAACTGAGACTATATAACCAGCATAGATGGGGCATATCCAAGCGATGTGGGACACATTCCAACACAATGGGTTGGAACCCTCCGAGAAATCTAACATGGTATCAGAGTTTTGGTTGGGTCTTTGTTTGGTGGACCGTTGTCCGGTTGCCATGTGTTGTGGTCCAGGAGGGTGTGTTGGAATGTGTCCCACATCACCGGGATATACCCCATCTGTGCTGGTTATAAGGCCTCAGTTTCCCTCTTCTTAACACCTGGATTTTAAAGAGTAGTGTGGGCTTTTTTGGCTTTTGTTTTCTGTTTCACCTATTGGTCTTCATTGTATGCAACTGTACAGAGGCGACGCTATAGCCAAATAAGTGGGGTCGACTGACCCCATGGCAAGAAATTAAAATTCCACTACTATTATGCTATACAATTGGCAATTCTATTGGCCAATATACGAATCCATTAAAAATTGTTAATGACCCCATCCTAGTGTGCAAATTACAAAGTACTCGGTAACTTTTTTGTTACCACCAAACCCAATTTTTTTTTTTCTGATAACTCAGGGTATCCTTGCCTGCTTACGTTCACTGATAGGTTCGTAAATATGCCTATTTAGGCCCCCCTAACTTAGGCTTGTTATGTCCGTTTAGTGCGCTACTTGGGGTTTGATAGTTGTTAATTGCGTTTCAGGACTCTCAGAGCACATGGATAACATTCGGAGTTAAAAGCGCAAAGTCAGATTTTATTTCGTCCCAAAACAAAGCCGGTCGTCAAATCAATTGAAGTTTGAAGCGGCAATTGATAAGAATATGGCGTTGACAAATCTTAATTGGGTCAAAATCCATTGGGCCCAATCATTTATCGGCTGGAAATTGGAGAATTGCAAGTGGGCCCAAGAATAATAAGTGGACCTACTGAAATTGGCCTTTGGGAAAAGAAAAAAAAGTTTACACGGAAACTATAAAAGAGAAGACAAGGGTTTTGTTTTGGCTATCTTTTGAACGCAGAAACTGAGAACGAGAGAAGCGGCAGCAAAGCTTCTCAAACGCAGAAATAGAGAGCACTACGGAATGGAGTTTTATCTTTGCGTGATGATCCTCTCCTCCATGCACGGCTAATCTACTCGGCTAGGGTAACGAAGATGTCTCTCCAAGTAGTGTAGTTGTTAGATTTTTGGGGTTTTATATTCAACTTGATTGTATGACTTGATCGATTCATAACTGTTCATGAAGTTCTATATTTTTCCAATCTTCGAATGTGTTTGTATCCATGGTTTCAAGCACTGCCATACAATGGTTTTGTTCTGAGATAGGCTTTGAGATAGACTATACGACGTGAGACGGGTCGTGCCGTTGGTTAAATCCAGTGAGACGATCCATGCCGTGTTGAGATAGCCTATACGGAGTACGAATCTTGATTATATTTTTGGGGATTATCGATAGGAATTGCTACCCTACGGTGATCTGGTTGAATGTTGAATATGAACCCTAGGTTTCGAAACAATTGCGTTACAAGGGAAGACTGAATCGGAAACCCTAGTCCCTTCTTTAATCAGTTTACAACTCCTTTAATCTGCTTTCTAGTTTAGTTTTAGTTTAATCAAATCAATCACAAATCCAAACTCCCTTTTAGTTTCAGAATTAAATTAGAAATTAATTGAAACTACCGTAACTTAGCTTTTTACTCCCCGTGGACAATCTCGGACTTGACAGCTATTCTTCGGAATATTAGTGAATTCCCTGTTTTATAAATTATATTTTTGGTACAAAAACGACAGACTCGACAAATTTTCGACCCCAAGAAATAATATTCCTTGAGTAGACAACCACATTGGTTTATTATGACCCACTTATCTGAAATTGGTGCTATCATATCAATTCATGTATGCTTTTGTTTGTAATCTCCCTCCTAGTCTCAACACTCATTCACCTTAACATCTACATTTTGGCTACGCTTATTTAATTTTATTTATGCATTCTCTCTTAGTTGCCCAACATTCAGTCCCACATAGCATCACTTAGATTATAGTTGTTCTGTAAATGTTCCCTTTTCATTTCAGAGGTATCTGAGATCAAATAATACAACATGCAAGTGCAGACCACTTATAATTGGAAAAAGAACTATAGTTGGAGGTATCTGTGATCAAATATACAGTTTTTTTTTTCCTGAAGAGGAAAGCAACCTCAGACCATACTCCATGCTTTAGCATAAACAATAGCAGACTCAACCATCACTTCTCTATTTTGATTTTCTCTTTTTGCTGGTTTAAATAACCGACAAATCTGGCCCAACTTATACTGATTTGCAGTCATCTGGTTTCATATCCACCCCTAGATCAAAGTCCATCCCACTCATTGCAGAAGTCTGGACTAAGAGATCTCCAAAATGACACTCTATCGGCAAAAGGATCACATTTCCACAAGTCGTGGGGAGGAAAAATAAATAAATGTGAAGTTTATTTTGCAAAATAACTGGATGATGGTCCCAAACATGCAACTTTATGAATCAAATTCCACTAAAAACAGCCGCCTTTCGAGATACCATGTTGTACCCTGGAGGAACAAACCATCTGTAATTGTTCCTCTAGTCTCTTATCCTTTCGAACCATCTGGAGGAACATTTTTTTTAAGGGCCTAAACTACCGTTTCAAACTCAACTAGAAAACTTAAACATATTCAATGCACTAACTAAAAAAGGATTGCCCAGCCAATAGCATGACACAAGTTACTATAGCGGTGGAGATCATCTGACAAATGACCTTAACAATACCTTGAGGTTTGTCTAAAGTTGAACCATAAAAGGTTTGGAACAAGATAGCTACACAAATGCAAGCTTCAAATCCAATCGCTCATGAATCCTCCCATTTTTTTAGAATCAAAGTTCATGAATAAGCAACACATATATAAACAAGACAGCTTTCCACCAGCCGAAATACAAAAGCCTGCAGCACCAGCACTATCAACAGTTAAAAGTCTAAACATTCCAACGTAGAAACAAAGTTATATTGTGTAACATTACTATTCTTCCCAGAAGAACTATGAAGATCTCATGAACTAAGTGCAAATATATCAATAAGAAAAAATAAATGTTGTAAACAAAGTATGTGAGGCTGAACAAGAACTCTCCACCCACCCCCATTTTTGCAGAAATTATAAACATTCCTGAATGAAAGGAACACCAAATTAGAGATAAAGTGCAGATCACTGTTACCTGCTTGTAGTGCCGGACAGTTTTGCTCCTTTTTGGAGATGAAAACAACAATTTGGGAGTTCGGTCAGGAACATGTAAAGGGTCCTGTCCATAAACGCGAAAGATTGGACGGCAACCTCCCTCCCCATCAAAGTTAGGAATCAGTCTGATAATGACGCAGTCCAAGGTAAGAGCCCTATCCAAAGGAGGCCATTCCGAGGCCACATTTCTCCTCGATACATACTGCAAGTACCTTAGTTGAGAAGGGAGTGGATTCAGAGGTGACAGCAAATGCAAAAGCTCGCGAGGAGCCTGCCTATAAATCATGTCCAAGGTCTTCTGCTCCCCTGTGTACAGCTTCCTATAAATCAAGAGTGCAGCTAACATGAAAGCCAAAACTGGCCAACCACCTCGTTCACAGTGCATCAAAAGTACATTTTGCTGCCCAAGAGAAAGCCAACTTTCACTTGACCTTAGAAAATGATGGATCATCTCCATTGAGAGCAATGGGCAACCCTCATAGTGTCGAGGGTAGTCCATTATGGTCATATCATACTCGGACAAAGCATTAGCAACCTGGCTCTCTGTCTCTCCCTCGCGGAAATTGAACACCAGCATTGAAGCATCAGGATAGTTTTCTCGAAGTTGACCAATAATACGTCCTATATAGACTTTGTAATCTATTTCTTCCCAAGCATCAGTCGTGACACAACAATCAAACACTACAAGCACATACAAAATACAACTGTCAGAGGTAAAATTAGCACTTCTTGTACAAGTTGACAGAAGGAAAAATGCAAGACTGGAATCATCAAAATACGTCCTCCGCAGAAAAACAGAAAACCAAACAAAACATAATTTTTTGACCATTGTTAGATATGTGAGAGAACCCTTTTGAAAAATACCAAGTTGTCCGAGGCATGTATTTCGCAAGGCATATCACACAACACCTCATGACAGGAACCATGAGGAGGGGAACCAATGAGCTAGCCCCTGTTGAAGTCCCACATCGGTTAATTATCTCCTCCAAAACTAGTATATGAGTCTGGGCGGCCTCTCCACTCGATGCCAATTGGTTTTGAGTTGGATGCTTTAACATGGCATCAGAACTACAGTGTCGCAGAATTTGTTTCCTCTTGTTTGTGTCATAAGTGCACCGTTGTTTGTTGTGATCCAAGTGCTATGGATCGTTTGTTTACCTCTCCACGTGCGAGTCGGGGGTCGCACGTGTGTGGGAGTGTTGAAGTTTGTGCCACATCAGTTAATTATCTCCTCCAAAGCTAGTATATGAGCCTGGGCGGCCTTTCCACTCACTGCCAATTGGCTTTGAGTTGGATGCTTTAACATGGTATCAGAGTTAGAGTTGCTGAGAATTAGTTCCCCCTTGTTCGTGCCATAAGTGCACCATTGTTTGTCGTGATCCAAGTGTTATGGATCGTTTGTTTACCTCTCCACGTGTGAGTCAGGTGTCGCATGTGCGGGGGAGTGTTGAAGTCCCACATCGGTTAATTATCTCCTTCAAAACTAAGATATGAGCCTGGGCAACCTCTCCACTCAATGCCAATTGGTTTTGAGCTAGATGCTTTAACTAGAAAGTGCGCGCCCCCCCCATTCTCTCTCTCTCTCACACACACACACGCATCAAAACACAGCCACTGGTCTTATTGCAATGGGTTCACTGGTTTGGGCTTCACCATTGATTACATAAATCAGGATTCAAGTAAATAGATCTCGAAGTCACTTGCAGTTGAGGTAACTTTAGATGATCGAGGTACCAAGGTGAGCTACCAAGAAAGGTGAAAATCCCTAAAATAATGCTAAATAGAGAGTGAGGAGGGTTTCTCTAACTGTTTCCTCTATCACTTCTCTTAAGCATCAGCTTTAAGCCCAAACATAGTGGAAGCAAGCCTTTCGTGCATGTATTTAAGAAATCTGCTCTAAAATCATAATATCTTAAGGCTCTCTGCCTTAAATCAAGTTTAATTCTGGTTCCACCATATATAACGTGATAACAGCAGCTCGGGTTCTCCAACAGGTTACATCATCGTCTCACCATCATTTAACCAAACCAGTCAATACTTAATCGCAATAGTATCCTTTCCAAGAATCTCTATAGTCCTTGACAAGACATACACAAAAGGTCTTTCACTAGGGGAATAAGAACTTTTAAGGAACATTTAGTAAATCTACTGCTAAACATATTTTCCATGTCACGTAATTGTGAACTAGGGAGGAGTGATAATTCAGTGCTCCTAGAGCACCGCCACGTGGTGCTACAAGGCTCTTTTATCACCGCGTATTGATATGAGAGCCACCCACTTTGTGGTGAGAAAGAGCCCTCAACCACCACGTGATTGCTCCGGGAGCACTTAAATTTTCCCTATAGGATGCTTAACTGTGAAGTACCTTGTAGCAAAAATAGCCATTTACGTAACGTATCATTCAAAAGTACAGGGTGTACTCTTCATATTAAAGTTGCCAAAAGTCATCCAAAAACTACTCGTCATCAAAATGGTAGATTCTAATAACACTAGTAATTCGACAAAATAACAAACAATACACATATATTCAATCGCAGTAGCTGATGCCACACCAGAACTTGTTCAACTGAACCCGCATTGTCACGCCAAGTCAAGAGAAATGCATACGCAGGGCAATTAAACTAAATTTCAGAAAAACAGACAGCCGAGATCGATGGGAACGTACGTACCGTAAACTCTCTCAGAGATATCGAGAAGCCCGTCAGGCGGCTTCCGAAAGAACAACTTGCGAAACAACGCCATATGCTACTACAAATTACCGCAATCACGAAACCCTGGAAAACACCAATAAACTACAAAACCCACGTTCCCTCCAATCCAATGCATATACACACATATAAGTACATGTAATTGGGTATTAGAAATATACGTATTGATGTAGTTGTATAAGTCTACGTATTTTGCAGTTTAGAGTTCGCTTTCTGTTGGAGAAGAAGCAACAGAGGACGGCGAAATTGGGTGCTTCTCTCTCTCTCTCTCTAGATGTTCTCGCTCTAGAAAATTTGTATTGGGTTTGTTGGGTAATGAGATAGTTGATTTGGTTTGAACGTTTCGTTTTCAATTTTTAGGGTTTGTTAGCTGAAAAACCTCCAAGAATTTCAGCTCAGATTTTTACCTAATCTACTTTCAGAGCCACGTCACCGACGACGTGTAGCTAAAGGAACATATTTTTATAGGCTCTGTTTGGAACTCAAAGGAAAATGAGAGAAAGGAAAATGAAAGAAAAATGAGATGGGAAATTTGCTATTCATAAAATTTGGAATTGTTATTTTCTTCTCTCTTCCTTTTCCGATCAAACAATAGCAGGTAATATTTTTTAATTTTACTTTCCTTAAGTTCCAAACAGAGCTTAGTCATCCGAATTCCTAGACGTGGTGCCAAGTTGCCAACGGATTTATAGCTCAACGGCACTTCCCTTCCTCTTTCACATGGAAGGTGAGGGTTTGATTTCCGTCAAGAACGCAAGTGTTTGGTGTGGTAATTTTACTTTCCTTAATTTCCAAACAGAGCTTAGTCATCCGAATACCCAAACATGGTACCAAGTTGCCAATGGACTTATAGCCCAACGGCACTTCCCTTTCTTTTTCACGTGGAAGGTAAGGATTTGATTCCCGCCAAGAACGCGAGTGTTTGGTGTAGTGGCCGATGGCCTTTGGACTTGTTCCTCCTGCATGCCACTTTACCGGTATCCTTTATTCATCCCCTTAAGAGTAAGCTAGATATTTTATTGAGTGACAAAAAAATTACCTAAACATGGTTTTATATGATTTTAGACGCTTCAACTTTTTCATGAATATACTCTAAATTTTCTTTCTAAATCTAAAATTATAAATAAATAAATCTCAAAAGTTCACCTAAAGTTCAAATTTCGAAGTATATTTATAAGAACGGTCATGCTATTGTCAGCCCACTGGGCTGACGATAAGCATACTAAAAGACAAGGAAAACACGTATTCCTGTACATTTTTTACACACTTTAATACACATTCACACACTTATTATTGTCAGCCCATCGGGCTGATTTTAGAATTTTCCTTATACAAGAAAATGTAGTAGTAAAAAAATCAATTCTCTTTTTGAAAATAACAAATGGAAGGGGTGGTAATTTTTCTTTGGCTTTATATTTTTCTTAAATTACCTTTACTTTTTAGACGTACCAGGATAAAGTTGGTCCAGTTGGAGAATGTTACTATTTTTTTTTTTTTAAACGGCCAGTTGGAGAATGTTATGACTTCATATAAATGAGAAGATAGAATTAGCTGGCGGTGAATTTATTTATCGTTCTTTTGGAAATTGGTGGTTTTAATAATCGTTGAGCGGTCTCTTCTTTTTCGACAAACAAAATCATTCCATTCCATACAATATATAAAAGAAAACACAGTACAATAAAAGCGGATACTACAGGTCCGAAACTACAAAAAAACAACAACCAAAAACAAAATACAACAAAGAAAAGAAAAGAAAAACTGTCTGGAACCAAAGCGCCAGAGTCGGATCCGTCGATCACACTCGTGAAGGTGTCTTTGTCAAATGGTTCCTGTAGGACATATGGGGGTTTGGCTCCTCTCCAGTTTGGGAAAAAACTGTATGGAGTGCAGTCCAGCCAATTCTGATGCTCTCATTATCTAAAATGAAGAACAGATGACCCTAAAAATACAAGTAGTAGAAACGTGAGTATCGGACGATCGAGTCGCAAATCCTTTAGGAGATATACAAAGTGCTCGCCTTTTTTTGAATAGAAGGAATGGCCCATTTTCGGGTTCACCTCGATGATCATGACCCTTCATCTTGTAGAGCACGTCGAGACATTAAACCATACAAAATCACATTGATTGAATAACTATGAGTAGGTAGTCCAAACCTGTTTACATAAAAATAAATGAGTTTCGATCCAGTATGTCGAATGTCGAAACCCGTTTACCTCCTCATAAATGTGTTTGAACACTTGCCTTGGGTTAGTGTCCAGTCCAATTTTATTACCCTCCAGTCCGGTCCAGTTTTGGGCTGTTGTGGGCCCCTCCCGGGCTCACAACAACGATTGGAAATGTTCATTTTGTAGAGCTCGTCGAGTATAACATCCACGCCAAAAATTAGCTTGATTGAACATCAATAGGTACATGATCGAAATGTAATTGGCCAGTATTGACTTTTCAATTTGCCCCTACTTTTTGCTTTGACATGATACTTGATGTATAAAAAAAAAAGAGTGAAAGAATAATGTTGCACAACTTTTTACGTTGACTTTTTAAAATGAACATTCCTTTCGGGACATCCATAAAAGCAAAGAAGAACCAGCAATTTGGGACGAATGGAGTATTTAATAGTTCGTCTAATATCTCTCATTGAAGATAGAAGGTAAAGTACGACCTACAATCCTTACTTATGACGCGTAAACGAGACGAGTTTTAGAGTGTTGGAGTTTGGCTCATTCAAAATTCTATGAACTCGAGCTCAAGCCAAGTCTAAATGAACAAGCACATTAATTATTTGGGTGTTCGAGCTCGTTCGTTTATGAAACAAGCCTTCAATTATTTTGCTGAACTTCTAAAAACGAGTTGAGTTAATATAATTGATCGGTAACTCGAGCTTAACTTATTTACTAAACGTGCTTGAAGATCGAGCTCAAACTCGATTTATTTACCAAATGACAAGTGGTATTTCCAAGTTACAATCGACCCTTTTCGTATGCGTATCAGGAAGTTAAGACTTTGCTTGTTCGGTTGTGTTTTTAGGATTTGGACTCTTAATTATTACCCTATTCCAAAATCCACTCATTACCCCTATCTCCAATCATTATTTTCATTTTTATTTCTATCTCTCTCCAATCATTACCCCTATCTCCCTACGTACCCTAACAAATCCAAAATCCCAATCCAAAATCCCAAATCCAAAAACCCAAAAACGAACAAGCCTTTATGGTGGTAGAACGTAATACCAAAACTACCCCTGCGTCAAATAAATACAGTGGCTGGCTCATATATACTGTACTCCCGCGCCTTCCAAGCCTGCCTCATTTTCAATTCCCCGCATTTTTTCCCACTCACGTAAAAGCGAAACAGAAGCCGTAGAGCGCACACAAACAGTCTTCGTCTCTCTGGAGGTAAATGATTTGATCTTCTCCCAAATTTTGGTTCTGTTTCTCGCGAAATTAATGTTTGCTTATGGAAATTTTCCCGAAAACAAACGTGTCCCTTTTGTGTTTCTTTGAAGTGCTTGTTCTCAGTTTCGAATTGATCGCCAGATCAGGTTGTTGTAGTTAATTGTTGTGTTTCTTAGGGTTATGGTTATTAATATTAGCTACATAATCTTGGGGGTCACAAAAAGTAAGGACACTCAACGTCAAAAATTAAAGATTTTCCCCAAAGAATCTTTCCATACCTCTTTGTGCCCCATGATTAGGGGTGGTAAATTAAATCCAGACCCATTAAGAAACTCAAATCCACCTATTAAAAAATAGACTCAACCCAACCCATTTATTAGTTGGGTTAGAATGGGTCCAAACCCATCTAACCCATTTATGATTGGGTTTTAATTGGGTCAACTTAAATGTCCAATGGGTCATGAACATTACCCAACAAAAAACCTAAACCAAAATGCTTGCAAACACTTAAACTGCATAAATACATGTTGATTTGCGAAGAACAAAGAAAGTCTTTAGAGAGAGAGAGAGAGAAGAAGAACAATACCTGTTGGGTTTAGGAATTTTCCATTTCGATTGATCGACTTCTCCATTTGAAGCTCACTCGCTTTCTCTCTGATAACAAACTCTTTTTTTTGTCCGTCTCTGATAACAAACTCGCGCGAGGTTTTTTTTTTAAAATCGATCATCTGGTAATTAATGTGTTTGGGGAATTTTTTGGAATTTTTTAACGAGTAATAAACTTGAAATGATCTTGCATATATAAAATGCACTGTGCTCAAAAATTTTTACTTTTCCAATTCTTCTTGTTGAGACAAATCAATAAGTCACAAAAATTTGATGCAAAACAAACAAATGCAAAAAAAAATTCAAATAAAGACAAAAAAGAGAGAGTTAACTTTTCAATCCAAATCCACCCTTAGCAATAATTAATCATATTGATCATTTCCCAATCCCAAACGTCAGATTTGAAACAACGAGTGCCACCAAATCGATGATGGTTCGCTTAAGATTAATGTTGATGGTGCTTATAATGCTGTGTTTGAAAGAAAGAACATGGAAAGAAAAGAGATGGGAAACGACTCACCTTTTTTTTTCTTACACTTTCTTTCTTGAAATCAAATTTGCAAGCTACTATTGAATATTGATTGTTACAGTACATTACAATTATAAGTGAGATTAGGGGTGGAGATAGCCCACAAGTTTGGCCCAATCTGGCAGAATGTTTAAAGAAGCTAATCAGCACATAATAATCACCAGCAATTTAGAAGAGAAAATCAAGTAAAAAAAACCACAAAACTCTGAACTGCTAAGTCCAAAAATTTCAGTAGAATCTCTATTCGGTTCAGTAATTTTAGTATACAGGGGTAATTTGGTCATTTTAGTATATAAGGGTATTATGATAATTTTAGTATGCAAGGATAATTTGGTCATTTAAATGTACAAGGGTGATATGGTCATTTCAGTATATATGGGTATTTTAGTCATTTTTAATTTTAATTGGGTTAATGGGCAGGTTGGGTTTGATTTTAAATAAATGAGTTGGGTGGGTATGGTAATTAGACTCCTAACTAATTGGGTCTAAATGGGTCAATGACCCGTGACCCAACCCACTTATAACTTACCTAATTTGGCCCAAACCCATCAATTTAACACCCCTACCGATGACTCTCCCCAGGAGTTCTTTATTGTCCAGAATTGCTTGTGATCTGATGTACTGAATCCAGTCCCCACAATCAAGATGGCATCGTTGAAGCCTCCATCTGTCCCATTTGGATTTTTCTTAAATGGGCACATCGCTTCATATATACCCTGCCAAAAAAAATTAAAACAAAAAATAACTTAATTATAAAACACAAAATAAGCAACTAAATTTCTAGGTCTCTCTTTTTAACACACACAAAAAAAGAAGAGCAATAAAAACCCAAGCAACCCTAGTGCTTACATCTCCAATTTTTCTAAAATCTTCTGTAACTCTGATGCTCCCAGCAACTCCTCGGTCATCCTCGGTGCCTTTTTTTTTATCATCCGGGGCAATGTGGTAAGCTCCATGAATAAATAGAGAAGAATGTCTCTATTGAAAGCCAAATGAGAAAAAAGTGAATTATTAATTACGTGGTTTTATGAGGCGTTAGATACCGCATTGCTCGCAGAGGTTGCTGACTCCACCAGAGCTACTTGACAATGTCAAATCCTGTAGGATAAGGAACTACACATGTGAGCACTCTGTATTACACTTGAGAATACAATCGGGAAGTAATTAAGCACTTTGTATGGAGTATTACACTTTAACTCAACTTTTTGGCTTAGTAAAAATGACTAGAACCTATTCATATTTATATTACTCCATGGAAAGTTCTAGATTTCTTTTTTACAAGATAATATCTAGTTAGGTTCTAGATTTTACACAAGTGAGGAATACTTACAACTAAATATCTAGGATGTTTCTTAAGGCTTTTCTAAATATCTTATAAAATCTAGATATTCTAGAACTCTTCTAGAAACTACATACTTATATTTTCTTCTATTTTGGGCTTCTTGACTTGGACTTTATTTTCTTGAGTCAAAATACTAAATCAAGTTTATGATCTGACATCCCTCCTTAAACTTGATTTAGTAACTCCGAAAAGATTTCTTAACTTGGAGAAGACTTCATACTTGAGTGGCTTGGTGAGGATATCAGCAATTTGATCTTCTGACCTTGCTTATATCATTCAGACCTCTATGTTAGCCATGCACTCCCTTATGAAATGATACTTGCGTTGCTTCTTCTTGTGCAAAAGTCCAAACATACACTTATGGATTTGACGCTAATTAGTAGTATTCATGCAACTTGTTTTTTCACATAAATGCTGAAATATTAGTGATTTAGACGATGAATGGTTTGCAATTAATGTAAACAAATATCTCAATGATTTTCATTTACCGTTCGCTTAAACTTAACTTAAATTTGGGAGTTTTGTTCATATTTAATTTTTTTTCGCATTTGTTAGTTTTGCGCCAAACTTTTGTGGGTTATTGATTCGTCTCGACGAGAGTAATCGGAAAAGTAAATTTTTTTCCTTTTCCGATTCCTCTCGTCGAGATAAATCAATAACCCACAAAAGTTTGGTGCAAAACTAACAAATGCGAAAAAAATTTAAATAATGACAAAACTCTCATATTTAAGTTAAATTCAAGAGAATTAACTGAATCACCATTGTAGTTTTAGTTTGAATAAAGTGCCAGCTTTCTTTTGACTTTTTTTTTTGAAATGTTCATTTTCTGTACAGTTCCTTCGTCTAAGAAGTTCAACCAAATCTAAGCTGGCAAAAGAACCACCATATCTGAATAGAACTTTTTTACAGGAACTTAATACAAAAAATGATACGACTACTTGAACGCATTCATTAACAAGAATTGAAATATACAATCACTTTTGCTTCATAGTGGCAAAAATGTTTAAGCGATTTCTTTTCGTACTCGTTTTTTTGGTTTAAAATTACCAATGTGTATTGTTTTCATGTCGAAAATTATACGTGGATATTATTTTCCTAATACCTAATAGGATTGTGGCAGTGGCGGCTCTAGGAATTTGTAATAGGGTGTTCATAAATTACATTAACTCTACTAGCTGGTGTATTGATCAACTAGTGCTTGCCCGTGCCTATGGGCCTACGGCACTACGCAGTACACACCCCAGTAGTGCCGTAGGCACGAGCATTTTTGTAATATATTTTTATTTTTTTATGCCAACGCCAGAAGCCGAGCAGTGGGTAAAAAGAACCGATGACATTTTTGTAATATATTTGTAAGAGTGTGAGTGTTTTCTTAAGAGAGTTGGAGAGCACACATCAGCCATTGAATCAAATAAATCTCAACCCTTCTTTCAACTTGTGTTTGTATGGTCCTCACACTCTTGTGTTTTATTAGGTAGATAATATATGTGCAAAACCTTGTATATTAGTATAAATAGTGCGGATGAAAAAACATAACCTCTATTCTAAAACAATTAACTACAAGGCAAAATGAGAACTTAAAAATATACACTATATTATTAAACAAAAATTTAAACTTTTTTTAAGTTGTCGTATTGTGTAGTGGACAGTATTGAGACTGACCTTTTCGAAAATATGTTGTTCATTTGGATGACATGATGAGATTTTTTTATTGTAGCCTTAAAGTCGAAGGAATATCATTCAAGTTAACGGGATTTTGCAATGTAGTTGAATTTTTTTACAACTTTGTCTGTAATTCTACAAGCTAACTAGATAAAAAATACTGTAATAAAGTAGTTATTGTCACGAATGCAAAATTAACACAATTATACCATTGACAATGGAGATGGATAGAGAACGCAGAGCATAATACATAAACCACTATATTCTTCTTTTTCTCTTTATTTTTTTACTACTATAATTTTTTTTCCATTAGGATTGCGAGTTTTGTTTGAGGTAATGTGTTAGGTGTTCAAGTATGAATTGCATGCCTGGATTGATGGGCTGTAATTGGGCTGTGATTGAGTGTTCCAATTAGTTGTTGGGTGTTCAATTGTTTTTGGGATTCATGTTCAAGATTATTAGAATTGGGTGTTCATTAATATTTGAGTTGGGTGTTCAAAACAAGATTAGCACATAATTTTTATATGTATTCTACGCAAAAAATAAAATTTAGGGTGCTCATGTGACCATGGATTGCTCTATGTACATGCAGCCGCCTCTGGATTGTGGACTTCAACCACAACCACGATAGTTAATCAGCCATACAAAGTCGGAGTAAAAGAAAATTCACTTCAAGTAATAAAATGGTATTTTATTACAAAATTTTTGATACATTTTTGTAGCTAAAATCTTGTAGCCGCCACTTTGTAAATGTATGCATGTAATAATAAGAGTTAGCAGGTTTGGGATTAAAAAGATGAGTTGTTTCTCCTCTCCCGCTTTGCATGTTTTTAGTTTGGGTCTGTTTCAACTTTCAAATCATCTTTTCTTTTCAACATATCTGTTTATGATTTCGAAAATTGTTTTAGTCAACTTGAGAAAATAGGTTTGGCAATATGCTTTTGTACATTATCTACGTAAAATATTTGCAAAATTTCCAACAATTGTCAAAATTACAATTGTTTTGACTTGTTTAGAAAATAGAAACACAAAACGATTGGCTAGTATGCAATGCATTAGAGTCATGTGAAAATGCAACCACGGTATTTGAAGAAATTTGGAATTATGAAAAATCGCTTTCTCTTTTTTCTTAAATTACCTTTACTTTTTAGTGGAATTATGAAAAATCAATTTAGTTTATTGATATTTCTTAGACGTACCGGGATAAAGTTGGAGAATGTTATGACTTCTTTTTTTTTGACAAAAGTGAGAGGTATTGTATTGATAAAGCCCAACGGCACTTACACAACGAAATTCATTACAGATAACTTGGACAAAGCCAAACTAATCATCTAACTGATACAAAACGAGAGAGAACGAGGCGATTGATGTCTTTCATCCCCAGCTCAAGCATGGCCTGACGCACCTTCTGCTGAGCGGAAAATTCATATATTCTATAGCAGTCTCAAAAAGAGATACATTGCTAGCCAAGAAAAAAAGACAACAAGAACCCAGACGATCAGATGAACTTCGACCAGAAATGAGTACACTAATGAATTTTTAGCAAACCACCAAAAGATGCATATTAATCTTCTTGAGCCCAAACAGTAAACAAATCGCCCAAAGGGAAATTTTATTACTCTCACAAGGAGAGACAAAACTCCTCCAAATCTTGATCTAAATCCAGCCGCCCAAAAACCGCCGAACGGATCGCAACCCTCACTGCCTCCGCCACTGCTGCCACAAGGGCTCCGATGACGGATTACATGCGGACAAACGACTCTGGTGATGGCAGAGCTCGCCGAACATAGAGGGTCAGATCTGAGGGAGGTGAAAACGAAAAGACAAAAAACTATAGGGAAGAGGGGGAAGAAAGAGGAGAGCGGATGGAGGAGGAGGAGCCCGGGGGGAGGAGGGAGAGGGACGCCTCCCCCCCCCCCAGGCAGAAAAGCAAGGCGGCTGTGGCTTCTCAGCTCTCAAAACCCTAAGAGAGGTGGCTCATATTTTTATGGGCTTCAGTTAATGTTATGACTTCATATAAATGAGAATTAAAACTAAAAAACAAAATTACAGATGGGAAAAATGGAATTGTACGATAACCAATTACCAAATTATTAGTATAAAAGTTGATACCAAGATTATGTTCACAATTATTAGCAAACACTAAATGAATACAGACAGTTTTTAAAAATGGATAAACTTACTTTAGAGAAAATTGTTGTTGCGGAAAATAAAAATATCATGAAAATGCAGCAATTTTTTGAGTGGTCCTAGAGCATGGTCACATTATGCATGCCTATGGGGTGCGATTCGGTTCTGCCCTTGAGTCTTTGGACTGAGTAGGTCATAGTTGAACTCCACGCTTTGAGACTTCCCTTAAACAGCAAGATGGGCCACCAATTAGCGTCACCGGTCGTATGCATCGGAGTTCATCTTCTATAATACAAATCGCGGCGGTGTGGTGACCCATATATTTTTCCTACATAAATCTTGACTGTTTGATTTAACACACTTTTTTTTTTTTTTGTGCATAAATCTCCCTCCTCTATTAAACCTTGGCATTTTGGTAAATACTTTGCATTTTCTGGAATAAATGGTTAGGTAATGATTTTTCCAGTTTTGGCAATGATTTTTTCCGTTTTGGTAATGATTTTTTTTTGAACAATTGGTTAAGTCAAATATAATGAATTCTAAATGCAGTTTTGGTAAGAATTGGCGAATGCTAAGAATTTTTGGTAATGAGTGCTGGTAAGCAATCCGTATTACTCCGTATTAGCTTTGTTCATTACCTATGAATGTTGGACCATTTTCAAACGTGAATGCTAACAATTCACGCCGTGCCTTCATTTAGAATTCTACCCAATGAATTTTTCTCATAGTTTGTTTCCTAATATTCTCTTACTCTCTCTCTCTCTTCCTAAACTTTTTCTTTCCAGTTCTCTTTTCCCTCTCTAACTCTCGCCCTCTCTCCACTTCTCCCTCCACACAGGTATGGCTCTTTCGTTCTTTTTTTTTTTTTTTTTTGGAACGGCGAATTCTCTATCCACGGAGAACAAAGAATGGAAGAGAACAAAGAACTAATTCACCGTGGATAGAGAATTCGCCGTTCCAAAAAAAAAAAGAACGAAAGAGCCATACCTGTGGAGGGAGAAGTGGAGAGAGGGGAAAGAGAACTAGAAAGAAAAAGTTTAGAGAGAGAGAGAGAGAGAGAGTAAGAGAATATTAGGAAACAAACAACAAGAAAAATTCATTGGGTAGAATTTTAAAGGAAGGCACGGCGTGAATTGTTAGCATTCACGTTTGAAAATGGTCTAACATTCATTACCAAAAATTCTTAGCATTCGCCAATTCTTACCAAACTGCATTTAGAATTCATTATATTCAACTTAACCAATTGTTCAGAAAAAATCATTGCCAAAACTGGAAAAATCATTACTCAACCATTTATTCCAGAAAATGCAAAGTATTTACCAAAATGCCAAGGTTTAATAGAGGGTGGAGATTTATGCAAAAAAAAAAAAAAAAAAAGTGTGTTAAATCAAATGGTCAAGATTTATGTAGAAAAAATATGTGGGCCACCACATCATCGCGCGCGATTTGTATTATAGATTATTTGCATATTATCTGTTGGGCGGAAGTTAGCAAGACCATTTATTTAAAGCAAATTCTTCAATTAAGTCATTGTACGTTAATATCCAAGTACTCGTTTTCAATTGAGATCATAGCTAGTTAGCAAGACCGTTTATTTAAAGCAAATTCTTCAATTAAGTCATTGTACGTTAATATCCAAGTACTCTCATTTTCAATTGAGATCATAGCTAATCCACTATTTTTTGTTTCCCATGTTGAAAGGTTTCCCAAGCGAGGTCTTGTGGGGCCTACCTGAGGCCGGCTCTGCATTGAGATTAGTCTTCCAAAATTATTCGAGGTACGCGTAAGCTGATTAAGGATACTTGAGTTATCAAGAAAAGAGCATTATGAGCTTGTGTATTCAGACAAATTAAACAGCGCGTGCTTGTATAATATGTTGTGAAAACAGTCGAGTTTTTCTCCTCCATTTTGATCTAATGAGATGATGGTACTCCGAAGTTAGGTAACATTTTTTTTTTTTTTTCAGTAAGACGGCTCTCTGTTCATGCTCAATTCTCACTTCATGCTCCAACTCTCAATTTTTGCTCTTACAAGCTTTAATAACATAAGATATTTTCAAAAGATGTGGTATTTTCAAAAGACGCTTGCACGCTCATATGTGAGCTTATTTTCACTCACACATGCAAGTTATGCAAACTCTATGTTACGTCCCGCAAAATTCTCTGGGAGAACCCAAGACATGGAGGCTATATGAAACATTCTAGACTTGTGTACCGAATTCTTGAATGGTGTACACAATTCTATACTCCTACTATTCAAGAAAAAGAACTATCTATAGAATTCTTGATAAGTGTTGGAGGATTCTAAGATCGAAATACGTTCTAGAATTCTCCGTAGGTGCCTTTTATAGGCAGGTAGGTGGCTTCATTTGGTCAGGGCACCGCACCACACATACCACTCCTAATAACACAATTGTACACTTCTCTAAAGAAATTCACTCTCCAAGAGCCAATACTCAACTCTGTTGTTTATTCATCTAAATCTTACATATGTCGTGAGTATTGAACTGATTTTGTGCTGGAAGTTTGGTATGCATCGATGAAAATTACCGCTGCACATTTTTGACGTCTATGTGCGTAAATATATTTTCCTTTCTTCTATGTTTCTCCTCCATTGCACAAAAACTTGTTTTCAGTGACTATTTTTAATTTTTTAGCTTGATATTGGCCCTTTTTTCTACTATGAAAGATCATCGGTACATAGGAATCAACAAAGCACGCAAATATAGACTAAAAATCAAATGGCCTGGAACGCAATCCCCATAAACCCTACCTTATCCAATCCCTCCTACCCTTTCTTTCCCAAAATCTCTCACCGTCGGAAAGTTTTCTCTCCCGGCCGACAATAAATATAAAAAATCGATTAGCCACCGATCGAGATACAATCTATTCTTGCATCAGGTCTTTGATCTTTTGGTTGCTAGTGGGTTTTTGGGTTGTCAAAGTTTACCTTCTTCAGCAGTAGGAGAGAGAGAATGTGGAATCGAGGTCGATCCGAGACACGGGCCTCGCGTCGCGTTTGGGTCCACCACTGCAACGGACTCGTCGGAGATGGGTATGAGTTCTTCGGCGGCGGGTTCGCTTTCTGGGGGATTCCGATGGACTCCTTGGTCCTCTGTGGATCTGGGCGAAGATGTAGAATCTGATGTCGAGGTACCAAAAACACCAAGATCTGAGTCGGAGCCTTGGAGATACGGGTCCAACACCACGTTTGGGGCGCTAGTTTCTGCAGTGGAGTCGCCGGAGATGGGCTTGAGTTCGCTGGGGTCCTCCATTTCTTAAGGATCGAGCAACCTCTAAAAGGTGTCTATGTTTGCGTTCTACAACACCATTTTGTTGCGGGGTAGACACGCAACTGCGTTGATGAACTACACCATTCTCAGAAAAAAATTGTTGCATTTCATTGGATAAAAATTCTGCCCCATTGTCTGACCTGATCTGTTGGATTTCTTGAAAAAACTCATCACCGTTGCCAGAAAATATATGTTTGATTTGACAGTGATGTTGAGTTTTCACCATAGCAAAAAAGATTTCAAATGATATTTTGTGTCAGACTTATAACGCATAAGATATATCCAAGTGCAACGTGAGAAATCATCCACAATAGTAAGGAAGAATCGAGCACCACTCATAGAAGGTTGGGAAAAACTACCCCAAATGTCAACATGGATTAATTGGAAAGGTTTACTAGAAGAAATGGAACTGCTGGGAAAACTTAGTCTAGGTTGCTTTGCTTGTGGGCAAATGTCACAGACATAGTTATTCGAATGAGAGACAGAAGAAAAACTCTTAGCTATTTCTAATACTCTATGATGAGATGGATGTCCGAGCCGCCAATGCCAAATATCAATAGCAGGAGTGCCGGTAACAAGGAGTGCAGCAGGAGCTTGAAGATAGTAGAGATTACCATGTACACTACCCATCCCAATCGTCTTCTTCGCGAACAGGTCCTGGAAAACACAACGATCATCCAAAAAAGTAACTGAGTACTTATGAGACTTTGTAATCTGACTGACAGATAGCAAATTGAATTTAAAAGATGGAATATAAAAGACATGATCAAGTTGTAAGGTTGGAGAAAGCTTCACAGTTCCGATATGAGTGATCTATGCATCAGAACCATCAGGTAATTGAACAAAGGACGGATTGGTGCAAGGACTATAAGATGAGAAAAAAGACAAGGAAGAACACATGTGGTTACTAGCACCTGTGTCAATGATCCAAGCAGAAAATGATGGGGTGGAAAGGGCAATACCTGCTAAGTTGGCATTCAAATTGGTGCTACCTGATGAAAGTACGGCCAAAATATTGTTGTATTGGTCCTGAGTTATCAATGGAGCAGCGACCATTGCTCGGTCGTTGGGTCGGGGAGCTCCTAAAGAAGAGGAACTCGAAAGTTTACGGTTATTTGAAGAACTCCTTGGTTTATCTGTGGGATAACCATGCAACCTATAACATGTATCTCGGTTATGGTTGTCACGATCACAGTAATCACAGTGCATCGTGGCTTCCCAGTATGGCAATGATCTCCACCAATGTTGCGTTGATTAGAATTTGCGTCGTACCGATTGGATGATCGGTTTGGATGATTGCCCCTAAAATTGGCGCTGACATTAGCACGATTCTGAGAGGGTGCAGACTGATTTTCTGTGCCGTTGGTAGAAACTGAGTTGGCTGTCAGTGCAGCAGCTTCGGGCATGGTAACTGAAGGGGTTGAAGAGTGTATTTCCTGTTGCTTCTCTTCTTGTCGCACGAGAGCATAAATCTTGGTGGCACTTGGAAATGGCTCCATTAAAAGAATCTGACTTCGCAGATTAGAATAACGCCCATGGAGGCCTTGAAGGAACTCCATGGCACGATCTTGTTGGTGGAGAGCAGCATTCGCTTTTCCATGGCCACAAGTGCAAGGCTGCACAGTAGAGACAGAACTGAGTTCATCCCATAGTGCTTTCATCTTCGTGAAATATGTGGAGACACTAGAATTTTCTTGTGTTGTTTTACCAATGGCTTGCTTCAGTTGATAGACTTTCGGTGCATTGGTTTGGGTGAATCGATCACGAAGATCGAGCCACACTTCTCTAGCAGTTTCAGCATAGAGAATACTTCCACGGATCTCAATTTCTGTGGAGTTGAGAATCCATGAACTGACTAGATCGTTGCATCGCTCCCATTGACGCAACTTGCTGGTATCATTGGGCATTTCGATTGACCCGTCAACGAAGCCCAACTTATTTACGAAGCCCAACTTATTTTTAGCGCAAAGCGCCATGGTCATGGCGCGAAGCCATGTTCCATAGTTATCTCCTGAGAGGAGAGGGGTAACTAAAACTGCAGTGGGACTGTCAGAATGAGGGATGAAGAAAGGATCATTGATTGATCCCAAGGCATCATTGGAATCGGAACCTTTTTCACTTTGTTTATCTGCCATGGTTTGAAAGAGTTGGATCAGTCACTGCTCTGTTACCATAATAAGAAAAGAAAACTCCAATGGTTTCTCCACTAATTGGAGATACATTTATTCATTGATATATATATATATAATCAGAAGGTTACAATGTATCTTGCTTATCAAGGAAAATTACAGCAATTAAGGAATCTATAAAAGGGAAATACATCATGGGAATATACAGAAAATCAGGGATTCAATCAGTAGAGAATAAGGGAAAATATGGGAATGGAGATCCAAGTTTCCATATCCAACATCCATTGTTGTGGCTGGGGGAGGGTTCTTAAAGGGAGACGGGGAGAGTGAGGGAGGAGGGAGAGGGGACTGAGGTGGAGGAGGGAGAGGGGACTGAAGTGGAGGAGTGAGTGGGGGCGCGTTTGGGGCTGTGGTTTCTGCAGTGGAGTCGTCGGAGATGGGTTCGAGTTCGTTGGGGTCCTCCATTATTGTGTTCGGGGGAGGGTTCTTAGAGGGAGAGGGGGGGAGTGAGGGAGGAGGGGGAGGGGATTGAGGTGGAGGAGTGAGTGGGGGTTTCTGTTTTTGGAGGTTTTTGTCGCCGCCTACGTCTGCCATTGTTGTGGATCTCTAAGGTTTTTAGAGGGAGAGAGAGAGGGGTGGAGCGTGTTGGGGTTGGTTTTTTGTTTTTAGGGAGGGGGAAAGGACGAATACAGTTGTAGGCCAGATATTCTTGGCGTCCAAGAAAGAGGCAGATATTCTTGTCCAATCCGTTGCCGCATTTTGTACATGAGAGAGAGAGTGAGTGAGAGAGAGAGGGTGGGGGTTTGCTTTTGTAGGTTTTTAGAGAGAGGGAGAGAGAGAAAAAGGTGTATGTATGTACAATTTTGGGTAGTTTTTTTTTTTCAACGAAAACCCACACATACGTACCTACATGGTATACATACAGTATAAACAGAGTTTTTGGCTTTCTTATCCAAAAGCATCCCCTTTTTTTTTGTAATGTTGTAAAATTACATTATTAGCCTTTTCATGTGTAAAGAAAAATAAATAAATGAAAGATAATTTTGTAATTTTACATAAATGAAGACAAAATGATGTTTATTTGGACAAAAGAATAGTGTGAAAAATCAATTTCTTTTGGTGCCACCATAGTGGACATTTGAGCGTTATCATGCATGTTTTATGAACCAATCTCCACTCATTAACGTCACGTTTTATTTTATTTTTGTAGATAAAAAACGAGCTAACATATGATGAAGATTGCCAAAATGAAAACCGAAAATAGAAGTTTGGGATTGTGGGTTTATCTGTCGATCTCACATGTAATGTGAAAGGGAGCACGCGCGGACACTATTAGTCGGCTATGTACATGCTTGAATTCCCGTTCTTTAAACGGATAGCACAGTTTGTTTGTTTTTGTAAGCGCCAAACAGGTAACCAAAGAAAATCTCAATTCTACCATTAATAATATTGAGACATTCTTCACGCATTATAAATAATATAATATAATATGTTGAATACTTACCACATGGTCTCAAATTCCTAACAAGTAAACCATCAATTGAGATGTCATTAGCCTCCACTGGAGCAAATATTTTGGGTCATTTGTGTGAATAAGAAAGCAAATAAACCGAGCAGCTCTTTTCCTTTTCTTTTCTAAGTCCTCTTTATTAATGGGACTTGTTTAGTAAATGACTAAGTTCGATTTGTTAAAGCTCGAGTCGAGTTCAAGCTCAAGTTTTTCCTTTTACTCTTATCAAATAATTCGAGCAGGTCATTAAGGCAGGTTACTCGTTTAGTAAATGACTAAACTCGATTTGCTAATTAAACTCGAGCTCAAATTTTTGACTCGTTTACAGCCCTATTTGTGAACGACCAATATGAAGGGCGTTGAGGCCTACATTTGTTACACAAACGAAAAGTGACCCCTCATCCAATTAGATTGAAAATGACAAAACCGTAAATCACTCTATATAATTTTAGATATTCCCTCCGTCCCAAATTGTTTGTCTGGTCCGTAAAACGAGAAATAAAAAATAATGCATTTCTTTCAAGAAAAAATTCAAATTTTTTTCATAAATTAAAAGAACTCATTGATATATAGTGAATTGTTGAAAAAAAATTAAAATTTTCTCGTAAAAATTGTATTATTTTTACGTCCTCGTTTTGCAGACCGGACAAACATTATGGAACGGAGGGAGTAATATTTTAGCTTCGTCACGCATTTTAGATTCTAAATTTTAGTAGAAGTTGACAAAACTTGTTTGTTTTACAACACTCATCTTTTGTTGCTCGGAAAAGAGAGTACAAATAAAAATGGAAGGTCAATTTTTTAACTCCACAACGAGGACGTACAAAAAGGAAGCGTATGAGCAGCGCCTACTACTACTACTAGGTCACTGGTGCAGATGAGATATATGGAAATGGAACACTGGACTTTATTTTACCAGTACTGAAAAGGTGTTGAATTTACATGCAACGAGTCACTGGCATCCATCCTCGTCCTGGAGCCTCACTGGGTTGAACTCAATTAACATGCATAGCTGTAATTTCCTGCAAAATTAAGACAGATTTAGTTATTGATTTATTCAAATTTATAACGTTTCGGTACGTCATGAGAACGAGAAATTTTTCAGGGGTGGGTACCACGTGATGCCCTCTCGGCACATCCGGGTCGTCCATTGCAGTGCCGACTTATGAGAAAGGCGAGGGAAGCACGGGCTTCGGGCCCCCTAAAAAAGGAAAAAATAAGGGCCCCAAAATTGTAGGACTCCTATATATATATATATATATGTGTTTGTATATATGACCCAAAAAAACTTTTTGCACCAAGTCTCCTTTACACAAAATAGGCCAAATTGAAATTTAAGAGTCACAAAATAGACCCAACGGTGGAATTACTAATTACTATAGAAACACTGATTATCAACTCCCATTACTCATTACGGCATTACACTGAGAAATACTAGAGTCAATAAAAAAAAAACGTTTGATGTCTGACAACTTGAAGGGAAAGGACACAAAGTCCGACGACCGTGGACGGAAATAGCATACCTTGAGGAGGATTGGATCCGGTCAATTTGGCTTTGGACCAGTTTGGTCCATTTAGTGCATCCGAACCGTCCAAAAGTGTTTTGGACAAGGGAAATCTAAGCCGTCCAAAACACTTTTGGACAGCTCAGAAGCACTAAATGAACCAAATTGGTCCAAGGCAAAAATTAAGGGGATCTGGTCCCACCTGAGGCGGTGGTTTTTGCAGTGGAGTCGCCGGAGATGGGTTCGATTTCGTTGGGGTCCTCCATTGTTGTGGATGGGGAGGGTACGTTCTTAGAGGGAGAGGAGGGGAGTAAGGGAGGAGGGAGAGGGGACTGAGGTGGAGGAGGGAGAGGGGCTGAGGTGGAGGAGTGAGTGGGGGTTTTTGTTTTTGGAGGTTTTTGTCGCCGCCTACGTCCGCCATTGTTGTGGATCTCTAAGGTTTTGAGAGGGAGATAGGGGGGCAGATATTCTTGGCGTCCAAGAAAGGGCATTTTGTACATGAGAGACACAAATTAATTCTCCTTATTTCTTTTTACCTTAGGTTTTGCTTGAATATTGGAGTAATTGTTGAAAAATGAAGGGTAGTTATTTAACTTATTTTCACTCTCTCTTCGACGATAATAAAAACACTCCTTTTTTCTTTTCTTTTTTATCTTTTATATGATGTGGATTTACAATATTGTCTTTATTAGTGAAAAAGATTATACAAATAAAAATGAAAGGGTGGCTATATGGATGAAAGCAAAGTTTGACATCAAGGTGTACTCGGTGGAGAATTTTAAGAGCTTTTTGGGTGGAATCCGTAAATTAAAGCTCTAGCTTCGGGCTTGAGGTGTTGTGATATCCAACTTTCGGTTGGATGCTCTTTCTGTGTTTTTATGTTCGTGTTTTGTGGGCGAGTTAGTGTTGACTCACTATTGTTTTTCCCCCTCGATGTACCCCTTTCGAGTTTATAAAATCGTTTCGTTTGCCGAGCAAATAAAATAAAACAAAAATGAAAGATTAATTTTGTAAATTCACATTAAGGACAGAAAGGGGGTGTGGCTGTAAAAAAAAAAAGTGCGAAAATCAATTATCAAAATGAATTAGGAAAACAAATTCATCGGATAAAGAAAAAAGTAAATAAAGCAGAAAAACTTCGTTAAGTTGGGAAAATAAAAGCAAGATGGATACATTTTTATCATTTTATAATCACCCATAAAGATTAGGTACGCATTTGGGGGCAGCTGTTGTAGTATAAGCCTATCACGTATGGGGTGGTCAAATTTATCATCATAATCAAACTACAATGCAATTTGCTTCTTCTGTTTTCAGATCTTGGTGGCCCTTCTCTGCTTTTGGTTTGTTTTGGTGGTTGGAGCGCGCGTGCAGAACCAGTTTGGGTTTTTCCCAAACGGTGATGACGGTGGCGACAGATGGCAGTGGGTGGCGGCTGGTGGCAGGTTGGGCGGTTCTATGTTTTTATCTGTAAATGGTTGCTTGCGGCTTGGCTGGGTTGGCAGGTTCGGCGGTGGCGTATGGAGGCAGTGGCTGGAGGGTTGACTGGGTTGTTTCTTGAGTTTGGTTTAGATGTGTAGGGTTGTATTAGGTGTGTAAGCTAGCCCGTTTGGGTTTTTTGGCTGTTTATCTCTGGGTTGGGTTGGTGTCTCTCCAACCTGGGCTTTTTAGGTGTTTTTCCCCTAGTTTGGGTTCAGCCTGTTGGGTCTAAATCAGTTTTTCCTCCATGTGGTTAGGAGATGAGGGTCATGTATGGTCAGGCCGGTGTATCCATGATCCTTTTAGCTCTGTACTTTGTGTTTGGAGTTAATAAATTTTTATCTTTTGCCAATAAAATTTTTTTTACCCGTATTCGATCTCTGCACGTTTATGCATACTCCTACTATACTGGCCAATTATTCAATAATTTCGGAGTACCACATGGCAAATAAAAGATTACCATCACACAATGTCACAATGTGTGTTAATATTCCTTGTTTCCCAAGGACCGACCAAGAAAAGTAATTGATAATGTTTATATCGCAAAATTTGTTGCAACGTAAGTAATTGTGAGTACCACACAGGCAACACTCCGTGATATTTTGGGAGCGCTGAATAATTACTCATACTGTATATATCTAGGTATGCCAAAGTTATTGCAGTGTCACTTATGCTTGTTCTAGTGTGTTTCAGAGAAGTCTTTGCAAGAGTAATAAGTCCACTGGTTGCCAATATTTGTGCTATATCCATTATTTGGAACCATAGAATAGAATTTGGAGCACCAATGGGAAGCTATATTTGGTTCTAAAATGACACAATGCCAAAATTGGTTTCAAGAAAACGTAGCCAAGCTATCCTTAATTTTTTTTTGGACAACGTCGGATTACCGTTCATACTTCTTTTTTTTTTTGAAAGGCGAAAAATTAATTAATCTTTGAAAACAAATTACAAAGATTAAAGAGCAAAGTATGGATTACCTCCCTGAGGTTTGGACGTTCGACAGATAACCTCCCTGACGTTAACTAATGACCACATAACCCCCCTATGATTTTAGAGTAAACTGCAACCGTTAGGTTTTCCATCCAAACTAACGGAAGGTGTAATGCACACCCCTATTGTGGGAGTGAGAATGGGAAAAAAAAAATTAAAAATCACACCGAAAAAATACTAGAATTGCTTAGAAAAAAAAAATTACTGGAATTGATTTTTTTTTGTTATTTTTTTTAATTTTTTTTCCCATTCTCACTCTCACAATAGGGGTGTGTGTTACACCTTCCGTTAGTTTGGATGGAAAACCTAACGGTTGCAATTTACTCCAAAACCATAGGGGGGTTATGTGGGCATTAGTTAACGTCAGGGAGGTTATCTGCCAAACGTCCAAACCTCATGGAGGTAATCCGTACTTTGCCCAAGATTAAAAGGAATCTAGACAACTTCAAGCTGGAGCAAAAGAAAACCCACAAGGGGAAACACCAACTCCAGCAATCACAAGCCAACAAGGACCCTAAGGGGAAAGATAACACACCAAGGTTGGCAAGAAACCAACAAAGAAAACGCCTAAGACCCAAAACAAAACCCAAAAGAGGCACACTCAAGCCTAAACATCAAGAGCACACCCAAAAAGACACCTAAGAGTCGATTGTTATGTTGGAGATCATGCACCTTAGCCCTTTCCTCATCTTCGGCTTCCATAATCGCTAATCGTCGAGTGAGATCCTTTTCGTCCCCCGAATAGCTAAGGCCCATAATCTTGTTGAGGGACCAAAAGCCTGAGCCTTATTTAGATGAGTCATGTTAATGCCTACAAAAGAAATTGGTAAAACAGGAGCGGCAACAGCTAATCTAATCAGAGTACAACTTTACTTCTTCTTTTTTCCACCTTTCTTCTTGGGCTTAGGAATGCCCAACATATTCTTTACCGACTTTTGCTTCCATTTTCCTTTCCCTGTATCCTTAGTCTCCTCAATTGGGTTGAGATCCACAACTAACTGGATGCCCTCAACTTCTTTGTCATTCAAAAAACCTACTTCCGAAAGATTACAAAAGCCTACATCAGGTTCTGCTCGCTCTGTAATTGAGCCAATTTCCACAGGTCCATCTTCTAAGCAAGGAAAATTATCCCTTGCGATAATAGCTCCAACATCAGCCAAGGATCGTGATGTATCCTTAGTATCAATTTCGGCCTCAATAGGTTCAGAGATGGCCACTAACTGATTATCCCCATCAAGATTAGCCTCCTTGAGTCTAGAGTCAGCCCCACCACTTACTAAATCACATTGGATTTCACTCCCTTGTCCTACGATCAGCTCTGCAACCGAAAAGGACCCATTAGACCATTCATACTTGTTGCCGGACTACCCATGCAAAATAAACCACGAATTGAATCGAGCATACCTTATCATTATGGCTTGTGCTAACCAGATTTTTCAACAACAAAAATTCGCGTTTCACTATCTTAAAATTCCGTCGCCATGGTTACTCCTACAATAATTTTTATTGCCAACGCAATTGTTGGGTAATTTTTCGTCACCACGGTTGTTCCAGAGAGCGCATCCGTTTGGGGATTGAATACATAATGTCAGCCAGATACTATATATTTTTTCAAGTAAGCTTACCATAAACTGAAGATAATTTTTCCCTAGCATCTGCAAACCAGACATCATTCAAAAACTTACTCAAGTCAGACGCAAATCCCAAATGTGTTAGGATGGGCACACTTTTCACTGTAGAACCATATAAAGAAAGTGAAACCAACCCCTTCAAAAATTCTCAAACTTGGGACCGAGCTCTCTCAATTCTTTTCTTTTTGTTTTTGTATGGATTTCATTTTCTTTATCTCCAGATGAAAGAAAATTTTCTTCGCAGATAAATAAAGTAAAATAAAAAACTTGGGACTGAACTAGTTCAAGCTAGTGTATCATCCTTCACAAGCATCACAGGCCTACAACAAATGCAAAGCATCAAACAAGTGTTCCATACAAAGATTAGCATAGAACATTATAAAGATAAACAATAAATTCAAAAAACATTGCACGTGTGTATGCATATTCAAGGATTTCTCCTTTCACTCCAAGCGCAAAGATTTGGGAATTAGTTACGAATGTTTCTGAGTCCTTGTGGAGATTCACAAGTTTTTAGGTATTCAACAAAATATGATCAACTAGAACATTGCACTTGTGTATGCATGCGCGCGCGCGCACACATGTATGTATATACAACCCATAATTAGAACTGTGTGAGGCCTGACCAGGCGGACAGTTACTCTTCCTTTCCTTCCCCATAGCTATGTGGCAGCTAACTGGAATGCTCCAAGGGTTCACCCTCCTATTGTACACTAGTATCATATAATCTGATCTAAATTTATTCCCAGGCGTTGCTTTGTACTTTGGATGGCTATTCAACGAAGGCTTAGAACGAAAGATTATCCGATTATTAATTGGGCCATTCATACTTCTCCTATCTGCCCTCTATGCAAGAAAGAGGATGATAGCCTCCCTACCTTTTCTTCGACAGCCCCCAAGTCTAGATGCACATGAAAACATGTTTTTGCTCACTTTGCAGTATATCAAAACCTCACCACTCTTGGGGTAACGAAGTGAATTGGCTTGTGGAGAATCCTTTTATAATAATGTTTGAAAGCTTAGCTTGGGCAGCCATGGTGTACTATATCAAGTAGCTAGGCGGAATCGCAGAGTATAACAGTCAATGAATCAAACTACGATATCATCCATTTATCTTCCTAGTACTGAAAACATTCACCGTGAGTGGACCAACTAAAGTTGTGCATCGATGTGATGAATCAAACATACTAACCATGCTATGCCTCTTTCCAGAACCATCCTCCTTTAAGATAGCAACCTTGTTGAAATGAAAGACAAAGGAAAAAATTCAGAATTAGATATGTGTAGAGAGCTTCACAGAATCAGAAAGTTAGACAGATCAAAACAAATAAATGAAACAGTATCCAACATTGTGGCGAAAACCAACAGTCGCTTGCATATTGGAAATTCCTAACTAAGCACTTCCTTGATTGTTAGATAAGCGAAATTATAAGGGGGGAAAAGTGGAGAAGGATTAATCTTACCTTGTTCATCCAGGCCAGGTTTGAGCCTCATAGCTCTCACATTCCACACGCCTTCGCGCAATCCCATTAACACCTCTGTTTGATAGGTCTTAACCATGCCTCCATCAGCAAGATCCTTGGCCTCAAAGGTTATGTAGAAGGTCATAAAGCAGGAAATCCGACCCGTTACAAACAAAACCTTGACAAACTCAAGACCAAGTTGTTCCTGCACGTTGCCAATAGATGTCATGCCATCATGAGGTCGAAAACAATTATTCACTGGAAACAAGAAGAAAATATTGATTGAACATGGAGGGGAGGGGCACCTAGAGAGAGTCATGGAAAGAAGCCTAATTATAATCATCATCGTCGTCATGATCATCAATGTATAGTGAAGAAAGTATTACGGGGGAAGATTAGGAGACAGACACAAACCTTAAAGGTAGAGCTGTATTTGTCGATAGCAAGTTGAGCACACATGTCGTAGTCCTGATACCTACGCTCTTTGCTCATGTCCATTGGGAGAACTCCACCACATACGCCCCTTCCACGTGAGATCGTAACCTCATACCCCTAATATCAATACTACGAGTATTAATCAAACAGCAATCTGTTAAAACTGTGGCTCATATGTTAAGTATAAAGAGATACTAAGGAGTTCTAGAGAGAAGGCCCGGTACGGTTCGTACAAGGGTATTTTTGAGATACAGACCAAATATCAGGTTAGGGTTAAAATAGAGTCAGTATAAATACTCTATGTTGTAAACCCTATTTCGTACTGTGATAATAAAAGAACAACAGCCGCTAACACTCCTGTGGACGTACCAAATTTTGGGGAACCACGTATATTGCTGTGTCAATTTCTTTACTGTTTTATACTCGTAAATTGTGTGTGTGTGTGACGATCCTAACACAATCAAACAAACACAAGATTCAAACAACACAAACACACACGCAGAAGCAAAAACGATATAATATGAATCGAATAAGATTCAAGTCATTCATGAATCAAAGAAGTCTAATAACTTACCTCGGTCTTACGACTTTGTTCTAAGTAGGCCATGTATTTCTCCCTGTCCCGATGATCATACTGACGTTTGGCGTTGGATATCCCAACGTCGCTCTTCCTGATCAGAGCTTCCATTTTTCCCGCGCAACCGCCTCACAATCGATCAATCCAAAACTTGTTCTGGCTGCCAATAGCCCGCTATTTATGGGTATACATATATTGTAAATTGCGTTTACACCCTTGTAATCTGAAATATACTTATGAAGATCCCTTACACTTTGGAACAGCACCCGAACAAATTAAAACCGGAACCGGACCAAATTGGTGGTGTGGTTTGGTTTAGTGTGGTTTCTAGAGGTAATCGGGTTTGTTGGGTTTGAGTTTTGGCCAAACCGAAAAAAATTTGTTCTTGTCCGGTTTGTCACCTTTCAAACCGGTATAAACCGGACCCGATATACATACAAAATATATATCTATGGGGAGGGATCTAAAGACAATAGATTTGTCAATACTTTTGACACTAAATCCCGACCTTTGATTTGGATGGCTCAGTTTAGAAGTTACAAAGTCACACACTCTCTCTCTCTCTCTCTACCGTTCTCTCTCCCTGATCTCTACGCTATTCTCAGTCAAGCTCTCTTCCCCCCTTCTCCCTCACAATGTTCTCTCTCTCTTCCACTCGCGAAAACACATATGCCATGGTAACAAATTTGGGGCTTTTCGGGTATGTGGAGTTGGGTTGCTGAATATGTAGCATATAATTTTGTTCAACAATCCAATGATTCGTTATCATCATCTATGTACTTGCACGTATATGTGTGCATTCTTAATTGGCTGTTATTTTCTCCTTATGCTGCTAAATTGTTTTGCAATTATGGGAGCCACCTTGGGATTTGATTGATGTTTTGCAAGATTAAGCCCCTAATGCTTATTTTATTTAAAAAATTAGTGGAAGGTCCATTATAGCATGTTTGTAACCCACGAAATCTACTTCTAAATTTCAAAACCCCTTCTGGTCCACTAATATAGTTATATAACCTAATAACTCCAATTTACTTAAAAAGAGATACTTTTCAAGACCAAAAAATCCTCCTATATAACATATAGAGAGAAACCCTAGATCACAAAACAGATCTGAGCCTCCCCTCTCCCCCTCTCTCTCCTCCCCTCCCCTGGTGAACCGTCTGTCGCAAGCACCGCCGTTCCTCTCCCGATGGCGACACAGAAGAGCCCTCGAAACGCCGCAAGCACTGGCACCATCGTCACCGCCACAGGAGCCGAAAGCACAAAATCCAGATTCCCATTCCACCAATTCATCACTCGCAATAACAAAAGGATTTCCATTTTCATGCTCTTTGAGGCTTTAAGTCGATTGTTGCAAAGCCATTTTTGAATTCTTTTTTGGTTTATTATCAATTTTAGAGTGGATCGGCACCGGTGTACCTCAACGTATCTCACCTCCATTAATGGCTATGCTTACTGGCTTGGCCTCGGTGCCTACCACTCAGTGTCCAAGGTCAGAACTCCATCTTTACTTCTTCAATTTTTTATTTTTTTGAATTTTTGCTTTTTGATCGCGTGAAAACAGTATCAAACCAGATCTATTGACGAAGATCCGGTCTTTTAATTTATTTGTTTTACTGGAGAGAAATCTGGAGTAGTAAAAATAAAAAATTTAATATTATAAGAAAGTTGATCCTATCTTTTATTTGTCCCGTGTCCGGTTATCATCAGATTTGGAGGTTTTTGAATAAATACATAAGGTTATATGTGTGTTTTTCCTAGGGTTAGAAATCTGAAGTTTTTTGAATAAATATATAAGGTTATATTTGTGCTTTTCATCAATCACTTATTGATTTGGTCCGCGCAACGGTCTCTCCGACTTACTTCTGATATATTTGGAGTTTTTTGAATAAATATATAAAATTATATGTGTGTTTTTTCTAGGGCTAGACATATAAGGTTATATGTGTGCTTTTCGTGTCACCCAAAAAATATATTTTTGTGCGTTTTTGTTGTTATTTAATGTCATTTTTTTAAAACATTCTCAGTTAAAGAGAGATATAATAATATATAATGTTATATATAACATTCTAGATTAGAAATATTCTATGTTATTTAATAAAGAGAACATATAACGTTATATATGACATTTTGTACCGTGTAACGTTATATGTAAGCTTCTGTCATATATAATGGTATATGCTCTATTGTCGATCACTTATTGAATTAGTCCACGTAGCGGCCTCTCCAACTTATACATGAAAAGGGAAAATTTCAAAATAACACCTGACCTTTCACACAAATTACACATAGGCACCTGACCTTTTAAAATTATCAAAAAAACACCTGACCTATTTAAAAATCCATCAATTTCCCACCCGCCGTTAACTTTCCATCCAAAACTAACGGAAATGTTGAAAATGGGACAACATTCATTTGTCTTAACGTTTTTTACACCTACCATTCTTTGTCTTCATTTTGCACAATTACTTTTCTTTCTCTGTCGTCACTTTTCACACCTACCCATGACTATTCTATGTTTTTTGTTTTTGCCTTTTCCTTTGTTTAATACAGAGTAATCTTGTTTTGGCTGCATTGTTATGGATATTTAATTACTAAATTAAGCTTGATTTCTTATTTTTGGTGGATTTGAATTGAAAAGTTTAGTAATTTTGGTGACTTATTGATTCGTTTTGACGCAAAACTAACAAATGCAATTTTTTTTTGAATAAAGACAAAAAATAAGTCATGGGTAGGTTATTTTTTTGTAGGGATAGTCAATTAATAACTTACTACCTCCGTCCCAAAAATGTTTGTCTGGTCCGCAAAACGAGAACGTAAAAATAATTCAAGTTTTGCAAGAAAAATTTAAATTTTTTTCAACAATTTACTAGATCTTGACGAGTTCTTTTAATTTATGAAAAAAGTTTAGAATGTTTCTTAAAAGAAATGCATTATTTTTTTGCCTTCGTTTTGCAGACCGGACAAATATTTTGGGACTGGGGAGTATTTATTTTTAGTCGATGAGGGTATAAAGGCAGATAGAGTTAACAAAGATGATGTCATGTGGGACCATTCTTCTTATTGTGCCAAAATGCACATTTTCAACATTCCCGTTTGTTTTGGATATAAAGTTAACGGCGGGTGGGAAATTGATGGATTTTTGAATAGGTCAGGTGTTTTTTTGATAATTTTAAAAGGTCAGGTGCCTATGTGTGATTTGTGTGAAAGGTCAGGTGTTATTTTGAAATTTTCCCATGAAAATATGTGATTTGAAACTCGGTTAGCGATGTGGTTTGGTTATAGATGATCTTCTCTACTGAGACATACATGTTATATGTGACAATTTGCCCTTGGTACCTAATTTTGTCCTGTAAAACTCCAAAACAAAGGAACTAATAATGTTCTATGTTCTCTTATTGAATTGGTCCGCGCATCGGTCTCTCAAAAACACATATGGATATATCCATATATGATTATATATGGTTATATGAAAATATTTGAGACCATATATACATATATATGGTTATAATGTTATATATATATATATATATATATATATATATATGCTTGTATTGAAATAAAAAAAAAATTTCAATTTGCATAGAAAACATATAACGTTGTATATGAGATTTTGTCCTGTAAAACTCAAAAAAAAGAGGAACTAATAACGTTATATGTTCTCTTATTAAATAGGTCCGCGCAACGACCTCTCAAAAGCACATATGGATATATCCATATATTATCAGAAACAAGTAGAAGAAGCTGCTGCGCGGACCAATTTAATAAGTGATGGACAACGGAGCATATAACGTTATATGTGAACTTTTGTTATGTGTAATATGTATTTTTCCTAGGGTTAGACATATAATATTACTAGTGCTAGCCCGTGCCTACGACACTACGCATCCCGGTTGGAAGGGGATGGCAGTTGTGTGATTTAGGTGAAAACCATGGACACTTAACCGGGAAGTGAGAGGATGCACTACAGCCTTTGGATCAAATGAATCTAAGCCGTTCTAACAACTTGTCTCCACACCCTTCTGTTTTATAATAGAGAAGATATCTCGTTTTTGAGATATATTAATGTTGTTTATGTTGTTTTGAATATGTATATATAATAAAAAAATGAAGCAAAATTGTGTAAAATGGAATGTAAATTTCCATGATAGAGTAAAAAACAACTAAACAAATTAAGGACTAATTTTTCCGAACAATGAAGTAAAAAACAACTAAACAAAAGATTTAGTGTAGTATGAACAACTTCATAAAAAACAATAAGTTGTCGTGCAACTTTTAAACGGAAACGGGGCCTGAAAGCCCTTTTCTCGGAAAGTTAAAGTTTCATTGAAACATTGCAAAGTACACACCATGGGGTGTACCGCTGGGAAAACAACAAAACAAACCACAAGGCTATCCCTTACTTTCAAAATATACTACATAAAACAAAGTCAAGAGACTAGAATCTGCAGCACTTATCCTGAGCCCTGTAGCCAGAGCTAGCAACTATGATCTAAAAGAAAAATTACAAGAAATGTTCCAAGAAGCGGTGTAGGACCTCATATCAGTAATAACAACTTTCTGCAGCACAGCTTCCTCCCCTTCCTCTTTCTTCTGAAAACCCTGAAAGAGGAATTATCATAACCAGAGTACATCACCTACCAGTGCTATCAAGATCAGTATAATGAAGGGCCATTGATTCTGTTACTAGGCAGCTCATTCTTGATGTTCTCAAGGCTTTCCAGGTCCTTATCTAACTCAGGTAATGGATCAATACCAGTATGATTCCTCCAATGTATTCTAAGGGACTGAGACAACAGGATCCTCTCTAAGCCCATCTTTTCCTTCTATTTATGTACTTTTTCAATACTTTTTCAGCACTGGATGGGCACAAGGAATTCTCCTTTAGCAAAGATCTGGGAATTAATCACATTTGTTGCTAAGAGCGGTTCTTCGGGAGTTTCAGAAGTTATTGGGTATTCAACCAAATATACAGAGACCGATGCAGAGAACCATCCACACTCAAGTAAGGTTGCATGGAGAACAGTTTCTTTGCCTAAAAAAGGTATTCTGGTTTAAGAAAGATCGAAGAATGGAACGATGCATCTTTTCGCAGGCACACTTCCTCAGTGGTGTTCTTACTCTAGGCCATAGTTGTCAAAGGCGCACCTAGGCCCAAGGCGAGGCGACTTGAATTAGGCGAGCAAAAAGTGAAAAAAAGCGACAAGGCGAGAAAAGCGACCAGGCATAAAAAAGCGCGCTTCTTTCAAATTGGTCAAAAAAGTGCTTTTTTTTTTCAGAAAAGCGCACATAACATAATTATTTATTTTTTCGCATAGGTGCACCTCTCTTCAAAAAGGTGCGTGCCTCGTCTTATGCCTCTCACCTCACGCCCAACAGAACTTTGCACCTCGGTGCGCCTTTCGCCCTTGACAACTATGCTCTAGGCGTCAGTCTCTGCGTTGAGCATTGTTATAAATAACTAACCAAAGAATGAACTATCCATCTTGTGTCGTAGGCACACTTGCTCAGTGGTGTTCTTTGGAGTTCTTACTCTAGGCGTCAGTCTCCTTGCATTCAGTGGTGTTATAAATAACTAATCAAAGACGGTCGTTTCTGAAACTTAAAAGGAACTTAAAAGTGCCTTCTAATTGCTCATGGATACTTGGGACCATTCATACTTCTCCTATCAGCCCCTATGCCAGAAAGAGGATGATAGCCTCCTGAGCTTTACTTCAACAGCCCCCAAGTCTAGATTCACATGAAAACAAGTTTTCGCTCACTTTGCAGTGTATCAAAACCTCACCACTCTTGGGGTAACGAAGTGAATTGGCAGAATCCTTTTATAATATTGTTTGAAAGCTTAGCTTGGGCAGCCATGGTGTACTATATCAAGTAGGCGGAATCGCAGAGTATAACAGCCAATGAAGCAAACTACGACGTCATCCTTTTATCTTTCTAGTACTGAAAACATCACCACAAGTGGACCAACTAAAGTTGTGTGTCCATGTGATGAATCAAACATACTAACCGTGCTAAGGTTACGCGTCTTTCCAGAACCATCCTCCTTTAAGATAGCAACCTTGTTGAAATGAAAGACAAAAAGGAAAAAGGAAAAAACTCAGAATTAGATATGTGCAGAGAGCTTCACAGAAATCAGTAAGTTTTAGAAAGGTCAAAACAAATAATTGCAACAGTATCCAACATTGTGGCAAAAACCAACAAGTCGCCTGCATATTGGAAATTCCTATCTAAGCACTTCCTTGATTGTTAGATAAGCGAAATTATAAGGGGGGGGTGGGGGGGGGGAAAGTGGAGAAGGATTAATCTTACCTTGTTCATCCAGGCCAGGTTTGAGCCTCATAGCTCTCACATTCCACACGCCTTCGCGCAATGCCAATAACACCTCTGTTTGATAGGTCTTAACCATGCCTCCATCAGCAAGATCCTTGGCCTCAAAGGTTATGTAGAAGGTCATAAAATAGGAAATCCGACCTGTTACAAACAAAACCTTGACAAACTCAAGTTGTTCCTGCACGTGGCCAATAGATGTCATGTCATCATGAGGTCGGAAACAATTATTCACCAGAAACAAGAAAATATTGATTGAACATGGAGGGGAGGGGCACCTAGAGAGAGTCATGGAAAGAAGCCTAATTATAATCATCATCATTGTCATGATCATCAATGTATAGTAAAGAAAGTATTAAAGGGGAAGATTAGGAGACAGACACAGACCTTAAAGATAGAGTTGTATTTGTTGATAGCAAGTTGAGCACACATGTCGTAGTCCTTATACCTACGCTCTTTGGTAATGTCCATTGGGAGAACTCCACAATATACGCCCCCTCTAGGTGAGATCGTAACCTCATACCCCTAAAACAAACAAACACAAGATTCAAACAACACAAACACACACACAAGATTCAAACACCAAGCAAACAAACACAAGAAACAAACAAACAAACACAAGATTCAAACAACACAAACACACACACAAGATTCAAACACCAAGCAAACAAACACAAGAAACAAACAAACAAACACAAGATTCAAACAACACAAACACACACAGAAGCAAAAACGATATCAAAAAGAATCGAATAAGATTCTTTTTGCTTCACTAGCATGGGCCATGAGTATGTTGTCTTTCATGTGTTTTATACTATCTCATTCAATTATCAGATCTTTCTGGATTAGAATTCTAGAAATCAAGAATTCAGAAGACCAATGCTAAGCACACAAAACAAGTACATTTGAAAACTCGAATGGACTTGTGGTTGAGTCTTAGACTAGTCATCGTAAAATAGAAAATCCATCTAGATGTACATGATTTTAATTGCAGAAATACTACTGTTACATCGATCATTTTGTTGAAACGACACGATAGACAAAAATCTTGAAAATTTCATAGTTCCCTTGTTGGACTTACTATAAACGTACATGTTACCATTTCAGGTATGGGACATCCACCATGGAGGCATGGGAATTATCTACCTTGGCTCACAAAATCAACAACATATATGAGCATCTCATGAAGCAATTGAACATTTGCAACCTACTCATAGGTACATGATCAAATGAATGAACATTGTAGGCTTTGTAGCTAAAGATAAATGGTCAATCAAAGTGACTAAAAATCTTGCGTTTTCGTGCAGATGAGAAGAGGAATAACGAATCTTACGAGGCGCTGCCGCATATCTTTGAAATGATCCATATTGATAACATGAAAGTTCTCAAGGCCCTGATTTATGCCAGGGATGATCAGCCACCACTCTTTGATGGCTCTTCTAAGAGAAGGGTTTGAACATTGAACATGAACTCTTTAATTATATACAATGTTAAGAAAGAATAAAATGTTGTTAAGTCGACCATTATTCAGGAAAAAAAATTCCCACAAAAATTTTACAGATTTTAATTGCTTCGTGTACTATTAAACGCACTCTACGAGTATTAATCAAACAGCAAACAAACAAACACAAGATTCAAACAACACAAACACACACACACGCAGAAGCAAAAACGAAGCAAAAAGAATCGAAATCGTAACCTCTACGAGTATTAATCAAACAAACAAACACAAGATTCAAACACACACACAGAGAAGCAAAAACGAATAGAATACGATTCAACTCATTCATGAATCAAAGAAGTCTAATAACTTACCTCGGTCTTACGACTTTGTTCTAAGTAGGCCAGGTATTTCTCCCTGTCCGGATGATTATACTCACGTCTGGTGTTGGATATCCCAACGTCGCTCTTCCTGATCAGAGCTTCCATTTTTCCCGAGCAACCGCCTCACAATCGATCAATCCAAAACTTGCTCTGGTTGCCAATAGCCGCTCTATTTATAGGTACGTATATTGTAAATTGCGTTTACACCCTTGTAATCTGAAATATACTTATGAAGATCCCTTAAACTTTGGAATTGGAACAGCACCCGAACAAATTAGAACCGGAACCGGACGAAATTGGTGGTGTGGTTTGGTTTAGTGTGGCTTCTAGAGGTAATCCGGTTTGTTGGGTTTGAGTTTTGGCCAAACCCAAAAATAAGTAGATTTCTTTTTGTACCAGTTTCCAGGTAGATTACCTCGAAGAAAAAAACAATTGCGTTTTCATTTCCTATTGGGAAAATTTCAAAATACCCCCCAACCTTCAATTAGACTCCCAACCTTTTAAGAACTTCAATTTTACTCCCAACGTTATCTTCCGTTAATTAAAACGCCCCCTTCCGGCCGAATGACTAACGGATTTCGTTAAAAGCTCCGTTAAATAGCATCCCGATCGAATTTCGATGATCCGAGCCGCTCAATGTGTTCAAAACGTGATTTTAAGGGTACCCGTGAAAAATCGGCAAAAAAAATGACCGGGAAGGGCTTCATCTGGACACTTTTTTATTGAACTATCATTTTTTTTTGTTGATTTCTCGTGGGTTATCTTAAAATCACGTTTTGAACACATTGAACGGATCGGATCATCGAAATTCGATTGGGAAAGGGGAGGTGCGGATTGATCCAGATTTTGTTCAAGTCCGGACGTCCGGATTTTGCTTCGATCTGCACCTCCCCTTTTCCGATCTAATTTCGATGATCTAAGCCACTCAATGTGATTAGAAAGTGATTTTAAGGGTACCCGCAAGAAATCAACAACAAAAAATGATCGGGAAGGGCTTCCCGATCATTTTTTTTTTCAATAAAAAACTGTTCAGATGAAGCCCTTCCCGGTCTTTTTTTTTTCTGATTTCTTATGGATACCCTTAAAATCACGTTTTGAACACATTGAACGGCTCGGATTATCAAAATTCGATCGGGACGATATTTAACGGAGCCTTTAACGAAATCCGTTAGTCATTCGGACGGAAGGGGGCATTTTGATTAACGGAAGATAACGTTGGGAGTAAAATTGAAGTTTTTAAAAGGTTGAGAGTCTAATTAAATTTTGGTGTAAAGGTTGGGGGGTATTTTGAATTTTTCCCTTTCCTATTTTATTTTGTTTTATGCCCTCTAATTCCAAACCAAAAAGATACTCCGTATCATTGTTTAATGTATGCATAATAATGTATGCTTGTCCCAAATAATTGAATTCTTATACTACACAACGTACACGTTAGTCAATTTAATTGCACAGCTTTCACGTGAGATGAGATTGAGCTACTCATGTTTCAGCTTTAGAACTAAGGAGGATCAATGGCAAAAATGAGTTCAAATTGGAAGGGGTGATAAATGGTGATGGCTCAATTTCATTCACTCTGCACATCGCTCAGTCATTTTGTACGTAAAATTCTTCTGGGCTAAAGTCCTTTGCTATTCTCTTAAGAATGGTCTAAAAGCTTTTTTGTGTTTCTAGGTCGTGCTCGGAATATTCGTTTTGTGTTTTACCTTGCCCGTGATACTGCACAGTAAATAGCAGGTGAGATGGTTGACCAACTTGATTTGTCAAATGAAGATTTGACTTTCATAGCTGAGTTGGTCGACAGCTTGATTATAAAAATTGTCCCGAACTGGAAGCCCTCGTTTGGAAACTCTACGAGTAAAGGAAGCCCCAAAACCGTGATTAATTCTTTACAAGCGTGATTGATATGTACGTCAATAAGATCTCGATTTTTACTTAAAGCCGTGATAGAATACTTTTTCATCATGGTTTCTAATTAAATCCCCTCTGGCTCCGTTCTTTGCAAGTTGCAACTAGAATAGCTTTTTTCTTCATCAAATTTTCTTGAATTCACACTTTTGAAAACTAATACAGTAAAGAATAAACCTGGATACCTTTTTCCCCTCAACAATATAAAAGACACACAGTACGGCAATCAAAAGCCAAAACTCATTCATCAACAAAGTACTACCATTCAGAAAAGAGAGTCTACACAGTGTCAACATAGAACACAAGGAATTACACAAGTTCAATTAAAAAAATTGTCAAATTGCTTCTTACAAATCTCAATCGTAACCAAGATTCCAATAAATAGTAGTAAGATATCTTCAATTTTGTCATCTCTTCATACCCAACTGAATGATCACATTCTTCTTTATCGTACATTAGATGTACGACTCTTGAACTTCACGAAATGTACCTGCAATTTTATTATGGCAAAAGCTAAATAGCGCACCATAGCACCCGTTTAGTATAGGTTTATTGTAGCCTTTATGTGTAGGTGTCAGTGTACATGTCTTATTTAACTGACGTAGTTTACTTTATCAAATTGAATTACAATACTGCCCTTTAGTTTTTCTTCCACTCTCACTTGCTCATTTTTTAAAAAGTCTACTGGTACAGCAATCTGTACACAGATTATGCACAGATTTTTTGTGGGGCTCACTACGGATCCCACACAAGTGATCCAAACCGTTAATTATGTTTCAAACATTTTTTCAAGTGCCCCCGAGGAAAATCAGCTCAATCCGACACCTATAAATACTTGATCTAATCGTCTAACTTTTCATTCTCTAAAAACCCGAATGAAAAGTTAGATGATTAGATCAACCACTTATAGGTATCGGATTGAGCTAATTTTTCACGAAGACCCTTGAAAAAATGTTTTAAACATAATTAACGGTTCGGATCACTTGTGTGGAACCCGTAGTGGGTCCCACAAAAAAATCTGTGCACAATCTGTGCACAGATTGCTGTACCAGTAGCAAGGTTGCTCATTTTTCTATGTGATAAAACCCATCTCTCCTTCTCTGTACACGAGTCAGCACCGAGTCAACTTTTTTAATCTTCTCTTTCGTCCGTTCACCTCCGATTCTCCGGGATTGGGAGGGTTGTAGTGCGGTAGCCGTGGCCATCCGATCATCTATCTCGATATGGACGGTTCGGATTTAATCCAAACTTCTATAAATCCGAACCGTTCATTGTTTAGATTCAAATTCGAGCCATCCAATACCGAGATGGACGGTCAAGGGGTGTACTACAGCGCCCCCAGATCCCTTCGATTCTCCGGTCAACGTCTCTCGAAAGTCGAAACTCCATTCTTTGTGAACTTATTTTTGTTCTTTATTTTGAATGTTTTGTTCGTTTTTTTAAAATTTTTGTTAAATTCACGTCATATTTTTTGAATTAATCATCCATATTGCTGCGTTCTTTTGAGCTTAACTTAAATCTGAAATTTTTTTCCTTATTTGAATTTTTTTCGCATTTATTAGTTTTGCGCCGAATTTTTTTGGGTTATTGATTCGTCTTTGATGAGAGGAATCAGAAAAGTAATTTTTTTACTTTTACCCTAATATTTTAAGAAATAACCACTTTTTAGCCCAAAAAGTCCCAAAAGAACGCAGAAATGAGAAGAATCTAAAAATTATACAAAATTATGAAAAAAAACAAAAAAAAATTCCAATAAAGATGAAAGCAGTTGTCTTATTTGAATTTTTACAATATCAAATCATATTTTAATACTTTTTAAAATTCATCTTGTTAAGACAAACGATTAACTCCAAAAATTACAACGAAAAGTTAAACAAAAAATTAAAAATAGCGAAATAAATTTCAGACTTTACCGGAACGCAACCTAAATATATATATTTTAAATCTTTTGGAACACAAAAACACCATTATATGCTAGAAAACAAACAGATCTAAATCCACAAAATTCAATCTAACTACTTCAAAAGAAACATTCTAGCCGATAAAAAAGAAAGAAAGAAACATTCTAAAACTCAAAGAAATATTGTTTTCAGACAAACTATGTAGAATACGGAACGAATCTCTGCGATAAGGGCCATTTGGCATCTAATTCGTTCCATACTTTTGAAAACACAGAGAAGCGCAAATTTCTAATCAATTTTTTTTATTTTATTTAGCTTGGCTTGTGGGTGTCCCGGCCGGTGAGTCGGTGACTACTTTTTGCTTACCCACATATTCAAAAGCAGAGCCTCATCCCTGCTCCACAACCGACCGGAAAATTCTCTCATTATGACCACGTGATTGGCCATTTTGTATGGCTGGTTCTAATTGGCGGTCACCGTGGTTATAAGAGTCCGTTCCAGAACACCTTCTTAAAAAATAAGTACTTATTTTACATTTTCAAATTCAAAAATAATGTAAATGAAAAATATTTTTTTGATTTTTTTTGTACCATATAAAAGATCTCATCAAGATCTTTCAAACAAGATCCATATTGCATATTTTTATATTTCATTAAGCCCATTATTTTTGAGCTTGAAATTGCCTTCTTAAAAAATAAGTACTTAAAATCCGTTCTCGAAAAATTGGTAAGGTGAGGGTTGTGTGGGTTGGGTTTTTGAATTTTGATGGAGATGGGTAACATATGAGAGATGAGAGAGAATGGAGGGGGAAAGTTTTTTTCCTCAAATGGAGAGAGAAAGGTCAAAATTGTCATTTAGATGAAAAAGGGAGACATTGATCTGCAAAACATTGATGAGTGTGCAGAAAGGTCACATACTCGCGCGTGAAACATCTTCAATAGGAGAGAAAATATTTTGTTATTTTCTTAAAGGGTGAATATTAGCGCCCGTTAGCAGGACCGTTTTATTATAGTGAATAAAATTGTACTCAAATTTTTTTTTTTGGCACAATTCTGAATCTACATAATATGACAGGGAAGTTTTTGAATCCCTTAAATTCCCTCCTATATTTTGGACCCTAGGATCGGTACACATTTTTTCTACGGCTGAGATTAACGGATAGTAGGACTAAAATTATATTTGGAAACCTAGGGAAAATACATTGAGTAAAGGAAAAAAAAAAAAAAAATTAGCCAACCCAGATTGTGAAGCCAAACTAGCTACGTGCTAATTAATTTACTGTATACACTTTCGATTAGCATACCAACTTGAAAATAGAAATTTTTCCAAAAATTGCATGAAGATTTATAAAATACTTTTTCGATTAGGAATATTACCTAAATGAAAGTACAAGTTTTCCTCCCAAGTACCAATAAATCCTCTGGTCATCGTTCATCATTTAGGAATATTACCTAAATGAAACGTTTCTCCCTGTTACATTTTCCAATTGATTTTTCCTTTTCCAAATACTCATCACCACGTCTCTCTCTGGTTCAAACCAGATCATTCAAAGTTTAAATGCCACTCCTCGCTCGCCATCACTACTAAACTCCGATCAGCACCTTTCGGAAGTTACAACAACCATCGCCAGCAGTACCGTCGTCTGCTATTCGATTTCTCTACCTTTTAATAATTTCTGATCGACGGCGCGGCGGTGTTAAATCCAAAAGGGTGAGTGATTTATTCTCTGTCATAGTTTTTTGTCTTTACTTTTATTTAGTTTAAAACTCTAAGCAAAATAATATGATTGGGTTCCTTTCCAACTTATATCAAGTGTGCTTAGTGTGGTTAGCTTCTCTCCCCCTTCACAAACTCAAGAAGGGGACCTGATTCGAGATAGTTTCAACGAGACTGATTTCACGACAATCGTCGATGAGGCCATCATCGACGACAGCCCCGTATGCACCCCAACACTATGTAATTTCTGCCTTAGGGATAAAAGTGTTGAACCCTATTTGTTGTTTAATCGGACGGGTTGGGTAAATGAAGAGTAATGCAGAATTGATACTTGCTTATAAGTTTAATCTGCTTGGGTAAAGTCAGTGTTATTGTACAGGGAGTTGGTGTTGGTCTGAAGACAAAAATAATTTTGGATCAACAGAAGGAAGTTAGAGTATTGCTCGCTCAAAAGGTATTGTGTTCTTTAGTTTTGAACTTCATTGTGAGATCATAAAGCTGGAGCTATATGTTGTTGCCTCCTAATCTTTCAGGTTCGTGTAAAAAATGTCTTTATGTTGAATTTTCAAATTATTTTTGCTAAGTTTAGAAGAGACTTTCTATTTGGAAATTTCTCTTAATAGCAACGCAATCAATTGCTAGAATACCCTTTTTGGGTTGTTAGATGGATTTCTTAATTATTTGTGGTTGAGCAATTAGAATTGGCGGTCACTATTTGTTCCAATTGGGTTTATCTTTCAATGTGGGAGTTTGACATGCAAAGTTATAAAAATTTGGTTTAATAATGTTTCTCTTTCTAGAGAGTGACTTCTGCCAAGGAACTTCTGATATGTGATTAGCAGGATGCCAATGTCATCGTATTCGGGCTACATAGGTACTTACTCAAATGGGGTTTATTTTTACGATAAGTAATGTAGTTCGGGTGTCTTTGATTCTGCACCTTATACCCCGTTTGAACTTCATACATTCTCTTGATTGTTATTCGTTGATTTTGGCATGGAAGTCGCAAAATTGTGGGTATATCAAAATATTTGTAATCATCTATATAGGTTCAGACAAGGGCCAAGATTATTATTTTTTCAATCTAAGAATTGTGGACTTCGTTCTTTTGCATGTTTGTATTGACACGTGAGATCGGGAGTTGGTTTGGTGTTTCCATTGTTATTATTTGCCTCCGAGGTCCTGAGATCATGAAATACTTCATCAATGGAAGTAGAAGTTAGTTTTTCACCCACATTCTTACCAACCCCGATTAATTTGTGCCCTTTCTTGCTGTCTTTGAGTGTTCTATAGCTATAATTGATCTTATGATCCTTCAAGTCATACAAACTTCTCTTCTAAGAAGATTTTTCAATCTATACTCTCTTTACAATCAATGGTTATCAGAAAATGGTATCCAAAAATCATTTAAGAAATAGAAATAGTGGCAAACTGTATTTCATCATATTGGCTCTCTCTCCTTGACTTACACCAATCTAATCTATATTCTCCTTTTTGGTTTGAGTGACTTTGGTGCCATTTGTTGAAGCTTTGTCTCTGATGTTAGAATAAGTTTTATTTACATGTTATTGATAGTCGAGGAAAATATTGGCATTCCAAAGGCACAGTGGAAGTTTCCTACTGGTGTCTTCAATGAACTGTGAGCTTTTCTTTTTTGGTATGCTATTGGTTTGATGGCTTTAGTTTAAACACAAAGATATGTCGTTTCTATCATTTTACCAACAATTGTGTCATTACTCATAAGTCGGGTCCACAAACCATGATATATATGGCTGCAATCAGAGAAGGGCGGAGTAAGTTATTGGTGCGAAGATTTATATCCATTTAGGGAGAATGCTATGGGACTCTTTTTTTTTATCACGCTCTTTTTTGTGACAGAATTATACTTTTTATGTGCATGTATTTTGCCCCCAAAATTTTCATTTCATTTTGTGATCACACGTGAACACGAATTCTGAAGTGTTCGAGCCGTGCCTTCAGGCACGGGCATCCGCTAGTTCACAATATGCGAGGTCAATGATATGATGATAATAGCCATACGAGCGGTGCATGGATTGGATTACAAGCCTTATTTATTAGAGATTGCCCGTATGCATATTATATACACTATTTTGCCCATAGTTGTTAAATACCTTCAATACATTATACGTATCCTACAATTGGTATCGTCTCATTCTGAGAACGATACATATCCCACCCTATATCCTTTTTGTTTAGAAATTACACTATATGACCGCGTATCCTATGATTTATATGCGTATCCTAATTCGGTATGTATCGTCTGCTATTTTTGTTGGGAAATAGTCAGACCTTATTTCACGAAGCGGAACCCCGAATGCATTAATCTAAGTTGTTTGATTTAATTATAGAATCTTTCAAACCATTTGATAGACATTCAATCTCAATATATGGCTTGTATAAAAGAAAGAACCATACCTTGATTGTATTTTGCTTGACTTTTTTTTCCTTAACAAAGGGTACATAAAACCTTAATGTAATAGGTCCCAATTGAGAGACTTGAAATTTTGCATCTTAATTTTTTTAAAATATAAGCATAATTTGTTGGTGGTATTAGGTGTATCTACTTTTTAATTGTCTATTAATTATGATTAACATTGTTGAACTATAAACTAAATTTAGTATTTGACACAATCGACAAAATCCAAAGATAGAAGAAGATATAAATAGTATCTAGTTTTTAGAAACTCTAAAATATCTAGCTTTAGAAACTTTAGAATATCCTTGTGAAATATCTAGAATTTTTTGTGAGAATTAGTCACATGTATAATTCTACAAATTACATCAAAGTTTATCTTGTATGAAAATATCTTTGTACTAGAGTTTTCTATGGAGTAATATAAATAGGGATGAGTTTTAGTAATTTTGTATCAACCCAAAAAAAAAGATTGAGTTCAAGTGTCTAATTTCCCACTCTTGTCTTTTGTATTCTTTCTTTTCCAAAAATCTTATTCAACTGAATAATAGAAATTTCTACTCTTAGAACAAACGTATCTTAAGATATGCCATACGTATTCCGATACGATCTATATAATTGAAAACACTGGTTTTGGGTTAGCCCGAGGTAGAATCAATTCCTGGTTCCGCCCTTACTATTACGTACCTTCCCCTCGTCCATTTTACCCTTCCCCTTATCGTCAATATATATTCAGTCTACTGAAATCGAGGTCCATATCCTCCAATCTGGAACCTAGATATCCTCCCTGGAAAAATAACACAGTGTGAGAAACTCCTTAATTGCAATCCTTTCAAACAACTCTATGCAGATAGAAAAAGGCAAATAAAAAAGCCCTTTCTTGAGGTGGAATTGCGGGCCCCATCGGGCCGTATTCCATTGATTAAGTTACTCCCTCCGTCCCATTTTGTTGTATCTGTTTCATTTTTAGCACCTCACAAAAAATTGTCTATATCTCTCACGATCTATAATATTTTTTATGATTTCAAAAATTTTGTTTAAAAAAATTAATTGAGATTTATCAAATAAGATACACATTAATTTCTAAAACTTTTGTTTGATAATTGAGTACTACTATGTGGGAATCTTGGGATATGTAAATCAGAAAAGCCCCTTCTAGGCCCTGTGTTCAATTATTAAATGCGACAATGTTCATATAGGTGATTGTGCTTGTTTCATGTATGATGCATCCAACGTAAGTCTCATACTTCAAAAGGTACCATTTACCAAAATTGTCCCTCTAAATGTAACTTGTTTTATTGATACAAAAAGAAAAAAGAAAAAAAAAGAAGTCATGTGTGTGTGCAGGAGGCTATGCAACCGAGAAAACATTTTAAATCAGTTGAAAGAGAAAAAAAAAAAAAAGGAGCACAGAACATCTGTGAAAAACCGACGTACCTGATCAAGAGCAGTCGTCGGTGAAGGCGAAGTAGCCACACTTGGCGCCGGTGATGCCGTCGGCGGCGCCGGAGGGCTCAACCCCACTGGAGAAAGCGCCGGTGACTTCGGCTTCTTGCTTGGAGCAGCCGCCGGAACCGCAGCAGGCGGAGAAGCCAGCGGTGATGTGGTGTAACAGCCGGCGGAGGAACAGCAGGCGGAAGGGTCGCCGGAGGAGGAGTAGCTAGCGGTGGAGCTGAGACCGGCGGAGGAGTAGCAGGTGGCGGGGCTGAGACGGGTGGAGGAGTAGCCGGTGGTGGGGCTGAGACTGGAGGAGGAGTCGCCGGTGGTGGGGCTGAAACGGGCGGAGATGAGACGATGGTAGGTGGGGCAGCCGCGGGCGCGGTTTTGGGAGCTGGTGGTGTTGGTGGTGCTGGGGTGGAAGTGGGGGGACACATTTACTATTGAAGGGGGAGGATTACCTTGAGTGCGGATTTGTGTTCGTGAGGGTTGTGGGGGCCGAACTGGTCGTCGTCGGCCATTGTTGTAGATCTGGAAAGGTTTTGAGAGAGAGAGTGTGAATGAGAGAAAGAGTGAGAGAGGCTGAGAGGGTGGGGGTTTGCTTTTGTAGGTTTTGAGAGAGAGAGAGAGAGAACGGTGTATGTACGTACGATTTTGGGCAGGTTTTTTTTTTTTTCAACGGAATTCAAATTGGGCAGATATTTTCTTGGTATCCAAGAAGAGCAAGTGAATACCCACACATACGTACCTATACGGTATACATACAGTATAAACAGAGTTTTTGACCTTCTTATCCAAAAGCATCCCTGTTTTTTTATTTTTTTGTAATGTTGTAAAATTATATTATTAGTCTTTTCATGTGTAAAGGAAAAAAATAAATGAAAGATAAATTTGTAATTTTACATAAATGAAAACAAAAAATGATGTTTATTTGGACAAAAGAATAGTGTGAAAAATCAATTTCTTTTGGTGCCACCGTAGCAGACATTTTAGCCTTATCATGCATGTTTTACAAACCAATCTCCACTCATTAACGTCATGTCTTATTTTATCTTTTAAGACAAAAAATGAGCTAACATCATGATGAAGATTGCCAAAATGGAAACCGAAAATAGAAGTTTGGGATTGTGGGTTAATCTGTCGATCTCACATGTTTTGTGAAAGGGAGCACGCGCGGACACTATTAGTCGGCTATGTACGTGCTTAAATTCCCGTTCTTTAAACGGATAGCACAGTTTGTTTGTTTTTGTAAGCGCCAAACAGGTAATCAAAGAAAATCTCAATTCAAGAATTACTGTACCATTAATAATATTGAGACATTCTTCACGCATTATAAATAATATAATATGTTGAATACTTATCACATGGTCTCAAATTCCTAACAAGTGAACCATCAATTGAGATGTCATTAGCCTCCACTGGAGCAAATGTTTTGGGTCATTTGTGTGAATAAGAAAGCAAATAAACCGAGCAGCTCTTTTCTTTTTCTTTTTCTTTCTAAGGCCTCTTAATTAATGGAACTCATTTAGTAAATGACTAAGTTCGATTTGCTAAAGCTCGAGTCGAGTTCGAACTCAAGTTTTTCCTTTTACTCTTATCAAATAATTCGAGCAGGTCATTAAGACAGGTTGCTCGTTTAGTAAATGACTAAACTCGATTTGCTAAAATTCGAGCTCAAGTTTTTAACACGTTTACGGCCCTATTTGTGAACCTCCAATATGATGGGCGTTGAGGCCTACATTTGTTACACAAACGAAAAGTCACCCCTCATCCAATTAGATTGAAAATGACAAAACCATAAATCACTCTATATAATTTTAGATAAGATTTTTAGCTTCGTCACGCATTTTAGATTCTAAATTTTAATAGAAGTTGACAAAACTTGTTTGTTACAACCCTCATCTTTTGTTGCTTGGAAAAGAGAGTACAAATAAAAATAAAATGTCAATTTTTTAACTCCACAACGAGCACGTACAGAAAGGAAGTGTGTGATTATTTAAAAAAGGGTTTGAAAATTAATTACCAAACTATAACTTTGTTTGGTTCCCATCTCATCTCATCTCATTTTTCTCTCTACACGTTTTTTTAATACATTTTTCTCTCTAGTTCTCTCCACTTATTACCACTTATTGCATCAAAAATGATTTTAAAAAATGAGAACCAATTACAGAGTGAGCAGAACTTGATGTAGGCTTTTGTAATCTTTCGGAAGTACTAGGTTTTTTGAATGACAAAGAAGTTGAGGGCATCCAGTTAGTTGTGGATCTCAACCCAATTGAGGAGACTAAGGATACAGGGAAAGGAAAATGGAAGCAAAAGTCGGTAAAGAATATGTTTGGCATTCCTAAGCCCAAGAAGAAAGGTGGAAAAAAAGAAGCAGAGTTGTACTCTGATTAGATTAGCTGTTGCCGCTCCTGCTTTACCAATTTCTTCTGTAAGCATTAACATGACTCATCTAAATAAGGCTTAGGCTTTTGGTCCCTTAACAAGATTATATATGGGACTGAGCTCTCTCAATTCTTTTCTTTTTGTTTTTGTATGGATTTCATTTTCTTTATCTCCAGATGAAAGAAAATTTTCTTCGCAGATAAATAAAGTAAAATAAAAAACTTGGGACTGAACTAGTTCAAGCTAGGCCCCGTTCAATTGCCAGGAAAGGATGGGAAAATCAACTTTTCCATAATTTTTGTAGTGTTCAGTTGGCAGGAAAGTAGTGGGAAACATGTTTTTAAGTTTTCCTGCAAGATTTACTTTCTTGCAAAAGTGATCCGGCCAAAAGTATAGGATTTTGCGTCACGGGAAAAGTTTTATCCATTATGGGGCCAAAATAATTGGCGTGTAAGAAAAAAAGTGAATGACGCTAATACCAAAAAAAATATGAGTTGGAGTAGGTTTTTAGAAAGGCACTTTGAGATTTACGTAAGCAACAACAATTTCGACTACTATGGTGCTATCTGAGATAACTATTGTGGAAAAAGATTGGTAGTTTATTTTTTTTGGAAGTATTTATTTATCTAGTCATTAGTCTTCAATTTTGTTTTGTACTAACTAATTAACAGTGAGTTTTTGTATTGGCAACTAATCAAGCACAATTGTTTAACATTTGTTTATTTAGTTATCATCTACTTATTTTTTAAACTTCATTTGTACGGTTGATTATCGGAGGATGTCAATTTAAATGGGGAATTTGCATGACCATTCAGAAGAGATAGCAAATTGAATAGGCAATTGCAAGTCAATTTTTTCATTTCATGTTAAGGCTTTGCATTAGATAAAATACATTTTTCGTATGAGTTAATTTTAAAAATATGATAGACTATTATTTAGCTCTCAAAGTTACTTTTATTTAAAATTAGCCATAGAAATAAAAATAAAAAAGTTTCTCATAAGTGTCTTTTCCCGGCAAATAAACCATTAAACTTTAATTTTTCTACAAATTTTTTTTGTCAAATGAACACTCACAGGAAAATAGATTTCTTTTTCCTTTACTTCACTTTACTTAACTTTTCCTGAGAATAACTTTCCGATACAATATTCCTGGCAACTGAACGGAGCCCTAGTGTCTCATCCTTCACGAGCATCACAGGCCTACAACAAATGCAAAGCATCATACAAGTGTTCCATACAAAGATTAGCATAGAACATTATAAAGATAAACAATAAATTCAAAAAACATTGCACGTGTGTAAGCATATTCAAGGATTTCTCCTTTCACTCCAAGCGCAAAGATTTGGGAATTAGTTACGAATGTTTCTGAGTCCTTGTGGAGATTCACAAGTTTTTAGGTATTCAACAAAGTATGATCAACTACAACATTGCATGTGTGCATGCATGCGCGCGCACGCACACACATGTATGTATATACAACCCATAATTAGAACTGTGTGAGGCCTAACCAGGCGGACAGTTACTCTTCCTTTCCTTCCCCATAGCTATGTGGCAGCTAACTGGAATGCTACAAGGGTGCACTCTCCTATTGTACACTGGTATCGTATAATCTGATCTAAATGTATTCCCAGGCGTTGCTTTGTACTTTGGATGGCTATTCAACGAAGGCTTAGAACGAAAGATTATCCGATTATTAATTGGGCCATTCATACTTCTCCTATCTGCCCTCTATGCAAGAAAGAGGATGATAGCCTCCCTGCCTTTTCTTCGACAGCCCCCAAGTCTAGATGCACATGAAAACATGTTTTTGCTCACTTTGCAGTATATCAAAACCTCACCACTCTTGGGGTAACGAAGTGAATTGGCTTGTGAAGAATCCTTTTATAATAATGTTTGAAAGCTTAGCTTGGGCAGCCATGGTGTACTATATCAAGTAGCTAGGCGGAATCGCAGAGTATAACAGTCAATGAATCAAACTACGATATCATCCATTTATCTTCGTAGTACTGAAAACATGCACTGTGAGTGGACCAACTAAAGTTGTGCATCGATGTGATGAATCAAACATACTAACCATGCTATGCCTCTTTCCAGAACCATCCTCCTTTAAGATAGCAACCTTGTTGAAATGAAAGACAAAAAGTGAAAAGGAAAAAATTCAGAATTAGATACGTTTAGAGAGCTTCACAGAAATCAGAAAGTTAGAAAGATCAAAACAAATAAATGAAACAGAATCCAACATTGTGGCGAAAACCAACAGTCGCTTGCATATTGGAAATTCCTAGCTAAGCACTTCCTTGATTGTTAGATAAGCGAAATTATATAAGGGGGGAAAAAGTGGAGAAGGATTAATCTTACCTTGTTCATCCAGGCCAGGTTTGAGCCTCATAGCTCCCACATTCCACACGCCTTTGCGCAATCCCATTAACACCTCTGTTTGATAGGTCTTAACCATGCCTCCATCAGCAAGATCCTTGGCCTCAAAGGTTATGTAGAAGGTCATAAAGCAGGAAATCCGACCCGTTACAAACAAAACCTTGACAAACTCAAGACCAAGTTGTTCCTGCACGTTGCCAATAGATGTCATGTCATCATGAGGTCGAAAACAATTATTCACCTGAAACAAGAAAATACTGATTGAACATGGAGGGGAGGGGCACCTAGAGAGAGTCATGGAAAGAAGCCTAATTATAATCATCATCGTCGTCATGATCATCAATGTATAGTAAAGAAAGTATTACGGGGGAAGAATAGGAGACAGACACAGACCTTAAAGGTAGAGCTGTATTTGTCGATAGCAAGTTGAGCACACATGTCGTAGTCCTGATACCTACGCTCTTTGCTCATGTCCATTGGGAGAACTCCACCATATACGCCCCCTCTAGGCGAGATCGTAACCTCATACCCCTAATATCAATACTACGAGTATTAATCAAACAGCAATCTGTTAGAACTGTGGCTCATATGTTAAGTATGAAGAGATACCACGGTTCGTACAAGGGTATTTTTGGGATACAGACCAAATATTAGGTTAGGGTTAGAATAGAGTCAGTATAAATACTCTATGTTGTAAACCCTATTTCGTACTGTGATAATAAAAGAACAGTAGCCGCTCTCGCTCCCGTAGACGTATTCGATTTTGGAGAACCACATATATTGCTGTGTCGATTTCTTTACTGTTTTATACTCGTAAATCGTGTGTGTGTGACTATCCTAACACAATCAAACAAACACAAGATTCAAACAACACAAACACACACACACACAGAGAAGCAAAAACGATATAAAAAAGAATCGAATACGATTCAACTCATTCATGAATCAAAGAAGTCTAATAACTTACCTGGTCTTACGACTTTGTTCTAAGTAGGCCATGTATCACTCCCTGTCCCGATTATCAAACTGACGTTTGGTGTTGGATATCCCAACGTCGCTCTTCCTGATCAGAGCTTCCATTTTTCCCCGAGCAACCGCCTCACAATCGATCAATCCAAAACTTGTTCTGGTTGCCAATAGCCCCTCTATTTATAGGTACGTATATTGTAAATTGCGTTTACACCCTTGTAATCTTAAATATACTTATGAAGATCCCTTAAACTTTGGAATTGGAACAGCACCCGAACAAATTAAAACCGGAACCGGACCAAATTGGAGGTGTGGTTTCTAGAGGTAATCCGGTTTGTTGGGTTTGAGTTTTGGCCAAACCCAAAAAAATTGGTTCTGTCCGGTTTGTCACCTTTCAAACTGGTATAAACCGGACCGGATATACATACAAAATATATATCTATATAAATTTAATGGCTCAAACTTATCGCTCATAAATCCTACAGCTGAGAAGAGTTCTAGGATTGAAAATTTCTATTTTCAATCTTCTCCAACGTATTTTTCCTATTCCAACTCTCTTTTGTTATGAAAAGATAGAAAGCAATAAAATTTCATTGCCAAAAAAAAGAGCCGGATTTTGAAATAAGAAAGAAAAGTAATTTTTGAAAACTTAGCACTGTCTCTCTCCGCTCTGAAGTAAGGCAAAATCTTCTCTAATTTTTCCTATCTTAACTCTCTTTTGTTATGGGAAGATAGATAGTGATAAAATTTCATGTATAAAATTAGTGCAAGACAGATCGTAAACTAAAACAAAAGGGTAAGAAATATTTTTGTTTATCGGTTGATCAATAAATATTGTTTTAGGGTGTGTGTTTTTTTTTTGAACTAAACAAAAAGGTAAGAGAAAAATCTGTTTGATCCTAATTTTGGGGGGTGTGTGTTTTTTTGGTTGGATCGATGAAGAGACTTTCGTGGTCGGCGCTTCTGAGCAGCAAGGTGGTGGCGGTGGGATGGGTTTGTTAAGTGCATCAACTGGGGAACTCAGGCACAGATTTCAGGTTACATGTTGGGATCAATTGAAGGGTTACACCGCTGGTGCTCTATGTTCACGCTCAGACAAGATTTTTTCGAGTTGTAAAAATGGAAATATTAAGAACGGGATTTGTGTTTGGGACCAAGCTACTGGAAAACAGATTGGCTTTTACCATGAATCCCTTTGGTCCCAACTTTGGTGGTCACTTGGTAATGCAGACAGGTTGCAATGGTTACATGGCACCAACTGCTTGATGGTTGCTTCTTTGTTTCCTAAGAACGAGGGCTGTTCTTTAATTTCTTTGTGGGATGTTTGAGTTAAAAAGAAGGTCTGGAATTGGCCCGACTCCTTTCGGTGTCCTGATGATTCGATGAAAACGTGGGTTAGAGACATGATAGCCATGGAGGAGGTTAATTCTATATGTGCGGTGAATCAGTATGAGGAATTTGGGTTCTTGGATTTGAGGAGTCCTAGGGAAGTAAGGTGGGTGGAAGGGATAAGGAAATTCAGTATGAGAAATGAACAATCTGAAGTGAAACTGGCATTGCACGACGGCCAGCTCTTTTTATTGATGGATGACAGAATTTCAGTGTTTTGTGGTCCTGACTGGGAACAAACGTCTAGGCTTAGGCGGCCCGATGGAGCTGCCATTTGTGATATTTCATTGGGCGGGATAGGCTTTTTGCTCTGCCCAGGGTGGGGAAAGCGTTTGATGTATGGGAGACCCCGTGACCGCCTCTCCTCTAGTTCTGCTAACTTATGCTAGTCTTGTTTTCTAAAGTCTGGGTTTTTTCCATACTGATCTACTGTTTTTTCCATTTTTGTTCCTCTTGTTCTGGCTGTTAGCATTCATCTTCTGTCATTTTTGTGTTTTGTAACTTTGTTGATGCAGACCATCAGTTTATTTTGAAGATGAACATTCCATCTACTTTGATTGAACCCTGGGAGGAATAACATCTGAAGCGTTGCAGTATGGAGTTTTAACATTTCCCTTGGTTAAATGTCTCGCAATTTTCTGATATATGATTTCACATTGAAATGAACAAACTTTTTCTTGCATAACTCAGTCGCCCGGACGAGCTTACGTGCACCTCAACTAATCCTGGGGACCAGTCCCATCACCCACTTGTGGGGTCCCAATTAATTGAAATGAACAAACTTGAAACCAACAACTAGCTTTTGCTTTCTTTAGCTGATTCTTGTTCGTTGGAAGATACAACATCAAATTATGTTTCCTATCGTTTTGAGACTTGTAGCCAATGAGCACGTTTCATGATAAATATGCAGACTTTAAAAAGATAATGCAGATATTTGCTTCATTTTGTGGTGACTCTTCAGTTTTCGTTTCTTTTGTAGTACAACTTATTTCAACTTTCAATGCCATAAGTTTGTTGGGAACTGTTGATCTTCAGTTTGTGGTGACTCTTCAGTGTTTGGAAAAAAAGAATTCAAAGAGACGTGAGTAAGCCTATAAATTCAAGGTTGTGCCATTTCAAAATTCCAATCTGGGATCTGCCCCATCTTGTTGGCTAGCCATTGAACCATGGCAAACCAAAAAGACAGAGTAAAATTCAATGTTGGAGGCAAGACCTTCGAAACGACAGCTAGCACCTTTGCCGTTGCCGGCCAGAGTTCCTTCTTCCGAGCACTGTTCGAGGAGAACTGGAACCGTCAACTGGATGGTTCCATAGAGTATTTCATCAATCGCGACCCAGATTGCTTTGGTGTGCTCCTAAATCTTCTCAGAACGGGGAAACTCTATATTCCCTCCAACATCCCTGAGAAACTCATCTACGATGAAGCCCTGTTCTATGGCCTTCTCGACCACGTTCGGTCTGCCAAGTGGGGCCCATTCGACGGCAACAGGCTCCGCCTTTCACAGTCAATAACAAATTATGCGGCTGCTGTTGGCACGGTGATCCGGGCTGGACCCAACGGTGGGTGCTGCGTAGCACATGGTAACGTAGTCCATGTCTATGATTGGATGCTGGAAGAGCACCCTCCAGTTAATCTTGACTACCAGAAAGTTAATGATGTTGGTTGGATCGATGAAGAGACTTTCGTGGTCGCCACTTCTGAGCGGCAAGGTGGTGGTGGTGGGATGGGTTTGTTCAGTGCATCAACTGGGGAACTCAGGCACAGATTTCAGTTTACATGTTGGGATCAGTTGAAGGGTTACACCGCTGGTGCTCTATGTTCAAGCTCAGACAAGATTTTTTCGAGTTGTAAAAGTGGAAATAAAGAGGATGGGATATGTGTTTGGGACAAAGTTACTGGAAAACAGATTGACTTTTACCATGAATCCATTGAGTCCCAACTTGATTGGTCACTTGGTAATGCAGACAGGCTGCAATGGCTACATGGTACCAACTGCTTGATGGTTGCTTCTTTGACTAAGAACGAGAAGGACTATTCTTTCATTTCTTTGTTGGATGATAGAGTTAAAAAGGAGGTCTGGAAATGGTCCGACTCCATTCAGTATTATAATGATTCCTGTTCTCAGTATTATTATGATTCGACGGATTTGTGGGTCAGAGATGCGATAGCCATGGAGGAGGTTAATTCTATATGTGCGGTGAATCAGTATGAGGAATTTGGGTTCTTGGATTTGAGGAGTCCTAGGGAAGTAAGATCTGTGAAAGGGTTAAGGAAATATTTCAGTACAAGCGATGAATCAAAAGTGAAACTGGCATTGCATGACGGCCAACTCTTTTTATTGACGGGTAGGAGAATATCAGTGTTTTGTGGTCCTGACTGGGAACTAACATCTAGGCTTCAGCGGCCCGATGGAGCTGCCATTTGTGATATTTCATTGGGTAGGGATAGGCTTTTTGCTCTGCCCAGGGAAGGTAATGTGTTTGATATATGGGAGACCCCGCGACCGCCTATCGTCTAGTTCTTCGTACTTTATGCCAGTCTTGTTTTCCAAGTCTGGGTTTTTTCCATATTGATCTTCTGTTTTTTTCATTTTTGTTTCTCTCTAGTTATGGTAGAAGATGAAATTGCATATGATGCTTTCAGGGGACTTAGAAAGTCTGGAGTTTTGTTTGCTGCATTGCATTTGTTTTTTGGGTCCTCATTGAGTCATTGGTTGACAACCATGTTCTGATGACACTCACTTGGCTAATGTGCCAACCCATGTACTGGTTTTTGTGGCTAATGTTTGCAATCATCATCGACTACACTTCATAGTATGCCAACTGTCTCACTTTTCCTCTTTGTATGAGACTGACTCTCTCTCTCTCTCTCTCTCTCTCTCTCTCTCTCTCTCTCTCTCTCTCTCTCTCTCTCTCTCTGTATTAATGTGTTGTGTTTGTTGGGCTTTGTATAATCTTGTTGCAAGTATCGCAGGAGCCTTACATACCTTGGTTCCCAAGTATAAGGGTTCAAATAAAGAGTCTTCCCGTCTTTCTCAATGCGAAAAGGCCCAAGTTCTTCAGCCATCCCATAAGCAATTGATGAACATCCAGGCCCTAAAGAAACAACCACCGGGGATAAGTAGCAAACTATTTTCGCAAAAAACTACTCTCTGTCTAAAAAGTCATCAGGAATGGGAAGAGAAGCATAAAAATTTGTTCTATATAGGTGGATATAATAGATACAAGTTAATGAACATATACCCTCTATCATTTTCTTCAAATTATTGCACTAAATGCAAGGAACTATCGAGAATAGTAACTACATATCACATAGGCAAACTAACAAGAGTGCGCTTATTCGAAAAAAGAACACAACTACAAGTCTTGGCTATAAGTTTGCAACAGGAAAATTATTACCACCTAGTCAATACAACCAACACAAATTCAGAACCGAAAACAAAAGCACCCACAAAGCGAACTCCAATCAAAGCAACACGATAAAGACTGAGAACAAAAAGATGTTATTCTACATGAAAGACTAAGCTCCATTGAGCCAAAATCAGGACTTTATAAGCAATTGTTGCCCACTGATGATACTACCATCCAGTTCATACAACTTAGGAGAATCTAGAACCAAAGCCACTTAGCAAATCAAATCCACAGCAGAAACAAAAGGGTCTGTTTACAATCGAAAGATTCACCTCCATTGATCCAAAATCATTACTTTTCAAGAAAACTATTGCCTATAACTAACACTATGTCCAATTAACACAACTTAGGAAAATCCATAACCAAGGCCACAAAGCAAATTAAAGTCAAAAAGCAAGAACAAAAGGGTATCTTCCCAATTGAAAGATTCACCTCCATTGAGCCAAAGAACCAGGGGCTTATAGAAGAAGGTTCATCAACAGCCTCAACAAACCAATAGAAAAGGGCCCCTCCCAAATTCCTCATTGACTGTGACATAGCCAGAGTAGTGTGCATAACTCACATTGAAAGCTTTCCCAGGAAGCTCTGGAACTCTATCCAACCGTTGCTGGGCGGTTGGGTCTGAAGAAAAACCAGAGCTGCAATTGCCTGTATCGATATTGTTGATACATAGCACAAAAACCCACTTCAGATTTGGTATGAAATGGAGCAAGAAATTTTTTTTTTTTTTTTCCCGCAGATTAAGGTGAAATTCAAATGAATAGTTACAATGGAGGGAATTTATTGTTTGATACAGTGTGGCCATATCAATTTTCATAGACACAATTTCACTCAAATCATCTCCGATTATGTATCAATAAGTGTTTGATTAGTACGATCTTCAACACAGTTTATCTTGTTGACAAGATCTACAACATGAACCTTCTCGATCATCGAGACAAATCGGGATGAGATCAAAATTTAGACGAATTCACATTGGAGCTCCTCGTGCCAAAGCACCTCGCAGGTTCAACATGCGAGTTATATATGAGCGACGCCGTTTCCAATCAAATGGTTTTGATACAGTGTTGTAAATTTATTTTCAGGGAAAAAAATTCACTCTTATCGTCTCCGATCAAATGTTAGTAGGTATTGGATTTGAATAATCTTTAACATGGCTTATGATCTTGACAATATCTGCAACGTGAACGATTTCGATCGTAGTAATAGACCAGAATCAGCTCACAATTAGACAAATTCTCATTTTCAAATGACTTCTCAAGTCGAAGATGCGAAGTATTTATGAGCAGGGCGACTTCGTTTTGGAGAAACCTCCAGTGGTCGCCGCCATTTCGAGGAAGGCTCATGTCTGTCGTATAGTACGAGTTTTCTGATGCGTGCCAACCGAACACCATACCAATCGTCGTCCCCATTTCCCCCAAGATCTCCCTCCCTCCCTCCCTCCCTCTCTCTCTCTCTCTCTCTCTCCCCCCGTGTGTATACACACACTGTATTTCACTAAATCTTCATTCACAAGACAAGCCTGCGTCAATCCTCTGACTGATTATAGCCTCACATTTTCAGGTATGCAAAATCTCAAGTTTTGACCAAATTGTATTTCACTAAGGCTCCTAAACTTATAAATCCGAAATTTATTTCGGTATTTCTTATTTTTGGTAACTTTTTGTTTAGCTTTTCGTCGTAATTTTTGGGATTGGATTAATCGTTTGTCCCGACGAGATGAATAAAAAAAGTGTAAAAAGGATGAAAAAATTCAAATAAGACGGCGGCAGCTCAGACAAACAAATAAGACAGTTGTTTTATATTTTTTCCGTCTTTAGGAAAAAAAAATTTGCTTCCGGTCATAATTTTGTACTTTTTAGACTCCTCTCATCGAGGCAAATGATTAATCTAAAAATATTACGCGAAATAACAAAAATTCAGAAAAGACGAACAAAACCAAAGAAGAAATTTAGTTTACAAGAATGGAGTCTAAATCTTCATTCAAATTGTGCTTTTGATTACATCATTTCATGTTAACAAGCAAATAAAATGGGTCGGAGGAAGTGTCATTATCCCTTTCTTTAGATGTACCTCTAGCAAATATAGGACGTTGCGTGATGAGCTATAGGATATCACCAGTTTGAGGCATGTTTTTGTTGAGTGAATTATTGAGAGAAATTATGGTTGTGTTAGACTTTGGAGATTTTAGGCCTGCTGTATATTTATTTCTAGCTTCATGTGTAATATTTGAGAATAGAAGAGATGATGATTATTTTTTGAGGCGCAATAGAAATTCGGGTCATCACAATTTATGAGTAGTAGAAGAGATGAAAGATAATGTGGTGTCATGAGCTGCAAAGATGCGTTCCACTTTTGTTCCGTGGTATTTTTGTTTGTTCGTATGTTTTTATCCCCAGAACAAATGTTTCTAATATGTCAATTGTGAAAATGAGCTTTTAGTCTTCACTTTTACTAAGCTCAGAAACTACATTGGAAGTCCATAAACATGTAGTACTAGGGAAGCTGAATATTCATTTATACAAGAAAATGTTCATCAAATCCTAACACTGAAAGCTGGATCGGTTTACGTTATGGCCCTCCTTGCTTTATTCTTCTCGCACCGGAGCATAGCACAAGCCTCTCCTAGGCCCTAAGATGACTGCCTGGAAGTTTATGAGTGCCTCTGTTGAAGGCTAATATAGTTAAAGTTCATTAATGGAAAGGGTAAAAGCTATGGTGTAGGTTGTAAAGGCATGCTTGTTAATTGATTGTACGTCAATGCACTGTTTTTCGCAAAAGTGCGTATTAGATGAAATTTTGGCGGCTACCTTCAACTTCTCTTGTTTTTTGTGTTTTGTTGATGCAGGCCATCAGTCTATCTACTTTGCTTGAACCCTGGGAGGTATTACATCTCCAGTGTTGCCGCATGGAGTTAACATTTCGCTAAGGTTTGATCTCTCGCAGTATTCTTCTGATAGTAAGTTCACATTGAAATGTAGAAACTTGAGACCAACAAATGAGCTTTTGCTTTCTTTAGCTGATTCTTGATGATATGTTTTTCCTTATTGTCAAATAATCTAGAGTATATTTTACTGATGATTTTGCATGGGAATTGTCTAATAATATCCTTTTGAGACTTGTAGCTAATGAGCACCTTTCATGATAAATATTCAACCTTTAAGCAAATATTTGCCTCAGTTTGTGGCGACTTTTATTTTTTCCCTTCTTTATGTGTAGTAACTTACTTTGAATGCCTTAAATTTATTCGGAACTGTTATTCTTCCTCTTCAGACTTGTGATCCATATACCAATTGAGGCCTGGTTGTGATTCCTCGGTAATTTTTTAGGCTTTTGGCGGAAAAACTGTCTAGGGAAGACGAAAGCAGACCAAGTGTTTGGAAAAAGAGTTCAAAGAGACGTGAGTAAGTCTATGAATTCCATGTAATGCCTTTTCAGAAGTCCCATCTGGGTCTGCCCCAGCTTGTTAGCTAGCCATTGAACTATGGCAAACCAGAAAGACCGAATAAAATTCAATGTTGGAGGCAAGACCTTCGAAACCACAGCCACCACCTTTGCCGTTGCCAGCCGGAATTCCTTCTTCGGAGCACTGTTCGATGAGAAATGGAACCTTCAACCCGACCATTCCAACGAGTATTTCCGAAATCGGGACCCAGATTGCTTTGGTGTGCTCCTAAATCTCCTCAGAACAGGAGAGCTCTGTATTCCCCCCAACATCCCCGAAAAACTCCTGTACAGAGAAGCCATGTTCTATGGCCTCCTGGACCACGTCCAGTCCGCCAAGTGGGGCCCATTCGACGGCAACAGGCTCCGCCTTTCACAGTCAATAACAAATTATGCGGCGGATGTTTGCACGGTGATCAGGGCCGGGCCCCACGGTGGGTGTTGCGTAGCACATGGTAATGTAGTACATGTCTATGATTGGATGCTGGAAGAGCACCCTCCAGTTAATCTTGACTACCAGAAAGTTAATGATGTTGGTTGGATCGATGAAGGGACTTTCGTGGTCAGTGGTGGTGGTGGAATGGGTTTGTTCAGAGCATCAACTGGGGAATTTAGGCACAGATTTCAGGTTACATGTTGGGATCAATTGAAGGGTTACACAGCTGGTGCTTTGTGTTCAACCTCAGACAAGATCTTTTCTGGTTGTAGAAGTGGAAGTAATGAAAATGGTATTTGTGTTTGGGACCAAGTTACTGGAAAACTGATTGACTTTTACCAAGAATCCCTTTCCCAACTTGGGTGGTCACTTGGTAATGCAGACAAGTTGCAATGGTGACCTGCAGGGGCGGATTCAATATAGGCACAGGCGGGTCACGTGACCCACCTGAAAATATCGGGATTTTTTTTTCTGAACACAGAAACACTAACATTCATTTTTTATTCTGGTTATATTTTTCTGAACACATGTTCTCTTTGTATTGGATTGTGAGTATTTTTTTAAAATTTGTGCTTGAAAAGTGACCCATCTCTCCGAATTTTTTGGATCCGCCACCGGTGACATGGCACCAACTGCTTGATGGTTGCTTCTTTGTTTCCTAAGAACGGGGGCTGTTCTTTAATTTCTTTGTGGGATGTTAGAGTTAAAAAGACGGTCTTGAATTGGTCCGACTCCTTTTGGTATCCTGATGATTCGATGAAAACGTGGGTTAGAGATGTGATAGCCATGAAGGAGGTTGATTCTATATGTGCGGTGAATCAGTACGAGGAATTTGGGTTCTTGGATTTGAGGAGTCCTAGGGAAGTAAGGTGGGTGTGCAAGGGTCAAGAAATTTCAGTATGAGCAATGAATCAAAAGTGAAACTGGCATTGCACGATGGCCAGCTCTTTTTATTGATGGATGACAGAATTTCAGTGTTTTGTGGTCCTGACTGGGAACTACTAATATCTAGGCTTCAGCGGCTTGATGAAGTTCCGTTTTCGGATATTTCACTTGGTGGGGACAGGCTTTTTGCTCTGCACGGGGAGGAGAATGTGTTCGATAGATGGGAGACTCCACGACCGCCTATCCTCTAGTTCAGCTAACTTATGCCGCTCTTGTTTTCCTAGTCCGGGTGTCTTTCATATTGAAACCTACTGTTTTCCATTCTTGTTTCCTTTCAGTTACGGTAGAAGATGAAATTGCAGATGATGCTTTCAGGGGACTTGGAAAGTCTGAACTTTTGTGTGCAGGTTGCTATATTGCACTTCTGTGGGGGAGTCATCTGGATTGCATTTCCTTTACTAACAACAAGTACTGTTTGGTTTGAAGTCTTAATTTGTTTCCCTCCACTAAGTAAAAAAATCCTCAATGGTTGATAACCATGTTCAGGTCGCAGTCGCACTTGGCTAATGTGCTCAGCCAAGTAATGGTTTTTGTGGCAAATGTTTTGTGATCATCAGCGACTACACGAAATGGACGACTCGAATGCACGAGCAGGCACCACGTGGTACCCGCTCAGCACTGAATTTTTTTCCTGAATTGAGACTTCAATAATAAGTAATGGGCGCGTTTAATCGTGGGATAATTTTTAGGATTGATATTTTGACCGTTGAATGAGGAGGGAGATAATACAGAGAAGAGGATTTTAGCTAATGGTCTAATACGGTAATACCACCCCTCTCACTAGTATTAATTAATACTCCACCTCGGGTACCAAATGGATAGATAGTCCCACCTTGTCCTATCCAGCGATTAATCAAGAAGCACACAAACACGGGACTCACAACTAAATGATACAAAGGTGTGGGCCCTTGTGTTTCTCATAATCCTAATCCCACCTTTCTAGTACAACCATCAAACATGCCCAATGGGTTGACCCGAATTTGCACGTTCGATTCGTATAACTAATGTAGAAACTCTTGCGAACACTGGAAGTTTGTTAGATTGTTAATTTCAAAACGTCAGAATTGGTCGAGGTGAGTGTAAGTTGATTTGGACACACAAATTTATTTTTTTTTTAAATCGTATGAGCTAATTTTCTACTTTTATTCGTTGATGAATCAAATTCTCATGGTGGACGATGGGGTTTTCTTGGAAGCAGGGACCCTGTAGTGAGCAACCCTATAGCACCCCTTATAGTGCACAATTCGAGTTATTCATCTCGAAAATTAATGGTTCAGATATGTTTGTTAATATTTTACCGGTAAAAGATGACTTTGACTAGTAAAAATTAACAAAAAAATATGAACCGTCAATTGGGAAAACGGACGTTTCCGTTTTCTTTCTCATTTAATCCGTAGTGCATGATTTTCACACATGGGTCTAAGTGTGCCTAGTAAGAAACAATTAATCTAGCACCATATGACACTATTGATCACTATGTGCATACTTTGAGGATACATAACTTTTTCACATGCTTCCTTTAGTACATGCAAATACCAACAGTCCATAAGCCATTTAATAAAAGTCACTGAACAATTCAAACCAAATAAGGTGTTGGGGTCCGTTCCAGTTTCTAATAAAAAGAATTTTTAGAAAAGGAAGTAATTTTAAGCTCAAAAATTATGTATTTACGCAAATAATTTTTCTACCAATATGGATCTTGTTTGATACAATAGATCTCATTGAGATATTATAAACAGTGCAAAAAAAAATTAAAAAATTATTTTTCATTTTCATTATATTTGAGTTTGAAATTACTTTATTTTTGAAAAAAAAGATTTAAAAATAAAGCGGAATAGCACCTTACAATGGCTAGTCAAATTGATTGGTTGTGATGCAATTTGGCAATTGGCATTAGTCTTATCAGCTTGACTATAACTCTTCAATAAAAGTAACCTCTTCTTTTTAAAATAAAAAATAAAAAATTCGAGAGCTAATGTTATAATTTAATCTTCAACAATCGCTTAAGAAGCCCTTTAAAAACACACTCTAAAACGCCACTGGTTCTAAAGGGATTCGTCATTTTCCATATATTAACGAGTAATTATTCAGCTTGCCCAAAGTACCCATGTGGCGTTGCGTAGTATTCCTAATCATTTACGTAGTCACAAATTACGTGGTAGAGACGTTATCTTTCATTGTGTTGGGCTATTGTTTGACGAACAGTGACCAACATTGTGTGGTGACGATCTTTTATTTGTGAAGAGTACCACAAGATAATACCACATGGTATTCCGAAAACACCAAATAATTGGCCTTTACCCATGTTCAGCTGTTGAAAAGTAACGTGTCCTCAGTATCTGTAAGACTAATGTTCCCCCCAAAAAAAAAAAAATTTACCAAGGCTTTGTTTGGAATTTAGAGAATGTGAGGGAAAGAAAATGAGAGAAAAATTTTACTGTTCACAAAACTTGAATTCTTTATTTTTTCTCCTCTTTCTCTCCAATCCTAACAATTTGAGAGAAAAAAAATTAACTTTCCTTTCTTATCTCTCATTTTACCTAAGTTCCAAACAAAGCCTAGCAGTAAAAGCTAAAAATGTGAACACATGTACATATTACTACCCGCTCCCACCTCTTGCACTTTCCTAATCCTTTGCAGAAAGTTAAAGCCACCGCACTAAAATGCAGTTGCCGGCCACCACACGCTATGTGGGGCCATTTCAGGTCTCGTACGGATGATTCGAGCTGTTCAATAATTTTAAAAAAAATCGAGTGGGTATCATGGAACATCAGCTCGATCTGATATGTGTAGGTGCTTGAATCAAGCTTCTCATATTTCTGTACACCATAAAACCAATCTTTTCATTTTTTCCGATTTTCCAAATACGAAAAACTTGATCCGAGCACCTACACATATTAGATCGAGCTGATGTTGCGCAATACCCACTTGGTTTTTTTTTTAAATTATTGAACGGCTCAGATTATCTGTGCAAGATCCGAGGTGGGCCTCTCATGGCATGCGGTGGCTGTAGCGCTGCTCAATTCTTTGAGAGCATAGATGGTGTATAAGCACATAATTTTTGAATTTAAAATTATCTTTAAAAAAAAAAAAAACTTTTTGGGAAACCAGAACACCCCATAGTGGCAAACAGGCAAAAGCACAAACAGCTTTTCTTTTTTTCTCTCTCTCTCTCTCTCTTCAGTCTTCACCCCGAAGAAATCACCACATCCTAACCTCAACCTCCCTTCAATCATCTATAGATTCTATACCTCTCCCACAAGGTCATGTTCCACTCTGGGAAATTCACGGCAACTCAAATCGACTCCCTCTCCTTCCTCAATAACATCAACAGTAGGAGGTTCTGCACCCCATTAGCTTTCATTTGATCTCTAAGATTATTGTCATATTTTGTATCGGGAGAACATTTTGCCGAAAGCCATGGAACACATTGGTCCATGTGCAAGCCCCCTAGGTCCCAGAGTTATGATTAACTGCCCCCCCGGGGACTCTAGAGTATTTTTATGCGGCCCAAGTAGCCATACAGAGTTTTGTCCTGGGAGGTGCTTGGCAAGTTACCGAAATGAGCCGAGTGCGAGGCTACAAATGAATAGTCATTCAGATTGACTCAATTTGATTTCTAATGGTCATTTGTTGAGAATATTCTTATTGCTAGCCATGTTTATTGTCGTCATATCGCCAAATACTACCCGGCCTTTTATATTTTTCATGTGCGGAGCAAGTAAGTGGGGACCCAAGTAGGAATAGTGGAATGATTAGAGGCGTATTTGTCGTCTAATCCTAACACTGAAAGCTGGATCTGTTTATGTTATGGGCCTTATGGCCCTCCCTGCTTTATTCTTCTCGCACCGGATGACTGCCTTGAAGTTTATGAGTGCCTCTGTTAAAGGCTAATATAGTTAAAGTTCAGTAATGGAAAGGGTAAAAGCTATGGTGTAGGTTGTAAAGGCATGCTTGTTAATTGATTGTACGTCAATGCACCGTTTGTTCGCCAAAGTGCGTATCAGATGAAATTTTGGTGGCTACCTTTAACTTCTCTTGTGTTTTGTGTTTTGTTGATGCAGGCCATCAGTCTATCTACTTTGCTTGAACCCTGGGAGGTATTACATCTCCAGTGTTGCCGCAGGAGTTAACATTTCGCTAAGGTTTGATCTCTCGCAATATTCTTCTGATAGTAAGTTCGCATCGATATGTAGAAACTTGAGACCAACACAAATGAGCTTTTGCTTTCTTTAGCTGATTCTTGATGATATGTTTTTTCCTTATTGTCAAATAATCTAGAGTATATTTTGCTGATAATTTTGCATGGGAATTGTCTAATAATATCCTTTTGAGACTTGTAGCTAATGAGCACCTTTCATGATAAATATTCAACCTTTAAGCAAATATTTGCCTCAGTTTGTGAGTAAGTCTATATAAATTCAATGTTATGCCTTTTCAGAAGTCCCATCTGGGTCTGCCCCAACTTGTTAGCTAGCCATTGAACTATGGCAAACCAGAAAGACAGAGTAAAATTCAATGTTGGAGGCAAGACCTTCGAAACCACAGCCACCACCTTTGCCATTGCCGGCCGGAATTCCTTCTTCGGAGCACTGTTCGACGAGAACTGGAACCTTCAACCCGACCAATCCAACGAGTATTTCATCAATCGGGACCCGGATTGCTTTGGTGTGCTCCTAAATCTCCTCAGAACAGGGAAACTCTATATTCCCTCCAACATCCCTGAGAAACTCATCTACGATGAAGCCCAGTTCTATGGCCTCTTGGACCACGTTCGGTCCGCCAAGTGGGGCCCATTCGACGGCAACAGGCCCCGCCTGTCACAGTCAATAAAAAATTATGCAGCGGCTGTTGGCACGGTGATCCGTGCCAGTCCCCATGGTGGGTGTTGCGTAGCACATAGTAATGTAGTCCATGTCTATGATTGGATGCTAGAAGAACACCCTCCAGTTAATCTTGACTTCCAGAAAGTTAATGATGTTGGTTGGATCGATGAAGAGACTTTCGCGGTCGGCGCTTCTGAGCGGCAAGGTGGTGGCGGTGGGATGGGTTTGTTCAGTGCATCAACTGGGGAACTCAGGCACAGATTTCAGGTTACATGTTGGGATCAATTGAAGGGTTACACCGCTGGTGCTCTATGTTCAAGCTCAGACAAGATTTTTTCGAGTTGTAAAAGTGGAAAGGATATTAAGAACGGGATTTGTGTTTGGGACCAAGTTACTGGAAAACTGATTGACTGTTACGAGGAAGCCCCTGGGTCCCTACGTGATCGGTCACTTGGTAATGCAGACAGGTTGCAATGGTTACATGGCACCAACTGCTTGATGGTTGCTTCTTTGACTAAGAACGAGGAGGACCATTCTTCAATTTCTTTGTGGGATGTTAGATTTGGAAAGCCGGTCTGGCTCCGGTATCCTGATGATTCCTGGATTCAGTATTCTGATAGTTCAATGAAAATGTGGGTTAGAGATGTGATAGCCATGGAGGAGGTTAATTCTATATGTGCAGTGAATCAGTATGAGGAATTTGGGTTCTTGGATTTGAGGAATCCTATGGAAGTAAGGTCTGTCACAGGTTTGAGGACATTCGGTTTTATGAGCGATAAATCAGAAGCGAAACTGGTATTGCATGACAACCAACTCTTTTTATTGACAACCGGAACTTATAGTAGCGGAATTTCAGTGTTTTGTGGTCCTGACTGGGAACGAACGTCTATGCTTCGGCTGCCCGATGGACAACGCTCCATTTGTGATATTTCATTGGGTGGGGATAGGCTTTTCACTCTGCAAAAGGGGCGCAATGAGTTTGATATATGGGAGACTCCGCGACCGCCTATCATCTAGTTCTGCTCACTGCAACCGCCTATCGTCTAGTTCTGCTCACTTATGCTAGTCTTGTTTTCCAAGTCTGGGTTTTTTCCATATTGATCTACTGTTTTTCATTTTTGTTTCTCTAGTTATGGTAGAAGATGAAATTGCATATGATGCTTTCAGGGTACTTAGAAAGTCTGGAATTTTGTGTGCAGTTTGCTGTATTTCACTTTTCCTCTCTCTCTCTCTCTCTCTCTCTCTCTCTCTCTCTCTCTCTCTCTCTCTCTCTCTCTCTCTCTCTCTCTCGTGTGTGTATTAATGTGTTGTGTTTGTTGGGCTTTGAATATTCTTTGTAGTATCGTTGGAGTTTCTAATGTCGTGGGTCCAAGGGTTTGGTCAAGTGAAAGTTCAATAATAAGTAAAGGGTTATCCCAATTTGCATGTTCGATTCCTACCACTAATAAAAAAAAACTCTTTCAGCCACTGAAAGTTTGTTAATTCCGTTCACGTTTGTTAGTTTTGTGTCAAATTTTTTTAGATTATTGATTCGTCTTGACAAGAGGAATCAGAAAGTAAAAAACTATCACCGAAACCCAATTTAAGTCCAAGAAATTGGGTTTCAGTCATAATTTTTTATTTTTTTTATTTCTCTTGCCAAAACGAATCAATAATTCATACTAATTTGACGCAAAACTAACAAACGCGCAAAAATTTGATAAAAGACAAAAAAAAAATCCAAAAATCCAAGTGGCTTTTTTGAGAAATTTGGTCCGAAAAAAATCTCAAAATGCTTAATCGAGGCTCGTGTAAGTTGATTCTGACACACTATTATTGAAAAAAAATCTTGTGAATTAATTTTCTACTTCTATTCTTTGATGAATGAAATTCTCATGGTGGACGGTGGGGTTTCTTCCTCATTTAACTCATGTGGTGCGTGGTTTTCCCACTATTGATCACTACATGTGTAAAGTTTGAAGATAACAAGACTTTTTCACATGCTTCCTTCCTTAAGTCATTGAGAACAATTCAAACAAAAAAGGTGTTACAATGGCTAGTCAAATTGGAGAAATTTTTCAGAGTGCCGAGCGGGCACGGGCCACGTGGTGATGAGCATACATCTTGGCCGTCCAAACGTGTTTTGGACGGCCCAGATCTGTTTGGGTAATTTTTAGTGTAAAATTATCAAAACACCCCTTATTACCCAAACAGATTTGGGCCGTCCAAAACACGTTTGGACAGCCGAGATGGTGCTCGGCACCACATGGCCCGTGCCCACACGAACGGAAAAACTTCTCGTCAAATTGGTTAGTTGCATTGATTGGTTGTGATGCACTTTGGCATTGGTCCCATCAGCTTGATTATAGATCTTCAATAAAAGCAACTTCTTTTTTTCAGATTTACCCAAAAAAAACTTCTTTTTTTCAAAAAAAAAAGAAGAGCTAATGTTATAATTTAATCTTCAATAATCTCTTAAGTTTGAAAAGTAAGAGAAAAATGTTTTGTTTTTTGTTTTGATCGAAGAAAATCCTATTCTACACTATCATAGAGCAAAGCGGGGTGGGGGCGGGATTTGAACTCCCACCAAATGAAGTGTTCAATTATCTGCTTTATCAATTAAGCTATGAGGCAACTTGAATAGAAAAATCGGATTAAAAAAAAAAAACTTGAATAGAAAAATAAACAGTTTTTTCTTTGTTGTCCGTGAGGTTAATATCTTTAACTTGTTTCGCTATAATAATTTTTAGATGGCATTTTTTCGCTTTAGTCATACAAACTGCTACTGTACAAAATAAAATAAAATTTACGCGTATCGTCTAAAAGCGATCTAGTAGACTAGTACGGCTAAAAGGCAACCAATAACTTTACAAAAAGTCTACCACCACAAAACAAATACACCCTCGTACGTGGGTCCCACACACTGGTGTATAGATACGAGGGTGTGGGTCCCACCCCCTCGTATCTTTTTGGGGCTTCCATTTTTGATAGCTCAAGTATCCGGGGAGTTTACACTCATCTCAATCCAGCGCGACCAATTCCACTGTCCACCTGCGGGTTCTAATTAAAGCTAGAACAAAGTTTTGCGTGCACTGGCCCATAATAATTTCATTCTTAAGCCAGAACAGATCTAGTTTACATTAATCATCCAAATCAAAATTACTAATCATTTAATGTTGTAGTAAAAGAAAAATCTCATGGGATAACCATGATAAATCAGCTTTCTGCAACAAATCTCTGCAACTCGCTTTCCCTTTCTCACACACGCGTTTTGTCTATCACTGCAAATACAAAATGTCGTGATGGAATTCTATCCACACTTGGCGGCTACAAGTCAGAGAGAGAGAGAGAGAGAGAGAGAGAGAGCAGCCCCACGGGTGTGTCTCGAGTTTAATGTAAAAGGGCCCCTGGTCTTTGGCATTGTCTTTCCCACCACAACTCAAGTAACCAAGAGAAGGGGTAGGGTGCCCCTCCTCGGAACCATCTATCCTCAAGAGTGGTGGGTTCTTGTGGGTTGGAGTTCTTGCAATATCTTGCCCAACAATGGCTTGCACACTCGCTGATTCAACCTTCCTTTCATTGGTACACTCTCTCTCTCTCCGCCCTTTGGATTGAGTACTTTGGTGAGAAATGGAGAAGTACAAAAATGATATTTCTGGATGGCTAAAACTAAAAGGCTCCCCTTTCTAATCGCACAATTTCTCATAATGCTAGTTTGCATTAACTGCTTGTGATTTTAATTGCAGGGCCACCAACAAAGACTAAATCAACGCCATGGATTTGCCCCACTTAAATCGCCAGGTTTGATACTCTGCAGTTCTCTCCTTCAGACGACCCTAAGTACCATTTGGATTTTGGGTTTTGCCCTTTTCTTTTATCTTTTTGGTTTTTTTTTTATCTGAATCGCGATTCTGGAAACAAATTGCACTTTAGTTTTAGCAAAAACTCTCCATTAAATGTGTTAGATTTCTCAGAGGGGTCCAACCTAATGCTAACTAGCAATAAGTGGATTAGGCTCTAGCTTATATTAATCAAGTTTGGGTGGCTTACGTAAGCGATGTGGGATAATTGATAAGGTCTAACACTCCCCCTCATGTGCAACGGCTGCAGCCTGGTAGCACGTGGTGGTATAGATTGACCAGGTGAGGGAGTTGACCCCGGGCGGAGACTCGACCATGTGAGTTGAGGTCTAATACCATGTCAGATTTCTTGGAGATTCCACCTAATCCAATTGGCAATAGGTGGTGAAGCCTCTAAATTATATTAACCAAGCTTGGGTGGCTTATGTAAGTGATGCAGTCGCCGCGGAGTGTTCAACTGTTGAGGTTGTAAGACCCTTGGATCTTGTTTGAATACCTCCACTCCTATACTACCCATATGTGGGTGGTTTGGGATGAAGTCTAACAGGATGTATTGGTGAGGTTTTTTTGTAGATAGTTTTCTTTTGAATCTTTTATCTATATTCGATGTATAATGTGGATCCAGATTACAAACGTGGAACATGCGATCAACTGCCTGTTTTTTCTTATTAGTGGACATGTTAAAAGGATTTGTCGATTTGATATCTGCTGTGACTTGGGTTTTCTCATTTTGAATTGGTATTTGAGATTTGGGGCATAAGTTAATTTCTTCCATCATAAACATTACCTGTTTACAAAATGCTTGAGCATGAACTTTGGCTTCTAACCCTTTCACAGGTGAAGTGATGGTTGCTACTTAGTTCTGGGTTTGTTCCATTCTTTAGTTTAGTTGTTATCGATTCGGTTTCTGCTTTCACATGAGTTTTCCAATTGACATGTTTATTTACATTAAGTCTATACAAAAGATACTAACAAAGTTGGAGTAGGGCGGATTCTATGCTACTTTCAAACATATTAATATTTCGATCCTAAAGTTTTGAAATATGTATCAGTACTTTTAGCACTCATCTAGTTAGGCAACTTATTTCTGATATGATTATTGACAGGTATATGTTATTTCAAGTGGGAAAATCTACCCACAAAAAGGGGCAAACACCAAAGACCTTTGTTTCCGATAAAGAGGACTACAATTGTACGAGCTGTGGCAGTTCCAGTTGCTCCATCTCCAGCAGAAATCTTACCATCTCCGGCAGAGAGTGCAGAATATAGAATTCAGTTATCCAAGACATATGGTTTTAGGCAAATTGGAGAACCACTTCCAGATAATGTTACTTTGAAGGATATCATTGGTACCCTTCCGAAGAAGGTGATTCCACTTGAACTAGTTAATCATTATGATGCTCTGTACTCTTTACATTAGGTTTCAATATGAAGTCAATATATAGCTTGTATGGCTTTCCCACAAAAATGACATGGCTAAAACAAAATTGTGAGTCTTTGCCCTTCAACTAAACCAATCTCGCTCAAAATTCATTACAAAGTAAGAGAGCAATGTTGTTCACCCTTGCCTTAGGAGAGGGTAACTTTACCCACATATGATGAGGTATGTTCGGAGTTTTGATCCGGTAATTAGAACCGCTTATTTTGTATTGATTGATTTATTAGGAGACCATGCAAAAATTCAACTCAATCGAATATCGGCAAGTATTTCATCGAAAATTCTAATTCTTGGGTTTAGAACAGGATAAAGCAAAAGGGGTTTTTTTTTATCGAGGAGCTATTGATTACCGGTTGAGCTAAATTTTTGTGTGGTCTCCAAACAAATCAATACATACTAAATGAGCAGAATTACCGAATCGGCAGCCACAACATTCCTCACCAAATATGGGTAAAGTTACCCTCTCCCAAGGTGAGGGTGAACAAAATTTTTGCTCGATCTATTACTCATGGAAAGGACATTATATACTTTGTTGTGAGTACTGCAAACAGTTCCATGAGCATGAACAAACAATGCAGAATTCACAATGTTTAAGCAGTTACATGGAGCCCAATTGATTATCGTGCAAGCCAAAGCTTGAAACTAGCTGTTTCCTGAACAAAACTTACCCGTTGGGCTGTTTCTTGCTTCCCTAATTCAGTTTCGATTTTTCTGCCATTTTCAAAGTGAGGCTTTGCATTAGTTTGCAGCATGCCTTAAATTAATCACAACAGCGACTAATGCCTCACATTTATGCCTTTCTAGAATTGGAAGATAAGTAGTCTTTGTACCTTTCAAATAATCTAATGCCTTTATTTTTTCTCTTTAATCGAAATCTTAAGGTGTTTGAGATTGATGATATGAAAGCATGGAAGTCGGTCTTAATATCTGTCACTTCCTATGTCTTGGGTCTCTTCATGATCTCCAAATCCCCGTGGTTTCTACTTCCTCTGGCTTGGGCATGGACTGGGACTGCAATCACAGGGGTTAGTGCTGTCAACTAATAAATCTTCAAGGACTGCTTTTTCTAACTTATTTTCCCCCTTGTACATCCAGCCAACTCTTTTTATTTGGTTCCTTTTTCTTCTCCCTCCATCGTTAAGTTCTTTGTTATAGGCCATGATTGTGCACACAAGTCATTCTCAAAAAACAAATTAGTTGAAGACATTGTTGGGACTCTGGCCTTTTTGCCGTTGATATACCCCTATGAGCCATGGCGTTTTAAGCACGATCAGCATCACGCAAAAACAAATATGTAAGTAACATATACTTGTCATCCCTTATGTCTATGATGAAAATCCCTCTTGAGTTTATTTTTTAAACAATTTGGTTATGTTATCATTCATCAACCATGTACTACGAGGTGGACACTTTTTTCTAGTCATGACAAGTTTGTTTCTTTTATGCCCACATTCAGGATAGGTAATTAAAGGGACTAGTCCAAGAAGAAATCAAATCTCGATATATGCAGAACACAAACTTGATAAAGATATATTCTCGTATATGACTGCAATAATTTGGTATTTTACTTTTCAAGTAGACATCTAAAACAAATGCGCTGCTGAGCCGCGGCCTGAGGAGAAGGGAGGAGGAGGAGCTAGAAAAATGAAACATTAAGATAGTTACTCGAGCCTGATGAGACCCATAATTCTCACACTACTGAACAAGTGATAAACTAAATGGCTCACTTATGTTCAGTATCAAACATGTGCTTCTATTCTCCACTCTCACATTTCTGTTTTAAAAAAATCCACAATGGGTGCTTGTGGATCATCAGTACAACTATTTTGTATCCTATTTCATCTTTACCTTTACCTTTATGTTATTCAACTTCACACAGCTGTCCCTTGTTATTCCAGGTTGTCCGAAGATACAGCTTGGCACCCTGTTCGGAGAGAGGAGTTTGATTCATCTCCAGTTTTACGAAAGGCAATTATATATGGCTATGGCCCATTTCGACCTTGGATGTCTATAGGTCACTGGTAAAGTTGATGAACTAAGCATTGTGATATGACAACAATTGCAACTTTTCTTTGCTTTCCCATGTGTTTTTTATGGATTTTTGAGCAATCCAACTTCATATGTTTCTTTCTCTTGTATGTAATTAAGTTATTAACAGTATTAAGGATGTTATTAGGTTGATGTGGCACTTTGATACAAAAAAGTTCAGGCCCAATGAACTAAAGAGGGTGAAGATAAGCTTGGCTTGTGTTTGTGCATTCATGGCAGTGGGATGGCCATTGATTGTCTACCAGACGGGGATCATGGGATGGATCAAATTTTGGTTAATGCCATGGTTGGGTTATCACTTTTGGGTATGTATCGCTTCCTTGTCTTTTTCAAATGCTTCATCAGTTCCCTGTCTATCTCAACTGCTTCTGTGCACACGAATGATAATTATAAATTAATGGACTGTTTGGTACTTCAAGTTATTAAGGAAATAGCTATGACTGTCTTGAATATTTCAGGATACATGGGTACTGTTTCTGTTTCTGGTCAAGTTGTCAAAAAGGTTATGATAAGTAGGACAAAACAGAATATATGGCATGTCGCTTTGATAGTTGTTGCCGAAATAATGAAGAAGTGAAGACAAAAAGCCATGGTATACGAAAGAGTGAGTTCTTTCTTGGCAAACGAAAGCCGTGAGTTCTGTCTTGGCATACGAAAGTGAGCAATTTAGTTATTTAGAGTTGATTATTAACGATGAGGATGTTGGATGATGTGACCATGAAAGTAGAGTGGGTTGTCAGAAATGGAAGGGTGCTTCTGGTATTTATGTGACTTAAAACATACCTATCAAATTGTTTTTATAAAACATCTATAAGACCTCCGAAATGTTGCGCAAATAAAAAACAACAAAGCAATGAAATAAATATAGCTCAATTCAGGGTGTAAGATGGATGGTGGCAATATCAAGAGGAGAGAATTAGCAATGAAAATATTGGTGAACTGGTACGAGTCAGCTTCAATCGAAATTGTTGAGAGAACAGACTATGATTTTGGTCATCCAAACGTAGACGGGTTGCTGCAACTCTAACAAAGAGTGATGAGACAAATGATGATGGAAATTGCAAGGGTAGGGGAGGGCCTACCACGTGATGTTATTAGGATGATTTTAAATTCATGAATTTAACTGAACATGTAGCCCTACGTATGTCAGGGAGGGGAAATGGATTGGTGTAGCCAACCCCTATCCATGGGGATGCTAAACTTTGTTTGGTCCGGTTTGGTTAACAAATGAATCTCGTGAAATCCTATATGAAAAGTGATATGCCCTAATTCGTGCAGGTCATTGTGAATTTCAAATTGTTTTCTTTTTTCCTATGATTTGTAGATGAGCACTTTCACGATGGTCCATCATACAGCTCCCCATATACCTTTCAAACATTCAGATGAATGGAATGCAGCACGGGCTCAGCTCAATGGGACAGTTCACTGTGATTATCCTCGTTGGTAATTATTCCTTTTGCTGTAATTTGTTGTTTCTCTCTTCTCTTTCAGATGCATAACTACAAGGTTCAGGTTACACGAAGTAATAAAAGATCTCTATTTTAGTTCTTCCTTGAAGGGCAACGGGTACATTGTCCTCCCTCAGGGATGCGGTAGTTCGGCATTATTTTTTTTTTTTTGGCTCCAATTGATGGGTATATTTGTTCTTGTGTTCTATATTGTCTTGCATGAGGGCCGGACTAGAGAAATTGATTGCACTTTCACAAATCGAATGCAATTATCCTGTTATTACTAATTAGGGTGTTGTGTTTGAGATGATTAGAAATGTCTCAATTTTGTTCGAGAAATTTATACTTTTCAACATTACTTCCTTTGTAAGCGGGAGCCTGTGCACTGGATACGATTTTTGATACTTTCTTTCTTCTGGACAGGATTGAGACCCTTTGTCATGATATCAACGTTCACATCCCTCATCACATCTCTCCTAGGATACCAAGCTATAATCTGCGGGCAGCTCATCAGTCTCTCCGCGACAATTGGGGAAAGGTATGTATCATTTTTTGTAGGTTTTTGCTATTTAATGTCGTGTTCAACTTGCTCCTTTGTATTTTTGCTATTTAAAGCACAAACCCCAACCTTCGAATGATTGCTAAACATTTGTCTCCCCCATCTATCCTTGCACTGCACACAAACAAAGGTGAATCTATTATGGAAGTTGGCAAAGTGATAACAATATGGTAGACTTATATAGGAAAATTTAATTTGTTCATGGTGCCAAATCTCTCATACGGCTGCTGACAAACACGTTCTTTCGTTTCATCTTCGTTTTTTTTATGCCGCCGCCAACAGTATCTGAACGAGGCTACTTGGAACTGGCGTCTAATGAAGACCATATTGACGGTATGCCATGTTTACAACAAGGAGCAAAATTACATCCCTTTCGATGAAATCGCCCCCAAAGAGTCCTATCCGATAACCTTCCTCAAAAAGGTGATGCCTGATAGTGCTTGATACATCGCTGCGCCACATGAGTCCGATGATTCTTTCTTATCTGCTACTTTTCTCCTTTTTTTGGTCAAAATAGTGGGAATGCTTTCCCAAACTTTATCATGTTTCACAACTTTCTGCGCCACATCTTAGTGAGTTAAAGACAAAGCATTGTAGCCTGTAGGAAGCTTCATGGAGATCTGCATTTTTGCCTTCTAGTGATTATGGAAAGCACTACTGTATTTTTTAAGATCAAATTTTGCCGCGTGATGCGGATTTTTTTAATTGTATTAACTCTACCTTTTGGCGAAATTAGTGCAATAAAATTTGGACTATAATACTGTTTGTTTCTGCAGAGGTTGATCTAGTGTCAAACTATAATCTTGTAAATCTTTTATTGGGTGAACGCACTTAACCGTGTGACACTGATTTATCTCAGATTATCTTATAAAAATATGCATGCAAGTAGTGTTCTAAAGTCGGCTGCCTAGGCGCTTGACAGTGGTCCAATGCCTAGATTAGAAAGCCAACTAGTCGGCGCCTATGTCCCCGCCTAGGCGCTAGGCGGTCGACTAGGTGCTAGGCACTGCTTTTCTGCGCGACTAGTGCCTAGCAATTTTTAGAACATCGCATGCAAGTGCAATGTTTTTATGTCAAGCCAATGATATCCTTGGCATAATTAACAAATCACAAAAATGATGGAAATGTTCAAATTTTCACTTGAATAAAACTTGTTTTTCTAGTTCCTAGTGAACTGCCGTCCGTCGATAGAGTCAAAGCAAGTTTTTTATATTGTGTGGGGCTAAATAAATTGGGATTTGTTTCTTGTCTAGAAGTAAGAACATAATCTAATCTACTGCACTTGGCTAAGCCCTGCAAAATTGCACATAGATAGAGGGAATCTTGTATTTTTAGTGCCAAAATTGAACAAAAGTAGGGTGACCCTTTAAACAAAGGATTACCTATCCCAGGTTTCCTTAGTGGCAAAGGCTCAAGGCAGGATTTTGGTTTAGTGGTCATGGCCTGAAACTTAGGGGTTTGCTCCCTCTTAAGATCTCAAGTTCAAAACTTCTCAGGTGTTGTCAACTCTTTAGGGCCAGTACATATAGAGTATGACCCCCGCAAGTGGGTGGTGTAATGTGTCTTTCAGGATTAGTCGAGGTGCTCATGCCGAGACACCTGAGCTAAAAAAAAGACAAGAGTTCTGATTCTTTGATGTTGGTGTAGTTATCACCAGATTTGGTGCCCTCAAAAAAAGTTCATGATATTCAAGGTTAAAAAGTGCGGTCTAAGATCTATGGCAAAAACTGACACATCAAACTGGAAATGAAAGTAAAGCAAAACCCTAGCCACTTTTCCAAGGTGAGCTACTTCAAACTCTGCCCACCAGCCCAGCAGTTGTAACTGCCCACACGCACTAAAACAAAAGCAAAAGAAAATAAAGTCCAAAACAGAATAGGGGAGGCTTGTAGTGCACAAAAACAAGAGCAAAAGACCAAGGGTGTTTAAGTGGTAAAAACTTGGACTTGGTTGGACAAGGTCCAGGTTCGAGTTCCCGTAGTCCCTTATTAGGGCTAAACATACTCTTAACATCACTAAATGACTTTAGCTTCGGTCCTGATGTAGTGTAATCTCACACATAGTGGTATGGCGTGACGGGGCAAATACTCTATGGCTGCAGCTAGACACATAACTTGTATGTGAATGCATCAACAAGAGGGAAACAGATAGTTCAACATACGGTTGTTAAGCAATCAATTTCATTCCTTTGTCATATATGTAAGAAAGTGTTATCCACAAAAGTGACAAAACCCTACAGACACTGGTTTCTAGCTTGTAAGCTTATAAACTTCATCTTCTACAATCTAAATAAACAAACTGAAAACCCCTTTAGGTCAAAATACAAAAACAAGACAACCATTGAGCGCGGTTAGACTATAGGTGGCGGAGGAGTCTCCCAAATATCGAAAACATTCTCCTCACTATGAAGAGCAAAAAGTCGATCCCCGCCGATCGAGAAATCACAAATCGAACCACCAAAACTCCGGCGAAGCCTCGATGTCAGCACCCAATCGGGACCCGAAAACACCGATATGCTATCATTCATCGACGAAAACAGCTGGCCCTCATGCAAAGCCAGTTTAGGGTAACAAGGTTCCTCGGGCATTTTCCCCTTCATTAACCTACTCCTTGAGCACCACCTCACACTCCCAGCACTGCTCCTCAAATCCATAAACCCCAAATCCTCATACTCATTCACCACACACATTGAAGCACTCTCCTCCATCGCAATCGCGTCCCGGACCCGCCTCTCATCGGTAGCCGGAGCACCGACGTCCGACCATGACCAAACCATGTTTTTATCCCTAAAATCCAACAGACTGATGTAACAGTTGTCCTTCCTAGGGAACAAAGTAGCAACCAACAAACAGTTGGTGTTGTGCAGCCACTGCAGCCTGTCTGCATCCCCAAGTGACCACCCAATTGGCTCATAATAGAAATCTATTTGTTTTCCAGTGATTTGGTCCCAAACACCAATCCCATACTCATTGCTCCTCCCTTTACAGCTAGAAAACATCTTGTAATCTGAACTGAAACTCAATGCACCAGCTGTGTAGCTCTTCACTTGATCCTCATGGGTGACCTGAGTGACAGTTGCAAGAATTTATGTTAGAATAATTTAGTACAAATAAAAAATTTAATTCTCTCAATTTCATAAAAGAAATTGTACACATCTACGACCTTTAGTACCTTGATGTAAACGTTTTGCCAACACTTTGAAATAAACAAAGCTTTATTAATTATGATCATTCATTACTCATTTGATTCAATTGTCTATTTGCTCAGAGTAAGTACACTGGTGTGCCAAATGCTCTGCCAAGGCCAAGATTTGGCATCAAAACTGGAAAAAGGAGCCCCACTGACAGCTATTTTCGTTGCCAAAATTTTGGCACCACAGCAGCAAAAATGGCAAACCCAAACCATCAGAACCACCAATTGATCCCTACATTTCTTTCCAGGGAGATGAAAGCAGAACAACAGTAAAAACTCGCGACTGAAAAGTGAAAACAAATTTTGGCTTTTACACAGCAGAAAAATATAAACTTATTTTGACAACACACTTTTTTTTTTTTTTTTTTAAATCATGCTTACTGTGTCTGTTTTTAGTATATTTCCTTATCCTTATTAGTAAAAAAACCAAATGAGCCATCAAAACACAAAACCAAGCAATCATTTAACTGACCTCAAACCTATGCCTGAGCTCCCCTGTAGTTGCACTAAACAGAGCCGCACCACCTCCACCGCGGCCCAGCCGCTCACAGGCGGTGACCGCCACCGTCTCCGAATCGATCCACCCAACATCATTCACCCTCTGATAATCAAGATTTATCAGAGGGTGCTCTTGAAGCATCCAATCATAGACATGTACAACACTCCCATGTGCCACGCAGCATCCGCCGTGAGGCCCGGCACGGATCGCGGTCCCGTCCCCGGGCGCCTGTCCGGGAACTGACCGCGAAAACCGGAGCCTGTTTCCGTCGAACGGCCCCCACTTGGCGGACCTGACGTGGTCCAGGAGCCCATAAAACAGGGCTTCTCTGTACAGGAGTTTTTCTGGGACGTGCGAAGGAATACAGAGCTCCCCTGTTCTTAAGAGGTCTAATAGAACAGCAAAGCAATTAGGGTTCCGATCGATGAAATACTCGTCGGAGTTTTGGGTTTGGAGGTTCCAGTTTTCGTCGAACAATGCGCCGAAGAAGGAATTCCGGCCGCCGTTGGCGAGGGTTGTGGCTGTGGTTTCAAAGATTTTGCCTCCCACATTGAATTTCACTCTGTCTTTTTGAATACCCATTGTTGATTTTCTGAAGAATTGGGGAGACCCAGATGGGAATTTGGATTTGGGCGGCCAAGAAAAGGTGGGAAACTGAATTCAAAGCACGGAAAAGGGTGGAATTTGTGGAGAAATGGAGGGTTGGGAGAGAGATGATCGATCCAAATTTGTACTTACATGAAATTCAATGCCCAATAAATCGGGCAATCCCAGATGGGAGTTTGAAGTGGGGGCCAATAGAAAGGGAATACAGAATTCCAACCTAGAATTTGTGGAGAAAATGCAGGTTTTGGGGGAGGGAAATGATTGGTTTCCGGGAAAAGGGGGTGTGAAAATTTGTTGTGTTGTCAAAAGAAACCGAATTTAATGAACGAGTGGAAATTCGAAGTTGGCTGAAGTCTCAAATTGAGGAAAGGTCAACAGCAAAAGGGATCAGAAAAATTGGGAGAGAGAGAGGGGGAGAGAGAGAGAGAGAGAGATTGCTAAATTAAAACCACACGCATAAGACCTGATATTTAGAAACAGGTGAAGAAATTGAATTGCTCTTGAAGCCGGAAAAAGTGGGAACAGATCGGAGGAAGATTTTTATTGAGAGAGAAATCAGAGCGAAATGGTATCTGGGTAATGAAGATTTGAGGGTTTGGGAGGTGGGTTTTTATTCTTGTGGGATTTGGTGAAGAACTGTTAGGAGAATTTGGAGGGGTTGAATTTCAAAACAAGCGGAGTTGTTTTCTGATCTCACCTTCTCTCTCTTGGCTTCGCGTTTTCAATGAACTCTCTCTCTCTCTCTCTCTCTCTCTGGGCCCGTCTGGGGTCTTCCAATGGTCCACACATAATACGGATGTAAAGCTTTTTTGTTCGACGACGTGTTCGGGTTAGCTTACGCGTACCTTAAATAAATTTCTTCTTCATTTCGATCAAAGACAGATCATCCACGTCGGGACTACGGAATCCACAAAAACTTGCTTTATTGCGGCTTAGAATCGAATCATGTTAATTGAGGAGCAAACCAACCAACTAAATTAATCCCTGGAGAGTCCACTCTAGCAGTTTTTAGCAGTTTACTACTGTAAATCAATGCTCTGTGGGGGGTCCACTTTAGCAATTAATCCTCCATGTGATTTGGGCCCTTGGATGGTTTTGGAATTTATATCAAACTTATCTCTTGATGCCATCTGAAGGTGGAGGTTTTTAGGTACTTAGGATAGGACATAGGAACCCCTTTGTGGGGCACCAATATGTCCCCTAACTTGGAGAAATTTTTGGGTGTCGTGGGTACCACGTCACTCGGCCGATGTGGTGTCCGAATAACACATCCGAACCGTCCAAAAGTGTATTGGATGACTCAAATTGAAACAATCTCTCTCCTTCCACCCCAACACTCCCTCTCCTCTTCCGGAAGGGTATCATGTCGCCCAGCCGATGTAGTGCCTGAACAACACATCCGGACCGTCAAAAGGTGTATTGGACGGCCCAAATTGAAACACTCTCTCTCCTCTCACCCCAACACTCTCTCTCCTCTTCCCCTCTCCTTTTTCTCTCTCCAAATTCGAGCCGTCCAAAACCGAAATGGACGGTCCGGATGCGCCGAGCGGGCATCACGTGGTATCCGCTCAGCACTGAAAAGTGAAAATCTTCTCCTTTACTTAATCTAAATTCTAGAGAAACCATACTTGGTGAGATAATTTGCTCATGTCTCCCTCTGTGGAGATCAAGGTTCAAGTCCCAAGAGGGGCGGAGTTTGGAGTTTCAGGGCCTTTAAACTCCCTCGTTGACTAACTTTCCACTAATCCCCGCAAACTATAAAATATGGGGAAAAAAAAAGAAGAAGTAAATTCTAGGGTAAGGCAGTTCATCAAGTCAGCTCCTTGGGTCTTTCGATGGATTTTAATTTCCTTTGAAAATGAGCCCAACAATGGAAGCAAATGTCATGTAGAGTAGGGAGTAGTAATTTTTACTATTTCAGTATCGATCCCCTAAAATATTTTTTCCGAATGGTTGTTTTTTTTTTTTTCCGGGGCGAAAATTAAAGTTAATAGTGTTAATTGTAGTAATTAATAAGGTTTGAACTCCAGTCCCAAAGATTAATCCAGTGGTTGGTGGATCTCCCCACTCAATTGATCAATTTTTGATTCTTGAAGTCAGGCCACAAGCAAAAAAATTCATGCGGATCCGCTGAGTCCCGACATGAATGTCATTCCTTAGACCAGACCGAGAAGGGATTAGTCGAGATATGCGTAAGCTGGCCAGAACACCCCTGACTTCAAAAAAAAAAAAAAGATTTCAATCCCAATCAAAATGAATGGGATTACATGGTGTCTACTACTACAGAACCACTCCACTTGCAATTGTTTGGTATAGTTGCTCAAACTATTTCATTAAGTATTAAAGTTTTTAAAAAGATTCCTTCTCATAAGAATTACCTACATTGAGAAGAAAATTACTATTACACTAACCAAGAAAGTTAGTGGGGAGAGCCAAAACCCTTTACTTATTTGAGACTACTTCAAGATAGAGATTTTTTTTCTTTTTCTGGTAGCCCTTCAAATCATGCTACTAATTAGGGTTATAATCAGCATCATTTCATAATAATTAGGAGTATCATTATGTACACGTATATCCCTAATTATGTCATATTCAATGGGTTATGTCTAATATAAATATCTTACTTGAATAAAAATATTGATTTGACCCTTTTTGGCTATTGATCGATGTGAAAACTCTCACCATTTTGTAAACTCAACATCGGTCACTATTCCTTTTCCGAATAAATTATAGTTTTTATTAACAAATTAGAAAGCAACAACGATAAGGTAAACTGTATGTCTAGATTCAAACGCTTGATGTTATGAATTTTTATGTAAATGTTACTATGCGTTTTCTATGCAAATATTATGAATTTAAGGTGAATTCCACGAAATTCATATCGAAAAGTAAAACGCTCAAATACAAATGTTTGTTGTTGCACTCTGACTAGACATGAAAGTCAAATGTCTATGTAAAAAAACAAATCAAATATCGATGAATTCTATAAAAAAAAATAAGTCTCTTCGGGGTTTAAGAATTTTGAAAAATTTGAGAGCAGAATAGTTATTTTGGAAATATAAGAAGGAATTATTTTCAAAAGATAGATTATGTTTCTTTAGCTTTTCTATTATTTTCCTTTTCTTCATAATCACTCTACAAGTCCATGAGCCAAACAAAACGTAGCCCTTTTTTTTTTTTTTTTTCAACCTGGACTTATTTGAAATGTTAACAATTAGAACGGCACTGAATTGGTCATTTCCAGCACGGCTTCATTTCTTTTCGGCTCCGTTTGTTTCGATGTAAAATGTTTTACAATGTAAAATGGAGTATTTTCCTTGTAAAACATTTTTTCAGAAAACAAACTTCAATCTTTTATTTTCCGGTGTTTGGTTGGCACTTGAAATATTTTCAGAAATCAACAAAATAGTGTAGAGAGAGAGGGGAGGGCTTAAATGGTAGAGAGATCTAAGAATATTGGAATTGAACGTGGGTCATGACTGACGATCGAGGAAACTGAGCTGTGAGAATTGCAGTAGAAGGGCATTGGGTTCATTTCGGAAAATAACTTACGGAAAATTTAAGGGTAAGTCATTTTCATCCAATTGATGAAAACTGTTATATATATAAAATGTTTTCCTAATTTTTTACACAACCAAACACCAAAAAAAAAAAATTACGCCCAAACAAACAGAGCCTTCATCTCTTAATTCTTGAAAATGAAAACGAAAATGGAAAATTAAATTGCGAAAAGGAAACAAATTAAAGGTCAGGCCATTTTCATATTTTTTGCAATATATCAATGTATACAATATAATTAATTTTATGATATTATCACGATGTGGAAATAGTTTTGGACCTTATTTTCTTGTAAAAATTCATGCGATTGCCTAACAGTGCGTCTGAGTTCATTCAATTTATACTGTGCTCAAGTGATGTGATAAACTTTTTGCAGTTATTTCTCAAAGATGGATTGGGCCTTGAGCACACAGTGGCGGATGAATAAAACATATAAACTCCCGACATTATACATATATATATATATAAAATTATAGACTTTATAGTTAATATTTTGACCCACAAAAGAATTTGTCCTGAGTCCAGAAAGAAAAACAATTTGTCATAGGTCATTCGGGGCAACTACTTGAAGAAACTAATATGTACTGTAACTTTTTAACCAAACGGTGGGAAAAAATGCTCAAATATGCAAGGTCGGTCCTGACTTTTCAAAAGCCTAAACAATGGGGTCATTTTTTGTTGGACTATTGTAAAGGGTACCAAAATATATAGGAGGGGCGCTTGAAATTTCGTAATTTTCAAGGGCCTGGCTGAGGACCAGCTCTGCAAATAGGTAGCGGTACAAAACAAAAAACGCAAAAACCTACTCACCAAAAAACATAAAGAAAAAAAGAAAAGAACTTCAAATTCCAATATACTAATGTTGCTGAGAATTTGGATACAAAATTCTGGTGATCACTTTAGTGGGTGGCTCTGGACTATGATTCATGGGCGCCACACACAAGTTTCTTCCTTTCAGCTTAAACAATGAATCTTACTTCAAACTTATGGTATCATCATTTTTAAGTTTGCCTTGCTTTCAAAGTGACTCCTTCCAATTATTGTGTCTCTTGCCTAAATCTGCCTAATAAATTGACAGTTAAGAAACCCCGGGGTTGGCCTAATGATCAAGCCCTCGGACTCAAGAGTTTGCTCTATCTTAAGATTTCATGTTTGAAACCTTTCAAGTGCTATTAACTCTTTCGAAGTCAGTCCATACAGAGTTTTGCTTAATTTGACTTTAATTGGGACCCCCGCAAATTGTCCGTGAGATTGATCCCTTAGGATTGGTAGAGTTATCAAAAAAATAAATTGATAGTTTTTTTTTTTTTTGATCCGCAAAAATAAATTGATAGTTAGATATCTACAAAGTCTGAAACCTTGCTCTGTGTTTGGATAACGTATTTGTGAGGGGAAAAGCAAAAGACAACAAAGAAAAGATGAGATTATAGTGACGTGAATAAATTAAATTACTTTTATGATAACTTTATAGGAGTCTTTTCTTTCAATAAATTTCTCTACGAATTCATGATAAATGATGAACTTGAATTCCTAGGTCCGTTTGATTCGAAAGAAAATTACGCTGGAAAGTGAAAATGAAAGAATGTGAAGTAAAAGAAATTAAAGAAAGATTTCTTTTCCCTTTGATTAGAATTAAAAGTTTATAAGAACCTCGCAAGAGAATATCTTTAGTTACTAACTTACCCTTAACATTGAATAAGGATCATGATATATAGGAAAGAAAAAATTATGAATATAATAGGAACTTTCATACGAGATGACACCTTTCACAAGAAAATAGAAAATATTCTTATGTTTTTAGCAAGAAAATATACGTTCTAGCATTTTATACTATTTACATGCTAATCAAACATGAGAAAAATGTTTTTTTTTTCTCCTTTTTTTTTTTTTTATCGTTTTCACTCTAATCGAACGGACTCTAAATTGATTAGTTCCGAATTCAAAAGAACCTGTTATAATCAAAGCGATGTAGCGCGCGTACACCTTACGGTACTAAAATGTCTCGAACTCAATCGAATCGATGGCGAAAAAATGGCAAACGTAAAAATGGCTTAGACTAGTGGTGTAGTATCAGTCTGAATTTAATCAAGTGATTAGACTTGAGAAAATGGCTTATCCACCATACCAACTGAGACAAGAAGTCAAGTTTTCTGTACTTCTTTTTGTTTTCAATATGCAATTAGCTTGATGTTCTTATCAAAATGCACCCAACCATCCACCAACCATTCACCCCATTCAAGCCAAGGATCAAATAGTGCTATTTGATTTATTTAATTTTAATATTGTCCGTACTGAATTTCTCTTACAGAGTCAAAATAAATCAAAATTGTACTGAAATTTATGAGTAAATACGTTGATGATGTAGCTCAACAATACAAAATAAACTAAGCCCAGTAAATTTTAAACCAAAATAAACATGTTCATAAAATTTCTCTTTATGTTTTTGCCGCCGCTAAACGAAAATCCTGGAGTCGCCCCTAGTCATGATTTCCGGCCCTCTCTGTCTTCTCCAAAAACCCAAAATACAAGTCAAATTTCTAGAGAGAATGTGAGTGGGTCAGTCCAAATTGGGTCAACCCACCTTATCAACTGGGCTCTAGGCTGCTGGTAAGTGTCCAAAAAATCATATTCCCACTTGGTTGTTTAAGGTTATGTATGAGCCAGCCAATCACTGATAAACATTGAGGTTTCTTACTCAATTCCAAGAAATAATGTTGTGGGGCTTGAAAGCGATAAAGTTGCCAACGGGCTTGTAGCCCAATGACAATTCTTTATCTCTTTCACATGAAAGATGATGGTTCGATTCTTGCTAGGAGCACGAGTGCTATTTGATTTATTTAATTTTAATGTTGTCTGCACTGAATTTCTCTTACAGAGTCAAAATAAATCAAAATTGTACTGAAATTTATAAGTACGTTGATGATGTAGCTCAACAATACAAAATAAACTAAGCCCAGTAAATTTTAAACCAAAATAAACATGTTCATAAAATTTCTCTTTATGTTTTTGCCGCCGCTAAACGAAAATCCTGGAGTCCCCCTAGTCATGATTTCCGGCCCTCTCTGTCTTCTCCAAAAACCCAAAATACAAGTCAAATTTCTAGAGAGAATGTGAGTGGGTCAGTCCAAATTGGGTCAACCCAACTTATCAATTGGGCTCTAGGCTGCTGGTAAGTGTCCAAAAAATCAAATTCCCACTTGGTTGTTAAAGGGATATGTATGAGAATTGAGAGCCAGCCAATCACAGATAAACATTGAGGTTTCTTACTCAATTCCAAGAAATAATGTTGTGGGGCTTGAAAGCAATAAAGTTGCCAACGGGCTTGTAGCCCAATGACAATTCTTTATCTCTTCCACATGAAAGATGATGGTTCGATTCTTGCTAGAAGCGCGAGTGTTTGGTGTGGTGGCTAACGACCTTTTGGTTTGTCCGATCCGTATGCTGCTGCGGTATCCCTTCTCCATTCCTTTAAAAGTAGGCTAGACATCTATCTGAGTGGAAAAAAAGAACGCGGAAAAGTTTGATTAGAAGAAAACTCTAGAAATTTGACTTCAAGACACCATCAGATGAGTATGGGGGTCGGCTTCTTTCAGCTCTTTTCAAGACCAAGTTTAGTGGGGGGGAAAAGAAGAGTGCAACCATGTTTGATTGTCACACTTTATATTTGTATCGAAATCATCAATTGGGTTGGCTTATTTTGCCGCCCTTGTACACTTTAAAAAAAAAGGTCAGGAGATCAATGTTTAACAAAAGCAAAGATTGATTATTTCTTCTCTTGACTGAGGTTTTCTGTTTACTTATTTGGACCCTTAACGGAGCTGTTAGTTGAGCTTATTTTGATTGTGAGCATATATATAGGTTTATGTAATTCAAGTAATTGTTGTGATTATCCTACGCTTGGTATCTCAATAGGCAATTTCATTTCAAAAATCCGAAGGCATTTTAGAGATTTCATTACAAGGTAAATGAAAGAACAAAAACTACCAAAGACTAGACATGAGCACATGCACTTTGAAGGTTCAATGACACGTTGCGGAAGTAAACCAACAACGAGGTCAGGTATGAAGCCACTCAAAGATGTAGTGGCAGAGGATCCCATAAGTAAACCCAACTCAAACCATGAAAAAGGCATAGATGAAATCTAAACTTCGTAAACCAAAAAAAAAAAAAACATTGCACAAAGGGAGGGGAAGGAAAAAACAACGGAAACAAAAAAAAAAAAAAAATTCAAAAAACACCCCCTCAATTTGGTCTTCGCTCAAAATCAGAGGTTGCAAGATCTGTCGCCGAGCCATCAGAGACCGACTCCAAAGTCGCCGATGTTAAACATCGTGGCTATATTCTGCAACTAATGTGGTATATAAACATGTCTATAATAACTAACCTAGTCACGACATTTATCTGTGTTGGGCAAAGGTCGAGTAAGCCAAGTCTAACAACTTGTCCGGGCAGAGTTCAAGTGGGTCAAGTCTATGTTGACTCTTTGACGCATAGGCTTGCTATGTGATACAACTTACAAGAAAATAAAACTGTACCTTAGCTTCACTAACACCTGCGGTTTGATGAGATGATAAGCGATTGGTTTTAGTTGACCTGGTTGGGTTTGGATTCGCTACGTGTTATAAAGAAATACGTAAGAAATAAAGTTGTGCATTCCCTAATACTTGCGGGTTGTACTGAGATGATAAGCACTTGATACCAACGATCTAAGAAACAAATATGTCGCAAGATGACGAAGCAATAGACTCCAAGTGTATGTGTGGGCTATGGGAAGTTGGGCAGTAGCTCAAATGTGTGCTGTGGCTGTTATAGCATTGTGGGAAAAAGAGAGAGAGAAATATTTATGTTTGTAAGTTTTTTTTTTTACATTAAATGTGATATAGTGTATATCCATATAATATTAGAGATGCTGAAACTAAATTCTGAAAAGAAAAAAAAAATCTCGGTAATTCGTGGATAAAATCGGAACCGACCAGTGACTTATGGATTTGATTAGAACCGTAGGACTTTAGTCCGGACACAAATTGCGTTTTCTAAGAATCGTGACTCACGCTTCGGTTCTCGAATTTCTAAGAATCCGATCCGGACCATGAGCAGCACTGCTTAATCGGCCGTGGTCTTTCCAACTAGTAGTTCCTTAAAAGATTGGGCCCAAAAGTTAGATAGGCTTGCAAGCCGGCACCGGGTTGGGCTCATTCATAAAAGGAAGCACTCATTTAAACGGACCAGAGGCCCGCCAAACCAAGTGGTGGCTACTCAGCTGAATCTCTTGATAGGGTTACGTAAAGGAACATTTTGAAGACAACTATAGTAAATTCAAAATCATCAAATGGTAGAGTAAGTTAATTCATAGGCTGTCCATAGTCCCGGATCGCAAATGTTCGGGGCTCGAGCCCTGGCCTCTCACAAGGAAGGATTAGGAAATACCATTGGGCTACAAGCCCTTTGGCACCATTTTTTGTTAATCTCAACGAGCAGTTTTTCTTTATTTGAAGACGGTGGGCTATACAAAAGCGTGGTATACAAAAGGTGGTAAAAATGGAAACTTATGCAAAAGTCCATCTGACTCTGATGTCTTTTTGGCCAGATCATCGGTTACGAAGTTAGGGAAAGTTAGCTTCCCTGATAATATGCTTCAATTTGACATCCCATTTATGGTCTAAAATGACCTTTCAATGACAGATACAGGAAAACTATAAAATTGTAGAGAAGCCTTTTCATTTTCAAAAAAAAAAATTTATTCAAAAAAAAAGAGAAAAAGACAGCACATAGGAGCAACAAAAGGTGTGAAATTTTAAAATTTCTAGAGAACTTCAATAAATTTTCTAGAAAACTTAAATTACTATAATATTGGCGATAATACCGAATCATCGTGAAAAAAACGCATGGCAATAGGCTTGACAAACTATTGCATTTCGCTGTCATTAGTGTTAGCTTATCAATTTACGATTAAGGGTGATCTTCCAAAAGTGCTTAAAATTTTCTTTGTATTTTGTGAAGGAAAAAAGCTCGTTTAGTGACAAAAAAAAAAAAGCTCATCCCGTAGATTTTGGCAATTTAGAAATCTAGGCCTAACTTAACTTTTTGTTTAAGATAAGGGTGGGTTTTTTTCAATAAGTACTTTTTGTTTAAGTACTTATTTTTTAGCTTATCAGGATATGCTTTAAGGGTGGGTTTCTCAAAAGTGTTAAAAAACTGCTATTCGCAAGGAAGGTTTACAGGGATCCACGCAAGGAAAATTGCGTTTGGGCCTATTTCGGGTCTCAAAAAAATTTAGAAAAATATCCATAAATTTTTGAATATTATTTTATGGAGCCCTGTAAAAAATCAGCTCCAGCGGATATCGGTAAGTATTACTTTTGGATTTGTAGGGGCGAACTGAGCAGTTTCACCCTACGAATCCAAAAGTAATACTTACCGATATCCGCTGGAGCTGATTTTTTACAGGGCTTCATAAAACAATATTCAAAAATTTATGGATATTTTTCTAAATTTTTTTGGGACCCGGAATGGGCCCAAACGCAATTTTCCTTGCGTGGATCCCTGCGAATCCGTCCTTGCAATTAGAATTTCTGAAAATTTATTTGTCTTTTGTGAAGAAAAAAAGCTTGTTAGTGACCAAAAATGCTCATCCCGTAGATTTTGGTAATTTAGAAATCTAGGCCTAACTTAAATTTTACCATTGTTATATTATTGGTCCATCGAAATTAGTCGAGGAGAGTGAAAACTGGCTCGAATACCTGAGTTATCAAAAGGAAAAAAAAAAAAAAGGAGAAAAATAACTTTTAGCATGGTTAACTTATCCACGAGCTCTGAAAATATTGAAGGATTTTCATTCACTGACCTCTGACGTGAGCCCTGGACAAGGCTGAGAAGTGAGAAAGGCAGAACTGGAACTGGATTGGTTTCAAAAAGAGAGTGCCATTAGTAGAAAGGAAGTGACAAATTTCCCCACCATCTCTTTCTCAAGAGGTGGCATTCTGTTCTGATCACAAAAAAACATACACGTGACGCTCGGCACTTGGGCACCACGTGGTACCCGCTCGGCACTTAAAATTTTTCACCCTTCCCGAGTCCACCTTAAAATTTCCACCACAGCTTTTTAGACACGCACGGAAAGAAATATACAAAAGCCCAAAAAATCGAACAATAATTGTACCACCACACCTAAATACACACCCACACTCACAATAAGGGTGGATCCCATACACACTCAGTATGTAGTGTGTGCGGGCTCTACCTCTATTATGAGTGTGGGTTAGAAGTTGGGTGTGGTGGTAGAACGAAATCTAATAGTAAATTATCGGTTACTGTTGTTTGACAATTTATTGGGTCTCGGGTGGCTCCGATATAGGAGTATGTGGTGGTTCAAGCGAATTCTTTTGAGTTCAAAAATTAACTAATTTAATGGTATTTATTACATATATATTTGATTTTTCTTAAATATTGTTGACGATCAACTTTTTATACGTAACCAAAATGAATGAAAAATTGACTTTAGTTTGTGAAAAAATATTGTATAATAATATACCTCAACAAAATGAAATAAAATGAGGCCCAAGAGATTCTCAAATAGATAGTAATATGTTTAGCTTGTATGGAGATTTGCCTTTGTTCACTTGCTATTTTTTACCCTCGGCATGATTTTCAATAAATTTCTCTATATATCTCTTTTCCTTCATTACATCAAAAATACTATTTCTCAAAACGTAAAACCCAAAAAAAAAACATTTTCCAATGCACTTTTTCAAGGCCCAAGAAATGGAGTATTTTTTAGTATGCTTTTGTTACCGCTGCACTAAAATCGTAGACCTGCCCCTGCACTCGGTTGTGAATAAACGAGGTAAATATATTAATAAAACACATTTTTCAATATACTTCAAAAAAACAGTCTTATTATTGTCAGCCCACTGGGTTGATGATAAACACACTAGAATGTAAGGAAAATATGTATTTATGTTTATTTTTTTACACTTTTTAATACACATTCACACATTTATTATTGTCAGCTCAATGGGCTGATTTTAAAATTTTCCTTCAAAAAATTCCAAGTTACTTTAACACACATATATGTATATTTTTTTTGTTGTCATTTTCCTGCCTTATTGTCGAAAGCCTTATAATAACACTTTTTCAAACCTTCAATTGAAATGACATAAAAACCCCTTGTCGGCTGAAGTGTCACCTATCTACTGGCTGTAATTTAACCAGTAATCCTGCCCTATGCCACAAAGGCCCCCAGAAATGGGAGTAATAATCCTCCACAACTCACCCCCACCGTTACTACACTATTTCGTAGGGTTTATGCTGTTTCTCTTCCGCCTCCTCACTCTCTCCCTCTCCCTCTCTCTCCACCGATAGCCGCAAACCACACCTCCCGTTCTAGAGAGAGAGAGGCTCGACACTTGACAGCGCTTAAAAGCACCGCGTTGTGTGTATGTTTGTATCTCTATCTATACCCATATCTGTATAGTAAATAGAAAGAGAGGGATTTGGATGCCCATTCATGGCTGAAACTCTGTTCGATTCGTATAAATCCATTACGAACCCGAACGACACTTCGTCGGACCCATCGGATCCGAGCAAGAAGACGGATGGAGCTCCGTTCAGCAGGAAAATCGACTTCCACTTGGCAAGGAAGCCGTACAGTGGGTTCAGCAACGGCGTTGGTGGGTTTAAGCTGGAGACTCTGAACCCTACGAGGTCGGATCCTCACAGGCCCGGTGGATCGATCCAAGGGAGCGGGTTTTCGGGTCTGGGTGGGAAGAATAAGCCGGATGGGTCGTCGTCGGAGTTTTTGGATTTCGGGTTGGATCCTGAGCTCAGATTCGGGATTACTTTCAGGAGAATCGTGAGTTGTTTTATCTTACGTGGAATTATTGTTCTGTGTTTGGGTTTGGGCGTTTCTGCTTTGGATTGTTCTGTCTATGGGTTTTTGGGTCTTTTGCAGCTAGTTATGTTATGTTGAGTTGAATATGTGCATGTATAGGTCTACGTATTTGATCAAGTTAATGAGTGATGAGCACAAGGTGTTCTCCCAAATTAGGAGGGTATTCATTACATGCTCTTTTCTAAATGCAAGTAAATGGGTTGGAACACTTGTCTTTGAATAGAGAAAAGGATATATGACCAATATGGCGACCCTGTATCCAATTTGGACATTTACATCCTCCAAAATCCAAATGTTTATGATATTTAGAAAAGAAGAAGCTCACATAAGCATTGTGTTTGTAAAAGAAGCTCACATTAGCTAAAAAAAAAATTTGATAATTGTATGTGGATTGAATGTAAAAATGATATATCTTCTGTAATCCTATTTGACGACATGTCTCCATACCCATGTATAACTTTTTGATTTGGATTTTGAAATGGTGGTTCTCTAATTATTAGGTTTGTCTACGCATCCAGTTATTGGCAATTATCTTGGTTTGTTAAGTTGTTGGGTTGCTTATATTAGGAGGATGGATGAATTTCGCAGGGTGCAGGACTGAAAAATCTTGGAAATACTTGCTTTCTCAATTCAGTATTACAATGTCTCACGTACACAGAGCCTTTGGCAGCATATTTACAAAGTGGGAAGCATCAAAATTCTTGTGAGTTTCTCTGGCGCCTCACTCGTCGAATCTTGCATGCAAATTACACATCGAACTGAACTCACAATTCTACAATTCTTAATGTCTGTGTTCCTTCTTGTACATTTACCTGGAAAACGAACCTTGGGTGAGATAATCTGGGGACAAACTCTACATGACCTTGGCTCAACCTTAGGCGAGACTTTCAATCAAATAAGACCTAAGAAGATCTCTTCTAGTTTGTACTTTGTCCTGTATCCTTATATTCGTGCATTTTATTTCCTTACATGCAGATTTTCTCTAAACACGTGCTTGCATGATGCATTTTTTAGTCTATGTGCAAGAATGTCTCATAATATTGGGTAATATTGTAGCTAAACATAATCCTAAGTTAACCATCTTATAGAAACCAGACGTGGGTAGGCAACCCCTCCTGTAGGTCTACCATCTTAAAGTTTTCTCATTTTTGTATGATGTATATTCCTCTGATTTCTTTTTTGTTGGATATCACATATCTGTATTGGAGCAGTGTCATGTATTCTTCTTCCATAATAATTTCCTTGTTTCATTTGATTCATGAAGGCCGTACTGCTGGATTTTGTGCTTTGTGTGCTATCCAGAAGCACGTTAGCCGTGCCTTGCAATTACCACCTGGGAGAAGTTTAGCACCGAATGATCTTGTCTCAAACTTGAGGTGTATCCTTAACGATTATGGTTGATCACTTTCTTGAAGTTATGCTAAAGATGCAAGTGTTTTTTTTGAATTTTTATCTGTACTGTTGTATTCTTCACTCTCAACTATTTGCTTTGCCCTTTTGTTGTGGTTCTTGAGTTTTAAAGTTTGAATTCTATGGAAGCAATATCTTTTTTCTTCTGTTATGTATAAATTTTCTTTCTGCATGTTAAGTATAGAAGTTGTGCATAGAGTGCTAATAGAAGTTTTACTCTCAAACTGATGTTTTGTTAAGCTTACAAATACTTTGCAAGTTTGGACACTAATGGGCAGCGGGAATGCATTTCCTGCATAGCTTCTATCAGGCTCAAATTATTCTTTACAACTACCTCCTCCTCCCAATAGAATTAAAATGATCACCACATGGTATATTTTCATTTCCCTAGTGTTTTCAGAATTTGAAATCCTTGACCACAAATTAGGCATATCTCGGAGCTTCCGAAATGCCAGACAAGAGGATGCTCATGAGTACATGGTTAATTTGCTGGAGTCAATGCACAAATGTTGCTTACCTGCAGGAGTATCAAGTGAATCACCAAGTGCTTATGAGAAAAGTTTGGTCCATAAAATCTTCGGTGGTCGCCTCCGTAGCCAGGTACTTTTTTCTTGCTTGCTTGTGGAAGACATTTTAGCCTTTGGAATGGCAATCAATTCAGCTGGTTTAGGGACTGGCAATAGTCGGGGGAAATTTCAGGATATTAGAGAAATCTATTTGGATTTGGGACTCCTGTTTTTACCTTCAGTAATTGTATGATTATTTTTCAGGTGAAATGCATGCAATGCTCCTTCTGCTCTGACAAATTTGATCCCTTCTTAGATTTAAGTCTTGAAATCATCAAGGCAGAATCGTTGCACAAGGCACTCACACACTTCACTGCCAAAGAATATTTAGACGGAGGAGAGAGGCAGTACCAGTGTCAAAAGTGCAAGCACAAAGTAAAGGCTCTCAAGCAGCTCACTATTCACCAGGCCCCTCATGTTCTTACCATCCATCTAAAGCGCTTTAGTGCACATCAAGCTGGCCAAAAGGTTGACAAGAGAGTTCAATTTGGTCCGACATTGGACTTGAAACCATTTGTCACCGGTCCTTATGTAAGTAGACTTTTTACTGAAACCAGTTATACTGTTATAATATTCTTGTGTTATATCAGTTTTGATGTTCTTATGTCTGATATCGCTATTAAATGATGGTTTAGTTGATGGTTATGTCCATAAATTTGATTTTGTCACATCATTGGATTTTTTGCTGTTTGAGTTTTTGACATTAATGAAGTTTCTAATTGTTCGAAGTATATTTGTTGCCATTGAGTAAGGCTTGAGATATGTTACACATAAGTTGCAATTGACTTTTGAAAAGAGCTTTGGAAATGTGGAAATAAGAATCAAATGAGAAGTACGATGGGAATAGATTGGAAACTTACATTGGTTTATGCCTTTACCTCTTCCTTGGACAAAAGTTGATAAGTGGATAAATTGGTGCTGGAACTTCATTTGTTAAGTATCCAGTAACCAAATCTGTTACATGTTTTGGAGACTTTTGCATGTGATGGTAACTGGTGCTTTCTATTTGGCAGGAGGGAGATTTGAAGTATACTCTTTATGGTGTTCTTGTTCATGCTGGTTGGAGCACCCATTCTGGCCATTATCACTGCTACATTCGCACATCAAGTGGCATGTGGTACTCCCTTGATGACCATCAGGTATCACAGTTTTCTCTGTTTGTTTTGAGTTTTGTTGGAGGTAGAGAGGTATATACTATATATGTATGCTTGATTTTTGTGGATTTGTTAATTTGCTAATAGTACGAGTTTAAGGAAAACCAAGTTATGAAATTTTCTTTTTCTTAATTTGGATTTGCATTTTCATCCACGTTTTGTGTTAGAAAGCATAGCTTTTGAAGTTTTGAATGAGAAAAGTTTGCTAAAATATTTACAGGAAAGTGTTGTAAATTGGGGGTTTCCATATTTCAGAATTTGGACCCTTAAATTATCCTTCATTTGTAGGGATTACACCTGGTGTACTTTTAATCCTTTATTTTTCTTTCTTTTATTGCGTATTGGTGACTCTATTTAAAATTATCTTTATTTGGTGTCTACATTGGGTTTAAAGAATGAATCAATGGGTGATAAGTGGAGGCCAACCTTATTGTTAGGCCATTGTCTTAATTCTTCCCGTATAGTGACCTTTGCCCCCGAGCTAGGTGTCCTCTAGTGATGAAGGGACTAGGCCTTTTGTGGGAATCATTTTGAGAATATGATCGTGTGAAACCTAAAAGCAAGTGGTGACTCGGCATCACACAATCCTAGTTTGCATTTATGTGACCGCATAGATAGCAGCTTCATCCATTGAATTTTGTTTGGGGTATCGGTGTTGTTGGCTATCGGGATAAAATAAAGAATTCATTGGCTCGAGCTAGCGGATTTTGGTCACATGATGTCAGCTAGTGCTTGGTGTGGCTGTGCTTTTGATTGCGATCAGTGGCTTTATAAGACTCTCAGGGAATGGTCGACTGCGATCTCTCATGAGTCATATCCTCTTGACCCAAACCGATTTTTCGAATATACGGCCATGTAGAAAGGTATTGCATCTTGATTTACCGTCGAAGTCCTACATCGTGCAATCCCACAATCCTAGTTTGCATTTATATGACCCGTTGGATCTCAGCTTCAGCCATTTGAATTTCTTGTGGGTTATCAGTTTTGTGGGCTATCAGAATTATTAAGAAATTCAGTGGTCCATTATATAAGGGATTTTGGGTCACATGATGTAAGGTAGTGTTTGGGTGTGCTTTTTGATCACAATGCGAGGCTTTATAAGGCTTAAGGGAGTCGGCCGAGTGCAAACCTCCCATGATCATATTCGGTTGCTGCGACCATGTACTAAATGCTGCCTAGCTTTCGTCGCTCATAAAACTACTCTGTGCTTTTATAAACGCAGGCAGTTGTCTCATATTATTTGTCTGAAGTAGATGCCACGCTTCAAAATATTGCTTTGTTTGATTTAACGCTTCCGACCCTACTGTTCTTGCTGTAAAATAAAAACGTCGCAATGTTACCATTACAAGACGAAGGGACTAGGCCTTGTCATGGAGTCATATGTAGAATAAGGTTTTTCGATACCTAAAGGCCAAAACCAAGTGGCAACTTTTTTTTGGTAAGTAAATTTATTTTGGTAAGTCAAGTGGCAGCCAGCTTTTTGATGTACAATCCTAGTATGCATTCATGTGACAACATGGGACATCGGTTTTTAGCCATTTGATTTCCTTGTGGGCTATGACTATCTGGATTAAGAGGGAATTCATTGGATAGTGAGTGAAAGGATTCTGGTCACATGATGCTAGTGATTGAATGCTCTTTCAATTGTGGTGTTACAAGGCTCAAGGGATTTGGCAAGTGAAAACCTCCCAAGAGTCATTTCCTCCGGACCCGGCTTATCAAAATATGTCCCATTTCAATGGTACCGTTCATTGATTAGTTCAATGTGCTTCCACACTTTGTTGTTGACCCTAAATGTTACAGTCTGCTTGGGTTGCCGCAACCATGTACTATTATGGTGACTAGCATACTTTGGTTGTAAAATTACTGTGCTATGACAGAGAAAGGTGTATACTTTTTCCGCTGCTTCAATGAACTGATTTATGATCCCTCTAGCCCATAAAGAATGGTGATTCCTTTTTTATGATGATTATTACCTTGGTAAAAGACTACCATGTTTATCATAATTCACATTCTGATTAGCGATGTATATCTCACATTTCGGAGAATGCTTGGTGCTTGTGGCTGTAGTTTATACTTCAATAGTGTCCCAACAGCCCATGCTAAATTGTTTTGAATGTGTATGAGCAATGATTTGCAATGACTATAATGTATTGAAATCAGGTTCGCCAAGTTAGTGAAAAGGTGGTTTTGGAGCAGAAGGCCTACATGTTATTCTACGTTCGAGACAGAACAAATTCTGCTCTAAAGAAGCATGTTGGTTTTGTTCAGAAAGAAAGCATGATCACAAGTGCCATTGGAAACAAAATGCATTCCACTTTAAATCAAGGTTCAAAGGAAACAGTTCAAAATGGCCCAATTGATAAAAGAGTAATTGACTCTGCTGCTGCCGTATCCAGGAACAATGCTATCATCAGTGATGTACTGACGGAAAGCCTCACAAAGGAAGCTTCTATTCAGAAAACTAAGGATCCTACACTAGATATTTCATCCAAGGTGCCAATATCCAACAATGCAGTAAATAGGCTTCCTTTTCTGCATCTGAATGGAGGAGAACATTTAACAAAATCAGCTTGTATTGAGGGCTCTGATAAGACTGTCAATAATGCTTTGGGTGCAACAACTGACGGTAAAACTAGCGATTGCAACAAGGAGAGATGTACCAAGGAAGACAACACTGATTTGGTTGTGGTAGCGCCCAATGCCCAAGTTTTGGTTACCAATAAAGATCAAAGCATTGTCAATGCAAAGGCCCGTATGGGCAATGACACAAGTACCAAGAAAGATATGAGTGACTCAATTACCATAGCTTCCGAACTCAATGGCCACCAAAGTTCTGCTGGAGATTCATGTATCACGGAAACAACACCTCCAAAGGTAACGAGTGTGATTTACTATCCCTTTCATTGATCTTTAGCTAGTGGTTTTACCACCCCTTTTTTTGTCGAACTGCTTTTTTTCCCTCTGTCATTTAATTTACAACGTTGCCCTTTTATTTGTTCACTTTGTCCACCTATGCAAGGGCAATGTTGTTTGTAAATTACAAAAAGGGATTGCAGATGGTAGAAGGGGAGAGCAGAAATCAATTACCCTCCCATTCCTAGTTGATATTGCACCTCAATTCTCTTTTAACATGACCGTGCTATTATTATCCAGATACATAGTGAGGCTTCTTTGCAGAAATCTAATGAGAGAGAATCTGCGTTTATTGACCATGTAAAATCATTGGATGAGCCAAGCTGCGTAAACATTCAGGTATGTATACTGTTTCCATGCATTATACTTCAGAAATTAATTCGTTGGTCAAGTCTTTTAAGTTCTCATGTTTTAAGAATTTTTTGATTTATATTAGGCTAAGGGTTTGTTGACGGAAAGTACTCTTGGAGATGGTGGTCAGAGAAAGGGAGTTATTGAATCAGTAGGATCATCAGGCATACGAACCATGCATATCTCTTCACACAATGGGGCTGTTGACCATAAGCGCCAACAAAAATTGAAGAAGAAGCTTCCAAAGTGTCCGATTAATAGCGTGCACCTTGGCTCAAGCATCCTTTTTGGGGTATATTTAAGCCTGCGGAAGAAGAAGCACAAAAAGATCAAACGGCGCGTTGTAAAGATTGGCAATGTAACTAAAGAGCACTTAATGGACTCAGAATGTAGTCCATCAATGTCTGAAATAACCAGGACACTGTCATTTAATGGTAAACTTCACTCTCGAGGAAAGGGGTTGAAATCATGTTCAATTAAGAAAGACGATGTGGCTGTTGCAAAGAATGTTAAAAGTTCAGATGACAATTTAGCGAGGGGGATCATTGATGAAGAATTTAGAGAGAGAATTGTTCAAAATGGTGCTGTGCTTTCAACAGATAAACCGCCACTGAGGAACTTTCGCTCCCCTCTGACAGGAAATGAATCGGGTGCTCGATGTGCTAATGGTACAAAAGAAAGTAGTGGAGATTCAGTCCAAAATGGCTTAATGAGCATGCTTACCAGAGGTTTGGAAGAGAAAACTGGTGAGTGAATTTATGTTACATCATAAGCTAAAGATATATTTCTCACCATTTCGTAGTTTCGCTGTACAAGATAATATTTGAAACAATGGTGGTGGTTGTTTATACTGCAGTTGCACGTTGGGATGGGATAGAACTGCCTCCTTCTCGCATTACAGAATCAAGTTCTGTGCAGTCTATTAGAGTTGGTTACATCGGAGATGAATGGTGAGTCAATATGTTCTTCAATATTCATTCACATTTCCCTGTCTTATGAATTTCCCTAGAAATGTAAAATCAACGTGATTGCTGATGATTGCCAAATGTTTATGGGCCACCCATCGGTTATATGGCCGCTAACAGGATTAGTCAGATTAAGTCAAATTTATGCCATGCGACATACAGCCCCAAGCACTACCATTGGTGTTTGGGTTGAATTTTTCTTACCACCCAAAACTGTGAAGTTAATTGAAATCCAATCAATTGTGTACGTGGAAAGTTTTTAATTTCCCGATTAAATGAGTTGAAGATTGTGGAATTTGCAGTAAATGCAGTCAGAGCACTGGTAAGAGGTTTGATATTCATGTGAAGAACTAACAGTGTAATGGGTTCTTTAGCACATGGACATGCAGCTAGGGAAGAATTTTTGCCGAAAGCCATTAGTGATAATGATCCTTAGAAAAGGCTTTGCCGATGTTTTCCTTTCTCTTAATTCTCATATTGCAGGCGTTGGAAAAATTATTTTCACTTGTAACTGACATAATTTTGCTGACTGTATATGAACTGTAAAATTTCTGTTCCCTTGATCTTATGAGTGATGTATCCTTGCCCAATTCAACAGGGATGAAGAATATGACAGGGGAAAGAGGAAGAAGGTTAGGATCTCGGAGAATGTTTTTGGTGGACCAAATCCATTCCAAGCAATTGCGAGCAAGAAGGCCAAGTTGAAGAAGGTGAAGATGGACCAGTCCAGCTCGGGAAACCGACCTTATCGGATATGAAATATGTTGATCATGAGCTGAGCAGAGAGCGTAATGCGGAATGCATGCGGAATAATTTTGCTTTTGAGAGTTTTTCTTTTTATTTTTTTTTTCCGGGTTTTGCCCATTGTGAAAGGGTAACTTGGGAATCTGTACGGACAATTTGTATGTGGGAATATCTGAGTAGTTGGGAAATGTACAAGCTGTGAGAGCTTTCTTTTATTTATGGAATGTAACAACCTTTGAGCTGGTATGTTGCAAGCTAAATTTTGTATCCGGATTGGTAAACCAAAGTCAATGGACACTTTTTAAGTTTGTTAAGCATTGAGAGTTGTTGTATGCAAAGGTGAATTAGATCTGCATTTCCATTAATTCTTACAAAGTCTCTTTGCCCAGATTTGTGCACCCATCCAATGCAAGTGAATTCTACTAGATAATCGTAAGGAACCCATGTGCATCGGATGGTTCTGAACACATGTTCGGATCAATGCACAGAGTCTGTGTATGTAGCATTGTTCTAAGTTCTTTCCATTCAAATTTAACCTTTTTTCCTTTTGCTTTTTATTTTTTGATTTATGTTTTTAATTTGCCAAAGGTGCCTTTTGTAAAGTATACCTTCCACACACGTGGTCCAATTGACAGCACTCTTTATGCTTTGCTCTATCAAAGCATGGAAGTTATTATTCTTTGTTGTCACTCGTAGCTTTTGGAAAAGTTCTTGCATATGATGGGGGAAAATAACTCCAAAAGTGCTTTTTGGTCTGTCAGTTGATCACTCCCATCCTGTGATTATACTTGGAGGGAGTATTCTTCAGCAAGAATCTGTTGAAAATGTCCAGAGGAAGTACTACTATGATTAAATGGGTAGAAAATGTATGAAGAGGTGGGGCTGATGATAACCAAAAGAAATACTCCGTTGAGGTTTCAAATCAAATGAGAATGGCATTAAAAAGGAGCCAAAAACAGAGAATAGTACTCCAATGATGATAGCAAAGTTATTGCTTATGATTCACCGTAAAGGAGTCGAGCCAAGTTTTGTTGAGCTCGAGTTCGTTTGCTAAACGAGCCAAAAATTTGAGTTTGAGTTTAGCTCGAACCTTAACGAGCCGAGTTTAGTCATTTACTAAATGAGTCTCTTTAATCGAACCGAGCCGAGCATTAATGAGCCGAACTCACGAGCTTCTCGATTTGTTTACAGCCCTACATATACTTATGTATAGATCTTAGACTTGTGAATTACGGAAATAAAGGAATAATAGAGAAAAACATAATGAATTGAAAGAAGTTGAAGCACAATGTATGCTAGCCTAAAGGTAGAAATAATAGAATTCCAATTTTAATTTGGATACTTGCATAAGTTACGGACGACAATTTTGAAAAATAATCCTATAATTATAGGACCGAAGAGAAACGTAATAAGCTGCTCGAGTATAAACTAGAATTCACTTGCTAAAACTCGTTTGAGATCGATTTGTTATTTAAGTAACCAAAGGTTGAACATTTCTTGAAGCTTGTTAGGCTTCCAAAACAATCTGGAGCATGGCGCTATGTTCAACAAATCAAGCTACATGATATGGACTCATGAAAGTATCCAATGCACTTGTAAAATCGGCACGTGATTGCGATCAATTCAATTATAGCTTGTGTAAAATCGGCATGTCTATATAAATTAGGTTTGAACATATTTTTAAAACTCGTTAATTTGACAATCAAGCTTGAAGAATACATTGCTTAATTCGTTTGGCTTGTTTTTTAGCTTTACCCTTGTGACTTGTGTATGACAAGTTTGAAATTAATGGTGGGTATTAAACCACTATCTTTTTCTTTGAACTTAGAGAACTTATATAATCAAAATAGATAGAAAGATCTTGCTGTGTTCTCTTAGGCTTAACTTAAATTTGAAAGTTTTGTCCTTATTTGAATTTTTTTTCGCATTTTTTAGTTTTACGCCAAACTTTTATGGGTTATTGATTTGTCTCGACGAGAGGAATCGGAAAAGTAAAATTTTGGCACTTTTACCCAATTATTTTGAGAAATAATATTTCTCAAAATACTTGGGTAAAAGTAAAAACAATTTACTTTTCCGATTCTTCTCGTCGAGACGAATCAATAACCTACAAAAGTTTGGCGCAAAACTAACAAATGCGGAAAAAATTCAAATCAGGACAAAACTTTCAGATTTAAGTTAAGTCCAAGAGAACGCAGAACATTGACCAAAGGAGCTAGAAATAAATGAAAAGAAGCTAAACAAACATCTTTTTTTTAAAAATCTCAAAATTACAATCATCCCGTAATCTTTTGTCGAGACGAGTTTAAAAAGTCAAACATTTGATTTAAACTTAGGAAAAATACTTAAAACGAAAATATGTCACTTAAAAGCTTATGTTAATCCAAACTAAGAAAATACTAGTTGAGAAGTTCGTCGAACGAAATCGCTGATAGAAGGCATCGTAAAAGTATGCAGTCAACCATTTGATAGCCCGTCTTAATAGCTGACAAACCTCTGCGCCATCAAAGGTTTGTCAGCTATTAACTTTATAGTCTCGGGACTAGTCAAGTTGTAATGTTGCACACATCTTGACCTATACACACGGTATTTAAAATATAAAAAAACATGCAATTCGGCAAACAATATCTCTATCATGGCACGTGCATCTGCTAAAAACTCAATAATATAAAACATGTACTCCCTTTGTTTCATTTTATTTGTCATTTTTTGATGTTCGTGTCAGTTTTCAATTGCTTATATCTTATAATATAAATCTCCAAAAAAATTTGTAATATGAATCTTTTTTGATAGTTCTCAATTAGTTTTTATAGTAAAAAGTTTTCAAAATTATGAAAAACATTAGAGATTAAGAGATATAAACGTTTAAAGAACGACACAAACAACGAAAATGGACAAACAAAAATGGGACGGAGGGAGTATAATGCTTATGGTGCAAACAATTTACCATCCCAAAAGTTTTTTTGGCCGAAATACAGGTATGTTTTTATTGCTAACAATTGTGACAACAAAATGAGAGACTTTTTTACGGTGAAGCCATGAATATACTTTACGGCGCTCAATCGCGTGAGTTCAAAAGTATTTTAGACGGTCTGGATTTTACAAAAATGATTCGCTGGAAGAGTTTGTAATTTTTTTAAAATCCAGACCATTGATTGCTCAAAATGACGACTGAGATATTGCAGAACCATAAATAACTTATTCACAGGGCTTCAGACAAGCATAGGGGCACAGGGCTCCAAACCTATTCAAACAAGGAATCTAATCTCGTTTGTGTCAAAAAGTTCAAACATTTTAATCGACCATATCATTGGCCTCGGGATGGGTACGTACGGTAATATTTTTCTTTTTCTTTTTTTTAATAGCCGAACAACTACCCAATTTGCGCGCACCTCAACTGATTCTGGGGTCTTGAAGTTAACGATCGGACAAATCCTTAGTGGCCCGAACATGCGACGTCATGAATGATAAATACTTATTTGCTTTCTCATATCCACTTGTCCAAACGCCTTGGGTTATGGGGATGATCATGTTAAGAATATTTATGACAATTGATATTGGACAAATTGCTAACTATATAATAAAGAGAATTGATATTCGCGCTCCAAGATTTACTGCAGGCGCTCCACCTTTTTGTTTTTACACTATGATGTTGTTGGCAACATCACAGTGTAAAAACAAAATATACTGTGATGTTGCCAGCAACATCACAATATAAAAACAAAAAGGTGGAGCGACTGCAGTAAATTTTGGAGCGCGAAAATCAGTTCCCATAATAAAATAACATCTTTTTGAGTTTTGAACTTCTAATTTCAAAACTTAAGAAATTAGTAGTGAAACCAATTAACCTAATTCATTAATTTTTGCAAGTTTTCTTCATTTCCATCTTCTCAAAAACAAGAATATCTTGTCAATGGTAGGTTTGAATCATTAATAATGTTTAACTACTAGAGAAGCTTCCTTGTCATTTTAAAAAATAAGGACCACCGTTTAATAAAATTCTACTACATTATAACAAACCTAATTATAGTAGACGTTAGAAAAAAAAAATGTACACATGATCTTCGTAACGACCCTAATTAATTAACTAACAACTCAATTGTTTTAATATTATTGAGTGAACTGGCTAATTATGCTAAATACTAGTGCATGACATCATGTTGTGTATCAAAAGAATGTTTGGCAACTTTTCAAGTTGTGGTGATTTAAGTCACGTAATGGGCGGGCAGGTGCGGGTGCAGGAGCGCATAATGAAAATATTTTTTTTTAAAAACTCCTCAGACAGCTAAAGTTCGTGAGTGCGATGATTGAGAATAAGAGAACAGAGCGACAATTGAGAGCAAGAGGGAATGCCGTTTTGAATGATGTCGGACCGTTTTTCCACCATCTCTCCTAAAATCAATTGGTGTTAGGAAGGGCTTTAATTAAGTCTTTTATGACATTCGACATCGCACCCGCAAGTCTGTTTTTAGAGCGGTCGCAGGAAGTGACATTGTATAACTAAATTCATGGTGACACTCCGGACCGAACAAATGATTATGTGACTAAGGTGGTGATGCCACAGCACTCATGCCTTCAACTTAAACATAGTGCATTCTCCTTGTCATTGACTCATTGCCCATGATCTTAAATCATGACTAGCTAGGAAAAGAAACAAGTACATATGCTTGGACCACAGAACGAAGGGACTTGTCTTAAACTCTAATTAATTACATTGATAATTAATGCTGCATGCCCCTCTTTCCAAGGATCATTAATTGTACTATGAATTGCAACAAAAAAAATGGCACACAATAAATGGAATGGGAGACCCTGCCAAGCAGGGTGCTTGGCAGGGGTGCCGAGCGCATCTCGGCCGCCCAAAAGTATTTTGGACGGCTCAGATGCAAAGGTACCGAACGGATTTAAAAAAAAAGAAAAGGAAAATGAAAAAGATGTTTCATCCGGGCCGTTGATTCCGAGATGAACGGCCGGATTGGCCGCTTGGCACCCGCTCGGCAGGGTGCTGCTCGGCAGGGTCCCCGGGTCCCACAATAAATACACTTGTCAAAGTCCCATATCCATACCTTAACCAAAGGGACTATAGCCCAGCGGTTATCTCTTTGTCCTCCCATAAGAAAGATCAGGGTTTGAACGTCGGCAAAGACATTTGGGATTTAGGTAAGAAGTACTCCATATACAATAAAAACGGTGGGTTCACGCAAGAGACTCTTCTCGTGTGTTTCACTAACTAAAATAAGTACTTATTTTTTAAATTAAAGGTGACGTATTGTGAGAGAATGTCCTGCCTCGTAAAGCAGAAAATAAGTACTTAAAAAATAAGAACCTTAGCAAAACAGAACCGATAGCTTGGAATTGTAGCTTAAAAAAAAAGTACTAGTTAAATAGTAGCTCATCGCTCTAGCTGGAAAATAGTAGCGTGGAATTGTCGTGGATATTCAAGGGTTAATGAGCAACTATTTAATTTTCAAGCTAGAGTGATGACCTTCCCTCACATCTTCAAGATGTTCTACGCTTTCTCTCGCAATTCTTGCATTGTGTTCAAGCTCTCAATTCTCGCTCCCGCGAATTTTAATAGTTCGGGATGCGTTTCAAAGATACTTTCACGCTCACGCTCACGCATACTCACACGAATTATGTGACTTAGGTAACGACCCAACACTCATTTGTGTTGAACCCATCCTTGCAGGTATTGTTGTTGTTTTTCGAAGGTAGAAGTTTGATATCATTAATTGGACATTGTTTAAAGATTTTAATTAACCCATCTTTGGTTAATTTCTTATCGTCAAAACCACCCCACGGCCCTACCCAACTGTCAATGCAAATCATGAGAAACAAATAAAAAATAGACTTCTCCTAATTCCTCACTTCTCTTACCTGTCGGCCTTGACGTGCTCATCTCTCTCTCTCTCTCTCTCTCTCTCTCTCTCTCTCTCTCTCTCTCTCTCTCTCTCCTGGCAATATTTATTTTATTTCTTGGCAATTCATTTAGGCAGTTAAAGGGATCATGTGAGAAAATAAATACGCCAGCCTCATATATCATTGGAGTGTTCCTTTTTGTAATAGTTACAGCTGTACATTACATATTCATGCATAAACTATATCGAACAAAACAATATGGTACAAGGATTTCGGTGCACAAACTCGGTAATAGATATGTTCGGAATCTTTTGATGCACGTGAATCCCGCAGTACTAGTCTCGGGTTTGATTTCGGGATGACGCATTCATGGTCCCGTGTTGCGTAGATTGACACAATTGTTCCATTTGGGATTTTTCTATTGAATTGAGGGGAAGATGTATAATTTATTTCACTTCACTCACATTAATAAGCCAATTTGGCTTTAAAAGTCAAATAGTGACTTATTTTTTTGTTTTTATTCAAAAAAATCGCATTTGTTTGTTTTGCGTCAAACTTTTGTGACATATTGATTCGTCTCAACGAGAGGAATCGGAAAAGTAAAAAATAAATTTTTTTGATCGAAACTCATAATTTTTTAAAAAAAGACAAAAATAAGTAAAATAAGTTGAGTTTCGATCAAAATTTTTTACTTTTCCGATTTCTCTTGTCAAGATGAATCAATAAATTAAAAAAGTTTGACGCAAAACAAATAAATGCGAATGAAATTTGAATAACAACGAAAAAATAAGTTACTACTTAACTTTTCAATCCAAACCCACCCAACCCCACGGTCCCCACCCCACTTTAAACAAAACAAAAATGTAGGGTGAAAAGCAAGGAAACTTTACGTGGGTAAGAAAGTCAACAAAAGGCAACTACCCACCTAAGCTTCTTCTTCCTTTTTCTTGGTCCTCCAAGACAAAATAGTTTAAGTACTGTGGAACTATTTTCCTTTCAAGTGAGTATGACAGTACCTCAATCCCAAATTAGATGTTAATTTTTGATATCTGTGTCAATTTTAATTTTTTATATTTTTCAATATTAATCTCAAAAATTATGCAATATGGATCTTATTTGATAGTTCTCGATTAGTTCTATTATACAAAGTTTTAAACTCATGAAAAACATTATAGATTGAAAGATATAAGCGATGAAAAATTACACGAGTTTCAAAAATTGTCATTTTTTTTTGGACGGAGGGAGTATCTTTTTTTTTTTTTTTCCTCTTATTTTTATGACGACAAAATGTAGGCCTCCAATTGGCCTATAATTTTGTTGACTTTTTGGTGCGATTTTTTTTGGTTATTTTCTTTTAATTCTTACAAAATTTTATTACACTACATCGTTCGCCTTGATGAGAGGATAAAAACTCACTCTCTCTTTTTTTATAGTATTTTTTATTGTCCTAGATGAATTTTTTCAACTTTGATCTATATCTTTATACTTTTTCGATTTTTTAAAATCTAGATGAATGATGTGGTATAAAAATTTGACCCAAATATGGACAAAAGTTTGGCAAAAAAGGACCAAAACTGAAAAAAACAAAAAAACCCCAATATCAGCCCCTCTTCCTCCCTCACTACTTTAATAAAAATTAACATTTGCTACAGTGCTTGTTTTCTATGCTGAGCCACTGTTCACTCGCGTCCGAATTTTTTAATCACTCCTCTCTCTGTAGGCCTGGTTGAAATCGCCAATCAAAGACGATGGCGACGAAGACTTGGTTGGGGAAGTAGGCCGTTGAAGATGAAGACCACGACGCAGACGACAATGGCGATCGGTTCGAGTCGGAATTGAAAGCTACGGTTTCACCGTGGTGGAAGATCTAGTTTGGAGATTTTGTTGTTTGGGGGTTGGGGGTGAGAGTAAAGTAGCATATGTTTTTTTTTAAAGTATATGAATATTTAATTAAGTAGAGAGTAAGAGTAAAGAGTCTGATTCTGCGTGTAATTGTGAAAAAGTGATATGTTAAAGTAGAGAAGTAGATTTTGAGGATTAATTTAATCCAAAATCAACTGAGACCGGTGCGGATGCTCTAAGAGATACAGCAGTATGAACATTCAATACACACACGAAGAAAAAAGAAAAAGGGAAACGAAACGAAACGAAACGAAAAGCACTTTTTAGCACAATTTTGGGCCACCTTTGCGCCAGTCAAAAGGAAAATGATACCCCCGTTCTAAATTGAGAGTCCCTTATTCTATTTTGGGATGTTCCAAAATGATTGTCCCTTTCCAAAAATAGAAGTGAAAATTTGATAATTTTCCAAAAGTAACCCTCTTATTTGAATACAAATGGTGCAAAATAAGTAGAATATAGGGGTAATGGTGAAAAGTAGGTATAATGATTGCTTATCTCCTAAAAAAGTTGAAATTCCAAAGAGGGACTCTCATTTAGGAACGGAGGGAGTACTATTTTAGTAATCTTATTCTAATCTAATAGTAATACTCTATATAAAGGGACACCACTAGTTTGGTGTCTCCCATTTTTTAAATCTCGTCACAAAGTGGTTTTCATAGGTACCCTCCTAAAAAAAGTGTGTATGACTATTTTTAACTCGCCGTAAAATAACTGTTAGAGGCAAAATAGTAATCAATTTAAAATCATCTTTCATAACCACCACTCCCTATCTCACCCATCCTAAAAAACGTGCACGTACAAAGTGTGTGCCAATCTTCTAGTTTCAAAATGGGCATTGATAATGCCACTTCCCAAGTTAATAACTGCACTCCTTTTAAAAGTGGCATTATAAATTTGGAGAGTGACATTACAAATTCCGTTAAAAATATGTCAACAAGTTGAGATTACAATTGATTACAGGAAACAGGTTAGTACCATATTTCCTATTTCTAGGGTAGGGGTCCACTATCAAGAGAAAAGTCTATCAAGAGAAAAGTCTAGTTTTAGAAGCATGGAAAGACAAAAGTAAACATCTCCAAGCATAGAAAGAAAAAGAAATTTGTTTTCTTTATGGACATTACAGTCTTTTACTGGTAGATGGGAAGTACCTAGTTTTTCGAAAAATCACACACACAAACAGAGAGAACTTTTCAAAGCAAAACAACTATGGTGTTATGTAAAGTTTAAGCTTCTACTAATTTTGTTTGATAAGTAGATGTTCGGGCCAACTTTCACGTACCTTTACTCATTTTGGAGATCTTAAATTAATGAACGGGCAAATCCTTCAATGACATCAAAATTTGGAATGTTTGGCCTCTATCATAGCAAATATTTGCAAGAATTTGCTCCTAAAAAGGCTTTTCCTGAAAATTTGGCCTAGCATTGGACATGAACGAACAGGGGTAAGGAAATTTACCAATTTGCCAATGAGATCTGAAACCAAGATCTTGCCAAGTTTAAGTACCATGTTAATCAAGATTATTTACAAGCTTCAATTAGTAAAATGAGCAGCTTGTTCGTTTTGGTATTTGGATTTTGAATTTTGGATGATGAGTGGAGAGAGATAGAGAGAAATGATTGATAGAAAATTTATTAAGGACTGTGCGCTGATAGAGAATTCAAAATTCTAAATACCAAAACAAACAAGCTTATAGTAACTATATATTTGACAATTAAGACATGTGGAATTTAGGGATTTGCTCTATTTCAGGTTTGAAACTATATATATCTCCTATGAGGTCAATTCATAGCTTAATCATGTCTCCCGCTAGTAGATTACATTGGTCCTCGTTAATTATTCGAGGTGCATTAATTAATCGTCTAAAATTATACAGTATATATAAAAGAAAAAAAACGAAAGAAAGTATGGGTTGTACAAGCATAACGTGCAAAAGTCAATACATGGAGTTGAAAAGTTAACCCAGCTTTTCTAAATGCTATGCATTTTGCAAAACAGAATAAAGTGCCAGCTTTCTTTTGACCTTTTGAAATGTTTATTTTCTGCACCAAGATTTTATTAGATTATACATAAAAATAGAAAGAAAGCAGTTGCATCCTCATTAAAGAGATGAAATCGAAACATTTACTGGGGAAAAAAAAGATGATCAATCAATACACTCAATTAGAAACCATTGAATACCCACCAACACTTTTCTGTTAAATTCACCAACCCAACATTTACATTTCCTTCAGCCCTTTAATTCATGATGATGCCCAACTTCTGACCACTCCACCCCACTGTCAATTTTCTCTTCCCAACATTACCTCTCTCTACCGATCAAAAAAAAAAAAACATTACCTCTCTCTCTCTCTCACTCTCTCTCTCACACACGCACACACACTAGCACTCCCTTGTTCTCATTTGAAAAGGCTTCAGTTGGTTTGTTTTCTTTGTTGGCTTTCAGAAGCCCAGGCAACTTGAGGTCACATTCCTTATCTTGAAACCCCTAAAACTTCATTTGTTTTCTTTAGCAACCCATTTGTTCCTGAGCAGTAGTTTTCCAAACTACGGGCTAGTTTTTGTTTTTGTTTCGATTATTGGGGTTTTCTGTGGAAAAAAAAGACCACACCAAAACTGGTGGAAAATGGTTTGTTATATCTCAAAGATTGAGTCTTTAACCCAGTAATCAATTTGTTGCAACTCCAAAGCCACTGCTCACTTGGTGGAGTCTGTTTTTCTGGATTCAATGGAGTTGGGGTGGAGAAAGAAATGGGGCTTTTGAAATGGTTAGAGGGTTTTGATACGTTACCTCCCTCTTGCATCTGTTTCTGAGATTTTAGCCCCTATCCTGAAATGGGTATTGTGTTTTTCAGCTCTATCCTTGTTCTACCACTCTTCTTAAGGGTTTTAGTATTTTGTCAAGAACCCAACACTGATGAGTACTTTGTCTCTGATTTCTTCCAGAAGATGGGTATAGCTTCTTCTGATGGTAACAACTTTTCTGGTCCTGTTTGTTCATGGGAAGGAGTATTCTGTGACCAAGAAAATGTTGTTGGGTTAGTGGCTTCTGGTTTGGGTTTATCTGGTTTAATTCCTGACACCACCATTGGCAAGCTAGAATATCTTGAATACCTAGATCTGAGCAACAACAACATCACTGGCTTGCCTTCTGATTTCTGGAGTTTGGGTTCTTTGAAATCTCTGAATCTCTCATCTAACCAGCTTTCTCAGACCCTCCCAAGCAATATAGGCAATTTTGGCTTACTTGAAACCCTTGACCTTTCTTCAAACAATTTTTCTGGGGGAATACCTGATGCCTTTGGCTCCCTTCTCAGCCTTCAAGTTCTTAAGCTCAATCTTAATGGGTTTGAATCAAATATTCCATCTGGGATTACTAACTGCCAATCTTTGGTTTCAATTGATGTGTCATCAAATGAGCTAATTGGCACTCTTCCTACTGGGTTTTTTGCTGCATTTCCTAAGCTTAAGTCCTTGAATATAGCTGGAAATGGGATTCAAGGCCGCGATTTGGATTTTGAGGGGATTGGTTCCACTTCCGTAACATATCTAAATATTTCACGGAATTCGTTTCAGGGTCCGGTTATCGGTGTTTTTCAGGAGCCATTGGAGGTGATTGACTTGAGCCAGAACCAGTTTCAGGGCCACATTTCTCAGGTGAATTTCAGTTCTAGCTTCAATTGGTCTAATTTGGTTTACTTAGACTTGTCTCAGAATCATCTTAGTGGGGTGCTTTTTAGTAATCTGAGTGAAGCCCAGAATCTGAAACACCTTAATCTTGCTTACAATAGATTCTCTGCACAACCATTTCCAGAAATTAGTATGCTCTTTGGTTTAGAGTATCTCAACTTGTCTGGAACCAAACTCATTGGTCCCATCCCATCTGAAATTTCAGAATTGACTAGCTTGGAAACACTAGATCTTTCCCAAAACCAACTAGTCAGCCAAATTCCTCTAATAAGTACCAAAAACCTTCAAATTCTTGATGTTTCCTATAACAATCTAAGTGGAAGCATCCCAATATCCCTCTTGGGCAGGCTCCCATTGATGGAGATGTTCAATTTCTCCTACAATAATTTGACCCTTTGTGCTTCGGGATTTTCACCCGAAACCATCCAAGAAGCCTTCATCGGGTCAGTAAATAGCTGCCCAATTGCTGCAAACCCAGATCTCTTCAGGAGGAAACCACACCAAGATAATGGTTTCAAGCTTGCTCTTGCTTTAACCGTCTCCTTGGTTTGTTTACTTGTGGGATTACTGTTTTTAGCCTTTGGGTGCCGTAGAAAAACCAGAATGTGGGCAGTGAAACAAACTTCTTACAAAGAGGAACAAATCCTTTCCGGTCCCTTTTCGTTCCAAACTGATTCCACCACATGGGTAGCCGATGTTAAGCTCGCAACTTCTGTCCCAGTGGTCATTTTCGAGAAACCATTGTTGAATTGCACATTTGCAGACCTCTTGTCTGCGACTTCACATTTTGACCGTGGCACATTGTTGGCGGAAGGGCGTTTCGGTCCAGTTTACAGAGGGTTCCTACCCAGTGGGATCCATGTAGCTGTGAAAGTTTTGGTTCATGGCTCAACCATGACTGACCCAGAAGCTGCAAGAGAGCTTGAGTACCTTGGTCGAATCAAGCACCCTAATCTTGTTCCACTCACTGGATATTGCTTAGCCGGTGACCAAAGGATCGCCCTTTACGATTACATGGAAAATGGAAACTTGCAAAACTTGCTCCATGATTTGCCATTAGGTGTTCAGACAACCGAAGACTGGACCTCAGATACGTGGGAAGAGGAAGATAACAATGGGATTCAAAATGTGGGGTCCGAAGGTTTGTTGACGACTTGGCGATTTAGGCACAAGATTGCGCTTGGCACTGCTCGTGCCCTTGCATTTCTTCACCACGGGTGCTCACCTCCTATAATTCATAGGGATGTAAAAGCTAGTAGTGTTTATCTTGATTGCAATCTGGAGCCTAGACTGTCTGATTTTGGATTGGCAAAGATTTTTGGGAATGGACTAGAAGATGAAATCACTCGTGGGTCCCCCGGTTATGTCCCACCGGAGTTTTTGCAACCGGAAAATGGATCCCCAAAGATCCCCACGCCTAAATCGGATGTTTATGGATTTGGGGTCATTCTGTTTGAGCTCATTACTGGGAAAAAGCCGGTCGAAGATGACTACCCGGATGAGAAAGAAGCAAATTTGGTTTCTTGGGTGAGAGGACTGGTGAGGAAAAACCAAGGGTCTAGAGCTATCGATCCGAAAATTCGTGGAACTGGATCAGATAAACAGATGGAGGAAGCCTTGAAGATTGGATATTTATGCACAGCTGATCTTCCTTCGAAGCGACCGAGCATGCAACAGGTAGTTGGAATTCTCAAGGATATTGAATCAATTAGTAATCAATGAGGAACAAAACATCTGGTTTCTCTGCAATATTTTTGTTTATGTTTTTCATGTCCTATGTTTTGGGTCCTTCTTTGCTGCCATGGATGGACATGTACAGTAATCTTGAGATTCTGTTTTGGAATTTGGCTTGTTTCTTTTCCTTACCATTGTTGGTGGCAGAAGAGCTTGATTATATACTTGGGTTGATCTTGATCCTTCAAAGATTGCATTCTTACAAAATTATCAAATCTTCTCGGGTTTTAGAATGTACGTTCTGAAACATGATACACCTTCTTCTTTTTTTTCCCTGAAACGTCGACTTTGGATTCATATTGCTCCCCAAAGCTTTTCTTGTTTACTTAAAAACATCAGGCAGTGGATCTTTGAGAGTAGAAAATGTAAAACCAGTGGTTACCATGCTCTGAGAAAATTTGTTTTACTTTCCTAATTTCAACAAATGTACTTTGTTTTCTTGGATCCTTAGCACTTGTACGAAGTAGATTCTCATCTTCTAATTCATTTGAACCTACACATGAAACCTTTGCCTTTTAGTCCATAACCGATCCCACCAACCGCAACGGCAAGTTGCACGGTTGCACCATGAACCAGAACCCCCTTGTATTGCTGTTTCACACAAGCTTTAGCTTGCGGGAAGGGTGGCCCAAAAGATTTTGCTTTTAGTGAGAGTCTTACTAGAACTTGTGTTAATTTGCAAGACACTTGCCTCGGCTGTGCAAGGCTTTGCATAGCATTTGAGGTAACACTTTAGGGTACCCTAAAGAATGGGGTTTTAATTACTAGAACTTGTGTTAATTTGTAAGACACTTAACTCGGCTCTGCAAGGCTTTGCATACCATTTGAGGTTAACACTTGTTGGGATTAAACGCGGAAGCACCCAAGAACGGAGATTCGAAACACAACCACAATCACAACCAATGGAAGTACGATGAAAAATAAAATAGAGAGAGACACACAAGAATTACGTGGTTCGGCAATAACACGCCTACTCCACGGAGAGGATCCCGTTCTTTCACTATGAGAGAATTAGTACAAGAGAACACCCGAGTTTGAAAACCCAAACCCAACCCCTTATACACCCACTCTCACACCAAGTACAAGACTTGACTTTTACACTTGCACACACTATTTTTTTCACCTCTCTCACTCTACCGAAAAAGAACTTCCCACATGTCATTATATATACATCTACTAACCCATGCATTAAAACCATAATACATGTTCCCATGTGAAGATGGAAGGACACACAGCAAAATAGGAGCTAGCTAGCACAGCAGCTAGCACTTTGGGAAAAACAGAAACTGTGAACCATGTGCAAGACATTGGGAATTTTAACCATCCCAACAACACTTTAGGGTACCCTAAAGAGTGGGGTTTTAATTTGATGGTCAATGGGATGTTGGTGATGTCTAGGACCACTTGTTTTCTATTATATGTTTGCCCATATTTAGACCCTATCATTCAGAAAGCTCCCATAGGCTGTTAATGGTGTTGGAACTCTCTGAAAGAGGCAGATGCATGCTTTTAAGTGGTGGAGAGCAAATGATGGGGCAGCATTGTTTGCTTGTTTATGCCTTTTTTTAATGCTTTGTTTGTACTGCCACTGGTATGTTTTGATGGACCTAGTTGGTAAATGTGGGCACCATTATTGTTATCACTCTCAGCCATTTTCCTGTACTGATACACCATGGACCACCAAACTGGACCACTATTCCATTCCTGAGCCATGCATGTGATCGTTTTGAGAGAAGAAATGGGTAAACGAGTCAAATCGAGCAGAGTAAATACGCAACTACGTATTACTTTTCCGGTAAAGGTGATGCGAAGGAACGGAGTCTTGCCTTGCTTTAACTTGTTCTAGCATGACTTTAAAACTTTTTAAGTTGGAAAATCTGGTAAAAACTTGTTTCTCTCTCGACTTGTAGCTTGAAGAATGGCCAAAAGCGGGTTATCTGCCTGTGTCTTTCAGTGGTTGTTGGGTCGTAACAGGTTCTTATTGGGATTGTTTAGGCAATCTCGTTTCAAAAAACTGGTCAAGCTTGGCTCATCTCTCTGTAAAAGGCGACTTGGTTTGTGTACAGTTCAATATTACGCACAAGCTAAACGAAACAAAGCCTAAGCTCAAAAAATTAACGAGCTTCGGAATTTACTGACGTTCGACTTGTTCGCAATACAAGTTGATCTTAAGCAAGTTATTTTGAGCAAAACTCATGCCTAGTGTCGCGCCCGAGATTTCACCCTCACGTATGGCTAGGCCTTTTTGGGGGTCAAGCGAGAGGAAGGAAGAAGTGATTCGGTTTCTATGAAGGAGAGGCTCTAGAAGCCAGATCGGTTTTACGGCCTTAATTAAGTCCACCTTCAATCCTCTATGTCAAAATTGAACCATTTTCAAAAAGATTTTGCTGACCTTTTTATTTTGTTGTCTCTGCACGATTGCATCTAAAAATACTAATCTCATTCCAGCCTTCTAGCTAGGTTGCTGTTATTGAAGTCAAAGCTTGATACTTGCATAATGACAGATAAGATAGTTTTGCAATGTATGTCACAGGAGAGAGAGAGAGGTTCTTGCCAGATATGATGATTATCTCATTAGAATATGATGCCAAGCCCACTTAAACAACTACTAGTACTATAAGTTTTTTTTTCTTCTTCTTCTGACGACAAAATATCAGGGCCATTTTGCGCGCAACTTTTATTAATTCTAGAGCCTTGAAGCTAACGGCCGGCAAACCTCCAGGCCTTCGTGAAAATCGAACTTGCGACCTCTTGGGGGAAGCTCTTTAGTTGCACTATCATGTCCGCTTAGCGTTAATTAACATAGTAAACAACTATCAAGAGCATGTGGATAAAAAAAATTTGAAAAGTTGTGGTGAGTGGCTCCTGTCACAATAGATACCAAGAAAATGCATCATTGCCTCACTTAGTCAATACTACTATATAGTCAAGGCATTCATGATGTAGCTGTCAATGGCAAGTTCATGGCAACATTTAAATAAGGTTAATGTTGGATTTGATGGTGGAGCATATTGGACTTTTTAACCCAATATTGTCTCTGGTCCACGTAATAGAATGAACTGTGCTTTTAGAACTTGTAAGCAAAGCTCACCACGGTTTCAGGTCTTGTTCCTCTTAATTTTTTTCTAAAAGTTGTCGTTTTATTCTTATTCAATTTTTTTTTTCGTTTGTCGGTTTTGCGCCAAATTTTTTAGGATTATTGATTCGTCTCGGCAAGACGAATCGGAAAAGTAAATTTTTTTTTTACTTTTCCCCAAATATTTTGGAAAATAACCACTTTTTAGCCTAAAAAGTGGTTGGGTAAAAGTATTTTTTTTTTTACTTTTTCGATTTTTCTCGTCGAGACGAATCAAAAGTCACAAAAATTTGGCGCAAAACTAATAAATGCGAAAAAATTCTAATAAAGACAACAAAAAAAAATCTTACAAGTCATTACGGAACACCACCTCATTTTGGTCTAAAAGATAGAGTCTCCATGAGTCTCATTTTAATGATTTGAATCGTTTCGAATATCAAAAATGAATCTAGACCGTTCATTTTTTTTATGAACATTTTCATGTAACCAAAGTCTTGTACTTCCGGTGGTAATTTTTAAGTGTAAAATTATCAAAAACCCCCTCAAGCCCAAACAGATCTGGGCCGTCCATAACACGTTTGGACGCCCGAGATGGTGCTCGGCACCACCTGTCCGGTGCCCGCTCGGCGCTGAAGAATTTCTCCTTGTTATATATACCCCTACTACTAATTGTGTACCTCAGTGACGATTGATATGGGGAGGCCCACGGAGCCCTTTTCCGGGTCCAAATAAATACAGCCCAAGGAGCCGATTTTCTTCCAGGGAAACATCAAGGCTTCCAGGAACTGTATTTAAACACTTGGGATGGCAATTTGAACCGAACCGATGGGTACTCGAATCAATAACCGAAATTATCCCCGAACTAGGCCTGTCAACGGACCGGATCCGATAAGACTTGGATCCTATCCTAATCCGATAAGACTCAAATCCGATAGTGGTAATCCGGATCCGATCCGAAAACTTTTTTACTTCAAAAATTTTAGCAAAAAAATAATATATGTTTTTAAAAAAAATTACATTTAAAAAAAAAAATTTATTTTCCAAAAAAAAAATAAAAGAAAAAATTGAAAATAAAAATACACTTCTTAAACATTTTTTTTTCAAAATAAAAAATTTATAGTTTTTTTAAATTTTTTTTATAAAAAGTTAAAAAAAATAAAGTTCGGATTCGGATTGATAACAGATTTAATCCGATCCGGATCCGAATCCGTTATCGGATTATCGGATTCGGATCGGATCGAATCCGGATCCATTGACAGGCCTAGCCAACCATACCCACGGGAATATTTCAGTTATGGTTCAGGGCCCGAACCATACCTGAAATATCCCCGTGGGGGATAACCGAACAGGTTTCGGTTCGGGTTTGGTTCAGCAGATACCCGAACCGATCCCCGATCCCGAACCGAACTTTTAAATTACAAAATTACCCCTGCATATATGTGTATACTACAAAATTACCCCTGGCTATATATATACACGTATAATGGGTTAGGGTTTCCGGACTCTTCCAGTCTGCTTTTACACTCCTCAGTCCTCACTTCTCAGTTCTCAGTTCTCACTCTCGGTGAGGGAGAGGCGATTCATTCAGCCGAAGTCCGAAGAGCTTTGAGGCGGCGATTTAGATCTGATCAGGTCTCTCTCTCTCTCTCTATTTCGGATTGAGGAGGCGATTTTGATCAGATCTGTTTCTCTCTATTTCGGATTGAGACTTCAAACTATGTGACCTCGTTTGTTACTTTGTTGTATACTTCGGCCTGTAAACACACTCACCAAAACAATGATCGGTAAGACGCCACCGGCGCTGAGGAAGATGACGTCGACTCCGTCGGCCACGGCGGCGTCGAAGGCGGCGAGCAAATCTAATTTTCTATTTGCTGATGGTTATGATCCTACTGTGGGAAAAGCTGCAACAGTGGAGAGAGAGAGAGAGAGAGAGAGAGATGTTGTGGCCTGGTGGGGGGTTTCGTTCGCCGGAAATGGTAATCGTTGTCGGAGCACGAGGTCGTCGGATCCGTTGATGTCGTGGAACAAACGCTGGCGGTGCTGAATTCGGGGTGGCAGCACTTTACGGCAGCCTATAGCCGTCCAAGAGTGTTTCAATTGTTCCGAATTTAAGGAAAGAAAAAAAAAAACTAATCCAAGGCTTGGATGAGTTTTTTTTTTTTTTTCTTAAATTCGGACCATTTGAAAATTCAATTTTAAATTCGGACCATTTGATTGCTATGATGGAGAAGATGATCGGTTAATATAGTGAAAGAAGCCCTAGAGGTGCTGAATTGGGAGGCGCGACGGATGAAGAAGGGTAATGTTGTCTTCTTACATGGAAGTTAAGCTTTATTTATATTTTCTTGTCCTTCCAACTCTCGTAGCAGGCGTGTGTACACCACTTTAGTAGTTGAGGCAAGCTCAAGTTTTGGGTTCGTTTACTAATTGAACTGAGCTCAGCACTCAAAAGCTTGACTGTTTGTGTAAACTCGGCCCGTTTTAAGATGCTCATTAAGTAAATTAGCCAGGCTCGGCTCGTTAAGGGCTCGGCTCGTTTACACCCGTAGGAAAACGTAACAGTAGTAGCATTTTAGTCTGAAACCACAAAGAGGTGAATTGGTCATTTTTAAAGGTTAGGGATGTGATGTGTAATGTAAAGGCTTAAACCGGTAATCTGCATTTAAGCCTTACTTTAAGTGATGCTAGTCCGAGAGGTTCTCCTTCGTACTTGTAGCCAAGGGAGTGCCTCTTACTACTATTAAATTTCCCTCCAAAATATCAAAACGGGTATGAGTAAGATGAAAATGCCTGCTAATGAACATGGTGCTCCAAAACTGTCCGGTTCAGGTTCAACTTTGCAGAAACAAGATTTGACCTTGCGGCCGTGAGATCCAAAATGTCAAACCTTGTGGACGCAATGTCGATCCTTGCAACTTTTATGAGTGTGTAGCTGCATGGTTTGGGATTGCGGGGCAGGTCCTGGGCTTCCCAAATTGATTCTTTTGGGCTTCTTGGATCTTACCAGGGACTAGTCCAGCTCTAGTTTTGAGTTTAAAACGTTTTATAACCTTTTGGCATATGGCTGAAAGATAATTATTTTCATCAAGTTGACCCACACTAGTTATATGTTGGGCATTTCATGCTTCTTTAAAAAAATTTCTTTTACAAGTCATCTTTTAAAAATTGCTTGGAGGGTGTTGCAAAAATCATGATTCCTTATTGTGAGGTGTCTTATGGATGGGTGAAGTAAAGGTTTAAGAATAGATAGTCCGGATACTTGAAATTAATGACCAATTTGAGACGTCGTTTTCAATATCATCATCGGGGATATATCCGAGGCCGGAGCTTAGGAATTTGTGTAATCAAATATGGGGTGTCTATTGTCTTCAGCTACTGGGTCATATTACGGTCTTTGGTAGGTGCACAATATTCTAATTGCTCAAAATGTTCTGAGTTTCTATTCTTGAATACTAAACTTAGAGTTGGATTTGGATTTGGAGAAATTATGCAAAACTTTTTAAGTTTTGTCTGCCATTATGTAGCCTAACCTTGAGGATTATTTGTAAGAATCATGAGCGGGAATCCTGGATCTCTCTAGCTAAGCAAGTTAACATTCTTGGATACATGCTGATAAAATAAAATAAAAAAAGCGAATTCTGGGATGCAGTTCACAATCCCAAACATGATCTCCAGCGCTAAAAACCTTGGCTTATTATACATAGAAACTTTTCACTACTCTTTGATTTTATCCTTACAGTGAAACCTTTTTGTTCTATTTGGTTCCCTGGCACTGGAATACTAATTTCATTGAATTGATATTCTATGATGTTAAAGTCAGCACGATGATTCAGTTTTTGAGGAATTCCAAATTCATTGTATGCATCATATGAACAGAAAATTTCTCTAGTATTGAGTCATTGTGTGTAGATTTACTGTGAAGTTGAAGCTGATCCCGTAGACTCCTGAAAGACGGTCCTGGCGGGGATTATGAGGATGGTGATTATGTGAAACAACCCAGGCCTGGCTGGCGGTCCACATTGGAAGTATGTGTGGGCCCTGTGGGGGTTTATAAGCAGGATCAGTGAACCCAGATGACATCGTTTGGCTTTCCCTTTTTCGAAAGGTTCCCGTGGTGGTTACTTATGGTGTCCAAATTGTAAGGAAGACGAAAACACTGGACTTGCTGTTTTTCGCTTATGTTTACATGAGTTCCCAAGGAAATGGAAACATTTCAACTACCTTAATGGAAAAGGGTGGTTGGATTTATCAAAATAAATGGGTTTACTTTTGGGTGTTTTCAAAACCTCCCATATCCCTTCGAAAGCTTCTATTTAGAGAGTTTGGTATGTAATTTCTCACATTTCTCGAATTTTATACTCCAAGTCAACTTTACCTGCGTTGCTTTATTGCTTCATTTCAGTTAGGTAGTAGCTCTCTCAAGTGTCAACGCAGCACAATTGGCAATTTGTAATTTCCCACATTTCTGAAATTTTATACTACAAGTCAACTTTACCCGCGTTGTTTTATTGCTTCATTTTTGTTAGGTAGTAGCTCTCTCAAGTGTTAGTGCGGCACACTCACATTTCTCAAATTTTATACTCCATGTCAACTTTACCCGCTTTGCTTTTTTTGCTTCATTTCAGTTATGTAGTAGCTCTCTCAAGTTGTAACGCAGCACACCTGCATCCTCTCTCACTCTCTCTCTCTCTCTCTCCACACAAACACGCAGACAGGGTTTCAGGTTTTCTCTCCATGAGCAAGTGATGGCTCAACCTGTTGTATTTGAAATTTTTAATGCCAGGCTTTTTACTCAGATTACTTGACTTTTTTGTTCGAGAACCCCAAAAGAAGGTTTATGGTTTGTCTCAAGAACCAAAAAGAGCTTTCAGCATATCGGAATCATTTCACGATGTGTGAAATTTGGATTATTGATTGTTTGGCAGGTAAACTTGAGGGAGTTACGTTACCTGCCAAGACCAATAATATTCCAAGTTTCACATATCACAAAATTTTGATCGGTTGAATTAGAAGGGAGCTTAATCACTGTCTGACCCCTTTCAGTCGAATAGAATTACTTGCTGATATTGGGATCTTGGAATTTTGAATGGGTTTCGCAGGTAAATTAGAGGGATTTAAAGCATTTGCGTGAGGAAGACATGGCTCACAATAGAAGGGGGTCAGATCAGCAGCCGCAGAGGCGGATTTTGCGGACTCGGACTGCCCATTATTTAGGAGAGACTATGATGGACAGTGAGGTGGTACCCTCATCACTTGTTGAGATTGCACCAATTCTCCGTGTTGCTAATGAAGTTGAGCCCAACAACCCCAGGGTGGCTTACCTTTGTAAGTCCTAATCACCCTCGTTCATATGTTATTTTCTGAGTTGTATCTACTTATGAAATTTTTGTCTGAATTCACGTATATAGCAATTCTGTTCCCGAATCTATTAGATTTGTGTATTTAAAGAGCCTGTACATGAGGCTCCACAAAACACTGGCACATAACAAGAGATTGGGCTCCCTTCCTTGGTTGAGAGAACCAGCTCCCAGTTGAGGTTAGGGATTCCCTCCCCTGGTCTTGATATTCTTCGATGACCTGAGCTCAGGGAAGCCTAACGAAACATTCTCCAATGCAAACCATTCAACTAGGAGCACTTCGTTTATGTCGAGATCGTCACGGACAAAGGGAGGAAGATGAGTGGTTAGGTGGTAGAACTTTCTTTCTTTATGCCTTTGAACGACGTTGCTTCAACTCAAGACTCAAGACTCAGAATCAACTTCACTCGCACTTTCGTTTGTGTTAAAGAATACAATCTTATGTTGCTTGGGAATGGAATGGGTGATCGCTTAATATAATGTTGGGACCTCTCCACCTATGAACTCTTAAGATTTTAGGTAGGATACAAAGTGTCTACATGGTATTAGAGCGGGGGCCATTTCATCCCACATTTTACAAAATTCCATCCACACCCCACAATGATAGATCCAGTAAAAGAGATGTATGATGATAGACCCAAAAAGAGGCTACACTTGACAGACCTCAAAGGCTCAAACGCACGCGGCTGCACTTGAGTGTAAGATAACTCGATATACATTGTTGGGCCCATTTCCTAACAACTTAAGCTTTTGGTACTACTGGGTTTTTTTTTGGTACTTCGGAATAAGGTACTACCGGTAACTTAACATGGTATCAGAGCTCAGGTTGCAAGAGGTCTTGGGTTCAAGTCTCTTTGTTTGCATTTTGTTCCCTGTTTGCATTCTGCTTCTTCCCTTCGTATTCTTTTTCGCTCTATCTATGAAAATATGAATCTCCACGTGCAAGACGGGGTTGCACGTGAGGGAGGGTGTTAGATAACTTGATATACATTGTTGGGCCCATTTCCTAACCGTGAATGGGGGATGTTAGTTAAAGAATACAATATTACGTTGCTTGGAAACGGAATGGGTGAATATAAAGAGCTTAAGCTTTTGGGTTGAATATAAAGTTTTTACAGTTTGTGCTCTCGGACAGGAAATATAATAAAGTTTCTACAGTTTTTTTTCTTTGAATTGCGTGCCCAAGCTGGTTATATCAATAATGACTTAATTTAATATACACTGACCTACCCTAGGGTTCCTCATAATTACAGGAACCTCCCCTCAGTTTCTTAAAATTACATTGACCTCCCTTCTGCTTTCCGTTTGTGTTTCAGTCGTCCCCTTCGGTTAGTTAACTGTAAGTGAGTTCAACGGAAATTACTAAGGTCACCAAACTTGTATATCTACTTCCTATTATGCCCTTTCCTTTTCGTTTGTCTACACCTCTTCCCCTCCACAGTCGACCCTAGTAAGGCCTTCTTCCTTCCCACCTCCTCAGTAATCCAGAATAAGCTCTGCCACATGCGTTTCACATTAGTTATATATCTTTTTATATCCGGAAAATTATTATCGTTTAGCACAATACTTTCCCCCACCACACCAGTATTCAACTCAGTAAAAAAAAAACTTAGCAAGATAAATTGGAGATACTTTTCTCCATACCATATAAAAACGGGAGTTGTAATTTTCATTGTCATTTGCAGAGCTCAAAAAAATCGATACAATAAATTTTGTCAAGAGTGATGTTATTCTCTTATTGCTGTTTGGGAAAAAAATGCAAAGGTCATTTGAACATGAATCCACTATGAACGTGGTGCATATTGATGTCGTTGCTGGGATCAGGTCGGTTCTATGCCTTCGAGAAAGCTCACAGACTAGATCCAACATCACTTGGACGTCGAGTTCGGCAATTCAAAACTGCCCTTCTGCAACGCCTAGAGAGGGTATGTTGTGCTTTTTCTTGATACAGCTAAATGTGCATATGACATCAATAGAGGTGTAAACATAGACGATCTTATTATGCATGAACATTTAGATGGCTGAAAAAAGAGAATATCATTGTTGAGGGTTAGTGCAGCATGGCTATATCAAGAAACTATATTGCAGAACCATAATGGAGTAGATAAGGACGTTTTCTGATGTCTATGTAAATGAATTTTTGAACAGTGAAGAAATTTCATTAGTTATAAAATATCAAAAGCTTGAAACGGTACAATAGGGTGACATCGTTCAGCTTTCCCTTTCAGATGAGTTCCCGTGGTGGTTACTTATGGTGTCCAAATTATAAGGAAGACGAAAACTAAGGAGAAACCACCAGCCACATTTCAGGCTAGTTCAAAAAGGCGAAACTAAACATTCCTGAAGCCTCAACCACTTAAACTAGACAATAAACATGTAAGATATTTTCCAAAGGCACCTGTAATGCTCTTAAACAAACTGATACCCATTTAAGATATTTCCCTAGACCTAGGCTATTCTTGCCTATTAGTTTTTAATGTGGATTACCTTTTACAGCCTTTTTTGAAAGCAAAATCTAAGATTACACCCTTTGCTCGAAGACAAGATTTTGCATGTCGTAACTGATAACAAGAGAATTTCTGCACATGGAAACAAATTTTTTTTTTCGTAGTCAGGCTCAACTTTTCTTTTTGTACTCTTTTTAACAAAAAGAGACAAATATAAAAAGCTCTTTCCCATATTCCTTAAGAGGTGTGCTTAATAAATTTCTTTTGCCTATCAACATAAAAAAAAAAAACTCGACTTGCTGTTTTTCACTTATGTCCATGAGTTCCCTAGGAAAAGGAAACATTTCGACTTGCTGTTTTTCTTTTGTTCTCTTCAATCTCTATTCAGAATTTTACACTATAAGTTGATGACCCTTGTTGTTCTCAGGAAAGTGTAACAACATTAGAAGGACGAACAAAAAGTGATGCTCGTGAAATGCAAAGTTTTTATCAGCATTACTACAGGGAATATATCCAGGCTTTACAGAGTGCAGCTGATAAAGACAATCGGTAAAATATCAGGGGGCCATCTAACTATCTGCATGGAGATTTCACCATTTTGCATTATGCTTTTGTAAACTAAGCTTAATTATTTCTGGGGTTTTGTGTTGTTTAGGTGAGGAGCCAATGAGTGTAGATGAGAGGGGGGCCAAAACCAAGATGTTTTTGAATTCATTTGGGGGGTTGGGAGTTGCCTAAATTAGGTTTAGTTGTGGGGATGAGATTGGAGTAGAACGAGTATAAATTCCTGTGTATGCTTGTGTTGAAGTAGTGGGAAAAGAGAGAGGGGGGAGAGAGAGAGAGCGTGAGCAAGAGAAGAGAGATATGGGGAACCCAAGGGGGTTTCCCCTCAACCGTATGTGTGAGTGAGGGGTGTTTGTATTTTGCATTTTGCAAATTGAATACAATCAATTAGTGTGGTGTGTCAAATAAGAATCGACTCTCTTAATCCCATTGTATTTTAATAGAGACATAATTTGCCCCCTAATCCAGTGCTCGGCTTACGAAGGCTTATCAAACTGCTGCTGTTCTCTTTGAGGTTTTGAAGACAGTTCTCCTGACTGAATCTGTTGAAGTGGCTGAGGAGGTGAAACTGAGAGTTTTTATTGGTGACTTTTGAGTAATGTCAAATCTTTAAAATTTTGCAATTCAACTGTTGAAAACAAACCTTCTTCTTTTAGAACTTGATTTGCCTCTGGTAGTCCTCTTGCATATTCTGTCCTGGTATATATATGTACGCGCGCACGTGCGCGCGCGCACACACACACATATACACCTTTTTCTTGTCAAATTGATGGACATAAGAGCCTGTTTGGTAACCTTCTTATTTTGTTGAATTTACTATTTGCCTAGATTTTGGAAACTCACAATAAGGTTGTTAAAGAGACAAAGATATTAGTACATTACAACATACTTCCTCTGGATCCCGACAGCTCGGATCAACCAATTATGAAATATCCTGAGGTTAGATTCTGAATAACTGGTGTGATATCATGATCTTTATCAGTTTCATTTTCTATTACTTAGTTTTTTCCAATCTGCAGATTCAAGCTTCTATCTCTGCTCTTCGTAACACTAGGGGTCTTCCATGGCCCAAGGACCACAAGATGAAAGTAGACGAAGACATTCTAGACTGGCTTCAGGCTACGTTCGGATTTCAGGTGGCGGACTTGTTGCTTTCGATGATTTCTTTGCCTATGTGTCATGAAGGGATGATGTTTAATTAATATTTTTGTGCAGAAGCATAATGTGGCAAATCAAAGGGAGCACTTGATATTGTTGCTGGCAAATGTTCAGATTCGGCAATCTCGAAAGCCTGATCAGCAACCTAGGGTATTACACTCTGAAATGCCATTGGCTCAAAATATCGTACTTCAAAAAAGATGCTTAGTTGACTTACCTGTCATGGTTGGGGTGTAGTTGGATGACCGCGCTCTTGAAGAAGTTATGAAGAAGCTTTTTGAAAACTACAAAAAGTGGTGCAAATATTTGGGTCGCAAAAGTAGTCTTTGGTGAGTGTATGTTTTTATTTTTCCTATCATTTTAGGTCTGCTGGGAGGATTTTATTCTTCTTATGAGTTGTAGTGGTTATTCTCCATATTGGATATATTCTCATACTTTCTTCATGAAAAATTAAACCTTATATTATCTTAGGCTAGGCTCCGTTCGTTTCGACGTAAAATATTTTTATCAAAACTAATTTACTAATGAGTGGTAGTGGTTATTGTCCGTAGAAATTTCTTTCAAGGGTTGATGCCAAATACTAAAAGATAACTTCAACAAAATCATTTTACACGTAAAAAGTTTCACTTTCCTTGGCAATTATTTTATGACGAAACAAACATAGCCTTAGGCTCAGTTCCTATAAAGTATTTACATTATAAAAAAATTTCCTCGTAAAATTGTTGTGCTGAAAATAAAACTTTTCTCCCGTCTTCCGGTGTTTGGTTGGCACTAGGAAAAATATTGTCCAAACCGAAAGCTCAAACCTTTGTTAGCCTCCAATAATTACAAACCACCGATACCTCAATCTCATGGAAATTCTGCCAAGTGCCAACACACTCAATCAGCTTGCTATACATATGTACATGCATGTAATATATGTATACATACTTGTGCGTTTTTGGCATTGTACATATAACCGCAGGTTGGGATGAGGCCAAGCCAACCTTAGATCCAAACCCTCTTAATCAGCTCCATTCCCTGCAGTACATTGTGCAGATGTCAATATCCTGCTCACTCTTCTTGGGCTTTGACGGGAAAATGACTTACACAGGGATTCATTTGTGGAGGCACAAGTATTTTACCTTCCTGCATGGAACTGTATCTTTTAGTGTTTGGCCTAGGTAGATGTGGAGAGGCACTATTCACAAATGTATTTTACCTTCCTGTTTGTTGAGGCCGGTGCAAGCAGTTTTTTTATTTTATATTGCCTGGCTAAAATAGCTAACATTCCATTTAGCTCATTTGGTGCACTTTCTCTAAGATCGGGTTATTCTGCAATTGCAGGTTGCCAACTATTCACCAGCAACTGCAGCAACGTAAACTCTTGTACATGGGACTATATCTTCTCATATGGGGGGAGGCGGCTAACTTGAGATTTATGCCAGAATGCCTATGCTATATTTATCATCATGTAAGTATTAAGATGTGCTCTTTCCTTTGCGCATGACAAACTTGTGTTATAAATTGCCTATTTGTTTTCTAAAGGCCTAACTACCTAAATGGTCCTTACAAAATACAAGTTGTGTCAATTTCGTCCCTGCAAAATTTTTTGTTTCAATTTCGTCCTTACGTTTTTAGAATCAATTCAATGTTGTCCTTGCCGTCATATCCCTAACGGCAGAACCCCCTCCGTCTGAACGCACGGACACGCGCCTCCTTTGCACGGCGCGTGAGAACACTTCGGTGATCGGTTGACGACGGTTCTTGCGGGGTTGTAATCGTCTCACTGAGCCGAACCTGGGTATGCTATCAGAAAATTTTTCCGACACGTTTCGGAACTGGGTTTTACTGGACAGGTCTTGTGGTGCATGCTCCTCCGTCGAATGGAGCGTGTGACTTCTGTTTTCCCCCCCAAAACCCACCCACTTCCCCATCGATTTGTTCCGCAACAATTGGTATCAAAGCACTGGGTACCAAGAACACAAACTCTGTTTCGGCTCTGTTTTCCGTTTCTGTCCAGAAAATTACAGTCATGGAATTCTGATCAAAAACTCAGTTTGAGCACTGAGTCTCGTGTGTCTCTCCGAGACGATTCCAACGCACCAAGGCCCATCGCAAACCGAGCACTACAGAAGTCACACGCTCCGTTCGACGGAGGAGCATGCACCACGAGACCTGTCCAGTAAAACCCAGTTCCGAAATGTGATCGGAAAAATTTTCTGATAGCATACCCAGGTTCGACTCAGTGAGACGATTACAACCCCGCAAGAACCGTCGTCAACCGATCACCGAAGTGTTCTCACGCGCCGTGCAAAGGAGGCGCGTGTCCGTGCGTTCGGACGGAGGGGGGTCTGCCGTTAGGGATATGACGGCAAGGACAACATTGAATTGATTCTAAAAACGTAAGGACGAAATTGAAACAAAAAATTTTGCAGGGACGAAATTGACACAACTTGTATTTTGTAAGGACCATTTAGGTAGTTAGGCCTTTTCTAAATTTTCTTGTAGGATTTTTTTTTTTCCTGACATTTATCGATAACTAACTAGTGTCTTTGCCTAGTGCGTTGCATGTGGTACATATTTTTTCCTTGGCTTTGATATTGTTCTTGTGTTCAGAGTTGGGTGACTCGGGGAGATAGGAGTCATCAAGTATAAGAAGTTGTAATAGCTTTAATATGATATTCTTGTGTACGTGTTTTTGCCACAACTGTCATTATGAAAATTAAGTTCATTGTAGAGTGTAGACTATTATTCCCCTACGTCTAGAGAGGTCTAAGATTTTGGCATGGATGGACTGGCTTTCATATTTTGTTTACTATAAAAGTATCCAACTCAAAATTAATTTGCGTGGAGAGGCCATCCAAACTTATGTACTCGTTTTGGAGTTGATAATGAACAAATGTGGGACATGCACCGACACTTTCCGGACATGCAATCCCAATCTGTCGAGATGTAAATAAAGGATCCATTACATAGGGATCCCACTGGAAGAGGTGCACTTAAAGCCCAAACAAAGGGTTATCAATCAAGAAAGTTGTGTCCAAAATCCTCCGAAAACCTATTGCTGGTACTATGGCAAATCATCAAACTCAAAACCATTAAACAATGAGTGAAGAGGCTGCCTAGACTCATATACCAGTTTCGGAGGTGATAGTCAACCAATGTGGGACAATCAACATTTACTAGTCCGAGTGTTAATGTTTCCCTCTTGGTTTTTGTACAGATGGCATTTGAACTGTACAGTATGCTAGCTGGGAGTGTAAGTCCCATAACAGGTGAACGGATTAAGCCTACTTATGGTGGTGAAGAGGAGGCTTACCTAAGCAAAGTGGTAACTCCAATCTATAACGTAATAGCCAAGGTGTTTCCTCTGCTTGTTTCCTGTAGTTTTTGAAAGTTATTGATGTGATGCTTTGATTATTTCGTTTTCTTTGGTTCATATATATCTTAGCATTTTTTCCGCTTCGTGCTTCACAGGAAGGTAGAAGGTCCAAAGGAGGAAAGTTGAAACATTCTCAATGGAGGAATTATGACGACTTAAATGAATACTTTTGGTATCATGCTTATTGTGTGTAAACATTTTTTTTTTTTGAATTTGCATATAAACATTTTTTTGAATATGCATCTTTTTTTTTTTTTTTTCAAGTGTAAACGAATCTAAGAATAACTGTAGGTCAGTTGATTGTTTTCGGCTGGGGTGGCCGATGCGCGCTGATGCTGATTTCTTTTGCCTGCCTGTTGACCAGTATGAGGTATATAACATATGGGTCCTCGTAAATAACTACCCTACTGTTCATTTTTCCTTTGTTACAGATGTTTGACTGTCACTTCCTTTATAATCAATTATGTGAAAGCTATAGGCTGCTTCATGAATTTTTTACCAAATTAACGTATTGGGACATATTTGAGCGTTCTACCTCATGGGTTATTGACTCAAGTTTACTGTCACTATCTCTAGCTATCACGCTGATTTTCATATTCAGGAGATCATACCAGCTACCGGGGATCGATGGATTGGCAAAGTCAATTTTGTTGAGATCTGCACGTTTTGGCATATATTTAGGAGTTTCGATAGGATGTGGATCTTTTTAATATTGTGTTTACAGGTAATCATTCTTTCTGTTTTCTTGTAAACAGTTGTTTCCCTTATGTCTTGGTATCCCCTTATCACATCATGTTGACATGAATTTTCCTCTTAAGGCGATGATCATCATTGCTTGGAATGGATTAGGCAAACTAAGTTCTATATTCAAAGGTGACGTGTTCAAGAAAGTATTGAGTGTCTTTATAACCGCTGCAGTATTAAAACTTGCACAAGGTAAATTTTGCTTAATTAGATTATTGTTTCTTTTCTGGTACCTTTGATTACCACACTCTCATCCTGATGCCGGCTGACAAGCGTGATTAGACCGACAAGAGAAAAGAAAGATTCGAAATACGAGAAAACCCTAATTCTTTCCTCTATCTTGAATCTCAACATCAAAAGTGCCTAATGAAGATAATATACCTTTTATTTATAGGCTAACAACACTATTTCTAAAATAGAAATAAACAATAGATTCCTAATAACGTATAAGATACCTAGAGTACAAAAATGACAGACAAATTAAAAATAGAACAACTATCAACCCTTCAGTCCTCATCTCATTTAGGTGCGGATGATCTTGTGCCTCATGTGATCCCCATCATTTCTCCTTGATTGAAAAAGAAGGCAACTCCGTTGAGTTGGCGATTGTAGTACTGCTTATGATATCTGGGGCAAGACGGTGTAACTCCTCATCGAGAACCAAGGAGCATCGGGGAGTGGGCAATTTTTCCATTTGATCATAATATACCTCTGGAAGCTGCTGTAGCACGCTCCTATAATCTCATCCTCGAGTACGTTCTCCACCTGGTGTATGTGCGGCAAAATGTGTGGAGCCACCAGGAGAAACGATGTAGGAGCTCTCCCTGTAGGACACATGCATGCACTAGAGGAGGCCCAAATGTGCCTCGATAAGGAAACAAGTCCATCACATTTAAAACGACTTTTTTTGAACGGCTTTAAAAAAAATTTGAACGGCACATTTAAAACAAGACTAATACTCATATAAGCCAGAAGGCAAAATCGAGAAAATATGCATTTAGGTTCAAGTCTACGAATAATGCAGTGGGGAATATCAGCAAACAAGTACGTAGTTTCATGACTTGGTGCAATTTTACTCCTATGAGCAAAGAGTAAACACACAGGCTCTCTCTCTCTCTATCTCTCAATCCACTTCCCTTTCTCCACATTCCTCCCTCCCACGATGCCAAGGGATCAATTCCTCTTCATAGTCCCCCCCCCCCCCCTCCATATACTCTTTTTATGGCTCCTACTCCTGAGTCGACACCGAGAGTCGGAACTGTTCATCTCGTAAAACTTGTAGTTAGCTAAGTCCGGAAAAAACTAGATTCATCGGACATCTATAAATGTGTAAACAAATCGCATTTTGGTTCAAACATTGGACAGTTAAAGTTTATAGCGACATAGCTTTCCATTATGTGAAACAAAATACGATTTGTTTATACATTTATAAATGTCCGATGAATCTGATTTTTTTCACAGACGTAGATAATAACAGATTCTATGAGATGAATAGTTCCAATCCTCCGCATTGGCTTGGGAGTGAAAGCCACAAGGGGAGTATGGAGAGGAATTGATCCCCAGAAACCCAAACCCTGCCCCTCCTCGCCGCATCCCTCACCATCACCTGCCTCCTCGTCCTCACCATCCTCTACTGCAAAAAAACTCTCACAAATGCACCACTCCAATAGCAGTAGATCAAATAAAACGCTCTCCTCCTCACCGCTTCACCTACTCTGCGGGTTTGTGTCAGTTTTCAAAGGAACACTAAAATCCAGCCAAAACATCTCCGTCCACAACAAACTGATGGACTGGAAGAAGTGATTCACAATCGCGATGAACATCGCGGAAGGGATTCAGATACTTCATTGTCTTAATCCGCCAATCATTCACAGGGATATTAAACTGTCTACTATTCTGATTAATGCATTTTTCAATGCGAAGCTAGCTGATTTCGGGTTAGCTCAAGCGCTTACTTCTTTTATCTTTAATCCTTTACTCGAGGAAAAACTCAAGGTGTGTTTGGCATTTGTGGGAAGAAAGACAAAGGAAGGAACATAATTATGAAAGAAATTGAGAAAGTGGGTTACTTTCCTATGTTTGGGTTTGCAAACAAAATGAAAGAAAAAGAAAGAGAATGAGGACATAAAAATAACTTTGAAATGTGTTGGACTATGACGAGAAAGATGATAGAAAACAGTATCGATGACTAGCAAGCAAAGAAAGAAAGTGAGAGTACGGAAAAATAGAGGAAATTGTGAAGAAAAGAAATTTCTAAATGATTTGCTTGATTTTGTTTTATTTCTTCCCAGAATAGGAACCGAACATAACAAGGAAGAAAAAGTTGAAGAAAAAAAATTGTACTTTCTCTTTCTTTCCCTGTATTGCAAACAGACCCTGAGGTTTCATGGAGGCCTCTACATTCAGCAATAAGATACAACAACGATAGCATAGTATCCATGTAATCCCCAATCTATGGGGGTATGGATGGGGGATGACTAGAGACAGATTCAATCTTTGGCTATATATGCACAAATTGGCTGCATTCAGAAAGTTTTGCCCCTATAATAGCGGCTTCCCTATACCTCCAAAAATCGAGGAACTTAAAGGGACGTCCCGGATCAAAGCCGGAAGGCATCAGAGAGGGCAGGTCTAGGGACCCGATTCAGTTTTTGTGCTCATTACTTTCCTTTAATCAAAATCTAGAGCATCTTTAATAAACAAATAGATTCAGCAATAATGAAACAATAATTTTGTTGGTGAAAGTTAGTGAATTTCTTTTGCTTTTTGTGCTTGCAGCTCTCCTTGACATAACTATGAGCTGGAAAGCCAGGCACAGCATGTCATTGCATGTAAAGCTAAGATACATTTTGAAGGCTGTTTCTGCTGCAGCTTGGGCAATAGTTTTACCAGTAGCTTATGCATATAGTTGGAAAAATCCCTCTGGTTTTGCGCAGACCATTAGGAGTTGGTTTGGCAACCATTCAAGTTCACCTTCTTTCTTCATTGTGGCAATTCTAATGTACTTATCCCCGAATATGCTTTCTGCACTGTTGTTTTTGTTTCCATTCATTCGCCGGTACCTGGAAAGATCAGACTATAAGGTTGTGATGCTCATTATGTGGTGGTCTCAGGTATGCAGGGACTTCTCAACCTTGTCTAATACTCTCTCCATCTCTCTTCTTCTATATAATTATTTACTTATCAAAGAAAAAAATTTATTCAGGAGACATATTTATTGCACTTTGAAGACTTAGAGTTTTCAAGAGTACGCCACGAATTTTTTATATCCCTCCATGTCATTTGAGTTCTTAAGGGCTTGTTCGTTTTGGTATTTGGATTTTGGATTTTGAGTGGAGAGAGATAGAGAGAGAAATGAGAGTAATGATTGAGAGAATTTATTGGAGACCGTGTGCAGGGAGAGAATCCAAAATCCCAAGTACCAAAACGTACAAGGTCTAAGCGATTTCAAAAGTGAATGGCAAGACTGTATTGTGACAATTTTGCTTATTGACATTTGAAAGTGGACATTCTTTCTGGGACAGCCAAAAGTGGAAAAACGAACTAGCAAAGAGAGACGGAGGGAGTATCAAAAGTTATTGTTTTCACAGATATAGTGCCTGATGCTGCGTCCTTTTAATATGTCATTACTATGTTCCGTTTGTGTTACTGTTGCATTCTTTCTGATATCCTGTGATGTCTTGCAGCCGCGGCTCTATGTTGGAAGGGGAATGCATGAGAGCGCATTTTCTCTTTTCAAGTAAGAACAAAATTTGGACTGTGAATCTAGCTGGGATGGCATGAATCAGATATCTGCTGTTGTAATTGAGTAGTTATAACTGTTTCAACTTTCAGGTACACTACTTTCTGGGTTCTCCTGATTGTGGCGAAGTTAGCGTTCAGTTACTATGTACAGGTGTTTCTCTCTTCAACTTCTACTGCTAGACCACTAGCGTTTATTTTAGCAAGAGTGGAATCTTTGGTTCATTAAAAAATGGGTGGGACGGAAACTGTTAATTTGGCCGACTTACGGCAGTAATCTAAGAAGATCTTTCGTGAAATGTTTGGGCCGTTTGGCAACCATAGATTGTAACCCTTCTGCAACAGTATGATAATCACGGAAACTGAATTATTTAACCAAGCACTTGGAATCAATTGTATCAGCGTAAGAAGGGCAATTTGAGTCTAAGGTAGTCACTCTGATCTTTTAATTTGCACCACTGGCAGTGTCTTACGAGTTTTTACGCGATTTAAATCCCCATATCCTAGCTGATGAAAGTTCTGTCTAATCATAGAGACTAGAGATTATGTATTGTTTCCCCAGTCCCCAAGACATCGGCCAATTGTCTCATTCGTTTTCTGTAATTACAGATAAGACCTCTTGTGGGTCCTACCAAGGATATTATGCGACTTCACATAACAACTTATCAATGGTACGAGTTCTTCCCTCATGGTAAGAAATGATTGACTGTTATTCCGCAAATGCGTAGTATAAATGTACAAGCTGGAGATGGTTTTTGATATTATCATGTGCTGTTTGCAGCCAATAAAAATATTGGTGTGGTGATTACACTCTGGGCACCTATTGTTCTTGTAAGTTCATTTCCATTTCGTGCTGGATCTGTTCCACTCTGTTCTCTAAGCTCATTTGGTTCCCAATGTCTAAAGACTAAAGCAATGAATACTGCAGGTCTATTTCATGGATGCACAGATTTGGTATGCTATTTTCTCTGCAATATTTGGAGGTTTATATGGTGTATTTCGCCGTCTTGGGGAGGTTAGTGGATCTTCCTATTCTCTTACTCTTGTTCGTATATGTTATTTGTTTCGCTTCACTGTTTTGTTTTTTTTACTCCAATTTTGTTTTATTTTTATTTTTGAACGTGGTTCAAAGGATTAGTGAATATGCACACAAACACAGAATAGTTTGGCTAATGATTTTGCCACTCCCCTTTTTGTTTTTATTAGGGTGAATTTACTAAAACATCCTTGCACTTTATGATGCTAGCTTTTTCTTGCAAGAGTGTTTTAGTAAATTCACCCTAATAAAAACAAAACGAGGAGTGGCATTAACAAATAGGGGATTGGCAAAATCAGCTGCCAATAGTTTTTGTCATAATGAATTTGTGAAAATTGAGCGTCGCGTTTCTTGAAAAGGTGCATTTTATTACTTAACATAAGGTTCTTCGACAACCTCATGGAAGAAAAAGTAATTTTATTACAATGCAATTTATTTCTGTATCTTAGGTTCTTTAAATTATTACTCACCTTTTCTGTTTTGCATTCAGATTCGGACACTAGGGATGCTGAGGTCCCGATTTCAATCATTGCCAGGTGCTTTCAATGCCCGGTTGATTCCACCGGAAAAGAATGAGCAACCTAACAAGGGACTGGAAGCAGCACTATCCGGCAAATTTCACGAGGTTCAGTTACATTTTATTTAGTATTTATTTTTGTTTGGTCCTTTATGAAGTTTCAGGAATTGTTAAATATTCAGTTCCCGTCGAACGAAGGAAAGGAGGCGGCAAGATTTGGTCAGTTGTGGAACGAGATAATAACTAGCTTCAGGGATGAGGATCTTATAAACGATAGGTATTATGGGGATTCCAAAACTGGAAAATCTTTTCCTTTTGGTTTTATCTAGTTTATCACCTTCCTCTATATTATCCGTTCTGGTATTCTTACTTTGGTATTCTTACTTTTGTATGTTTTCTGGGTCCTATCCTGTGGTGCTTATGTTCGTATCCTTGCAGGGAAAAGAACCTATTGCTTGTCCCATATTGGGCTGATCGCAACCTGGATCACATTCAGTGGCCTCCATTTTTACTTGCTGGCAAGGTTTATGTACCTTGAGTTACTTTCTTCCCTTGAATGAGGTTTTTATCACCTTAGCTACTTTCATCTGTTATCTTTGTTTACATCCTCCCTTTTGTGCTTTGCAGCTTCCTGTAGCAGTGGATATGGCCAAAGATAGCCATGGGAGAGATCGTGAGCTCAAAAACAGATTGCAAGCAGACGAGCTCAAAAACAGATTGCAAGCAGACCATTATATGTTCTGTGCTGTCCGGGAGTGCTATGAGTCATGTAAAACCATTATCAACTTTTTAGTTTTAGGGGAACGCGAAAGAGTGTAAGTTAATTACTGACTGTGACACTCATTCAACCTAAACATACTGCTCTGTACTTCTCTCCTTCCTCTCTCTGTCTCCATATCAATATTAATATATAGACTATACAGAAATACCCATGTCCCTCCATTATATTGTTGTCCATTTTCGGGAGCCTTGCAGTAATTGGATCAAAACTAATCAGTTTGGTTTATTGGTGGAAATATTTTTGAAAAATTGTCCACGAATGTACATTATTCTTTGATTTGATTCAATGCACGAGCCCCGAAAATGGACAAACAATATAGAACGGGGGGATTTACCCAAAAAAAAGAGAGGCGGGAGTATATAATATTCGTATGTACACATATATAGTTGGTGTCCCAAAATATCAGAGTCAGTCCTCTATTCCATTTTAGAATGTCCCAAAACATCAGTTTTCTGTGAAAAGTCAAGTAAAAAAGTGTGTAGATTTCCTAAAACTTATCCTGATAAATCAATGTGTAATATATCAGAAAGCAAAGCTAACTTAAAAGTGGGAATCAATGAGTAATATTGGAAAACAAAGCTAACTTTCTAATGAAACATGCATTTAATGCATGTCCCCTGAAAAAGTTTGAACTCCCAAAAGGACCAATAACTAAGGGATGGAGAGATTGCCTATTCTACTTTGGCTTGTTGTTGACCTGTGTTAACTACTTGCAGTGTCGTAAATGATATTTTCTCAAAGATCGATCATCATATACAAGAAGACAATCTGCTACAAGAATTGAATATGAGTGCTCTGCCTCTCCTCTGTGAAAACTTTGTTGAGCTTATTGAATATCTGGTAAGCAAAGAAAACATGCATATTTCTGCATTTCAGTTGCTGAGGGATTCAATAGGAAGTGTGAACTTTATGTCCTTTGGTTTTTTCTGCAGCGAGAGAATAAACAGAAAGATAAGGATCAAGTTGCCATCGTACTGCTCAGCATGCTGGAGTATGTGACCACAGACATATTGGAGGACCCAAATCCTAGGTACACATCCAAACTAGTTCATTTCTGCCTTTATCCTTAAAGCCACCACCGGACGAAACAACAGCTTACAACAGAGCGACCCGGGACATCGAGCGAAGAGCTCCAATGCGCGTATTCGGAGCATAGACTGACTTGATTCCTAATTTTCATTAATTTCTCTATTAGTTTGCTAGATTCAAGCCATGTTGGATCCTTTGGAATGCATGAGGGAATGAGACTGACACCTCTGGATCAACAATATCGGTTCTTTGAAAAACTGAACTTTCCTATTACAGAAGAGACAGAGGCTTGGAAAGAGAAAGTAAGTGTAACTTTAATTTGTCCGTGATTAGATTAGATCTAATTTAGGGTGCTTATTGTGCGGTTCTAGTATTTTTGCTAGAGTTCCAGTTTTATGTTCTACTCTTGGCAGTAATTATCGGCGTTATTATTTTCGAAGACAGTTCTTCCGAACATTTTTTCATAAGCTGATTCTGATAATAATTTTAAAAAAAATGATCATATGGCGGAATAGTTGTTGAGGCTTTGAGAACATATTTTTGGTGTGTTCGTGGGAAATGGGTTGTTTTCAAAACACAAAAATCTGAATATTGGATTTGGAAACAGTTCACCAAGAAATTTTGTTGTGGTTTCTGTGAAATGAAAACAGAAAACAAAATACAACACCAATACCAACAGGCCCATTAAGGTATAATAGGTTTTCTAACAGCATCAGTAATTTTTTGGCGGTCTTTCCATTCTCTCTCTCTCTCTCTCTCTCCCTCTCTTTATCAGAAGTAATACAAGCTTTGTCTTCAAGTGATTACCAGGTACTTCTTTTCTTTTTCTTAATTTCTTCAGATTAGAAGGCTTCATTTTTTGCTTACGGTGAAGGAGACTGCTATGGATGTGCCATCCAATTTAGAAGCTCGAAGGCGTATTTCTTTCTTCTCAAATTCATTGTTTATGGACATGCCCACGGCACCGAAAGTTCGCAATATGCTTTCCTTTTCGTAAGTTTTGATCATACAATACAATAATATAGTGGATGTGGCCTTTGAGTTTCTTTTTTTGTTTTTTGTTTTCTATGAATGTGTCTTGTTTTCCAGTATGCTATTTTTTATTTCTAAATATTCTGAGCACTTGAGGGACACATTTATTGGTTTAGTCTTCCTATTTGTTTGGGAACCTTAATATAAATGTCAGGACTATTTGGTCCTACTTCTTTACTAATGCATATACTACAGAGAACTATTTGCAACTGTTTATATTTAGTTTTTGGACTTTCACTTCTATAATATTTTGTTTATAACATATCAACTTGCGTATATGTGACTCTTTATGTAGTGTCCTTACTCCGTACTACACAGAGGATGTCCTTTTTTCCATGAATCTCCTGGAAAAGCCGAACGAAGATGGTGTATCTATCCTATTCTACTTGCAAAAGATTTTTCCAGGTTAGACTTCTTATGAGTTGTCTTGTCGCCCTTTGATCTTCTGTGAATGATATTGTTTAAGCATAGAACTCAAAATTAATTGGCTATGTGTGGAGAGGCTACCCAGGCTCATATATTAGTATTGGAGGTAGTAATTAACCGATGTGGGACACTCTCTCACTTATATGATAGGTGATTAGGGTAAAGTGCCCTAACTCTGGATATATGTGAATTGTTCAGATGAATGGAACAACTTTCTTGAACGGGTTGGATACAGCGAAGAGAAACTAAAGGGAAATCCAGAACTGGAAGAACAACTTCGGCTGTGGGCGTCTTATAGAGGCCAGACATTGACCAAAACTGGTATTGTTTAATTTCAATATCTTTTTGTGGGTTTATTTATTTTTGGATAGCTGTTGTTCCTTCAAATGATGAAAATTTTCTCTATGCTCTAACTCCATGCTTACCAAATAAGTACGAGGTATGATGTACTATCGGCAGGCTTTAGAACTTCAAGCTTTCCTTGATATGGCTAAGGATGAAGGTACTTAAAGCATGATTATATATTCTTCATAGTTTTGTATGGTAATTAAATTCTTATTCCTTTCTCGTATTATTTGCTTGTTTTCTTAAGAGTTGATGAGAGGTTATAAGGCTGCTGAATCCAATACTGAGGAACTAAGGAATGAAAGGTCGTTGGTGGCCCAATGTCAAGCAGTAGCTGATATGAAGTTCACGTATGTGGTGTCGTGCCAGCAATATGGCATTCAAAAACGAGATGGAGATGCTCATGCCCAAGACATTGTTAGGCTTATGACAACGTATGTTTTCAAGATTGAGATAATTGTTTATGCTATGGTTGGATGCGCGGAATTGTGTGTGGAGCCGGGGGACAAGTGATGGCGGTCACCACCTTTACAACAATAATACTAGACTTATTTTTTGACAATGTCAGATTATAGACTATGTTACATGGATCCTTCATTTTGGCTCAAGTATCTGTGTCGATGTGTCCAACACCAGTATCCTATTTTGGACACTCAGATCCTCTAATTGTTATGATATTTATAGAAAAGGAATATCAAATTAGCTAGAAAAGCGATATTTCGAGTATTTTACATGGACATGAAATAGCAAAAACATATTTTTCTTAACCCCTTTTTTTTTAAATACATTTTTTTGTTCAGGACGTGTTCCGGTACCCATATCCAATTTGGGGACACATATCCTAGTATCCTAAGATTTAAGTTTAGGAAGGTTCGACGCTTGGACTTGCACCCCGCACCTGGTACTCGCACCCGAGTCCATGTAACATAAATTATAGCAGTTCCCCTTCTCTGATCTAATAAATAGTAACCCTTTCCTCTGCTGTTTATGTAGAATGCGTAAAACTAAGTGGTTGAAGGCCCAAAGCCCCCAAACTCAAGTGGCCGACTCAAAACGTTAAATTTATGTCTGAATTGAGGGGGGGAATGTGTGTATAGACCATATCGTTCTATGTTCACAGAAGCAAAACAATCTCTATGCTTTTGAGTCATTTCCATCATCCCGCGGACGTTGCAATTGAAGTGCTCAATTTTTCGAACTCTTGATGCTAATGCATATAACTTGAGAAATACTTTGTTGGAGTTTTTGATGTCGATTGTACCATAGGTTTATTTATCGGCATGAATTAAAGCAGGTTGAACACAATGTAAAATGTCTCACTTTAGTAGATAGAACTTAAATTATTTTTCTTTTGTTGTCTACGTGGATACGAGAAATATGTTAAAATATGTTAATTAAATATTCATGTAGCATTCTATCTTTCTATCTGCTTTACTCGAATATATTTTCGTGTAGAATTCTATCTTTCTATTAGCTTTTTGGTCTCTGTTTGCCACCCTTTTAAGTAATATCCCAACTCCGTCCCTCCTTGAGAAGGAATGGTAATTTGATTAGTAGGAATCAACTACCTAGTAATCTATAACCTGAGCTAATCCCCATTTCAATGTTTGGATTAGATCAGGAATTTAACTCAAGAATCATTTTTTTTTCTGGGCGATTTGTTAGAGTCAACATTCTTAGGAAAGAGCTTCTATTACCATGTATCGAGAAGAACCCACCTAAGAAGCCCCGATAGAGATATGAGACACGGGCACGACATGACACAAATATGCGTACATGTGATTCTTCTTAAAACTAGGACAAGGACACGTTGGGGTATGTGAAATACATAAATAGATGACTGTATAGCTATACACATAAAGTTCATAGATTATGTGAAGACAGTCCGGATCCCCTAAGGGATCCCGGACGGAAGGCCTGGTGCGGGACTCAATCGTACGCCGTTGGATCTCAGCCAACGGCTGAGATTTTAAAATGGAACTCGCGGGTAAAATGGGGGTTGGGTCGGGTAAAATTATCTCGCAGGTTACGGGTTAGGTCACAAACGGGTTACAGCAGCCCCCTTTCCCATTCGTTCCGCAGAGAGAGAGGAAAGAACGACGAACGCACGAAGAAGAAGAATATCGAACGACGACGAAGAAGAAGATCGAACCGACGAAAGGTATCTCTCTCGAATCTCTCTCTCCTCTCTCTCTGGCTCGTTCTCTATCTGTTACTCGATTCTCGATTAGGGTTTTTTTTTCGTTGTACTTGATTAAGATCGAACTGGTACAAGGTATCTATCTCTCTCTCTTTAGAGATCTCTCTCTGTACGTGAGTTATGTGCAACTTCTGCTCTGGATTCTACATTTCAACCCCCCCAAAAGTTAGGGTTCCGAAATTTGAGTAAGAGTTAGGGTTAGGGTTTATTTAAAAATGCACAAATACGTAGTCCATTCTATTTTTAGTTCGGTTTTTTTATAATTAAAATGGGTTTAATTTGATTAGTCTTTGTCTTGGAGTATTTGTAATTTTTTGTGTTTTGGAGGTTTTTTCTGATTATTCATGTTATGTCCAGGGATCACAATGTGCTTTCTTTGGAAGGAGAACTGGTTCCAGAACTCGGGAAGCTAACTCATCATAGATCTCTGTCAAGAATAAGTCATAGCCCGTTGATAGAAGTTAAAATTCACTCATTGATCCTTACATTTGTACCATTAAGTTTGTTTTTGTGCTGTCATCAACCTCTTCTCTTGCTCACCATGTGTTTTCTTTGTTATAATTTCTGCTATAGGAGGTCAAGTTTTTCCAAAGCCATGGATTCTTCATCTTCAACAAGCACAAATGCAACGATGCCTAGGTACAAGATTAGGGTATGCGGTTGCAACCTCCAACGCCTCATGTGGCAGGTTCACCAACAGTTGCTCTGTTACCAATAGCTATCCACAGAATTCTGAGAGGATGTTTTGGAGAGGACAAATGGTTAGGCTTAGTAGTTCACTTAGCAATCCAAAGATGCATTATGTTGGCAATCCACAAACTGTGTTTTTTATTGGACATGGAAGATGTAATATGTTAGGTTTTAAATATTGTCTAGCAGACTTTGAACAATGTGAGCCTATTGAATATGGATGGATCCATGATGATTTTTGTAAGTTGGATCCTGGCATATGGTTTTGTAAATTGGATCCTGGAAATGACTTTTGTGAACTCATGCTTTATGCAATCTTTAAAGGATTGGTATTTGGTAATCTGCTGCCTCTGTTTCATGGTTTCTGTGCAATCTTTTGTTCCATGGTGTTTGGTAATCTGCAATTGCAATTTTTTTGTGTGAATGGTGTTGGGTAGTCGATCTGTAGTTGGCGTTGTTCCTGTCGTCTGTAATGTGCTTCCTTTGTTTCTTGGTATGTGCCATGGGTATTGTAAGCTCATGTATATGAAAAATGTTCCATGTTTTTGTCCTAATCTGCTACCTCTGTTTTTGTCCTAATCTGCTACCTTTTCTAATGTCTTCACACTGATGGTGAATTGGCCAGTTTGGTTGGAAAAAATGAGTTTTTGTTTTTGACTTGGCTGAGTGTTTCATCTTTCAACTGTTACGCGTAATTAAATGTGCTTTTGCAATGTTCTTTACTTTGGCTTTACTAATAATCAAATCATTACTTCTTTTTTTTGTATGATGATCTCATTTAATAGGTCCCATCTCTGGGAATGCCCTGAAGGAGGACATTAGCATGTGATTTTACTGTCCAAGAAAATGGGGCATTTTGTATAAAGTACATGGGTTCTCTCTGTTTCCTCCAATATTCAAGTTTATTCTAGTACTGAAGGTGTTGCATCTGGGTTCCCTCTGTCTCAATCTTTTTCACCGAAAACATCCAAACTGTCTACTAATTGAGACAACTTCTTATCATACCCCTAAGTTCATCTAAAAAATTGCCAACACCAAAGTCAAGCAGCAACAAATTTCCTTACAGTTCCAAGAAATTGTTCAAATAAGTTCCGTTACATTCATAACCTAATCAACTAAGGCAGGTATTTCATGTTCCTCATGTTTGGAACAGTTACATCAAGACTTGATTTTCTCTTGTAATTTCTTCCACCTCCTTGGGTCAAGACTTGATTCTGTCTTGTAATTTCTTTCATCTCCTTGTTTCTTTGGGGGTCAATCCAATAGAAGAAATCACATCCATTAGGTTCCTGCATAACAACAACAACAAAAAAAAAAAAAGACATCTCAATTACAAATGCATGGAATAAATCATAGCACCATACAGTCATTTTTTTGCAGTTTGAATAAAATAGATACAAGCTGATAGTTTTTGCAGTTTAGCTAATAGATACAAGCTGATAGAGATTATGGTTTCCCAGCTCTCCATGGTTCAACTTAGTCTTCTTGTTTTTGAAATGGTTCAACTTGGTCATGCTGTACTGCAAATGCAAACTTTTTTTTTTCAACAACAAATGCAAACTAACGGAGTAAAGCAATATGGGTTCAAAGCCATTTTAACATCTGCAATCCATCATCACTGTACAATAAGAGTCTCTTTGCATGCAAATGGCTACTAAATAGATTCAATGGAATCGCATCATCAGAAATCAACTCAATACAGCCCTTAATTTCAACCATTTAGCATTAGCTGAACGCAACCTACTTAAAACTCAACTAATCGAACAATTAACCATATGTAGAAAATAAGATTGCCCAAGTGCATTCCAATTAACCATGTATACTCCACTGTCCAATGTTAGTTTTGGCCCATGCCATGGGTATAGCATACATGAGATCTCTTACAGTTTGAGGACAGATGTATGAAACCATCGTAGCAATGTTTTCCATATAATTATATGATTAGAACTGTGATTATAATTATATGTTTTCCATGTATCACAATCTCACTCCAGCAAGCAAGCCTAGCCATGATTATTTTGTTCAGCTACTCTTCCTTAAAAAAAAAACCCCAGCAACAATGGACTATTATGTTGAAATCACAAGGCATCGTTAGTTAAGACATTCGAACCAGAGATTCGAACCGTAACTCAAACAAAATATAACAAAGAAAAATGATAACTTTAACAAGAATGGTTTATCATAGATCTCAATCGAAGCCCTAATTTTTGGGTTTCCCCTAACAGTTGTGAAATCGAAAACAACTAAAACCCTAGCCTTAACTTTAGCAAAAAATGATAACTTTAGCAAGAATGGTTTATCACAGATCTCAATCGAAGCCCCTAATTTTTAGGTTTCTCAAAACGAAATCGAAAACCCCTAAGGGCTGGAGAAATCGAAACAACTAAAACCCTAACACAAACACACACACAGAGAGAGAGAGAGAGAGAGAGAGAGAGAGAGAGACCGTCGGTCGTCATTCGTTGTTCGTCGTCCGGAGTGCTGGATCGATCGATCTTCTTCTTGTTCGTCGTCTACGTTCTCTCTCTCTTTCTTCGTTGTCTGTGTTTGAAGGAGAAATGAAACCCAAGAGAGAGAGAGGGGGAGACCTTGGTGGTGTGGTGGGGGTGTCAATCTTCTTCTGGATCGATCGATCTTCTTCTTGTTCGTCGTCTGCGTTCTCTCTATCGCTCTCTCTCTCTCTCTTCGTTGTCTGCGTTTGAATGAGAAATGGGAGGATCCGCGTGTTTTGTTAGAACCCGGATCCGCGTGATTTTACCCGACCCAACTCTCCTAGGATCCGCGTGTTGGCTTTTAATTTCCGTGGCCGTTGGATTAAATCCAACGGTTGGGAGCCGAGTCCCGCACCACAGCCTCTGTCCGGGATCCCTTAGGGGATCCGGACTGTATGTGAAGATATTATATTTTCCCAAATTAAAGATAACAAATCCAATGACAAAAATGAGAATGGCATATTGAGTTTTCTCTTTAACATAGATTATAACTTCCATATTTCTTCTCAAATATACAGTTGGGAAGAGGATGAAGAAGAAGAGAGAAAATAGACATACGGATCCCAAAATCATATAACTCAGAAAAATAAAGAAAGGAGGAGAGAAAGAGAGAAGAAAGACATAAATGCCTGGATTAGAGTATCTGGTGTGCTGAAATCTCTCTCTCCCTTGTCTCTCTTAGTCGCGCTCTGTTTTTCTGTCTCCTAGGGTTTTCTCAGTGTGTACGTTAAGCTTTTCATCCTTTTTAAGTTATTTAAGTGTTTAATTCTGTTCACATTTCAAATATAACATTTTTTACCCTGTTTGAAGTTGTAAAAAATACGTTACGACCAAAAAGGTGTCCCACGCATGTCCGGTAAGTGTTGGAGCATGTCCAAAACGTGTCCAACTCAAAAAAAAACCAAATTAGATACTTGGACAAATAATTTCACTTGTCGGACACGTGTCCAAGCTAGTTCATACCCAACACGTCTCTGATACGGACGGAAGGCCCGAAAATGTTTTCATACTTCTTAGCAACCAACAAATATAAATTACCATGGTTTAGGGAGGGATCTGATTCTTGTTTGGTTTACTTAGTTTTGGAATGTGATAACGGGTAGATGTGTCATTGGGAATCACATTCCTATTCCAATCCGTTCCAAATGTAGGAATCACGAGAATACATCATCACATTCCAATTCCTCCCCAAGATTCTTGCCGTTGAAATACAGCCTCGAGGTTTATTTCTTACCATTTTCTTGTTTCTCGGGTCAGGTATCCATCTCTTCGCGTAGCTTATGTTGATGAGATTGAAGTAACCAGCGAAGATAAATCCAAAAGGACACTTGACAAGGTTTATTATTCAACTCTTGTGAAGGCTTTACCGAAGTCTGTTGACTCATCTGAAGTAGACCAGGTACATATTCCAGCTGAAATTGGACTTGGCCACTCTACTTATTATGGTTAGTTTGAAGTTGAACATTGGATAAATCACTTTAACTCTAAGTTTCCGTCCCATTCAATAACAAGCATTAGTGGCAAATGGCAATTGCTCAAATATCCTTATTCAGGTTATCTATCGGATAAAACTACCGGGACCTGCTATATTAGGTGAAGGGAAGCCTGAAAATCAAAACCATGCCATAATTTTCACACGTGGGGAAGGCTTGCAAACAATAGATATGAACCAGGTAACTATCTTATATATGTCTTCTTGTCTAGTTAATGATAAGCTTGATTCCAATTCCTGAAGTAAGATCGTTAAATTCTTATTCACAGGATAACTACTTGGAAGAAGCCTTTAAAATGAGGAACTTGCTGCAAGAATTTCGTAAAAAGCATGGTGTGAGAAATCCAACGATACTGGGACTTAGGGAGCATATATTCACTGGCAGGTACCAGACCTGCTGTTACCATCTGGTGATGGATTCTAGTTGGTATATTGTTCAGTGGTTAGTGACAGTTCCTTTTTATGGGTTAATTTGTGCAGTGTTTCTTCTCTTGCATGGTTCATGTCAAATCAAGAGACAAGCTTCGTAACAATTGGACAGAGACTGTTGGCTAATCCCTTGAAGTAAGACTTCAGTTTGATCTATCACTTATCTGTATGGGGGGGGGGGGGGGGGGGGGGGGGGGGGGGGTGTGAGAGAGAGAGAGAGAGAGTCATTGGGTTGGTAGGTGGTGATGGGAGCATGGGAAAGGTGGTGGCAATTGTAGTGGTGGTTTTCTTGATTCCTAGTAATATGAGATTAATTTGACAATCTGCGTAAAAAAAAAACTGTCGGGTTTAGAAGGTGATTGCGGGTTGTCCACAATGTTCTTATGAAGAAGGATTCAAAATATTTTCGCTAGGATTCAGTCACTGTTTAGTTTGCTTCTTATGTAGTTGTTATCTACTTTGTTCTTGTATGTTTAGTATACTGAATGTTCGTAATTTTCTCTTTCTACCCATTTAGGGTTCGTTTCCACTATGGTCATCCAGATGTGTTTGATAGGCTCTTTCACCTGACCAGGGGCGGTGTGAGCAAAGCTTCCAAAATGATCAACCTAAGTGAAGACATATTTGCAGGCATTGTCATTGCTTCGGGCCTTTGTTTTTAATTGTAAATACATGATTTCAGCTTCATTGTCCATCTTTCCAGCACCTCCATGATGTGCAGGTATCAACTCTACTCTACGAGGAGGCAATGTTACCCATCATGAATACATACAAGTTGGTAAAGGGAGGGATGTGGGCCTTAATCAAATCACGCTTTTTGAGGCAAAGATAGCCAATGGCAATGGTGAACAGACACTGAGTCGTGACATTTATAGACTTGGCCACCGTTTTGATTTCTTCCGAATGTTGTCATGTTATTTCACAACTGTGGGGTTCTATTTCAGCACCTTGGTATGATATGGGCTAAGTCTCAACCAATTGGGGTCAGCTATGTCAAATTTTATTTATTGTTGTTGTATGGACTGGAAACGTATCTTTCATTGTTGTCTGATCACTATGGTTCTTTCCTGGCAGATAACTGTGCTTACGGTCTTTGTATTTCTATATGGCCGCTTTTACCTTGTTCTCAGTGGTCTTGAAGAAGGACTGATTACTCAACCGGCTATTCGGGACAACAAACCTCTTCAAGTAGCTCTTGCTTCTCAGTGTTTTGTTCAAATTGGGTTTTTGATGGTGTTGCCTATGATGGTGGAAATAGGCCTTGAGAGGGGTTTCCGAAATGCCTTGAGTGATTTCTTACTGATGCAACTACAGTTAGCTCCTGTATTTTTCACGTTTTCTCTTGGAACAAAAGCCCATTATTTTGGAAGGACTTTGCTTCATGGCAGTGCACGATACAGAGCTACAGGTCGTAGATTTGTTGTGTTTCATGCGAAATTTGCTGACAACTATCGGTTGTACTCACGGAGTCATTTTGTGAAGGGGATTGAATTCATGATCCTACTTATTGTGTATGAAATATTTGGCCAAGCTTATGGAGGTTCAGTTCCATACATACTGATTACAGTATCAATGTGGTTCATGGTGGGGACATGGCTGTTTGCTCCCTTCCTTTTTAATCCCTCTGGGTTTGAGTGGGAAAAAATCTCCGATGATTGGACAGATTGGAATAAGTGGATAAACAACCGCGGAGGGATTGGGGTGATTCCTGAAAATAGCTGGGAATCATGGTGGGAGACCGAACAAGAGCATCTTCGGTATTCTGGGTTGTGGGGTATCATTGTTGAGATTTTATTGTCCTCGCGCTTCTTCATCTATCAGTATGGACTTGTATATCACACGAGCCTTACCAGGAAAACCAAAAGTGTTCTGGTATTTTCCTTGACCATATCTACTCTAGTACGTGCATTTTTGGTTAAGAAATTTCAATCTTGTTCACTTAAGTGGCAGTTGAATTTACTTTATTTTTCTTTGGGCTACAGGTGTACGGTATACCATGGCTTGTGATCTTTGTAATACTGTTTGTGATGAAGGTGAGTGATCAAATTTCTGCATTTCCCAAGTTTTTATCTTTCGAATTTTTTTTTTCCCTCCTTCCCTTTATACCAAGTTGAGGCTATATACTAGGGTTTGCATTTTCTATTATAAGAAAACAAACTAGTATTACGAAGTGAAGAAACAAGCATCTTTGGTCTTTCTTTCTTTCTTTTTTTTTTTTGAACGGCATCTTTGGTCTTTCTTACTGCTCTTGTAGTCTTGTGGGTCTAAAAGTAGTACGCACTCCATCCCAATTTGTTTCTCCATTTTGGGAACCCAACTTTTTAGGAAACACAATGATTGCACCTCGAAATGTTTAAGTTCCAATATTTGCCCTTGAACTTTTTTGAAAAGTTACTTTATGTTAGAAAAACAAAGGTAAAAAGGGAATTTCATTCATCCAAAAAGTCAAATGGACAAACAATTTGGGACATGCAAAAGTCTAAAAGGGGACAAACAAATTGGGACGGAGGGAGTAATTTGCTTCGAATACCTACAGAAAATAGAAGTGCCCGAAATCTGCTCAAGCTAAACGTATGTGCATACGTTGTATGTCATGGTAGACACTAGACGAGTAGCGGGAAACAGCTGATGAGATTTATTTGAAGTTAGTATTCAGAACCTATTTTGTGGAGTTATAGACAATGTAAAGGAATGAGGAATCCAAAGTAAAGAATAAGATATTTGCCGCCAGGTGGACTCATAATCAAGAACGGACGTTCACAACAGGAACTTTTGGTTAGACATAATACAAGACTTCATGAATTGCTATATTGCTACTGATTTCACTCTTCGGCATGTTGTTGACACTCAATTTTGCCCCACCACTCGCAAATCAAATATCGGAAGATTCAAAACAACAAGCCATGCACCATGTGGTCTCTTGGATTCGCTGTTCGTGTGTTTGCGTAATTGAACGACCGAACTCATCATTACAATCTTTGCGGTACAACAAGACAGACTTTTGACTGTATTCAGGTCCTAATCAGACACCATTAGAGCGTCGCACAACAGTGTGCAACAGTAGCTGACAAGGAACGATAACCCACCTTGTCGTATCACTACATGCGTTTTCCGCATCTCTAATTTCGTCACCCCTCCCCCCACCCATTTTTTGGACTATAGGTAGCAAGCCCTTGTTCTAGTTTTGATATCGAAAAAATTCCAGAGAGAGAACTCTGGGTAGAAAATCCAGAGAGCCTTTGGCAGCTCTGAGCATGTATTCATCGGCCCGAAAAACTTCTGAAAGTGTTCTGATTCTGTCAAATTCCCCCATAACCCTCCAAAGTTGTAGGCTACAACATTAATATAGCTCGAAAATATTGTGATTTACTAGAGCACTTTTTCAAGTTATAATTTCGTTTAGCTTGTGTTTCAATTCATCAAGGGCCTCATCTTCCTCACGTTTGTTACTGGCCTAATTCTTTTAATAGCATTCTTTTCACAAAAATAAGAAAGAAGCATTCTTTTCAAATTTTGCAGGTTGTGTCCATTGGAAGGCAGAGATTTAGTACAACCTACCAGCTTGTTTTTCGATTCATCAAGGTCCTCATCTTCCTCACGTTCGTTACTGGCCTAATTCTTTTAATAGCACTTCGCCATGTGACATTTAAGGACATTATAGTATGCATTCTTGCTTTCCTGCCAACTGGATGGGGGTTGCTTCTGGTGAGTTATGTCTTCTTTGTTCCTCTCACTTTTCAAGTAAGGTCGTGTTCCTCTCACTTTTGTTCTTTCATTTTTTTATAACTCACATATCCGACCCAGCTTACACACACCTCAACTAATTCTGGGGAACCAATCCTTCAGCCCACTTTTATTCTTTCATGTCAATACACATGTATCATTAAATTAGTAACTGATTCTGGGTGGGACCCATGTTTGTTTAAGAACTTCATCACAAAATCAAAAACTTAATAAAAACCTTGATTTGAAACAACTAATGTTTTTGGAAATGTTACTCCATCCTCTAGTTTAGTTTTTCTTCGCCTCTAGGGGTGTTGTTTTATTTTTGCCTTTTTTGGGAAATTAACTTTTCTCAGCTCTTAAATAGCAAAATTTCTGTGTATGTATTTAGACAAGGCTTTTTGCCCCCACTTTATGAAAATTGTGTCTCTGCCTCTAGGCTAATGTTTTATATGATGTTGGCCTTTGACCATTCACCATGTTTCTGGGGATCTCGTGTATTTGAAGATTGCGCAAGCTTTGAGGCCTCTAGTTTATTGGGCTGGATTATGGGGATCAACTCAAAAGCTTGCTCGTGGCTATGAAATAATGATGGGCTCGCTTCTATTCGCCCCAGTTGCATTTTTGGCTTGGCTTCCCCTTGTGTCGGAACTCCAAACACGGATGCTGTTTAACCAAGCATTTAGTAGAGGTCTACAGATCTCGCGTATTCTGGGTGGACAGAAGGACAGGTCCTCGAACAAGAAAGAATAAGCTTTGTGAATCTGTGATCCACGTACGTATTCTCAACACCAGTTCCTCTGTCGAAGGCACTACTTTCATTTCACGTACTTCTGTTGGTATTGTTCAGCCATTCTAATATATATAAAATCTGTACTGGTTTTGTTGTAGACATAGATTGGAATTGGAAATGAGTACATGTATAATTTTTAAGCCATTTTACACATGAAAGTGGTAGTTTTAGGCATAAAGGGTAAGTGTAGTGGGAAAAAGACCTGTTGTTTATGATGATTCAGTGTGGACTCATCTTTAAGTTATCCTGTATATGACAGTGAGATATATTAAGGCTGTATATGAGGTTTTGTAAGATATATAGGAGGGGCCAAGTTGCTGGTTTGTTCAATAAACTCTGTTGTTTGCCGAGTTTGGCCTCTTTTGGAGCGCTATATGCTTTGTCTTAGATTTTCCTCTCGCAAGGAATTTTATCCTTTGCAAGTCAGGTCTTCCACGCTTCTGGCATGCCTTAAATTCAGTTGTTGCTGCACCAATGATTTCTCTATCAATCTTGTGTTTGTATTCGCGATTTCAAGCACAGTCATGCAATGGTTATATTTAATTTGCGATTTGTGTGATTGAGATAAATTATGTTGGGAGAGATGAGTTGTGCAGACGATTAGTGCCTTTGCGAAGATTCGTGTCAAGCTAGTCTATGTTGATTGACGAATCGTAATCTCCTTGGGTTTCACTCTTTCGGGATATATAGTCTCTGACATAGGTTATACGATGTTAATCGTTAGACAGGTTGTGTCATTGACCAATCCTTGCCATTGAGATGGGTGGTGTCAGTGAGACGATCCGGTTGAGATAGCTTTTACAGTGTATGAATCCCATGAATCTTCTTGGTGACTATCGTTAGGGATTGCAACCCTTCCGGTAGTCTCGTATCTCTAGATTCAAGTACAATCATGTTACGAGGAAGAGATGAACTCGAAACCCTAGTCTTGTTCTCCAATAGTGGGATTCGAACTTGCAACCTCTTGGTGAGCAAACTCATTAGTTGCTTTTTGATGCCAATAGCCCACTCAGCTGTTAAGAGTATGTGGAGAACAATTTCAAGTTGTGGTGAGAGGTCCCTATCACAATAGATACCAAGAAAACAGGGCCGAAAGCCTGAGGTGCGGCCGTTTTAAGCCTCCGAAAGTTAACCTAAAACTGGGCCTCATTTTCCATATGCTAGTTTTTATAATATATATATATATATATATATATATATATATATATATATATATATATATATAAGTTGTTCCATGCTTTAAAAATGGGGAGTGGTAGCACTGATGGTTCGGCAATCTTTCTAAAACCTAGGGTCCTGGTTTAACACCCAGGTGAATTTTGTTCTTTTTCCAAAACTCACTTTTTTTCACTCCCAGGAGATCCTTTGTCTTTTGGCAAACTAATTCTTTTTTCTTTTGGCAAACTAATTCTTTTTCACTCCCAAGAGACCCTTTGTCTTTTGGCAAACTTTTTTTTTTTCCTTATTTTCTGTAATTAGATCTAGGTCGGTATTACACCATTCTTGCATCACTTGTATTCTAAATTAGTTATGCTTAAGTGGTTATAGATATTACTCAAAGTCTATATTCAAATTTTTTGCACGATAAGTGTTTTGATAAGTTTTTTTTCCTTTCATTTATTTCAATTTTATTTTCAACTTCTAATACTTCAAATTCACAAATAAAATACTTTTGACTATAAATAAACGAAAATAATTAATTTTCACTCAACAAACTTTGATAAAAAAAAAATGCTTAAAATAAATAATTCTCATTGCTAAAAATAGTATTCTTACGGTTAAAGTTAATAACATGATTAGTTAGAAAAAAACGCGGTGTATGAGTGGTACTTCGTCAGGTTTGATTTTTTTTTCTCTAATGGTATAAAACATTTTAAAAGTTTATTTTAGTTAAATTAGAAAACTAAAATACCATATTTAATCTTTTTATCTTATACTAACCACCTATATTGGATTTTATTTTTTTTAGAAAACCTAAGGCCTTAATTTTAAAAGTCGCTTAAAGCCTCTAAAATCTCAAGACCGGCCCTGCAAGAAAATGCTCATCATTACCTCAGTTTAGACTTACAAAGTAGTCAAGGCTTTCATATTGTAGCTGTTAATGTCATGTTCATGGCAACATATAAATATGTTAATACTGGAGTGGTGGTAGAGCATAATATTAGATTTTTTTTAACCAGTCTTGTCTCTGGTTCACTTAATAGATTGTACTACTGTTGTTATAGCCCGAATAGTTCACCACGGTCCCATTTCGGTCTAAACATAGAGCCGTGAAGTCTCCACGAGTCTTAGTTTGATGATCTGATGTCGAATCCTACAGGCTTTAAGGGCACGGTTCAATTCTTCAACTGCGCTAAACAAGCCTTTTTAAATCTTCTTCACATAATGAATAATGGAAACAATCTATATATGGCACCCTGCTGTACCATTGGAATTTGTTAGTTGATTTTGTTACCTCCCTGCATCAAATAATGCAACTGAAAACATTACCTAAATAAGTAATATGAAATTACAATCATAACAAATGAATAAACTTAACTTCAAGGGGTTGGCCTGGTGGTCAAGGCTTGAGACTTAAGAGTTTGCTCATTCTTAAGAGCATCTCCAATCCAATACTCTATTTGAGAGTATCAAAATACTCTATTTTATTCATAAAGTGATTTTAAAGGAAATCACTATTCCTATTTACTCCAACCACAAACCCTCTATTTTTCCCTCTAAAATTTTCCTCCAAAATTAACCTCTGCCACAGCAAAACAAGTTCCCCTCCTGTTTTTTACTCCAGTTTTGTAGACCCCATGGCTTCCACTACATTTCCCCCTCCAATTCATGATTTTTACTCCATTTCATGTTAAAAGGTTGACATAAACGTGCAAGGGTGAAAGGATATGGTTGACATAAACAAAAGCTCATAAGGATACAAATGCCATTTTAAAAGGTGAATAGTGTTATAGAGGGGATCCTCCATATTTTCTCTCATCCTCTAAATATGGAGGATCAAAATCTCATCCTCTCAAATAGAGGAGGCTTTAGGATCTAGGGTCACTCAACAACACAACGATACGAGGAAAAACTCCCTTAATATTATTTACACAATAATACAAGATGAAAAAACCTCTCCGGGAGAGCCACAACCGGCTCTCCACTGCTCTGGTGAGCCACACCGGCTCACCCACTCGACCTCACCCTCTCCCTCACATAGTTTCAGACGCACACCTCTCTGCTCTCATATACATCAATATATAGGCAAAAAGAAAACCCTAATACTCGTAAGGAAATAAGGTAGGGAGTGACCCTGTGTTTCGCGCACACCACCCCACTTGGGTGGAATCCCAACAGAGAGGATGGGTTGGAGGAGTTCCATACTCTCAAATGGAGGAATAGAGCATGGGTTGGAGATGCTCTAAGGTCTCCGGTTCAAAACCTCTCAGGTGCTATCAACTTATTTGGAGTCAATTGCGCCTCCGCAATTGGGTGGCGAGATTGGGCCCCCGAGATTAATCGAGATGCGCATAAGCTGGTCCGGACAGTTGAATTATTATAGAAAAAACAAATGAATAAACTTGGGCTATTACATGGTTGAGGTGTGGGAAGATCATCAAAAGTTAAATTCCCCAGATGATGAGAGAATTTCAGGGCATGCAACTTGACCCAAAATCTTTATTACCAACTCTATCATACAAGTCGGTGGGAATATAACGATTGTGGGAAAAATTATTCAATGCCCATGGGGCACCGCCACGTGGTGCCCCAGGCCTCTCTTCAACCACACATTTTTATAGGGCCTGAGATTAAGTGTGAGGACCCCACAACAATGAATAGTGGGGAGAGATTCACGGACACCGCCACATGGTGCCTCCCAAGGGCATTGAATAATCTCCTGTGGATCTCACGGACAAGTGACAAGGAGGCCCGGAGAGCCCTTTTCCGAGTTCAAATCATATACCACTTTCTTTTTGGCATATACCACTTTCCTCCCAAAAAATTGTCTGATCCGTAAAACGAAAAAATGAAAAAAATTGTCTGATCCGTAAAACGAAAACTTAAAATAATGTATTTTTGTCACAAAAACATTCAGACTTTTTGCAGCTCGTTAATAGATATAATTTATCTTTACACCAGTACCACAACCCCTACATGAACCATCGTCCTCTCTACATCTCTTCACCAAATTCTACCACTACAACCACTCTGCTTCTTCACTACTAGCCAAGACTAAACTACCATTTGCCATTGTCATCACTTATAACACCACCATCCACCTACCAACCTCCTCATTTGCTAAAATAAACACCACCACAGGCTAACATGACCACCATCTCTTCACCGCGCCACCACATTCAACAACACCGTCCTTGACCGGCACCACAGGCGCTAACAAAATCAAAGAAGATAAGCAATATAATCATAATTCGTTGATCTTTGTATCAGTTCAATTCCTAATTTTTTATTAAACAATTGTTCAATTAAAAGACAATTCCGCATTTAATTAGGACTTCATTTTTCATATTTTAATTTCAATTTCCAGTTACATGAACACATTTTCAAATGAAAACCCTCTCAGTCCGTGAACAAAGTTGGGTCCATATAGTAGCTTGGCTGTAAGATTATTCTTCCGTTTTTTTTTTAAAAAAAGAGCATTTTTGGATAATGAAGTGCGTTTTATTTTTTTTACTTTAAAGTTGATTGGAAGAAGATGATTGCTACTGGTACCTTTTCTAAGGTGGGGCTGCCAGTACTTGCTAGTGGGGAATCTGAGTTTTTATGTCCCATGGCATGTGGCATGTGGCAATTGGCATCTAATTCCTTTTTGTGGAAAATGAAAACAAAGAAAAGAAAACGTGCGAGCTCACTTGATTATAATAGGAGTCAGCTCCTCTCACATCCATGAAAATGGACTGGACCATTTAGTTGACCCGTTTGTGGGCTCTTTCCGGATCTATTTGACGATCCAAATCGTCCGTATTTTAAAATTTGTTGAGAACATTAGTCACTCTAAAATTAGGTTATTGTAGAATTATTGAACGGTTTGGATTATCCGTATGGGATCCGAAGTAGACCCCGTGTGCCAATATGTACACCGTCGGTGCACAGATGATCGGTTCCCATAGAAGGGCTCATTTTTAAAATTTGTTGAGAGCATTAATCACATCAAAAATCAAGTTAATCGGACATCGTTTGATATGATTTCAGAGCAAATTTGTTTTTAAAACATAACTAGATTACAACTTTAAATTGGAACCCACTTAACCCATTTATCTTAAGCAAGTACATTCTGAAATTACATCAATCGGTATCCAGTCAACATGGATTTTAACATGGTTGGTGTTATTGATGAGCTCTAAAACGTGAATTGTTTGGATCATCAAAATGAACCCGAAAGAAGCCCACAAAATGGGCTAACTAAACGGTCCAGTCCAGTCCATTTTCATGGGCGAGAGAGGATTCTCTAACATTATAATACTCTGGAAGAGCATATTTCAATTGTGGAATGGAAAAGAATGGAATTGGAAAGAATGATAACACTGTTCTACTTCTACTTCTGCCAAGGAGAAAAGGTGAAAGTTTAACTAGAATGGAAGGTTTGTGTTAGGATCAACCGTTTACCATCTTACCAAAGCTCGCAAGTTGTGGTAAAGGCGCAACTCTATTTTCTTATACTAAAGCGTAGCAGATCCCAAATATCACGGTTCAACCCGCGTAGGCAGGATGCTGTCCCGCGACCAACAATTGGAATGAAAAAGAATGGAACTGGAAAAGGTGTAAAAGAGGTAATTGGGTCCCTCAATGACTAATGGGGTATGGGTTATAGTACACCTTGGTAAATCTTTGGATGTAGCATTATCATTACGATTTTAATCGTTGATTTTACTATAGAGTTTCCTTTAATTTTATTTGTACAAAAATTAAACTAATCGAATATTTGTAGTCAAATGATCAGTCCAATTGATTGTAGAAACAATGTGTTCAACAAATGGTGTAAAATGAGTGATTCGGTGCACTCCTGTATTTCGCAATGTAATCTTCGCCTTTGGATTTAATGAAATTGACTGATTAAAAAAAAAAAATCATGACTATAGGGACTCCAATCCGTAAGGGAGTGACATGTTTTTTTTTCTATATGAAAACCGAGGAAGTGCCAAGTGTTGCTGTGCATATCCGATAGATGGACCCATGATGACCATGATAAATCATCTGAGTGCTAGGTACCAAGAAAATATACCTCAAAATTAGGGAAATGATAATGTAAAAATTATTTTTGTTGGTGCCAAAACTCCAATGTATAAAAGTATTGTATCATGTCAAGTGTACAAGTCTTTTTATGCAAATTATCTCAAAAAGATAAATTAACGGTACAGATGCACTTCAAAGTGAATCTATACCGTTGATTTACCTTTTCGGTGTACAATTTCTTTGTACTTAGAATTTCTCAATCATCAATTATTCTAGAACCACAAACACTTTACGCACACATTGACATCTTTTGATGAGTCCACACACATTGAAAGTGTAGTGTGAGAGAATTTCAATGTGAATGTAAGTGCATTTGTGTAAGTGCTATTGGTTATAAAATAAATTTTTTTTGGTCAAGGGTTATAAAATAATTGATATATCATTGATCCAACAATGCGCATTGCTGCTATTTTCCAATGAAAGAAGAAATATAGTATTAATAATGATAATAATAGGAGTAATATTAAAAAACACTAAAAACTTAACGCTTCCACTAACAAAAAAAGTTTCAGTATCTTACAATCTCGTTTTCACTACAAAAAAGTTGTCAATAAATTTTTTTTCCTACAGTAATTCTACTCACAAACCCATCAATAACTTATTCACTACCGGAAATAATTTGACATTTCTTAACAACTTATTCACTACTGAAAATACCTAAAAACTTCTCAAATACAAATAAAAATCTACAAAAAAAATTATTACCGAAAACACCCCCTAATACAATTGATAAAGGTTGCTGATTTTGCTACTCCCTTTTTTGTTAACGCCACTCCCTTGCAAGTGTATTTTTGGTGCAAAATACACTTGCAGAAGAATGACGTTAACAAAAAAGAAAGTGACAAAATCAGCCATCTTGATAAAAGATATAATGTACATGTTGAAACAAATAACATATCAAATCAAATGAATGACATATATAGTTATAAATTGATCGGACAGTCAAATGAATTGCTGCTATTTTCAATGGTTGTGTTACTTGTGTAACTAGTACAGTACTAAAACTGGTATAAAGATGCTGCGATGGACTGGATCCTTTCCTATTTTATATAGACGGCAGAAAGAAAAAGCAAAAAGGCTTTCTTCAACATTCTTAGAGAGAGAAAGAAACTTTGAGATTGGAGTATCAGAGTATCAGAGAGAGAGAGAGAGAGAGATGTCAGACGAGGAGCATCACTTCGAGTCCAAGGCCGACGCTGGGGCCTCCAAAACCTTCCCACAGCAGGCTGGAACCATCCGCAAAAACGGCTACATAGTCATCAAGAACAGGCCTTGCAAGGTCTCTCTCTCTCTATCTCTCATGTGTGTATATGTGTATATCACTCTTTTTGTTTGAATTCGTGGTGGGTTATCATCATCTTTCATCTGGGTTTGTGTTAATTTTTCCAGATCTTTGGTGGTTTGTCTTGTATATGCTCCTTTTATATCTATCATTGTTGTGGGGATTGAATCAACATGTTATTGGGTGTTTATTGTTGTTTTTTTTTTGTTTCAACAAGTAATTGAGTATATACGGATTACATGGAGACTAAATTATTGGTTCCAGTGACAATATTGATACGTGAATAAGAACATTTTATTTTGTCATTTTGGGGCAGATAAAGGGGACTTGATAAATTTACAAAAAGTCTACTCACACATACAATTAAGCACAGATTCGACACAGAATTTCTAGGGGGCCCGCCTCGGGTCTCGCAAAGATGATCCGAACTACTCAATTTTCCTAAAATATTTGTTTATGCATTCCTGTAAAAAATTATTTCAATTGGATACCGGTAAGAGCTTTTTAGAAAAAAAAAATCATATAATCGTTTAGCTTATTTTAAATACACTAATGGATAGGAGCAACTATCTGAAATTTATTTTTCTAAGAGTAGTTTGTCACAATTTAATAGGGTTCTGAATCTCAACCGTTAACGCTTTGTTTCACCTGCTTAACAAAATTTTATGGCCTACTGTATTGATATTACCTTGTATATCGACCACTATTGTGTGATATTGGCTGATACATAGCTGTGTCACTGATACTTATTCAAATCCCAATACTGCCAGTGTTCTAAAAGGTGGCCTAGCTGATTAATCGGTGCCGAGGCGGTACCTCGCTGCCTTGCCTAGGGATCTAGGCGGTGATCTAGGTGCCAGGCCGATTAATCGGCCGCTAGGTGGGATTACTCAGCGATTAATTGGCTAAGTGGCTAGGCGGGCTAGTGGGATAAGCGTCTAGGCAGGATTCGGCGGACAATTAATCGGCTAGGAGATGTGATTTTCAAATTTTAAGGGCTTTTGCTGTCATGGTAAATTGGTAATACAGTATAAGGGGCTTTGGTGTAATTTTTGCCTATGATATAAACTAATTTCCAGTAAACCCAGTACCCAGTTCACCATCGAAAATTCAAAACCCCAAAGGCCAAAACCTAATCGTACTATGTGTCATCATGCAAAATTGATTGCTTTTTATAACAGTGCAGTGGTGTAATTTTGTCCTACACTTCCTTTTCCTAATTTGTTCGTGTGTATCTTAAATGGAGATGCTGCACTACTCACAAAATTAACCTTGATTCCGATGCTCTGAGTCACTGAGTGTGTCTGATTCTAAGCACTCCAAGGGTATGCTCAGCTTACTTTTGTTTCTTAGGTAATCTTAAATCTTGTTAATGATGAACTCAATCTATTTACTAAACTTCACGCCCTAGTGCACCTTGTACATTGGGCACCCCAAACTTGTTCCCAGAGTGCATCTTCCACTTTAAATACATTAGTTTCCTTGCCTTGAGCATCTCAAACATTTTAAATGATGAGTACTTTCGGACTTAATTTGATGCATCTAGCAAGATAGATTTGGCTCAAGACATCTACATTATGCATTTGACAAGAAAAATTTAGGTTCTTGCTGACTTCAATTTGATGCAATTACTGAGATTTATTTATCCCGAGTTTCCTTAGATTTCTGCACTTTAGTGTGGGTAGGCTGTCTCGAGTGACCTTTTTTCCCCAAATTAATCTAGCGAGAAGGGGAAAGTTAGATTTGATGCTTTTTTCATGTGTTGGTTTATGTTCATACCTCATCAAGAGATTCAGGGCCTCAGGTGTGACCTTTTAACTTCTAATCTTTGTCAAGAAGGTACATGAACTTACAAGTTCCTTCATCCGAATATAGCGTCTTCACAAATGCACCTTCTCTAATTTTTGACTATTTCAAAGCATAGCAGAGGAACACTGCTCGGGTTATAGGCTCTCAAAAATTAAGGAATGTGTTCACGCCATGCATGATTTGTAAAGAAGCTCATTGTCTCAGAAAGATGAAATAAAACTAAATACAATCAGCAAAAGGCATGTCCTGTCTCGTAGGTAGAGATTATCAAATATTTGCAACTAGGGACTGATGCAGGACATTTAGGAAGGATCAATCCTTGAATCTTGTCTGCACACAAGTAGTTGACCATTCTCTTTATGGAGATAAGATTATTGGGCCACCTTAAGTTTTGAGGGCCTATGCCCCATGTAGGCTGCCCTCTACATATTTGATTTTCATATTATTTTTTGTTATATGGATTTACTCACATACCTTAGCCGACCCCAAGTGATTGGGACATAAGGCTCGGTTTGGTTTGGTTTGGTTTGGTTTGGATTTACTCACATACCGATATGAAGAGTAGGATACAATGGATGTAAAGAAAACCGGTGGATCTGACTAGGATATCAACTATATTGCTTTATCCGAGAATAATGGATGTATTGTATCATCTAGAATATTTTCTTTTGTCAATCGGTAGGATACTAAGATTCATTTGTTTCATGAAAATTACAGTAGCAGGACACTACATCAACCATGTGAGAGTCTGCAACGGCTAAATCAAACACTAGAGCCACCAATCGAAGAAATAGCCCTGTAAGATGGAGAAATGAACCAACAAAAAAAGGCTCCGTGTAGAAGAGAAATGATGATCAATTCTTAGGCAATATTTGACTCCCTGACCCTCATTTGAAACTATACAAGGGTAGCCAACTAGGAAGTTATCTAGTGTGAAGTGAGATGTGCAGAAGAGAAGGTTGAAGACTATTAATCTAATATTGCAGTTGCTCCTTTTGGTACTGTTAAGTATAAACTGTGTTAGAAGCAACTTTGAAGTGCTGAGCTTACATGCCGACCAGGCTTACACATGGCATAACTTCTTTGGCAAGGATTTTCGTATTTGGTCACACCTTTTTATCATGAATCCATGCTGCAAGTCTACTAAGATGTACTGATATTACATGTTGCTAGCTCAAAAGAAATGGTCTTCGGCCCTTGTAGTATACTTTGTCTTAGTAGCTAGCAAGATACAGTTGTAGACTTCTCTCTCTTTGATCTACTGTATTCTACTGTTGTAAGCAAAGTTGTCAATCCCGTACCGGCCAGCGTACCGTTTTCACTTTTGGAATGGTACGTACCGGTACCGGACTGTATCTCGGTACCGTTCCGGATTTACCGCAATTAATATTTTATATATATTTAATATATATCTACCATATATATTAGTTTAGAGCCCACAAGTTTAAAAAAATAATAATAATACCGGAACGGAACACCGGAAAATGTCCGAAACAGACCGGTATCGTCCGGTACATCCGGTATTGGCCGGAACAGGCCGGTATTTCAACCGGAACGGATCTCTAGTCTTTGTGTTCCGTTTAAGCTCCGGTACGGTACGTACCGGCCGGTACGGAACGGATTTCACAACTTTGGTTGTAAGTTGGTGAACAAGTCTATCTTTCTTGTAACAATCCTTTTCTTTTCTCTTTTTTTTTCCTGACAGGTTGTGGAGGTCTCCACCTCAAAGACAGGCAAACATGGACATGCAAAGTGCCACTTTGTGGCAATAGATATCTTCAATGGCAAGAAGCTTGAAGATATTGTTCCTTCGTCCCACAACTGTGATGTAATGTCATGCTTTGTTATTAGTTTTTCTTTTTTCTTATGTTTTAACATTTACATACGCATTGTTTCTTGCGTTACAAACCATGTAATTCTTTCCCCAGTTATGCATTTGTTTCTTTGATTTTTGCTTTCTCATTCTGGTCACTTATTTCGTGTTTTAATCTTTTCTCAGGTTCCCCATGTCAATCGTACCGACTACCAGCTGATTGATATCTCTGAAGATGGTTTTGTAAGTTTTCTGTTATTATTCGATAATGAGATGGTTCATGGCAAAAGTAGTGTGTTCAACAGTGTCCCCTTTCAAATCAGTGTCATGCTAGAGAGAAAATGAATTTGTTTTCCCTGTGTTAATTTCCGTAAATGGGATTAGAATAGGTGAGGTTCAATATAGAGGACCCATATCATTGTCCATTCTTGTGTAACTGTTTCGCCCCTGACCAGATGTGGGAGTATCCTGGGCTGGACTAACTTGTTCAGTAATCGTGTTGGTTCAACGCTTCCATGCTCAAATAAAACTCTGGATTTGTGTTCACCAATAGACAATCACGTTTGAATTGGTAGTTGGAGTCCTGTGATCTTAAATGACGCGTTTTTTTTTGCTTTTTCAGGTGAGTCTTCTGACTGACAATGGAAACACCAAGGATGATCTGAGGCTTCCCACGGATGACGCTCTCCTCACCCAGGTACACCATGTAGAACCAACCTGTTTTTCGCCTTGAACTTCCGGAGTTCCTAATTTTTCCACTTTTTTCTATATTTATTTGTTCCATTCGTAATTAGAATGAACTTTTTGTTTCTACCTGTCTTGTGTGTAGATCAAGGACGGGTTCGGTGAGGGGAAGGACATTGTGGTGACTGTTATGTCTGCAATGGGAGAGGAGCAAATCTGCGCCCTCAAGGACATTGGTCCCAAGACTTAACAATGCGCCGTGCTTGTGGGCAAAAGCTACCCTTATGTTCTAACAGTAAATTTTATTGACTATATGGTGTGTAAGGGCGTGATACTTATAAATATTATCTAAAGCCGTGTAACTAAAACCTTTTTCCTGCCTTCTGTCGCGCGAAAAGGGCCCTTGTTCTTGTAGCAAGATGAAATCCATAAATACACGATCTCTGTAACATATTCCGTTCTGTCCTTGTGTTTCGTTGACAATTGTTTGAAGCCTCAGTTTTCATTTGTCGTTCTTCCTCTTTCTTACGAGGCTGGTGTCCAAAATGGGTTAGAAGTTGGCACCACAATTTTCCGTTACTGTACAATTTGAACCATGAATATTGGGGAAGCTTATTGGGCTTTCTTTGAGGACGAGAAAAGCTCGGTAATGACTCCAGCAAAGCAGCAGCCCCAGCCGACGGGGATATCGCCTTCAAAACAAGATGAACAATGCATTTCTATGATGTAGGCTCCAACCAATGGCTATCCATCCAGAAGGACTTTGCACCATCCGAAGTACAGTAAAAACTCACCCCCAATATCAAAACCAATGGCTGTTGACATCGGGGGCATGTCTTCACAGCTACCTGTGTCCATCACCGTGTCCGTGTCATGAGAGCCGACTTCCTCAATATCAAATACGCATGCACGCATAGTACATTCGTCATCCTTCTTCATATTAGGGAAGGAGGCAGAAAGTATTTGCTACCAGATGAGTAACAATACCAACTAAGCGCAAGTCCCGCTGGGAAATAATCGTATCGGTCATGTCCTCCAAACCCCTCACGGGTAATAATACCGAATGCTCACCCTCTCTCTCAAGAAGATGATCGAATTCTTCCGGCATGATTACATAGCTGAATTCTTGATTATGTCAAACGTTTCAGCTAATACCTGCTCTAAAATGCAACATCACCTAGAAGAAGAAGAAGCAATCAAAGAACAGCTTAAATTGTATGGAAGTTTCACTTTCGTTTTCTCCTCCGAACCTTTCAGCTTCTCGGGTTTTACCACGATTACATCATGTCTAAATGCAATAAAAGAGGAATACCTTCATGTTCATATCCTGTGGCTCTTTCCCTAGTGTCCTGTTTGAACATGAGACACTTCCATTAAACCAGACACAAACCAACTCCCATTCTTGAACATATAGATGATGTCGTTTCAAAGTGGAGTTGGCGATAGCTCCCTAGAATTGTCTTCCGTAACAATAATGAAGGCACGCATCTCTAAGATATTCAGTTTCGCAACTCTATGTTCATACCGTTCATAATGCGCGCATAATTAAGAAACTACCTGCCTAGCTTTTAAAATGAGGTTCGATGCAATTTCTAGGCCTAATGCAATTCCTAATCCAACTGAAGCAGAAGATGAGGTTGTAACATCAAAGTAAAAAAGAAAACCTGTCACTGATGCTCTAGGGGAGCCAACCAGACAACCCCAATAAAAATCAAAATCCCAATTACCATTGGGATTTTAAACAGCAGTACCATCATTAACCATAACCAAAATCCCAATTTACATGGTATATTCTTATAATGATTTCTACAAAATAACTTTCACAGGTCATTGAAAAACGAACAATATAGGTAGAAATCTTCTGTGCAGTTCCCTAAGAGTTCTTTGAACCATGATCTCTTCAAAACAACGTGATTTTCAAGAACCTCGCGTGTTGAAGAAGCGAGGTGTGTTGAAACTAATGTTTTACATGGTATATTCTTATAATGACTTCTACAAAATAACTTTCACATGTCATTGAAAAATGAACAATATAGGTAGAAATCTTCTGTGCAGTTCCCTAAGAGTTCTTTGAACCATGATCTCTTCAAAACAACGTGGTTTTCAAGAACCTCGCGTGTTGAAGAAGCGAGGTGTGTTGAAACTAATGTTTTACGTGGTATATTCTTATAATGACTTCTACAAAATAACTTTCACAGGTCATTGAAAAACGAACAATATAGGTAGAAATCTTCCGTGCAGTTCCCTAAGAGTTCTTTGAACCATGATCTCTTCAGAACGACGTGGTTTTCAAGAACCTCGCGTGTTGAAGAGGCGAGGTGCGTCGAAACTAATGTCAAAATTTTATCAAAGAAATCCCTCTACTTCTGCTCCCACTTCAAATGGGGAAAATCGAATGGCTTGAAGTCGACTGAAAAAATCGAATTAGCTCGAAGGCAATAACAATGGCGAACTCCTGAAAACCTAAAGATCTTCTCTCTCGCTTTGTCGTCAACAGGTCTGCTTCTCTCACTTTCTCTCTCAATTAAGTTTTTTTCTTCTTCTTTCATAAGTTCTGCTACTAGGATGAATTCGCCGGACTAAATAGCAAGGAATTAGCAAATCCCACATCCATTGTAGAGGCCTCGGTTAACGGTTCGGTGACCTGGCCGTATGGTGTGAACCGACGTCTGAAGGAGGACTGGATCGCAGGCTTCGCAGCCGGATACGAGTCTCACTCGGTATTCTGTTCGGTGGTTTGTTCGGAAACAGACCTCCGGGTACCCCGGAAGTTCTGACGATATTACGTTTGCTCCGGTACCCCCGAGGACACCTGGGGGGAACTGCTATGCCAGATGGGTCCCATGAGGATCATGCTCCTCATACAGCAGGCATAATCATTGAGATCAGGCCTGGCCATGTGCTCTGTAACCGTTTCATTCCTTTCGTCATATATGACGTCACCCGAGGCGGTTACCTGAACGTATCCCCCACGCGCTAGTTTGGAGGCCAAGGAAATCTAGGTCTATAAATACAAAGGGATACTCACCTGAAAGAGGTACGCGACTCAACCCTAACCCTAGACCTAAACATTTCCCTTGAAATCTAATTTGATCATCGGAGGGTCACTGGGCTACACAAGCCCTAGTGACTTGTTGCAGGTCCAGCAGCGGAAGCGCGGAGCTGCGGAGGAAGGAACCTAGCCAGAGCCACAGTCAAGATCCCGATTAATTGAACCCCTACGTCCATAATTACTAGTAGTAAGCAAATGGATAAGTACTTCTGGTAATGACTTCTCATGACATGTGTAATCGGTAATCCAACACCATTACATAATCCATCCGATCATACAGTGATACAGGCTCAGTAAATTAAGTCTATAGCCTATTATGATTACCCAATTCAGAAAATACCCAAATCCAATTGAGCAAACTCAGATATTAGAAAAATCGGACCTTTCATCATTCAAGTACCTCATGGTATCACCATGTAAGAAGAAGTGCCCCAATTCAGAAAAATCCCTAAATTTCTTTTCTTTTCTTTTCTTTTCTCACTGATTCCGCCTATGAGTTTGGGCATAAACCTAAAGTACACGTGAATCGGGTAGTAGACTCTCAAATTTTCAAATGGAATGAGTTTGGTGTTCATAGTTGATTGAAAATAAGCACCAGGTGCTCAATGTTAAACATTTGGTGTATGAAAAACAGAGAGGAGCAATATCTGTACCAGTATGTACAAACCCCCTTTTGGTCCCGTTTTGAATCTCAAAAAAATGATCGGAACCGCTAATTTTGTTTAAAATAATTTGTTTACGGCTCCTACAAAAAATAAGCTCAATCTGATATCGGTTAAGGCGTCTACAAAACGTTCAAATTTGTCCCCGAATTCAAGTCTGAATTCTAAAGCAAAGTTTGGATGTTTTTTAAATGCTCTTACCAATACCGGATTGAGCTTATTTTTTTTTCAAGGACCATAAGAAAAGTATTTTAAACAAAATAAGTGGATCCGATCATCTTTTTGAATCCAAGTAGTTTATGGTGTTCATTTGTTTTTTTTGTTTTTTTTTTAAACGGAAAAATATTATTAGGGAAACTTTATAATGGGTACATCAAGTGAAGGAGAGGGAAGGAAAAATCAACCAAAAGTTATACAAACTATAAATCTGTCCACACAGACAATCTGTGCACAGATTGTACACAAATTTTATTGTGGGGCCCACCACGGGTCCCATACAAACGATCCGAGCTGTTTATTAAATGTAAAACATTTTTTCAAGAGTTCCCGTAAAAAATCAGCTCAATCCAATACCTATAGGTACTTGATCTAATCATCTAACTTTTCATTACCAGGAAATCTGAATGAAAATTTAGATGATTGGATCGAGCACCTATAGGTATTAGATTGAGCTGATTTTTTGCGAAGGCTCTTGATAAAAATATTTTACATCTAATGAACGGCTCGAATCATTTGTGTGGGACCCGTGGTGGACCCCACAACAAAATCTGTGCACAGATGTATGTGTGGTTAGCAAGGTTCTTATACAAAACACCAATAAGGACAAAGCCCAAACACCTAGGAGGGCCCAAACACCTAGGAGGGCCGAAGGTCAAATTCCAATAATGGGCCAAGCCCGAACACCTAAGGGCCAAAAATGCTTAGATCTGAAAATTACCGCCCAAAAGAACAGCAGAAAGGCCAAAGCTATGCCCAGTTTATGGTGTTCATTTTACTCTGTTGCTTCTAATGTGAAGTCATTTTCAATCTATGCCCAGTTGGTCTAATGGAACTGCTGCCATTGTTGACTTAAAACCCCACTCGAGGATTTTGTGTGATGGGCCATTACATATGGACTGGACCTGTTTGTCCACCCCGAGTCCATTTCAATGATTGAAATTGTTCAATTTTTAGATCTCGTCGAGTTCATTAACCAAGATTAAAAAAAAAAACGATGTCGTTTGATAGAATTTGGAACTTATTATTTTTTTATTTTTTATTTTTTTAGGTTACACAAGAGGGCCTAGGCCCTAAGAAACAAAAACATTCGACACAATAGCTCGATATACTCCGATACCTTCGTGGTCATTGGTCAGAACATCCAGCACTTCTATCGGGTTGTAATATTTTTTTTTCTCAATATATTCGATTTTGGTGGGATCGGAGAGGGCCCAAAAATGGACCAACATGAAGGCCAGTCCATTTAATTTTACGTGGGATCCAATACCAAACAAAGACTGTAAATTGTGTGCCAGAATTTGGAATTATGCAAGGCCATTTTTCTAAGTTTCAAAACTATTCTCTCGTTTATACCCTTTATATTTACCAAAATTTAGGGCATTTAGCTCAGTATCACTTGATTTACTTGTGTCACATGTTCTATACACAGTGCCGGCCCCAACATTTGGATTGCTTTAACCCAATCTTATGTTTTGTTGCCCACCCCACATACTTTTAAGTCGTACAAAAAAAACATACAAGCAAGGACGGAACTAGGATTTTACCCTAGCAGTGGCGAAATGTATACTAAAAAAATCTAGTGGTGACGAGACTATATAAGTTGGGCATAATTATTTTTTTACATCTAATAATTGCATTTTCTAAAATTCTTGTCGGGACGGTCGCCGCTACTAGACCCCCCTGGTCCCATCCTTGCATACAAGTATAAAAAAAAATTCAAAATTACATGGTTCTTTTAGCTTGAATAACAAAAAAAAAAAATCAATATCAAAATGTAAACCCCGGGTTATAGTGCTTTATGAGTAGCACGATCTTATTCAAAGAAAACAATTTTTTCTTGCATTTTTTGAAGCAAAATTTTCAATTGAGTCATCGTACTTTACTTATCCAATAACCAGTGCCAGCCCCGACATTTGGGTTGCCCAAGCCCGACCTCAAGCTTGGTTGTCCACTTATTATTAAGTCATAAAAAAAATTTTAAAAAATACACGGCAAAAAAATCAAGATCACAATGTGCTTTTAGTTTGAATTCTATCAAAAAATTAAAATTAGAATGGAATTCGGGTAATGGTGCTTTATGATTTAGCATGATTCGATTCAAAGAAAAAAAATGATGGGTTTCTATTTATTTTAACTTTCATTTTTTTATTTTCTTATTTTGATCATTGTTCTATATTTAATGATAAATTGAAAAAAGAAATATTATGGACCAACTTGAAAAAATAAAAACCTGACTTTAAAAATGGTTAATTTTTTCATTGAAGTTTTTTAAATTGGTGAGTTCTGTGTATATAGTATATACATATACATGTATATTTTTCATATTTGCATACATCACTATGAGAGTATGCGAATGCTAGTAGTTGTTTATCTTTTTTTTTGAGGAGTTTGCCACGTTCCGTTAAGGTTTTTATTGTTTAAGTATTTATTTTCTGTTTTATGAGATAGGTCATTCTCTCACAATACATCACCTTTAATTTATAAAATAAATACTTATTTTAGTAAGTGGAACACACCCTAATTGTTGATGTAGAAGTATTATCTCCCAAAATAAAAAATGTACACGAACAACAAATGGCCTTTCTCTTCTGAACAAATCATAAATATATAAAAATAAAATTTAAAAAAACAGAGAGAAGAGTGGGTGCAGTGAAAAAGGAACAGATTGGAAAAATAAAACCTCAATGTTGGACACGAGACTTGAACCTGGGCACATATATACTTGAGGAAACTTAAGGGTGCCCTACTAATCAACAAACTAGCACAATCCTTTATGCTATGTTTGGGTCCAAAAATATATATATACGTATTTATATTTACATGAAATTTTTTTTTTGGGTTGCCCTACCCCGGGGTTGTCCAAGCCGACGGGCTTGCGGGGCTTACCCCGGGGCCGGCCCTACCAATAACTCGAGCCCGTTCCGCTAACTTTTGATTTTTTAGCTTTTCAGGCTTTTTAGTTGATATATGTGAGAAGAATAACCTATCTAAAAAAGCGTAACAAGTTAAAAAAGCCTCAAATACCCAAAAATGCTCATAGCCAATCTCTTTAATCTCTCTTGTGAAACAGTAGTTCGAAGGTAAAAATAAAACCATGTTAGCTCGCTCGATTTATTTTAACTATGACTTTTTTTTTAATAAAATGTAAGAACATATTACTATACATTACTGTTGTGTTTGTTAAATCGAAAATTTTCAACAAAGTAATTTGATTTTCATAATATTATGGGATTGGGTGGAAAACAAAAACAGGTAAAACAAAAGTGAAAATAAAGGAAAAAGGGCATTACCACGCATGAGAATCGAACACGACTCCTCTTGGACTTATAGATCTTGCATTGACCACAATGCCCAAGAAACAGTTTACACTATGATGGAAAACTTTTTTATATTTATATCAAACTTTTTTTTTTTTTGTTGCCCAAGCCCGAAAGCTTGTGGGGCTTACCCCGGGCCGGCCCTGTCTATACAGGGAACTGTTAGCCCAAAGTTTCTCCAAAAAGAATATGACTACATACATTCCTCAGCATATGCGTCTTTGGGACCTGTTTGGGTCCCTTAAAGTCAAAGATGATTCAAGCCGCTCGTTTTGTTCAAAATATGTTGTTCCCAAGCAAATAAGACCATTCACAAAGCCTACGTATTAAGAGAGGCTATTGAGTGCTCTTGGAGCTATGGTCCACACCATTTACAATATATCATATGTCACTTTGTCCCTTAAATTACCAACACAAAAAGGTACACCAGTTATGTCGTTTTCAGCAATTCCAATGCACTTTGAGTGCAACATGGCCTTGATCTGAGACCAATATTTCATAATTTCTCTTGTATTAATTGCTGGCCAGTTTGTTTGATTGTACATGAGCATCGAATTGGACTATATATCAAAGGGACTAGACATTCGGTATCCAATTACCGGCCAAATTAAGCAGATGAATTGTGGAACTCATTCCGATGATGAAGTATATAATAGCATCTCTGATGCACAGAAAGCTCTTGACATATGACGGAGAGGGGGGGTGTCGTTCCGGTGTATCCAGATTCGGTCCCCTACAAATAGTCATAGTGATGTGCGACGGAGCAACATTTCCTGGCAGAGGCGACGTCGTACCATACATGCACTTCCATTTTGTGTACCAAAAGGAATGTCTCGAGATTCCCGTGTTTGGAGGTTCGTATATAATTGATCTACGAAAATAAAGGTACACCAGTTTTTGTTTACAGAGAGAGGACCAGACTGCAAGAAAAAAGACCCATATTCTTGTCTAAATTGAGCAACGAGCATTGAGCAGTAGACAGACACTTTGAATGGAATTCAATGGCGACACCCAACTAACCTTCAATTACATATGAACCAAACAGATTATGAGGAATCCTTACTCAACGAATAGTTACCGTAGATATACGAAGCGAATCCCCAGAAGGTAATGATCAGAGACAAGATTTTGAATCCACCCATAGGGTCCTTCAACAATATAACTGCAGCAATGCTTGTGATAGGCACCCTCACTGCATTAAGAACACCAGCTAAGACAGTTGAAGCCAAGAAAAGCACAGCAGTGACACCCAAAACTCCCAGCTGGAAAGTAATTGCACCCCAGATAAGAACCATGATATACGAGACTTTTCCGCCCTCGAAACTCCTGGCCTCGGAACTCATCCCTTGGAAAGCATTGTCCACGATCATCCCAATTGTGGTGAACACAAAGGCGAAGAAAGAAACCATTACTTGTTGCTCTAGAACGACGTGGAACGATCTCCTTCCGAGCAGTTTCAGGAAGACAAGCTCCGAGAGAGCGAATATGAGCCCGTGGAGAGCGGACCCCATGATATCCCAAACGAAGCCAATGATGTATTGGCTGTCAGTGACATCCCCGTATCTATCGGAACTCGAATCCAATCCAATGATCGCCATAGCGGCGGTGATGATCACAATTGCATTTATTGTAGAAGCGTTGATTTTGTTCTTCACAATAACGTATCCAAACAGGGCCGAAAACACTAAGGATGATGATGCTAAAAGAGAAGCAGTTGATGCTGGGAGATATGCATATGCATATGCGTACATGAGGTTATCAGCCGCACTTAAGAAACCCAACACAATATAGGAAAGTGTGAGTTTTATGGTAAGGGGAGAGGGAGAAGTTTTGCAAAAGAAGTATGTGGGAATGAGGATTAAAGCCGTTAGTGGCCACCCTGCAACAGCAACCCATGAAATGATCCATTTGCTCTTCCCTCCGTTGGAATAATAGACACGTGAGAGGAGACTAGAAGCAGGGAATGCCACGAGCATTGCTCCGCTGCTTAGGAGTAGAAGAACCCAATATGAGATTGGCTTGCTTTTATATGTTCCCGACACCATTTTCTTGTAAGTGGAAATTTTGTCCATAAATGAAACGGGTGGTTTTGGTGCTCCCTCCTCCATGCCTTCCGGTGCTCCCTCCTCCATGCCTTTCCCTACCATGGATGGTCATAACAAATACCAAACAGAAGCGATAGTGTCAGGTCAGATGTTCCCATCATGAAAGGTGCATCCATGAAACACAAGAATGATGCATCTGCAGACTTTGAAGATATATAAGACATATAACATGCACAAACAAATGCTTGAAAATCAACTACTCCGTTTGTATACAGAACTTAAACGATATTGGAAACTGGTGCCTTTTTGGGTGCAGGAAATGATAATTGGGTAGCAAAACAAGTTCCTGTGTTGGTTTCAGAGAAGTTCGATACATCCCAAAATGAGTATGATTGTGTCTACTAGAGCTGTAAGACAATCCAATGGTAGGTCATCGGCTAATTAACATTCAGTGGAATTCATTCAGAAAACTCATGGTAAAATTAGCAGCTGAACCAAAAGTTAATCATAGCAACTAAATTGGCCAAGAACATATTGGCAAGGCGATGCAGTACGATTAAAGAAAACTAAAAAGTCATAGCAAATTAACACCACAAATTATCGTAACATTTGCACCCCAAGGCATAATATTTTCACCACAAATGGTGAATAACCTTTTCTAAAAACGCCATAACATTGTTACAATCACTTACTTTATGTTGTCCCTTCGTAAGATCCATCACAAATTGACATAACGTTCACCACAAAAGGAAATGTTTCAACATTTTTATGGTGCTCCAGCGGTTCGAATCTTACTCCCATAAGGTTTGGTGACTAGCAGAACATAGGACTCGTGCCTATAAAACCTAAGGAATGAGCTTCTTGTCACCGTGCCCCTCGATGGGAATGGGGATGGATCTCTGTGCTAGTTCTATCAGCACATTCCATTCCTCTTTTCAATACCCAAATTCTCTAAATCCAGTACTCAAACTTTCCAACTGCATACCTTTTTCCACTCAAACCAGCCACCCAAAAACCCACAAGGATTTGTTCCGGTAACTGTAGCGAACGCATCATAGAACACAATTTCTACAAAATTTGCCAATTTCACTTACCAAGAAGCAACAAGAAACACCCACAAATCATAACAACTAACAAGCATATTTCATTCACATGTAAGAAATATGCATATAGTCCAGCACAGCAAAAGTGATAGAACCCACCAGAGCATCTCCATCCCTAACCCCTTTTCTTGAATCAAAACCAAAATTTGAGTAAACCCTAAAATTCACTCCAATTCTTGACTCAAAACCAATTCCCAATTGAGTTCTACTCAAATTCTTATTCAATCCCTCTCAAATTAACAGCTATGTCAATAAGGAAGCTTTTACTCAAATAGTAATACCGGCGGATCAGTGAAATTGAGCTCACCTGGTTCGATAAGTGGCTGTTGCATTTAAACCCAGAAACTGTGTGAGCCGGAAAACTGGGGAATACTGAAGAGCTCAGATACGCCTGGCCTGGTGGGTGTGGTAGCAAATTCTGTCGAGCATAGTTGACTATTTTGGCTAAAAATCCTTCGGATTATTATTTTTTACTATATTTATTTAAATTTTTTTATATATTTATTAATTTTACGTCAATTTATTTATTTATTTATTTGAATAATTTCCCTGCGTTGTGCAAACACTAAGCGGATTTATTCCACGTACAAAAAATTTGGCTAAACGGGTCAAAACCCCACCAATAAACTTGGTTGGAGGGTAAAAGGGACCACTTTCTTTCGTTTTCGTTTTCGTACTTTAATTGGATTTTATTATGCTGTTGATAGCTGTATTTTTTTGAGAAAAATTAAAAACCATGTTTTTCTTGCAATTAATTAATAATGGAGAAGGTTTTTCGGCAATCCAAATGCAATTTCCAAGTTTTGGGGCTTTGCACGGTTTATTTTAATGATCAAAATTGTTCATTTTGCAGAATATGTTGAGAACATTAACCGTGTCAAAAGGGTAAATTAAATTTTATGTTGATTTAAAAACAAATACTTTGTCTAAAAAAGTAAACTATTCACTTAATTATCCTTCCATTAAGGATTAATCCTTTTTTTTCCTGATTTCAAACCGATTTCTAAAGATTAGTGATGCTATATTGACTTTTATCGAAAATATGAAAAATGTAGACCATAGTATTTTTTTAAGTCACAAAATGAACTATCAATACATGGCTAGAGAGGGCTAACTTTTAAAACAAGATAAGATGGGATATCGACATGGACAGTGAGGGCAAAATGTTTGAATTCAAATTTTTATGTTTGAATGAGCCAACCATTCCGGCCGCCCATTATTGCAATGGACAACTCGAAATTTAATCTGAACAATGGATGACTCGAATTTATAGAAACTCGAATTAAATCCGAGTCGTCCATGCCGAGATGGACGATCGGATCGACCGTAGTGCAACTGCCTCTCCCAATCCCCATCTTATATGTAAAGTTTGAATTTGTCTTCTTTACGTTGAATAAGCTAAGCCCAAAAAATATACGAGTATTATAAAAATCAACTCTAGAGTTTTAGGTAGATGATGTGACGATTTTAAGAGCTTTTCTTTCTCATTCAAGTACGTTTTGTAAGGATCAAAAAAAAGTACGTTTTGTGTTCATACGTAGTTAGATGGGCACAAAATCTCTGTGCACGATTTCAGATAAATTTTCTCTATCCATCTATTTTCACTTATTATTCTAAAAAATCTCCTTCAAAACCAAAACTGAACGGGGCCTCCGTAATAATAAAATAAGCCCAATGCAGAACCATTCAAGAAATAGTCTCACTGAGGAAAAAATAAACAAACATGGTACTAGGCCAGCCTAGGTTATTAAAACTATGTTACCCCATGAGTTTGCTTAAAAAAATCCTTAAAATCCACAAACATGAATGGCCTTCGTTTTAATAAGGGAAAAGAAAAAATATCAAAAAAAATAATAATAATAAGGGAAAAGAAAATGATTTTCGCACTACTCTTTTTATTTACTTGCACATTTACACTCATTTTCATGTTTTCATTCATGTGAATTTATCAAACAATCCTCACTTATTTGCTCACTTTTTTACGCGTGAAGGGCATTTTTGTCATTTTACGTGATTAAAAAAGAGTGCCAGTGGATAAAATCATTTTCCTGGAGGGAAAAAAAAAAACCTTGTAGCACAACGACGAATTTGAGGATGCTGTTGAGCGGCTCCCTTTAGAGCGGTCGTACAACTCGGCATTAACGGCTCGGATCGAATCTGAGCGCATACAAATCTGAACCATCCAGTGCTCGATTAAGATCCGAGCCGTCATCTGCCTGCTCTGCACCGCTCTACGGGGACACGAGGTCCCACAACAAGTCATTTTATCAAAACGAACAAACACAACATCGGTCACTGTGTCAGAGTCAAACAGTCCAGAAAGGAACGTCCGCACCTACTCCTGACGCCGTTAAAAAGAAAACGTCAGCGATCCTCGTTTCCCGCGCCTAAAGTAACGGCCGCATGAACGGCGTGGAGAAAAAGAAACCAAACATACGAAGCACCTGAGTCAACACCAGTCAAAAGCCACATAAATGCAAATCAAACGAACGAATAAACAAAACAAAAACACACTCCCACTTTGAACGACACGAAAAACATTCGGATTCGGTCACCAAAATCAATGCAAAAAAGGTTTCTTATTGGAGGCCTCGTTTGGCTACTAGCCTACTACCCACCTAAAAATTGAATTTTTCCAAAAACTAGGTTTGAAGTGGTATATAAAATAAATTATTCGTAGTAGTTTCGTAATCATAATCAGACCCGGTTCGGTTTGAGTTTCGAGGGAAGTTTTTAAGAGTAATGAGTGGGGAGAGATAGATTGAAAAAAATTGTTGGAAATCATGTCCAAAAGTTTTGAGACCCCCGAACGAACAAGCCTTTAGATCTAGAAATAGTTTTTCATGAATTCGAACTAGAATTTGAATATTTTTCTGGAAAAATATAGTTTTTTTCGGGAGAAATATGCTTACCAGCGTTGAAGGAATGAATGAAAGATTTAGCTTCTCACCAGTATGGGATCTTACCATCGGTTTTGAGGGCTCGCTACAAGGGCCCTTCGACAATTATCTTGTTGGTTTCTCATGCTTGATTTTTTTTGTTGATTCGGTAGTGACAACGAATTTAACAAAAACAATGACGCGATTTTAACAACATATTAATCTGAACAAAATGCTTGGAGGTCAAAAAAACAAATCATTGAAGGAGAGTCAATCGGCGACTGCCACGACTTGAAATTGGACTGGTCCATTCATTCCACGAATCCTTACCAAAAGTGCAATCCCATTTAGTTCACATTTTCTCATTTTTTATGAATATTAATGAACAAAATCAAGAAGAAAAAAAGAAAAGGACTCTCATTTGCTTCATTCTCTATCTTGCTTAAACAACTCAAACTCACAAAATGAAATGAGACAATCCAAACGGGCGATTAGTCAAACAAGTAAAAGTTTTCATTATTATGAAAATCACATTTTGCCTCCTACCCAGTTCATACTAAAACACTCGACACATACAAGATTGCCATAAAATTTAAAATGATTCGAACGCTTTGTGTTTGGAACTTTGAGAAAAGTGAAAAAAAAAATAGAAAAGAAAATGAGGAAAAAATTGTACACAATTTTAAATTTTTTTTTATTTTCTCTCATCTTTCACTCCAAACCAACTATAGGAGAGATTTTTTTTTTTATTATAAAATTTCTTCCTTTTTTTCTTACAAGTTCCAAACATACCACAAAAGATTTCATAACTAATGGTAATAAAATAAAATAATTACACGCCAAAAACCGCTCGAGAAAACCTTTACTCTCTCTCTCTCTCTCCACCTTCGAATCGGCCATGGAGAGTAAGCAGCAGCAGCGGAGCCTCGAATCTCTTGAAGAAGCAGAGAAGACGACGTCGTCGGCAGATGAAGAAGAAGAGGAGGAGGAAGAAGAATTGGACGAAGTTGATGACGATGACGACGACGACGACGGTGATGACGGTGGAGGCGAATTTCGCGTCGAGCAGAGGAAGCAACTCGGCGAGTCGCCGAAAAATGAAGCCCGAGTGAAATCTGAAACCCTAGCCGTGGCGTCGTTGTCGGAGAAGGATTTTAAGTCCAATTTCGCTGCTTCTGCTCACCTTCTCTCAGGTATGATCACTCGATCAGTTATTTATATATACTCTCGTCTCTCTGTGTGTATGTGTGCGTATGCATGTGTGTAATTTGGAGTGTAATTGGGGGTTAAAAAGGGAAATGATGTGACAGAGGTGCCGGTGGATTATGCTCTGCTACGGCCGCTGGAGTCGCCTAATTTCAAGGTTAGGACTTTACTCTCTCTCACTCACTGTTCTGCTGTTTTTTTATTTTATTTTATATTTCTCCCATTTCTGTTTGATGCTCTGTTCTAGTTTCTTTTCTTGTTGACGGGTATAGGCGTGCGGATTGCCATGACTGTGATTTGTATCTCTACTAGACGCCCAGGCACAAGCGACAGATTATGTGAAAAGAGGAAAAGTGAACAACTTTCAATTGAGATTAATCCGTAGTGAAATCTGAGGCGTAAAAGTAGAAGAAGGGGAGAAGAAAATTAGAGTGGTGGTTTTTTCTTCTCTTCTTGGCAGTTCTTTGTGCAAGGGGGAGTTTAGGAAATAAAAAATGTGAGCCAAGCTTCCTAACCGCCGTTCACACCATAAAGGGGTGTTATTTTTATATTAGTAATAGATATATGTATGTGCTATTGATGAACTTGGTGTGTTTCTGGTATCGGTTTCAATTGGGCATTGGGTGGCTCAAAGTATTGAAAATTTCTTTGATTTTTGTTCAACGGAGCTGGTTTATTAATTTGATCAGGAATTATCTGCAATTAGTTAAGACTTTTAGAGGCATATGGCGGAGTCGTTCTTTTTTTCTTCCCCCCCCCCCCAAATGCTGGAATTATGGGTTCCTGTTTTAAAGTCATGCTCTATGTCTGCAAGGACAGAGCCTTAATTCATTTTTGGGGGTTGCCAAAGCTTGGGAAACAAATTTCCATCCATGAGAAACGTTTATAATTGTGCTGCTTGTATAGAGTTTTCTGGCAAGTATAATTCCACACTATGTACTCTGGTGGTGGTGGTGTTGGCAGGGGGCTGGCTATCATAAAGACCTGCCAGTTCTATTTTGCTGGTTCAGGTGTTGATCAACCTGAAATTGATGAGCATATCGAAGATGAAATTCACCTTGAATTCTGAAAACTGTCGGAATCCTCCATCAATCTGTATATGATGCCTACTAGTGATGGGAGAGTGTGGTGGAATATTGATTAAAGAGAGGGCTTTGTGTCGGAACAGAGAAGTAAATAGAGTACAAAACCGGAATAGGATGTTTTCTGATTCGTTCGAACGGTCGAAGTTCTGCAAGAGTGTAAGTTAAGTGATTGCTGTGCTTTTGGCTTGTGTGGAAGCAACTGTAATAAACAGCCAACGATATCTGAAGGCCGTCCCCTTTTGCAAAGTCCTTCTAGACACCTTAATTGCATCTGTTCCTCTACCACCTGGCCGTTAACTACTATATTCTACGTGTATTTGATACATATTCTCTCGATGGCACTTCCTCCGAGGGTGCGTAGTCCCATTGTTTTATACATCCAGTGTTACTCTTTGATTTCAGTTTGTCTTTTCACTACTGTCCAGTATTCTGGATATTGTATTTGCCGTACAGCATTTTACCTCCAGAGAAGTTGTTTGAAAGACCTTATGCCGTCTTTACCAATAGCATTCCCTTTTTTCTAGAAAGCATGTAAATAATTTCTTTAGGGTGCCAACTAAGTCATCTAGTTTAGGGAAAAGGGTGATTGGTGAATTGTCTTGATAAACACAACCATGCCTTATTGCTGCTACGGAATCAATGGCATATGTGTCCATCCTTTTGAAATATACTTACTGCTATGTCTCAACAATCTATTTTTCATTGTCCTTGCAAAGGAAGGAAGTAGGATAGGGCAGAAATGTTTGGTTACGGTTTGTCGTGATGCCGAATCTTTGACATACAGAACATTGACAACTGAATCATAGGTACAGTGAGAGTTACAAAGAGGTTGGAGGTAAAGGAAGCAAGTCTTTAACTCCGGTTGATTAATTGGAGGTGTTAGCTTATGCAAGCTATGTCATTGGGCAGCCGCCTTGGCATTGCTTGAGCGACGGGCCTTGAACTAAGTGACTGCTCGACCTAGTGTTACTGGTCAATTGGAAATATAAGGAATAAGTTGTTGCAACGGAATCCAGGGCTGAGTTGGGGGGAGTACCAACTAACCTTCTCTTTTAAGTACAACTTTTAATTTTACTTAAAGCATTCATCACAAATAGTGCATAGAGTATCCTAGTCCTGCGAGAAAATCGTTTTGAGCCTAGTGAGGCTCGACTTCATGTGTTTAATATGGATTAAACTATCAAATGGCCTTTAATTACAAGCCTGCTACGGCTCGAGCGACATCAATTACTGAACTGCGCCAAGGCCCTATCGACCAAGTGTTAAGCAGTTAGCTCTTAATTTTTTTTAAGTCCTTCCCTTTTCGATGTCTACCTGAGGACCTCTTTGAGTGTATTGGAATGGGGATGCTATTGGAATGGGGATGCTTCCTCCTAGCTCCAAGTCAAGTGAAAAAAGAAGAATGAACTTTTAATCCTTGATTGGTTTCCAAGGCACATGATGTTATACGTTCCCCTCTAGAAATAAATAATATGAACTTATTGAAGCTTGAACCTAGGGTGCGTGCATCGATTAAGCACAGATCTTACTTTTCCTTTAGATTGAACTTCCAGAGTAGTTAACAGATACCCCTTGAAGGAAAAAGAGTAGTACTCCTAGTTAACCCCCACACGGACACCTATATGGCTGAACTTACCACATAAATTAGTGAAACTAAATTGTAGAATGTCTGAGCAATCACATGGGTGGGCAGTAGCTCAAGCCAATCGCTGGAGGTTTTTGAGCTAAATCGATTGTAAATTTTGACATTCAGATCTTAAAGTTGGGCACAACTTTTGCTCGAATTTTGGAGTTTCATTAAGAGAGATATGGTCTATAGAAATTGACCATGGCTGCGGGTAGAAGCTGCAACTCAAAGGCGAAGCTACCGTGGGTCAAGTGGGGTCACTTGACCCCACTGATTTCCACATTTATGCATTATATTTGTTAATTTTTTCCTACCCTGATGATTTTAACATTTATCCGTTAAATTGGTTAAATTGTACTACATTTTGTGTATTTGACTTTACGATTATAAGGACATTGTCCCAAGTATGAAGCAATCCCACTAAAACTATAAATATGCCATATTTTTAACAGTAGAATTTCACTAACCAACTCATGGATAATCCTTATACAGTGTTAAAGAAGTTAGAATTTTAATTCTCATATTTCAATTAGAATACACATTTGCGAACTTCTATGCATACACAGTTCATAATATCGAGACAATTTTTGCACAATATTGCTTCCCAAAGGGCTGTCAATCACCAATAATTTTCTAGTACTAATAAATTTGATTTTTTTTAATTAGCAAATAAGAAGAAGATCAAGTATGTTTCTAAATATTGACCCCACTGTCAGATATTCTTGGCTCCGCCCCTGCCACAATTGCAAGCTTGGTCGACCAGCCTATTGCATAACTAGCATTGTAATCAACCAAGACTATAAGACATGGGTTTGGTTCACCAACTAGCACAAATTTGACAAGACATGCCGTTTACAGCCGTTGCAATTTAAACCTATTATGGGATTAACACCTCAAAACGGCAAAACTAATGATTGGGATTTTAGACTAAATACAACTGATTGATAATTCACCTTCCCGAACTAGAAAATCATAAAATCTAAGAGAGAGGTAAAGGTTGTCTCTTTGAATATTCATATAACAAGTTTAGAGTCGAGCAAGCTTGAAGATCCGAAATTTTGTTATAGACACGTATGAATTTGTGACTGTAGACTAGGAGTATTGTTGTAGCTTGGGGTTTATCCTAGAAACCCATTGTGCTTTTTGTGTTGAGGAAGACCTTGGTGGTAAGCTTACGAATTCCATTGTTCGAGTTGGTTGAGAGGTTGTGGCCCCGCCCTTGCAGGCAACCTTGTAATATACCCTTTTAAGCTTTGTGAAATAAATTCCATTGGAGGGAATCTTCTGGATTGTTGTTGGCAATCTGAGTGGGTTCTTGGGTGCCATTTGACTGAAACCAAGATACTTGTGTGTTTGAAAAATTCACTAGAAAGGTTCCTTGTGTTTGCTGCTATTGATGATTCAAGTGGACAAAATCGTTTAGAAGGTTCTAGGTGTGCCGCTTTGAGTGAAAAACATCGAACAAATTGTAGTGGAGGACTATTAGGAAGTGTTGTGGGATTCTCATTTCTCAGTACAAAATCTACAAGAAATGCTATTAGGACTTGGGAGAACCTAACTCGTAATAGCTTAGGTTGAAAGATATACCAAGAAATCAAAAATGGGGGGGGGGGGGGAGGGGGGGTTCAGATTTTGGGTCAACCTACTAAAATTCCATTTGAGATATTGAGGAAGACCGGGTGCGCTAGTGTGCTAATTGTTCAATGTTTTGTTTGAGTCCAAGATTCACAGATTTTTGAGTCTCAAATTGGGAATTGCTACGTATCTTAGATGAATTATTGAGGTGTAACAATTGATTAGTGAGAGCAACCTAATCAATCAAACCACCTTGACTTAGGTTAAGACAAAGAATCTTAAGTGAATAATCCCTCATTGAGTCTCAAATTGGGAATTGCTACGTATCTTAGATGAATTATTGAGGTGTAACAATTGATTAGTGAGAGCAACCTAATCAATCAAATCACCTTGACTTAGGTTAAGACAAAGAATCTTAAGTGAATAATCCCTCATGTACCCAATCTCTCAGTTTTGATTCCAAAAGCATTCTTGAAACATATAGCATAAGTGAGTGAATTTAACCATAGGAATATAGGATACAAATTAAATCAAATCCATGTAGGGGAAGATAGGAAAAGAGTGAGGATGTGATTGTAAACTTGGAATTCCCCCCTCCTACACCAACCACCACTTTCCGAATGACCGTAGCGTGGTTACTTCCATTTTCAAAACTGATATCACGAACAACTAGGGACAGTTTTCACTATTGTGAAAGCTTAGCGTAACCGCAAAACTCTGCAGTTTGTTTTTCTATTTTGAAGTTACTCTGGTATGCTACTTTTGTCTCTCTTTATTTGTAAAATTGTGCACCATCAGTATTGTAAGGAATGTTGAAGAAAAAATTCATTGGCTTACTTCTAGTCTCTTGGCAGTTATGATTTTCACAACTTTTTCTTGTCCTCCTAATTCTAGGCGATTTTTACTTGATTTTTCTTCCCTACGTTTTTTCTTGGAAGCCTGTTGTTTTTTATGGTTGCTTCTCTCTCTCTCTCTCTCTCATGCAGAGACACAACATCCACGGTAACATGTCTCTTTAATCTTTATGCATAGTATTGTTACACTGTTGTAGGTTGAAATTCATCTGATCATTTTCTTTTTGCAGGATCAAGTTGGGAAGTCCCACCAACAAGCTTTGGTAAGTGTAATAACCGAAGCTGCTCAATCGCAGTTACAGAATGAGGTGACTGAGTCACCTCAGTGTCCAACTTCTTCATCTGAATTGTCACCAACTTCTGTTACGCAGTCCATTTCATCAGGCCCAACTAATAAAAAACTGTCACTAGTAGCTAACACCAATAGTGCATGTATGCCGGAAGTGGTACGGCAGAATTCTTCCAACCGTAAAAGTATACTGTCCACTGATGGCTATAATTGGCGTAAGTATGGTCAGAAGCAGGTGAAAATTCCGCAAGGCTCCCGAAGTTACTACAGATGCACATATTCCGAGTGTCACGCTAAAAAGATTGAATTCTCTGATAACTCAAACCGTATGATTGAGATCATTTGTAAAGGCGAGCACAATCATGATCCGCCTAGGAGAATAAATTGCACTAGGGAAAGTAGGCTTGCATTACCTGCTGCACCTAACAGTCCTAGTAGTACAGGTCATCCAGTGAGGGTGCTTAACGATTCAGATCCATCGACTTCTTCTAGAGAAGTCATACAAGAAACACCTGTACTACCTGAGACAAAACGACAGAACTCTATTGGGTCCAATGGGACTACTGATGTGGACATTAAGGAGGAGCATGTTGATGAACCAGAACCAAAACGAAGGCAAGTTGCTTTTTAGTCTGTTCTCTCGTATTCACGCTTAGTTTTTCTAATTTGATTTCTTTCTTTTTGTTTGGCAGTTGGGCTGTTGGTCGGTGCATATTTTGAATTTTCGTCCGTTTTTTTGTTTTAAGTTTGACCTTTAATTACCTGTCCATGTAACCAGAGTGAAGAAAGGCAACACTGCATATTCAGGTCCTCTATGTAAACCTGGCAAGAAACCGAAAATTGTTGTGCACGCAGCTGGTGATGTGGGAATCTCGGGTGATGGCTACAGGTGGCGCAAGTATGGACAAAAAATGGTGAAGGGAAATCCTCACCCCAGGTGCATGCCTGTCTAACCTTTCTCTTCTGAATCTTATCTCAGTATCTTCTCAGGGTATAAATTTGTTTACCACTTTACCTTAATATAGTCCTCTGTCTAGAGGCATAATGCTGATTGCAGTAGTTCTGCAACACCTTTATTGATAAGTAACTATTAGCCCAATATGTTACTTGAACGCTTTACGTTTGTAGGGGAGTTGGACTCATGTTATATCTGGTGTACGAAGGACTAAGTTTACCCCCATTAACTGACAATGAGAGACAGATTTTAGTCATTTTACCAAGCCTTGATTTGGATAGATGCCTTTTTTGTGCTTGTTAAGCATGTTGATTACTACCTTGATTTCTTTTTTGAACGGGATTACTACCTTGATTGGACATGAGGGATTGTTTAAGCCATGATTGCATGGTTTCTTGATGAAACTTTAGAGAGATTGGCTAATTTAGTCTTTAGAAGCTCATGATTAGCACAAATCATCCAAGTGCACATGATTAGCACATTTTGCCATCGCCCAAATAAATAATCACAAAAACTTTCTTGAAGCTTGAGGACTGATCCTCTTATGGCCTAGAAAGAGAACTATTTTCTTGTTAGCTGGTCAAGGTAAGACAAAGTGCCTTTGATCCTGAAACTGCTTGTCAGCTTTTAAACTGCTGAAGTTTTATTTTTCACCTGTATGCTTTGAGAGGAGGGGATTTCTACTCAAGAAGTAACCATTGAACCGGTTTGAGGTTGTGGGTTCAAGCATTAGGGCAATCACTTTTATGCGAATATTGCCTATGATCATGCTTGTATGTAATTTAGCGCTCTAGTCCTCCGTTACTGGGTACTGAAGATGTTTCGAGAGTTAGCGAGCCCATTATTTGACCAAAATGCATGTACTTGATACATTTGAAGTCATCACATGTGCATTATCACTGTCTTGTTTTGAAAACCTTCCGTAATTGTTTCCAGGAACTACTACAGATGCACCTCAGCCGGATGTCCAGTCCGGAAGCACATCGAGAGAGCAGTAGATAACACTACCGCCCTCATAATAACATACAAGGGAGTGCACGATCACGATATGCCTGTACCCAAGAAGCGGCACGGCCCACCTAGTGCTCCTCTTGTTGCTGCTGCTGCACCTGCTTCCATGAACACAAACTCACAATTCAAGGACACTGAACAAACCCAGAACCAAATATCACCAACCCAATGGTCAGTGGCGACAGGAGGAGGATTAACGAGTGAGGCAATGGATACAGGGGAGGAGAAGGCAATGGAATCGGCTCGAACTCTTTTAAGTATTGGATTCGAAATCAAACAATGCTGAGAAAGCCCATTTGATGGCCCAGGAGAGAGGAAATGCGCAAGTTCATGGGAGGAGATAATGAAGATTATTGTAGATTATCAATGGACTTTCCGCATTAGACTAACATGGGTTTCCAAATAAATTATTACATTTTTCGTGTTTGATTTTTGTTTTTTTTTTGGCTATGTTCATTTTGTTTGTTTTGGTTCTGTTGGTCTTTAAGCAAACAGTTGTGTACATTTGGGCACATAAACTGGATTTGCGTTGCATGTTGTTAGTAGTGGATTAGTGTAAAATTGGTTGATACCCATTGCATGACCATCTTTGTATTGCTTGAAATAGATGCGGATAGAAACACGTAACCAATTCATCTCTCTCTCTCTCTCTACCCCCGCGTGTGTACATGGCAAGAATATGTTTAACCATTCAAGTAATCCAACTACTTCTTGGTCAAATTGCAGGTGAATGACTTAACCCCGTTGAATTTAACAGGTAGGGATGACGGCAAGTCGCCAAACCCAATCCGAGGTTTACTACTACTGCCGAACCCAAATCGCAAGCTGATGGACTTCTTTTTGCCTAGACTGTATCGACAGGTATCGGTTTGGTTTTGTTTTTCCCAACCCTGGTGGCTGAGGCTATCGGTTTGGTTTGGTTTTTCCCGACCCTGGTGGCTGAGGAAGGCCACGAGTGGCGCACGACAGGCATGACAGTTGCAATGTGTGGCGAGGGAGTGAGAGGGTGTGACTTGAGTTGGGGACTTTTGTGTTGCTTGAAATAGATGGAGATCCAAATATAAAATCAATTTCTCTCTCTCCAATAAATTCGGAAATTCAAGTTATCCAACCAATTAAATTTTTATTTTATTTATTTTATTTATTTTTTGTGGTCAAATTAGAGGTGAATGACTCAGTACCCCAGAACAGGGTTGCCCCACTTTAACTGGCGTGATCTTGCTCTCAACAGTGGAAACAAGCTGCAGAACTACAGAATTCTTTCGTCCACAAACGGGACACACGGAAATGGTGTCACCAAACTACCCATTGTCAATCATTAAAAGCCAGATCTGACCTGCCGATCTTTACTTCTCGAATTACTCCATGACCCGGACCACCGCGTAGTATTTTACCTTATTAAGACGGATATAAAAGAACCCGTGAAGGGTTTTTACTTGCGTTGCGCTAGGAGGCGGGTCTCGCGAAAGTAAAACCTTGTCTATCCAATATGACTGATTATAAGCTGCTGAAACCAAACGTAACACTGAATGATCTACCCAACGTTAAAGAGGTACTGAGAGACAAACCCAGGAGACATGTTGTCCGGGAGGCAGAACAAACTCTAGGGGGAGGAGGGTCCCAACCGGTACGTCTGATTTTATCGAAGTCGTTCATTATTATGTTGGATTCTGCAAGTTGATCGTCCTTGACAAAGATCAAATCAATCGGAACACCAATCATTACATTAACGTAGACGAATCATGTCTCGAAAGTTAGAACGACTAATAAAATTCTGAAAATAAATACCAAAATAAACTTGCTCCAATTATATGACTCCCTCTGCTCATGAAGTAGCCCCACAAGGAGGGCACGCCCACAGGGGCACAGAAAGCCACCCTGTTGCTGAGGGGAGATGGCCGGTCCCCACTCAGAAACTGTTAGGGCACAAACCCTAACACAGATACAGCAGTTATTCATATGTTTCCTGGTTTCAGACAATTGCTCTTACAAAGAAGATCACTAGTGCTATTAACTAAACCCTTTTCCACTGTACAAATAGTTGTACATTTCCCGGCAACGGTCACCGCCGCCGGTAGACTTAAGTTCATTCTTGCTAATCTACAACCTAGGAGTGGATAGAAACTCATGAAGAATATACACACAGTTACCATCATTCCTGTCAGCGTCAAGTTTCCTCAAATAACAGTCAGAATGGGTAAACTTGGTCATTCCAAAGCGAGACTCAGTTCATCTATAGCCCTGCGTATTTCCGGTTCCATCGCTTCACCTGTTTTCTTCTCATCAACACCATCCAAAATGACCTCATTCACTTCCTTTCCCTCTGCTGCCGTTACGCATTCGTGGAATCTGAAGCAGTTAATTAGGTGATCGTTTGTTATACCTGCTACTTGCATGAATGAGTACACAACGGTGGGTCCCACACTCCGGAAACCCCTCCTCACTAAGTCTTTGCTAATTGCGTCTGCTTTTGGGGTCTTTACAGGGACTTGGCGAGGGTAACGGAATCTGCTAATTATAGGCTTGTAATTCGCAAAGCTCCAGATGTATTTGTCGAATGACCCAAATTCGTCTATGACCTGGAATCAGTAAAACCTGCAAAAAGTTAGTTCCAGCATAATCATACTAAGAATATCAAGCGTGACCTTACGGTATTTGTTTAACATTAGCAACAATGTTCAGTGATTAGTGGGAAAAAAATAAATGCAAGCTGGCATTTTCAAAAAGAGCAATAATTAGGTTGGAAAAACTATTTATTTATGGAATAATAGGTGACATAGAGCTTCACTAACCCATTAGTATTATGTAATCATACCCACTTGAATAATGGTCAGGACCACAATTATTGAGGACCACAATTCCACGACCTCCAACCTAATTTTACCTGATGAGATGATCATTAGACACCCCCATTCAACGAATGCAATTTTGTTCACCCTCCTTAAAAGAGGGTAAACATTATCCTCCCTCTTATCGGTTGAAATGGTGTAGGTCTCACCCCTGCAATACACTTTTTGGTAAGAATGACATCACTTTGTGGTGAGATCCACACCATTTCAACCAATAGGAAGGAGGGTAATGTTGACCCTCTTAAGTAGAGGGTGAACAAAACTCAACTTTCATTCAACATTCAAATGAAAGAAGCAGAAGATAATGAAAATGACATCTTGGCCAACTATGATACTCAAGGGAAATTCAATTTTACACTCCAATTGCAGATGAAGCTGCGCAACTGAGTTGGAATATGGGGTGTAGACATAGATTATAGTCTGTTGCAATGATTCTGAAACAAATAAATCAAATTTCATAAAGCCATAATCCAATACTTTGGATCAGCCAACGCCAACGGGAAACGTTCCATCGTGAACTACTAAGAAATAAGTATAAGAAAACAGATGCAATCCAATTGCAAATAGAACTTAGAAATCTAGGGAGAATGAAAGAACTGTAACCCAAGGTCATAGAAAGAACCAGAGCCCAGAGCCCAAAGTTCTAAGTCGATTCTTTATTTTTCCGACAAAAATTGACGTAGACATTAATAGAAGACCACTTATTAGAGAGTAAATAAAGGACAGTTGACCCTTCGTAATGTCAAATCTATTGCATAAAGAAACAATCAAAGCCAAGATATGTATCTTGCTGTTAAACGGTTTAGGGGGAGGGAGAACTGGGGATCTACCTTCGACATTTGGCGTGCATTCTCAATAATGGCACGCAATTTGAGCTCCGAAACTAATGAGCTTGCAGTGCTTCCAGGTGCTGTTATCTTCTTCTCATCAAATTTTGCCACCATAATAGGATCAAAATCTGCAAAGACTTCTCTGCATAAAGGAACTTCTCATATGAGGAGATGAAGCAGAGACACCACACTGAAGAAATAATCCGTCAAGTACATAAAGGCAAGATTAAGCTTTTCACTGGAATACCTGAATACGTGCCTTTTGCTAAGAATGGCAGGCCATGTAAGTTCAGCCAAAGCCCCTGAAAAGACAAGAAGCTCAAACAATTTCCTGCAGGTATTCAAGAGCATAAATTATAGCTTTATTTTAGGGAGTTAGACATTCGTAGTGGATGAGGTAAACGTAAACAATGTTTAGTTCACGTACTTGTCGTCATGCACAGGGAGTCCCCATTCCTCGTCGTGGAAAGTGGCATAATGAGGGTCTGGTTGAAAATATGGAAATTAGGATGTACTAATACAATGTGATTAGGATGTAGCATTGGATTAAAAAACTGGTTAACATCATATTGTTCCACACCCGGGATGAATGTGAATGAAACTAGAGACCCTGCATCATACACACCACTAGCAACATTACCTTTAGTTCCAGTAATAATAAATCAAAACTTGGTTCACTCAATTGGTCATGTTTCAAAAACACGTATTATAAGTAAAAGATCGAAGAAAATCTGCTTGTAGGTAAAAAAAAGTCAACCTTCATCACTGCAAGGGCAACCATGTCTTCCGGCCAATGATGAACCTCATTAAAGCTTATTGCACTTTAATGAGTGGCATAAAGATAAAGAAAAACTTATGTGCAACTACTGCAGTAAATAAAGAAACCACTGTCGATCAAATTGACAACCTAGAAGGCCACTTTAATTCGGTTGAGTATGTTATACTATGTATTAGGAAGGTATCGTTAATCTTATGCTACTAATACTATGAAGACGGTCAAATAATTCTAAACATTGAAGACGGATATAGGAAAAAACACAGGTTTAAGAACCAAATGCATCTAAAGCCTCGAGGTGGAATACATTAAAAAGATGTTGATGGTGGTTGTCTGCAAAGGGTAAACAACACAAGCGAGATAAATTTTTAAGAACTAATAAAATATAATCAATACCAACAGAAACAAGCTGGTTTCCTCAATTTCTATAAAACAGAAAGTTCCAAGGGATATCGGACAACCACTGTCCATTACAAGTTCATAACCGACCCACAAGTTAAAGGCTGGAATACCATAACTTACCTTCAGAACATGGCCAGGGAAAACAAAAAATTTGGAAATTTTTTGTTTCAAATTTCTTAATCAAGACGTCCAAAATTATCGCTTCCAATATGCGATAGACAAATAAGAAGTTACCATGGATTCGTTTGCAACTATCACACATATCCCCCTAACAGAGCACATGCATTGACCAGCGGATACTAGAAAAAAGGATATACTAGCTACTACACTTTCACCCAAGGAGATTTCTCTACCATTAAAGGGCAAAAGCTGCTTTTTTCCAGGAGCATAGAAAAGGAAACTATGAAATCAAGTTAATCAACCAAGACACAAATTTTGAAGTCTACTTTCCAGAAACAACAAAGATTCTGAGCGCACATTGACACAAAGTATCCATCAAGATAATAACTATTGACTATTGCTAGTAGAATTAAGAGAAAACAAGCACAAAAATCATATTCAGTATGCATAACTAAAGGGAATCAAACCAAAAACAACTTACCAGTATGGGGTGTCACCCAGGCACACCTTTTCTTTAGTTGTAAGCTATCTGCTAGAGGCTCTGAAATACCATCAAGAACACTAGTTTTCGACTTCAAAGCCAATTGCCTCCTCTGGACTGCTATACTGTTCGACCTATACATACGACCAGTTGATGCACGGCTATGAACCGAATCCGAAGACGCATCAGACGAACATGAAGCACTGCGTGATAAACTAGCATGAAGTAACTGCTCTTGCCTACTAACTGAACGCAAAGGAGGCGTTAACGGCGCAACAACAGTAGCTGATGATGTTAAGCCATTCTTCTCTTCAGCAAATACCATAACCCCCTCCTCCTCCTCCATCGATTTCTCCATCTTTCTCAGAGGCTTGGTTAAGGGTTTCCGCGAACTCACTGACCTCTGTGCCTTGTTTCCTTTGGGTCCAAGAACAGGCCTGAACTCCGAATCAACCCCATTCGTCGACCTAACTCTCGGAGTTCCTGACATCTAAGAAACACCCCAAAATCTTTCCCTTCTTCCACCAGACTTCAGGGTTATTCCATTCAAATGCTCAACTTTCCTAACTAAACCCTTTATACCCTAATATCATTCAAAAAAAAAACCCATCTCCCTCTTAGAGCTTTTCAATGTAGATATGTTGAACTTGTTGACCCCTAAATTACCAGAATTAACTACTACCTCCCCAGAGCCTCACACAAATCCTAAGGTAAGCCCTAAAAACCACCCAAACTCACCACTATTCCTCAACCTCAGAGATCTCCACAAAAGAATTCAGCTTTTTCCCATCAAAAAATTACACCTTCCGCCATTCCTCAGGGACTCAATGAGACCCTCAAAATGACTTCCATTTCCGGATAATTTCTACTTCCAATACCTCTCAGAACCCCAGTCTTTCTTGCAAATGCTTGAATCATCCAAATGTAAACCCACCTTTTCTTACCAAAGCTAGGGCTTAAAACACATACGTACACACTTTATATGTGGGACATCAGGACGCCTGTAAATGAGGATTTTTCAAGGGAATTTAGAGCAAGTTCAGTTGAATAAATAATGGGGTGGGTGAGACAGCCTCGAGACGTAGAGATTCGGCCGTGCAATGTATGAAGGAATTATATGTATGTGTGTGTGTGTGTAATTCGAACAGGGGACTTTTGACTTCTTATGCCTTTTCAGTGCTTTGTTTTACAATGGGGGAAAAAAGCTGACACTAGTGACTACTACTGTATAATGGAATTCTGTTTGATATTTTCCGAGAAAGTGGAGAGAGAGAGAGAGAGAGAGAGAGAGAGAGAGAGAGGAGAGAGAGTGGGTCAGGTAATCAGGTTTACAGGGCACGTACCTGAAAGAGAGAATTGATCGTTCATGGAAGAGAAGAGGAAGAGAGCGAGAGAGGTTTCAAAGAAGAAGAAGGGGCTTTTTAGGCTTTTTATGTTTGGTCCTTATTTACCCAAAAAAAAATCTATTTTTTAGGTTTGTGCCAAATTTTTGTAAATTATTGATTCGTGGAATTGAAAAAAGTAAAAAAAATTTACTTTTGCCCAAATATTTTAGAAAAATAATTTTGGCGCTACACTTTTGTATTATGGCACTTCAAATTTTGTTTTTTAGTATGTCTTGCTATGTATAATTTTTACATTATACTCCCTCCGTCCCTAAATAAGTGTTCTAGATGTATGTTTTTCGTTAAAAAAATTAATTTTTTTTCCACAAACTAATAGAACGCATTGCTATCTATTCATTTGTGAAAAAAAATTAATTTTTTTAACGAAACAAATGTATTTTTTTAAAGGCTTAGGTTTGCGCGCCAGACACTTATTTAGAGACGAAGGGAGTAAGACAAGTTTTGGAGAGCCAAAATGATTTTCCATATTTTTAATATCCAAGATAATTTCTTTGGGCATTATCTTTGATATTTCCAAAAAATATTCAGATAAAAGGTCATAATTTTTTTACCTTTCTAATTCGTCTCGGCAAGACAAAACAATAATCCACGAAAAATGTGACACAAAACTAACAAAAGAAAAAAAAATGAATACAGACAAAACTCAAAAAGACCCAAAAAAACTCTAACAGTGAAGTTCGTGACCTGGAGTATCATGTGACGTTACAACGAGTATATTTGGTAAACAAATTATTGTGATAAATATACTGCAGGGTTTTTCGCTATCGCTCGTCTAACAAAAGCGTGTCATCATGTTTCGACCAATTAAATTTGTTGCAACGTGATTTAGTGAGAGAATCATATGACTAACGCCGCTTATTCACAAATTGAAAAAATCAGACAAATTGAAACTTGATAGGCGCTTGGTCAAATCATATTTTTCTCAAGAAAATACAGGATTAAAAGCAAAATGAATCTGTAAAATCTTACTAGTAACTGTTAATTCTTTTTTCAAGATAAGTAATAAATATGGGTTGAGATGACTACTACTATGCGATTGACGTAACCTCTGCAATAACAATTTATACATCAAAAACTAAAAATAAACAACTCGGACTAGCAAAATGTAACCGCAACCGATCTCATTTTTGGCTGGAGAGGATACATTCTCATTGAATGTTTTGACGGGTTTTGACGTTATGGTACTCAGGTAAGAACAATATCAACAACGGTCTTGCTATTGTCAGCCCACTAGGTTGACGATAAACACACTAGAAGACAAGGAAAACACGTATTCATGTGTACTTTATACACCATTTAATACACATTCACATACTTACTATTGTCAGCCCATTGGACTGATTTTAGAATTTTCCTATCAACAACTCCGTTTTTTCCCTTTAAAGAAACTTTTTCAATATTTGTTTTCCTATTGTATGTATCATGTTGCTAATAAAGGGTCTTTTGAATTGCGATAAATCTATTTTAATCAAATGCCAATTAATACCATTAAGAATTTAGTAATTTGTAGCCATGCATATTACTTGTGCAAATGTTCAAGAGTTGCAGTGAAAATCATGTGTATATTTGAAAATCAATTTAGAACTAATTTTTTTTTCAAGTCTCTTTTCAATGAAAAATTACTTAACTATTTTAAAAATAAGAAAATGACTTTAACTAATCATTTAGGTTTTGCCATCAATGTCACTACTAGCTCAACTTTGAAAATGCATGAAATTAACATTACTTAATTTCTTCATTAAGGTTTCTTGTTGAATTTGAATACTTGATTAACTTTGCATTTTCAACCACCCTATGCCTCTAACATTACTTAATTTCTTCATTAAGGTTTTTCCCTCTTTCTTTTTTCTTTTTTTTTAATTATACAACACCGCGTAATAAAACGTATTGATTGCATAAGGCTATTTTTTTCAAACACATCATGGATAAGTTGTGAGAACAAATTTTCTTCTGCTTTAGTACCGCACACCATCGATCAAACCATGTGAGATAACACTTTACATATCGCTCAAAAAAGAAACGAAAGACTAAGGGATCGGTCTGAGGCGCTTGTTACCAAGTGTTTAGGTTCGATTTTTAATCCGAGAGAGAGGGTTTCAATTCGAGCCGTCCAAAAGTGCATCGGACGGCTCGGATGCGCTGAGCGAGTACCATGTAGGATATACCCGCTCGGCACTGAAAAATCACTCCAGGTTATGACTCTTCTAAAAGAACTAGGAAAGAACATATAAAGAAAGCATACAGGAGTGTCTGTTTTTACAAAAGCCTATGATTCTTCTAGCTAGGGGTAGCATTTCAATATTGAAAATACTCCTATCTAACCATTCCCCTTTGGGTTTGAGATTTTTTTTTTTTGAAGTTCTATGAATTGCATATTGAAGGAGATAATAGAAGACTATACAGTGACAAAGAATAGTGGAAATAAGGGACACTGTTAATTGAAAGTACTTCAATATGTTAAGATTATCAAGAGATGTAGCAAAGTTGTCAACATCATCAATTATTAGTAGGAAACAACATGGTGTTTAAGAAAATGAGAGTCCGACTACGCGGACAGCAAAGTGTGCACAGATTGCTCACATACAATTTGTGGGGCCCACTCAGAGATCCCACACAAGTGATTCGGATTTCTGAATGTTGAATGAAAAGTTAAAAGATTGGATCAAAAACTTACGGTTATCCTATTGAGCTGTTTTTTTGAAAAGCTACTCGATAAATTATTTTAAATTCAATGTACTACTGTATTTGTTTGGAACCTCAAAGTGACCTATCAGATATGTAATCCGACAAATTGTCGAATCTATCAATATCTTATGCAAAGCAAATGTGTGTGAGCTTCCAAAGCCTCCAAACCTTCGGCCCTTAATTTCTAGATGATGACAATACAGGAACATGAATAGACACCAATGTAAATGCAACTGTATCAGAAAGTTGGGTCAATCATACATAGGATGTGAAACATCATTATCATTCAGACAAGCTTCTCTGTGAAGAGGAATGGCTGATCATGTGTTTTTACCTGACTACGGAAACAGAATATAACAGGGGTGAGCAAATAATCCGTTAAACCGTAAATCCAGGTCAAACCATATATTCGGATAAAAGGTCATACTAATTATTTTACCTTTCTGATTCGTCTCGACAAGACAAAACAATAATCCACGAAAAATGTGACACAAAACTAACAAAAGAAAAAAAAATTGAATACGGACAGAACTCAAAAAGACCAAAAAAAACCCTAACAGTGAGGTTAGTGACCCGAAGTATCATGTGACGTTGCAACGAGTGTATTTGGTAAACAAATTATTGTGATAAATATACTGCAGGGTTTTTCGCTGTCGCTCGTCTAACAAAAGTATGTCGTCATGTTTCGACCAATTAAATTTGTTGCAACGTGATTTAGTGAGAGAATCATATGACTAACGCCACTTATTCACAAATTGAAAAAATCATACAAATTGAAACTTGATAGGCGCTTGGTCAAATCATATTTTTCTCAAGAGAATACAGGATTAAAAGAAAAATGAATCTGTAAAATCTTACTAGTAACTGTTAATTTTTTTTCAAGATAAGTAATAAATATGGGTTGAGATGACTACTACTATGCGATTGACGTAATCTCCGCAATAACAATTTATCGGTCTTGCTATTGTCAGCCCACTAGGCTGACGATAAACACACTAGAAGATAAGGAAAACACGTATTTCTGTGTATTTTATACACCATTCAATACACATTCACACACTTACTATTGTCAGCCTATTGGACTGATTTTAGAATTTTCCTATCAACAACTCCGTTTTTTTCCCTTTAAAGAAACTTTTTCAATATTTGTTTTCCTATTGTATGTATCATGTTGCTAATAAGGGTCTTTTTTGAATTGTGATAAATCTATTTTAATCAAATGCCAATTAATACCATTAAGAATTTAGTAATTTGTAGCCATGCATATTACTTGTGCAAATGTTCAAGAGTTGCAGTGAAAATCATGTGTATATTTGAAAATCAATTTAGAACTCTCTTTTTTCACGTCTCTTTTCAATGAAAAATGACTTTAACTATTTTTTAAATCAGAAAATGACTTTAACTAATCATTTAGGTTTTGCCATCAATGTCACTACTAGCTCAACTTTGAAAATGCATGAAATTAACATTACTTTCTTCATTAAGGTTTCTTGTTGAATTTGAATACCTTAATTAACATTGCATTTTCAACCACCCTATGCCTCTAACCTACATGCTACATAGTTCACAAACTTCAATTCATAGATTTGCACCACTTTGTGTTTGTAGAATTTCAAGTGGTACAATATATATAGGTTTTAAATGTGAAGGGAACGCCAAGATAGAGAGAGAGAGAGAGCCGGGGGGGCGGGGTGGGTTCCTCCCCACCCCCTCCGCCGCCCCCCTACCCCGCCTCCTCGATCCCTCTTTCCCCCCCCCCACCCTCTTCCTTCCTCCTCTCCACTCAATCCCCCATCTCCGGCCTCTCTCCTTTCCTTCTCCTTCTCTTCTCGCCGGGTTCAAGGTTGTGAGGTGGTTGAGACTCTCTTTTTTGGGAGTTGAGATTTCCCATTCTCTCCTCCATTTTTGGTCTCAAGAGTCAGATCTGGGGTTCCAGATCTGATTTTTCTTGGGACAAGTGTTCTGGCGACGAAGATGGCGTCTGCAGCGGCTCCTGCCTCCGGTCTGCGGCGAGACGAGTTCGAGTTGGAGCGGCGGGTCATCCAGGAGGGCTTGCTCCGTGTTCATACCTGGCCTCTCAACTTCGATCTCTCCAACCCCTCCTCACGAGTGTGTTTGATGGGTCCGGCTCCGGCGTCGTGGTTCCATGCGGGTTTTTCCTTTTTGTTTTCCGTTGTATTTTCCTGTTTTTCCTTTTTTCTTGTTTCTTGTATTTTGGGACCGGTAGTGTCCCCTTATTGTACCGTGTTTGTTTTGGTTGAGTTTGATAATATTATAATGCATTGAGCTTGTTCGTCAAAATATATATATATATATAGGTTTTTCCCTCTTTTTTTTTTTTTATGACACCGCGTAATAAAACTTACTGTATTGATTGCATAAGGCTATTTTTTTCAAACACATCATGGATAAGTTGTGAGAACAAATTTTCTTCTGCTTTAGTACCGCACGCCATCGATCAAACCATGTGAGATAACACTGTACATATCGCTCAAAAAAGAAACAAAAGACTAAGGGATCGGTCTGAGGCGCTTGTTACCAAGTGTTTAGGTTCGATTTTTAAGGGTACAAATAGAAAATTTTGTTTTCTTATTTTTCGCGTACCGGTTCTCTCGAAAAAATTCCAAAACCCCAGGTTATGGGAAAAAATTTCAGTGCCTACCCGCTTGCACATCCGAGCCGTCCATTACGTGTTTGAACAGTTCAGATTTGGATAGAGAAAGTATTGGGGTGAGAGGAGAGACCGAGAGAGAGGGTTTCAATCCGAGCCGTCCAAAAGTGTATCGAACGGCTCGGATGCGCTGAGCGAGTACCACGTAGGATATACCCGCTCGGCACTGAAAAATCACTCCAGGTTATGATTCTTCTAAAAGAACTAAGAAAGAACATATAAAGAAAGCATACAGGAGTGTCTGTTTTTACAAAAGCCTATGATTCTTCTAGCTAGGGGTAGCATTTCAATATTGAAAATACTCCTATCCAACCATTCCCCACTTGGTTCTTTGTTCATGAATGTGATCGATGAGCACGACCCTTTGGGTTTGAGATTTTTTTTTTTTGAAGTACTATGAATTGGCATTTTTTTTTTTCAATCGTCATACATCAGCTGGAGTTAGTGGGGGTGTTAGGATTAGCACGGGGTCCAGAAGCTATCCATAGCTTGGGACCCCAAGGGTATTGCTCCAGCAGGAGTCGAACCCAGGACCTCCCTCATAGGAGAGAGATGACATACCAACTACACTGGCCAGTGGTTGTCGAATTGGCATATTGAAGGAGATAGTAGAAGACTATACAGTGAGAAGAATAGTGGAAATATGTTAAGATTATCAAGAGGTGTAGCAAAGTTGTCAACATCAATTAGTAGGAAGGAAAGAACATGGTGTTCAAGAAAATGAGAGTCCGACTACGCGCACAGGCAAGTATGTGCAAAGATTGCGCACAAACAACTTGTGGGGCCCACTCTGGGATCCCACACAAATGATTCGGATTCTGAATGTTGAATGAAAAGTTAAAAGATTGAATCTAAGAACTTACGGTTATCCTATTGAGCTGATTTTTTGAAAGGCTACTCGAGAAATTATTTTAAAATTCAATGTACTATTTGTTTGGAACCTCAAAGTGACCTATCAGATATGTAATCCCACGAATTGTCGAATCTATCAATATCTTATGCAAATGTGTGTGAGTTTCCAAAGCCTCCAAACCTTCGGCCCTTAATTTCTAGATTTTTCATTTTTCTTATTTTTTAAATTGGGAATTGAGAGAGAGAGAGAGATGGGAACGTTGGAGAGAGAGAGGGGGGAGAAAGAGACGTGGAGGGAGAGATTTTAGGGAGATGGGACTTGGGATCGAAAAAAATTATTTTTTCATCAATCGATCAGCGTTGTAGCCGTTCAATGCACAGGACCAGAAAAAACACCAATATAATTTTTTTTTTTAGTCTCGTACATCGAACGGGCACAACGCTAGTACACAACAACATAATGTACTAAAGCTTCAGTACATCTCCAACTTGGAAATCTCCACAAATTGGCCAAGCAATTCCTTTTCTTGCTACAAAAACCAAAGTGAGCATTAACATCTCCAACTTCCCTGCTTAAATCTCAGTAAATGCCTCAAACCAACCAAAACCCAGAAATGCACAAAAAGAAAAGAAAAAGATAGATGATCATTCCAAGCTGAGATATGACAATACAGGAACATGAATAGACACCAATGTAAATGCAACTGTATCAGAAAGTTGGGGTCCATCAAACATAGGATGTGAAACATCAATATCATTCAGACAAGCTTCTCTGTGAAGAGGAATGGCTGATCATGTGTTTTTACCTGACTACGGAAACAGAATATATACCAGGGGTGAGCAAATAATCCGTTAAAACCGTAAATCCAGTTCAAATCAATCCAAATTGAATTATTTTGTTTGGTTTTTAAGTAGTGTGGTTTGGTCTTGGTTTTAAAAAAATTCAAAACCGAGTTATGTGGTTTGGTTTGTGGATTTACATTAACGGTTGCGGTTCCAAACCAATCCGGACCGTATATATGCATTTATTTATTTTTTTAATTTAATATAGATACACCAATAAACATAGGTTATGCCATGATGAATTGACTTCCTAATTTTAGTACTCCACTTCACTGTTACATTCCTTTACTGCGAATAGTAATTGCCTTAAAATTCTATTAGTTCACGAGTTTTGGTGATTTCAATAGAATTTTAAGTTTAAATATAAGTTTTGGTTTTACTTATCTATGTCATTTTGAGTACTTTAAATCGTGTATAAAATTTATATTTTAACTTTAAGTAAACCATGGTTCAAAACCGAAATCGATCCGTATCTTAAAGGTCTGGATTGGTTAGGTTTTATGAATTTTATGGATTGGTTTGGTTCTCAAAATTCATAATCCGTCGATATTGGTTTGGTTCTTAGTTTACTACAAAACCAAACCAATCCAGACCATGTTCACCCTTAGAATATACTGTCGAAGTCTTGATGACTTAGTACGAGTACTAATGTCCCTACGGTCAGTGTACCATATCTACAGGAACTCCTAGTGGTGTACATAGTTCTAAAATTTTTAAACACCCGTGTCAAAGACTCACGTGGTGTTCCACTAAAAGTTCTTTCTGTAAAAGTTTTATTTTTTCAAATTTTATAATGAAAATGAAAAATAATTTTTTAATTTTTTTTGCACCGTATAAAAAATCTCAATGAGATCTATCAAACAAGATCCATATTGGTAGGAAAATTATTTGCATAAACACATGATTTTTGAGCTTGAAATTACCTTCGTTTGAAAAAAAAGAACTTTTAAAGAAAGTGGAACACCACCTCAGACACCCGAGTAAATGTGTGGAATAGTATCCAAGGAGGAGGGTTTTTCTTTAGTAGAGCTTATAGAGGAGTACATTATTGGGCAGGCAAGGTTGAGAATGAAATCAGCCATATCCAGCGGTGCTTAGTTGCGCATTCGCAACTATGACTAAGCAATTGAACTTTACAACATAACAATGGCCACTTACGGATGAAACACTCTAGGGCTCGATTGGATGTAGTTTTGGTTGGGTATGTTCCACAATACACCCGGTTTAGGAGTGATGGGATTGGTTTAGCTAGCTTTGGCAACCCTATTTCCACCTGTATTGGACTCTCCCCCTTCTTTGCATATGCACCCCAATCCGGTGGAAGAGGTGCTAAATTATTGCTACCCCTGGACTGAGCAATAGCTAATCCGGCGTAATATAGGTGCAATTTTGACCTTTCTACCCTCCCTAATCCCCCTCTTCATCTCCTCTTCACACATGCACACAGAACAGGAAAAAATGGAAGAGAGAGAGAGAGAGAAGACTCACTGCCACTGGTACTCTGCTACGTGGGTCGTCGCCGTCCATGGGAGAAGCCGAGAAGGTGGGTGGGCCGGTGGGATCAATATGTCAATATATTATACACACATTCAACAAAGAAAAAAGCTATAAAAAAACTTATTTATTTTTTACATTTTATATTTTACAAACAAAAATGGATAATAAACACTTTAACAAAAGAAAATTTATATTTAAATATTTTAGTTAATTATTATATTAGTTAACTAATTTATTATTGATTATTTGTGAAAAAAATTAAGCTGAGAAATTGGATTTTATGATTATTATTTAATTTAATGAATAATCCAATTAAACAAAGCACAAGGGCAAAAGAGTCATTAGACAATTTTTTACATCATACACCCTTTTTTATACACCCAATTTATCCTTCATCCAAACCAAATATTATTTTATCCCCTTCTCTAATATATCATTCAAACCATCTACTTTTTAATGCATTTTTTTATAACTATCACATCAATATGAGCCCTCCCTTCTTATCTAATACCCCCGACTATCTTATCCACTTCATAAATAATACACTCAAAACTCATATCGAGCCCCAGTGTAATACACACTATGCAGATACCATTCACACTTCAAATATAATGAAGGTTTGAGAAAAACCAATTCTAGCCATGAGGATTAGATGAATGTGACACTTTACACAATCCGTCGCCAAGTCCATGTATTGCAATGCCTTCCTGACAGAGAAGTTAATCATACACCGGATAACGGCTACGAACATCTGATCCTCCATTGATACCATCACAATGACAAAAGATTTTGCAATTGAAGCAAAAATATGGAACGAAAATGACTCGATACATCTTCCTTCTGACATCCACAAGCACAGTCGAAAAAGGTTCGAGAATCCACAAATACAATAAGTTGGCAAAACAAAATTTTCACACAGAAGAAAGATACAATCAAAGTTCAGAATTGTTATCCTTGTACTAATGGACAGGCGAAGACGAGACGTAATAACCAAAACACATCTATTGAACGTTGTCTTCCAGCTGCCCTGACTCAATTACGTCCATATGTCGACATGATCGTGGCAATCATAGCATTCGGAAATGACATCTGCAAGTTAATGAAATTGCCAGTTAAAAATAGGAATAGCGCATTCAAGTACAATTAAAAACCCTGCCCCAGAACCCAAAAATAATTTTTTTTTAAAAAAAATAGCAGCAAAAGAAAAGGAGAACTAATAACACCTACTCCCGTCTCTACCTCTAAATTATGCAGACACGCAGTCCAAAAAGAATAGAAAAAGTTACGTTAATCAAGTAGCACGTTTGAGGAAACCAAAACCTAACTAAGAATCAGAAAATAGTTAAGAACATAGCAGCTAGTGTTATTCATTTTCCCGGAGCCAATCTTAATATTTTCTGTTGATTTCACTCATGGTAGTCTATTGGTAGATGTGAGCCACAAACATGCGCACGAGAGAGAGAGAGAGAGAGAGAGAGGGCGGGAGGTTAAAATAAAACATGAAAAAAAGAGCAAGAAACGCCTGTTGCAACCGACCATTGATCCCGAAAGACTAGTGGGAGGCGGCAAATCATTCCCTTATCACCTAACAAAAAGTCCCAGTCAATCAAGGCAAAAGCCACTGCAAAGTGGAGTGATGCTCCACACCAAAGTGCTCTCGAAAACATTCTAGAACCCATCGAAGTCCAATTCCTTCAGGTTCGTTCTAACATGTAATGACATTTTCAAGAACAACAATCACAAGAAGTACAAATCACTCCAGCTAGAACTGACATGAAAAAAGGTTTAGTCAATCATCTAAATCATAAAATGAGCATTGAGAAGATGAACACCAAACATACCCCAGTAAGCCACGACCCTGCCATACTCTAGGTGTGATTGTCAGGTTGACAACTGCAGCTTGCCTCAAAACCACTACAGATACTCCACGGCCTTGATTTGACTGAGCTTCAGAAGCAAGCTTTGACAACAAATTATCACCAGATTCCACATTCCCAAATTTCACAATCTGGTCTCCAAGTTGAAAGCCATCTTCTGCTGCTGGAGAATCCTCAGCTATCTCATCAACTAAAGCAAATGGTATGCTGACAGTTGCATCAACATCCATGGCACTTATTGTGTTTCCAGAAAGAACATTGTGGTAGGACGCAGATGTACCAACATGGACAATAGATGAATCTAGACTATTTGACCCTTCAACATTACCTTGGAATATTTTAGGGAAGAACAGTTAGGTAGTTGCAAAACTCAGAAAGGAACTTAATCAGAGTAAAACAACAGACAGATGCATATCCACTAAGAAAAATTTGTCCATCAAGTTATTTATTTCAAGGAAGAACCATCTGCCACTCATTGGAAGTGCAAGAAATCTTTCAGAAACCTGTGCCACTTGTTGAATCGCTGCTTAATGGTGTGCTAACAATCCAATATCATGTAAAGGTAAATGAAGCACAAACACTCTCACAAGCAAGAGTTAGACATAATAACAATGGAGTGCAAGTGGACTGAAGTAACTCCCTTAAGCAGTTAAAAGGGCAAATAATGCTTCCTCAATTTGCAAAAGTGTGAATTTATTTTCGCATCTAGAGAGGAAAAGACAGAAAATATAAGCCCTTAATCTCGTGTAATATTTTCTGATGAAAAGAGAATATTTTCGATGAAGAAGATGAGGGAACTAGTGACACAATTTTACGTAGGCATGAGTGTTTGACGGGAACATGGGCGGAGTACTTAAAAAGTAGCAGTCAATGTTGATTGTTTCCACTGCAAGGCAATATTGGAAGTATAGCACCAGGAGATAATTACCTCACATAAATTGGCTATCTACAGCTCCATCGATCAACGGTGAAGAACAGAATCAACGGTGCAGAACAGAAACTTCATACATGACTTACTGAAGTAAACATGAAATGCATCCAAATCTATAGACAGTTATAGATTGAAAAGAAAATGTTGGCACAAAATCCAAGTAAATATTATCCGTAGTAACATCAGCATTCACAAAAAATCAAATAATTCAAGTTTGTCATGTCGAGTAGAAAACTATCAAAGTACAATTAATTGGACTGCTTACTGGTCCGAGTCCCGCTTGCAGTTAGATGGCCCAAATAACAAAAGCTCAAACTCGCTAGGGAAAAAGAAGAAATATCTTTTGAAGCAAGAAAGATCCACAAAATAAGTCATTGCAGAAAACTTGGAATATTTCCCCCTTGCAAACAGAGAATATCAAATGGATCCCTTCTTCCTACCTGAATGTACAAGGGGCGAAGACTTAGAAGCCAGCCTTGTTGAATGCAGAAGTTGTATATGTTGATCTATTCTCTCGGTGATAACCTTATGATCACTTCTCAATTCTGCAACAGACAAGTGAAAAATTAACGAAGCTAGTAAAATTATCAAGAGTGCTGAAGACTTTTACTAGTTACTGCCAAAGCAGTAGTTAACACTACCACTCAACATGGAAATAATGACAGACGGGTATTGAAAAGAAATTAGGCCATTATGCAATGCAATTAACGCATGCCCATCCACTTTTAACCACAAAACCAAATAGACTTCAAAAACAGGAAACCTTCCCAATAACATGAAATCCAGCTATCTTCGGGCAAGAACAATTTCATTAGTCATTACCAAGCTAAACCATGGCAAAAAAGTCACAGCAAAGGAAGGAGAAACCTTGAAAAATAAAAGTACAGCAAAAATTGGGACAAAAGTCCCATAGTTTCCGATGGTAATGAACATTTCCAAGCAAATCTACTGGTTTCCATTTATTCATTGACTAACATATTCCATAGAATGATATTATGTTGAACCCTCTTTCTGTCAAATTAAAAATTCAGGTGATACATAAATAGAACTTGGACGAGTCTACGACCCATGAACACCATTGAGATTTTGTTTATTTTCCAGATACAGCTAGAGTACGCATTACAATTGAACTTCACCAGGAATCTTAACACACTCCTTGAACATGAAGTGTTCAACACGAGGTTTACAATTCCTACTCTGAACAAATACCAAGAAGCCCTTTGAGCGATGCATCCCATATAAAGAGCACTACAAACCATAAAATGATAACAGAGAAAGTGCAAAAACGCACCAGCGAGATGGTGCCGGTCTGCTCGAACAACTGGAATGTCAATATCCGCCCTTGGAAACCCCTGTAGAAAACAAAATCTTCAACTTACTTCATCAACTGTAAGATGTAAGGCACTCCCATTTGTTGGTTGCTAATCAAATAATACTTTTAAGTCATGTTGTGAGCCCGCTATTCCACTGCAGTGGAGTGGACTGTGGAGGGGTTACATACCAATCCCTTGAAACAAGGGACGTAAAATAATCAGGAATGTGGTAATGTGGCATTGGTAAGAGCATCTCCAGCTACTTCTACTCAAATCTCCATTCAAACTCAAACCTATATCTAAACGAGTTTTCTGAAACCAAACAACTAAAATCTTTATTCAAATTTTTAAAGGCATTTGTGTCTATCAAATTTACATCAAAGCAACTAACGGAACTTCTACTCTAATTTACGCTTAGGTGAGAGTTTGCCCTTTAAAATGTTTCATACCAATGAAGCTTCGAGTTTGAGTTAAAAGCTGGAGCTTGTCTAATCACCGCAGCAACAATCCAGTCATATTACTCATCTGTGTTACATACCCTATTATCCTCTCGCTATTAATCCATCCAATCGCCGTTTCCTCACTTTCCCTGAATTCCCCACCACCCAAACAGCTCAATTCCAAAACCCTTAAACTCAATTCGCAATCCAATTAACAAACACAATTACTATTGCACTTTAAGGGAGTCACACATAAACACAATGGAGAGGAAATTTCCGATATTATTCACCACGTAATAAAATCATACAAAACCTCTCAATCTCTCTCTCAGTTCCACACCTTTCTACACCAACACATACATGTATATAAACAAGAAAGGTGAAACAAAAGTCCAAAGCCCTTTAAGGCTCAGTCACGCGAGAATCAAATCGCCGCCCAAAATCTCAGCTGTTGGTGGTTGAGATCTTTGACTTTGGGGCCTGGGTCACGCATAAAAACAATCGGAGGAGGGTGAAGAGAAGTCCAATTGGAATCAAGTCCAGTGCTCCAATTGGAAGTGTGTTTGTGTTTTTCTCTGTTTGCAGGCTGCCAAGATGTTGGTTAGTTCGCGTGTCTGTAATGTAAGGTGTGGTTTGGAAGGGTATGCCTTCCCTTGTGTTTGCCTGCCGTAACCTTGTTTTGGTTGGAGTTCAATAAAATTTAATTTACCCAAAAACAAAAAAAAACGCGCAACTACTCGCATTAACATGCAAAGAAAAACAAATGATAAGAACACTTGCCTCGGAATCGATGAGGTTGCCGGAGAGGCCGGGGCCGCCGGGCCGGCAGAGGCGGTCGATGATGACGTTCATCTCGGCCTCCAGGGCGGTCCGTTTGTCCATCAGAGACATGGTTTCCGCCTTCAAATTCGTCCCCACCATCCCTGCTGTTTCTAGGGTTTCGTTTAGACCACCACTGTTTTTTTTGTTCTATACTACTGTAGAATTTAAAGAGAATCTCACAAAACCCCAATTTGTTTACTGGTAGTGTAAGTACGACGGTACTTGGCTTGGGGAAGAAGAAGTCTAGTTGCCTTCATACGATGTCGTTTTGAAGAACCTCGCGTCTTGCAGGCGGACCATGCTATTTGCAACCATAAATTTCCTGAACGTAGTCTGTTATCATATGCACATGAATTGCTTACAATAGGTTAAACAGGCTACGTTCAGAAAATTTGTGGTTGCAAATAGCATGGCCCCTTGAAAGCTGGAGGTCGTTTAGTCACGACGTCGTTTATGTCATGTCTGAATTCGGGGGCCAAATTTATTAGGGCCGAATTATTTGTAACCACAAATTTTCTATACGTAGTCTGTTCTAAAATTAATCACTTTCGGACAAAAATGTCCTTAAAAAATGGACAAAAATACCCCCAATGAAACAACGTCGTTTTAGGTCATCTTCCTCCCCACTCTTCTTCCCCAACCCAGCTCCCACCTACCAGTCTCCTCCACCACTCGTCGGCGACCACGTCGATAGCCCGCCGCCGACCTCATTCTTGCCAGAAAACTCATCCCAGATACCTACCCCGACCAGGTTTGAAAACTCATCCCAGATACCTACTCCGACCAGGTTTGAAATTTTTTGATTTTGTAGAAATAATATCGAAGTTTTGCAAGAAAAAAGAGAAGGACGTGTCTTTTGTAATGATTTTGATGGGAGTTCAGTGGATACTATTTGTGTGATTTCTGATTGAGATTAAAGTTCGATCTAGATCAAAGTTGTGAAATCCGTTCCGTTCCATACCGGCCGGTACGGTACGTACCGGTACTTAAACGGAACACAAAGACTTAAGATCCGTTCCGGTTGAAATACCGGCTTGTTCCGGCCAATACCGGGTGTACCAGACGATACCAGTCTGATTCGGACATTTTCCGGTGTGTCGGACGGTACAAAATTACATTCTCTCTTTTTTTATGACATAAGTTGTGGGCTCTAAACTAATTAAAAGACACTTATGGGCTTATATATGATTTTCTTCGATTAAGATCACAATGGAATCCTGATCTATTTCATAACTTTGTTTTGAGTCTATTTGGATAATTTTTTGCTGCCATTTGTTTCACGGAAATAGTTTTGCAACCTGGTAGATATATATTAAATATATATAAAATATTAATTACGGTAAATTCTGAACGGTACCGAGATACCGTTTGGTACCGATACGTACCATTTCCAGTAGTGAAAACGGAATGCTGGCCGATACGAGATTGACAACTTTGATCTAGATTGATGAGGTGGGTTTGTGTTATTTTAAGAAGAATCAATAAATTGAAACAACTAATTCAACCAAAACCCTCGATAAACTTCAGTTGGGCTCGAAAAAATCAAGAAAAACAAAAAACGAATTGAAGCATAAACCTATCTTAGCATTTGGTAGTTTAACTTCTTCTTTTTTTATCTGAACCTCCCACCTACCAGTACTTACCTACCACCTCACCCGTCCCCTCCTCCTACTCCCCACCACTACCGCCGCCGATTTTCGTATGGAACTTGCATTTTTTCGCCGACGAACCCAATCCCATCGCGCATTTCCTGAATGCGTTCTACGGAGTATGACACATTTGAAATTTGCGTTTTTTGCATTTTTAACAGTCAGAATCTGCGTTTTTAACAAAAAAAAAAAAACATGACGCATCTTGTCAAGATGCGTTATAAAGTGTTCAGATTTTAGAATCTAAAATTTGTAAACATTTTCAAGTTCTAAAATCTGAAATTGTCGAATTTTTTTAGAAATGTGTATCCGAATATGTCGGGGAATTTTGTTGAAATTTCGGATACACAGTGGTGGTGGTAGTGGTGTGTACAGCAGAAGAGAAGAGAAGAAAGAACTGAGAATGTGTTGGTGGTGGTGGTTGTGGCCGACGGATGTGGTGGAGGAAGCGTTTGCTGCTGCTGGTATTGGTGGTGTCGGCTGGTATGGTGGTAGTGAACAGACAGAGAAGAGAGAAACGGGGAGAGAGGGAGAAGGGCAAAACGGTGGTGGCAGTGGTGTCGGTGACGTTGCCGGTGAGTTCTTGATGAACTCCCACGACGGTTATGGAGTTTGGTGGTGGTGCATGGGAGAAGAAAAGAGAGAAACGAGAGAGATATAAGGGGGGGAAGGAGAGGGTATTTTTGGAAGTTTAGGGATATTTGTTAGGTTGCATTTAGGAAATTGTTATAAGATTTATGGGTTAGGTTTAGAACAGGCTACGTATAAAAAATTTGTGGTTGCAAATAGCTTGGCCCATTTATTATTGAATTCCACTTCTTTTTTTTGGTCATTACTTAAAATACATATGAGATTTGAATTAATTTGGGGAGTGATTTTCACACTCCCTTTTTTATTTTTTAATGTTGACAGTGGATGCGATTTTTTTTGCTAAAACACAAAAAAATGAAGTGTAAAAATCGTTTCCCTTAAATTTTTATAGATTAGCTCGATGAGGGTAATCAAAAAATTATAAAAACATAAAATTGAGAAAAATAATAAAAAGAATTCAAAAGATTGTCGCTTTTGGGGCGTATTCGGTAGTGAATAAGTTTTTAGAAAGATTTTGTTACAATCAAGTTGTTAGATGTTTTCGGTAATACATAAATTATTGAGAAATGTCAAGTTATTTTCGATAGTGAATAAGTTGTAGATAAGTATGTAAGTAAAAAAGTTATTGAGAAAGAAGTTGTTGTTAACAAGTTGTTAGTGTGAATAACAAGCAAAAATGCTAGTAAAACTTGTTGATTAGTATGAACAAGATGGTAAATGTCCTATGTTTTTTTACCAAAAACTTAGCGAAAATGGCCCTAAAATTTTGGAAAAAATTCATATAAGATGACAATTTGAACAAAAAAAAAAGGCGAATCTACCAAATAAAACACAAGGGTGTGGGACCACACAAACACAAGTTGAAAAAAGGATTGAGATTCATTTGATCCAAGGCTGATGTGAGCTCTCCAATTATTTTAAGGAAACATCCACACTCTTACAAATATATTACAAAAATGCCATCGGTTATTTTTACCCACTGCTCGGCTTTTGGTATTGACATAAAAAAAATAAAAAAATATTACAAAAATACACGTGCCTACGGCATTACCGGGGTGCGTAGTGCCGTAGGTACGGGCGTAATACCGTAGGCACGGACAAACACTAGTATAACAAAAATTCAAAAAAACGAACAAAACATAAGAAACGTGAGAAGCCAAAAAGTTGGGGAGAATGGAACATAGAACATTGGACAGCACTGAATAATCTCTCGGTGCATATGCTGGTGATGGTTACTGATGTCAGTGCACTCATCATCTCTCTCTCCCTCCCTGTCAAGTGTCAATTCAAGGGAACCCAATCCTCTCACTCTCTCTCTCTCTCTCTCTCACTAAACTTGGCACAAGCCACTAGGCAAATGGGAGAAGTTGCACTATAAATAGATAGAGACACCCCACATCCTAAAATGGCCGCAATTGTAGTATCTTTAATTGCCTCTTCACTTGCTTCGACGACTTCCTCATCTTCTTCTTCACTTGTTTTCAGAAAATTGCGATCCACCCCCCTTCTGGGTCTCTCTTTTGCAGTTACACCCTTGTGTTGTCGCAGACGTAAGCGCATGGCTCACTCTCTCGCTCGCGCCACTCTCGGCCTCACTCACCCTGTTCAAATCGACCACCCCAAGGTATCCCCCCCCCCCCTCTCTCTCTCTCTCTCTCTCTGTACACATATGTTTGTATGTCTCTTTGGTTGTATTGCACTATGATTGTTTGGGCTAGAATCAGCCAGTTGTGGACTTCTTTTATATGGGTCTCATTCCATATGTGTATTTAAACGTTGTGTCTTAGTCAATGTTCTGAAAATGGCTGCGCGCTAGATGGGCGGAAAAGGGGCGCCTAGCACCTAGGCGGCCGACTTTTGGAACACTGGTCTTAATACGTATATGCACTTCGTATTTTGTAACCTCCTATGTTTGTATGCCTCCCTCTCTTTGATTGTTATGTAGTATGATTGTTTTTGTTTTGGCTAAAATCAATCAATTGTGGACTCCTCGTTCCGAGTTTGTGTCTAAAAATTTGGTGTATTGACATAGACACACACTTTGTATCATTTAATCCCCTATGTTTGTATTTGATTGTTGTGTGACTATTATTTTTGGCTTTATAATGTATGGAAACATTTTGTGTGTTAATTGTTGAGCTTCTCTAGTTCAGTTTATGTATTCACACTTTTTTTCGCATAAGTTACGACCTCTGAAGTGTTATCATTTTCACTGATTATTGGTTAATTGAGATTTGTATTTGGGTCTTCATGTATGAACCCGTTGTTCTTTTTTGTTCTATAGCCCTTGCTCAAATCTTAGAACCCCCCAAATGCCCCCTCCTCTCTTCCTCACTCAAACTCGTATCAAAACAAGTTTTAATCCAATTGAAGGGGACTTTATTTTACTTAAAATTCGCAAGTCTACCTTGTGGCTTTCTAAATTACCATTTTCCTGCCAAATATGTATGCTTAATTTGAGTTTTTTTTCATTGGAGTGCTTCATATCAAATGAATCTTTTACTCAATTTTTTTTTTTTATCGAAGTTAAGAGTTTGAGCAAGGTGGTGGAGATGGTCTCACATATATACTGTCAAGTGTCAACTGACGTTGTTTCTAAACTAGATTATGTGAGTAATTGAAATTCTAATTATTTGTGCTCATGTTTGGGGAAATTCTGTTAGATCTCTTTTTCTGCGAAAGAGATCGATGTGGTGGAATGGAAAGGAGACATACTGGCAGTGGGTGTCACCGAGAAAGACATGGTCAAAGATGAAAACCTGAAATTCCAGAACCCAATCTTGAAGAAACTGGACTCCCATTTGAGTGGTTTGTTGGCTGAAGCTTCTTTGGAGGAGGATTTTAATGGGAAAGCTGGAGAGTCAACTGTTCTAAGGCTTTCAGGAATTGGGCCAAAAAGGGTTGGGTTAATTGGGCTTGGACAATCCTCATCAACCACCGCTGCCTATCGGAGTCTTGGTGAGTCTGTTGCTGCGGCAGCAAAGGCTTCTCAGGCGAGTAATGTGGCCATTGTGATTGCTTCTCCTGAGGGGCTCTCAGCCGAATCAAAACTTCATACTGCTTCAGCGATAGTATCTGGTAATAGTTTGCTTCATTTTTTCTTGTTTTTCAACTCCTGGGAGCAACTCCAACCCTATTCTCCAATATCTATTAGCCAAGTGTACTTGGAGCAAATCATTTTTTCAAACATTTCAGCCATAATTCTCCGTTTCTATATATATATATTTTTTAAATCCCCTGAATTATCTTCACAACTCAACTTTCTCTCCAAATTGTTGATTTGGATATTTTTATATAGCTATCACATATGTCCACATTGGCATGATTTTGATTGCATTGTCAACAACTGTTCAAAACCAATTTTATGGATCTGTTTATAATTAGTTGTGTACATTTATGCAAATGGAGGCATCTATTTTTTGGGTTGAGTCTCCAAATTTGGCAACTCAAATCAGGGTCTGCATTTCTCTGAAATGCAGCTGAGTTGGAGATGCTCTGTATTGCAGTGGACACATGTTTGGGTTCTTATGGGATTGAATTTGGTGGAATGGCTTGAATGTTGTAGGAACTTTGCTGGGTACATTTGAAGATAATAGGTTCAAGTCAGAGTCAAAAAAATCATTGCTTACATCTGTTGATATTCTTGGTCTTGGAACTGGATCTGATCTGTTAAAGAAGCTTAAGTACACTGAAGACGTTTGCTCCGGGATTATCCTTGGGAAAGAGCTGGTAAATGCGCCTGCCAATGTCCTAACCCCTGGTCTGTATTCACTATTCAACCTTATAATTTTCCTTGTTCTTTTGTCTACTTTGTATAATGTGCATCTGATGCATACCTATTGTACCTTTGATATGTTATGTTAGTGTCTTAAAGTGCCTTAATTTTCCATTCTTCCTTTTTTCACATTTGTCGATGTTTTCTGTTCAGTAAGATAACCGTTGTTTATGATGACTCTTATATCCTCAGGGGTTTTAGCAGAAGAGGCTTCAAAGATTGCCTCCATGTATGGCGATGTTATTTCTGCAACAATTTTGGATGTAGAGCAATGCAAGGAACTGAAAATGGGTTCTTACCTTGGTGTTGCTGCCGCATCGGAAAATCCTCCTCATTTCATCCATTTATGTTACAAACCGCCCAGTGGACCTGTTAAAACAAAGTTGGCTTTAGTGGGAAAGGGGTTGACCTTTGACAGGTGATTATAAACATCTATTTTCTCTCCAGAAAGAAGAGATTCTAGTTTGAGTCATCACTTGACGAAAACAACATGGGTTTTTAGTGGTTTTGTGCCATTTAAGTTGGAGAATGTGAGCTGTTTACGTCGATAGGGGTATGTCTGTTCACTTGAGGTTCTTATTGCTCTGGTTGATAAAACATTTATCCTTCTTCCAGGAACTCTTAGTTTCTACTTCAGCTGGCTCTCGTCTGCATTGGTTACAGAGCCTATGTTTTTCAGCTTAATTTCTAAACTTATTTTTTAGTTTTGAGTAGATTTTTTGTTTTCTGATTGATCTCGTCATATAAGTTCAGTGAGGAGGAAAAAAAGACTAAAAAACACCCAAAGCTTAGACATCCCAAAGATTCTGATACTTATCTCTTATGTCTGTAGTGGCGGCTACAACATCAAGACAGGACCTGGCTGTTTAATTGAGCTCATGAAATTTGATATGGGAGGTTCAGCAGCAGTTTTGGGTGCTGCAAAAGCTCTTGGTCAAATTAAACCTGCTGGAGTAGAGGTGAATTATTTTTTATTGGGCCTTCATATTGTCGTTACATTGACCCAGTGTGACATGAAGAATTATCAGTTCAGCAGCATGTTTTTCCTCTTTTATTTTTCTTTTGCTTTCCCCCTCTAGATGTGTCCTTACCTTTCATTTTCTGACTTAAGTCTTTTGATTGCAGGTTCATTTCATAGTTGCAGCTTGTGAAAATATGATTAGTGGAACGGGTATGAGGCCTGGAGATATTGTCACAGCTTCAAATGGAAAGACAATTGAGGTAGTTCCTTGAGTTTGAAGGAAGAAATGTGAAATGATATATTGCATCGTACTAATGTTCACATATGCATGCTTCTCATACTTCTCTTTGTTTTTTGGTTTGGTAAGTATCGGACTTCTTATTTGGCACAAGGAATATAGGTTCACTTTTTATGTGATTTGTCACTGGTTACTGTTGTGAATACCGGATACTCACCACAGAGAAGGAAACTTCATGGGGTATTTGAAATAGATTGACCTTTTCATAAGTGAATGAATAAATGGAAACTTGAAATAAGAGAGAAGGTAGAAGTGTTCCAACTACCATAAATGGGGGGTCGGGGATATGGCAATCCGATGGAGAAAGGATATAGCCTACTGCAATCATATCCAGTCTAATCTCTCCCAAATGGTGCAAACTTATCCTGCTACCAAACATGGCATGAGAGTCTTCACAAGACTATGATGCAACAATGGGAGACAATGATTCATTCTGTAATCATATTTCCAAGTAGACCCTTGACTAAGCTGTACACCATCCAATTTTATTGGATATTGGCTGTACTAGTGTACATAACATAATAAGTAGACTCGTATTGTCCTCATGTTCTCTTCATTCTCACAGAGTACTTGATGCATTGCAAACTACAGTTTAGTTACTGATATGTCAATAAAATGTTCTATTTCTACGATGCAGGTCAACAACACTGATGCGGAAGGCAGACTTACACTAGCGGATGCTCTAGTATATGCCTGTAACCAAGGTGTAGAGAAGGTACCGTAATGTAGAACCATTAGCAATACTCCGTATTACACATATCACTTATAAACCAAGCCGTTTTAAAACTTAATATTTGCATAGCCCACTGGTCCATTTTTATCACCCTTTATGTAAAGTTTGTTCCATCTTTGGAAGTCTACTTTTGATTTCATAGCTTCGTTGACACTGTTAAATTGTTTTGCAGATAGTTGATCTAGCGACACTAACAGGGGCATGCATAGTTGCTCTTGGGCCCTCAATTGCTGGTATTGTTCTCTGAAATTCCCCTCTTTATTATCTTGGTGTTAAACTTGGGATGTGAAACTGATGTCTCTTCTAGTAATTAGCTGAGTTAGAGAATCGTGCTGTAATTTATTGTAAGTATGTCATGAACTACACCCAAAGACAAATTTTAGTAGGAGTTGAAGTGATAGTGGAGAACATATTATGGAAGTAATAGATTAGTGCATTTGTTTAGAGAAGAATGGACCCCCGGAATATGGGATTCCCTTGCACAATTTGCAGAATTACATCAAGTTTCACACCCGAAGGATTTCGAGACATTTTATGGAATAGTGTAGTTTGAACTTTGAACAAGGTTTGGAGTTTTTTCTATTTTCCTCTTTAGGATTGTTCTTGGTAATTGATACTCATGAGGCAGTTAATCATAAAAAGAAGAAGATAAAAAAGGAAAAGGAAAATTACACGCGAAGCAGGCACTCTCCTTGACATAGATTTGAAACCATTGTAGTATGTTCTTGATTGAAAGACTGTGTTTAATGACAGGTGTGTTTACGCCTAGTGATGACCTTGCAAAGGAGGTAATGGCAGCTTCAGAGGTAAGTGGGGAAAAACTTTGGAGGATGCCTTTGGAGGAAAGTTATTGGGAGTCGATGAAGTCAGGAGTAGCTGATATGGTCAACACTGGTGGTCGTCAAGGTGGTGCCATCACAGCAGCTCTTTTCTTGAAACAGGTACCTGTTGCTTCTACTATATACAAACATGTTTGGGATAGAATGCCATGTCATTGTTGAGTTAAGGAAATAAAATACGGCCTTTGGATTAGTTATCCGAGTCTTTTGGAACACGACGTGGCCGTTTGGCTTGTGCCCACCCAGCAGTTTTGGGGGTAAGCGGGGATGTGCATGTGCTCATCTTGTTCCCTTTTCTCGTGTCCATATCATGAGCCTTAATTGGTTTGTCACTCCATTGTAGTTTCAACCTTCAAAACTTGGGTGTTAAATTTCTTTTGGATGAAAAATTGCTTCTGGGGAACACCACTTTGGAGAGTGTTCACTCTATGCCAATCTGAGACTGTAACTGGATCACGGAAGTCTGTGTTTAGAGTTAACACGAAATCAAAATGTCATTTGAAGTATCTATGTCTTGCAACAATTGTAGGGGGGCATGTGCTAACCTTGTTCCCTTTCACTTGAAAAGATTGGCACATGGCCACGTGGTTTTCGATGAACACTAGAGTCTTTTGTCCATTATGATATCACATAAAATTTATAGGACTTCAATGCTCATTTGAGTATCTTATGTTCTATCATATGTTTACAGGTCTTCGATGCTTGTTACTCGTGGTTCTTTTGTCCATCATGATAGTATCACATAAGATTTAAAGGACTTCGATGCTCGTTTGAGTGTCTTATCTTTCTGCCAGGTTTTCTTGGTTCTAGGCTGACAAAATTTGACATATAACTTTTTTCTCCCCTTCTTTCTTCAGTTCGTTGATGAGAAGGTTCAATGGATGCATATCGACATGGCTGGCCCCGTCTGGAATGATAAAAAGAAAACTGCGACCGGATTTGGCATTTCAACTCTGGTGGAATGGGTTCTGAAAAACTCATCCTAGTTGCATCCTCAGAATTTCCTCTTCAGGGGAGAACACCACCACTTTGACCTATGGACACAGGTAAAGGAGCGATCTTAAGGGGTCGTCGTTTGGCGCGGTAATATCCCTGAGTTATCGAATAAAATATTTTTCAGGGAAAGAATAAGGCAAGTTATGAGCCGAGGCATTTGGCTGTCCAGAGTTTTGCTTCGGTATAAGTTTGACTGTTTGATTTTCTCTATTCTACTTACCAGAACTAAAATTGGAAATGGTTTCTCCCATTTGAAGGTTTTTCAGAAGGCCATTTCTGTCCACGTTACCTGATCTTTTCTTTTCTTACTCTTCTTTTTCTCTTTCTTGCGGTGTTTTACGTGTTTGTGGGTATGACTGTTTCTGAGAACATGGCTGATAAGCCCACTAAGTTACTCGAGTACGAGTTTGTGTGTGCTCGTTCGAACTCGGTTTGTTAGGTAAAACAAGTCGAGCTTAAATGTTTTTTTTTGAAGCTCGTACGTTTTTGAACGAGCTATTACTCGACTCATTTGTAAAGGCTAATCATGGTTGGATTAAGTAAAGCTCGTTTGAGATCAGCTCGCTCGATAGACGAGTCGTGCTCTTGAATAATCTATTAGCCCATTCGACAAGGTTCTCTCTCTCTCTCTCTGAGCAAAGAATTCTCTGAGCAGTGGCTCGAATCAAATTCTCCACAAACGGGAATTAAAGCAACGGAACATTTTGGATATGAAAGTAGTGGTTGCAGCATATATTGGTGAAAGCTTGACATCTTAAAAGTACTAGTTGGCATCAATCCCTGCCAGGTAATTGTTCAACGCACCTTGAGTACCATGCGACGTTTTCATGTGTTATTTTCAACTAATGACTTAGCAACAACGTTTGTGGATAAGATATCAATATTCACTTTTGTCAGATCGTTAGGAGACAAATATGATTCGAATTATTGAACAAATTCCCTTTGACCATTATATGGTAGGTGGGCCTAGATAGGGCTATGGCTCTATTCCGGCCCCTTAGTTCCAGCTCTCTGTTGGCAGGTCACGGTTAGACTTAGGAGGGTTGTCAATGCCCTCCTCATTCCTTCTTAATTTAACAAAAACACAAAGGAAAGTAAAATCGATCTGGTAGCTGTAGATCTAGACCCAGTGCCAGTCCTTATTCCTGTGTTTATACCAGTTCTATATAAAATGCAGGGTCGGCCCTGGGCATAAGCCCACCAGGCGGCTGCCTAGGGCCTCCACTTTTGGGCCAAATAATTAGGTCCCCAAATAATGAAATATGTTAACTATTTTACGAATGGCCTAAAGTGGCGCGGTGGTAGGCGTATGCGCTTAAGGAATACGGGATCGCAAGTTCGATCCCTGGTCCATACAACTTTAATGCAATATTTTTTAACCTGTACGAAAAAAAGGTTTTGAAGCAAAGCATTGGAGTCTCAAACTCATGGCCTGAGGGTTCTAAAGAGAGTACAACCATTTTGCCGCTGAACTAGAAGGCATTTGTTTCCTCTATCGAACAATTAATAAATATACTAAAGAATGAGAGGCCCCATTTTCAAACCCCGCCTAGAGACTTGGAAATCTCAGGGCCGGGCTTGATAAAAATGCACTATGTTAAGATTCCCAAACGATTTTTGGTGTCTTGCTTCATATTTATGCTTTGTTGCTTTTCTATAGCTTAATGATCACTCATTTCTCAACTTCCAATTGATGGGATGTGCAAACCAGATGACCAGGACTCTCCAACTCTCAAGGGCTTAATTTAAACACTGGACAGCCAAACAATTAGACAGAAAACTCGGTTTAAAAATGTTAGTTGTAGATTAGTTTTTTGTTTTAATAACTTGATGTTTGAGTCTAACTTACGCTTACCTCAACGAATCCAAAAGTCTTGAAGTTAACAATCGTGTACATCTTCACCGCTCAAAGAATTTTGTTTTTTTGCTAGCACTGAGAGTAAACCTGCGAGCTTAAGTGGATAAATCTCTTTACTGCCATGTTCCCACTTTGACCAACCATTGGGCTTCAATGTCATTATATTAGATGTGGCTAATGTCTTGCGAGCCAATTGGTAGGCTAAAGTTGTTCCCTCTGTTCGCCATGGTCTAATCAACTAGGTGATTGCATTATAATGGATAAGTTTTATGAGAAAATTTGTCAATCCATTGTTTGGTTTGGTCAATTATAGTAACAATGATTGGAATTTGTTTTCCTTTTTAAAATGAAAAATGATAAAAATAGCCCAACGGGCTGTCATTTAAAATTTAAAAAGTGTATTGATTGGAATTTGTCCTTAGGGCTGTAAATGAGCTGAGCAGCTCGCGAGTTTGGCTCGATAAGGGCTCGGTTCGAAGGATAAATGAGCGAGCTCGAGCTCGATTTTGCGGCTCGTTTGATAAACGAGCCGAGCTCGAACCTAGCAGGCTTGGCTCGAACAGGTTCGTCTCGGTTCGAAATATATAGGTTCGGCTCGGCTCGGCTTGAACATGCCAATATTCTGTTCGACTCGGCTCATTTAGCCAATTTTTCAATATTAAGGCTGAAAAGTTGACGAATTCGAGCTCGAATTTGAGCCGAGCCGGCTCGTTTATTCCAGACCGAATACTAATGAGCCAAGCTCGAGCTTTGTACATGCTTGGCGAGCCGAGCTCGAGCCGAGATTTTCCGGCTCGATTCGAACTCGAGCCGAGCTCGAGCCAGACAAATTCGAATCGAGCCGAGCTCGAACATGCCAATATTCGGTTCGGCTCGGCTCGTTTACACCCCTATTTGTCCCACATCCATCAAAAAAAAAAAAAACATTGGAATTTGTAAAAAATCGATCACAAATACAAAGGTCATAAGGTCTCATGCAGGTCGACTCCGATATCATGAGCAACAATCACAAGAACTCGCTAAGCTAGTTTGATTCGTTGCTCCTACATTTACCCAAATCATCGATGCAAATTCTAAGTGGTGACCGATCGTTTTTCACACTATTCTTCTGTTAGTATCTTTGATTTGAGATGCACGAGAAGTCCAACATATAAAAGGGCAACCATTTTTAGCTCAGGAAATGATATTGGCACTTCAAAAATTGATGCATGCACTCCAAAATCAATGTAACTCCAAAGCCACTTTTATTTGTTTTTTGGAGTGCCTGCATCAATTTTTGGAGTGCCAATATCATTTCTCTTTTAGCTCTTCCATTTTGATTCGTGCTTAAAGAGGTTTTCTGCTCCTCTAGTTTGATTCATGCAATTATAACAAGTGGGTGGAGTGTGAAAAATTTATTACTCCTACTAAAATTTATTGGTCTAGCGTACGTAGTCCATATTTGTGTATATGCGTACATAGATCAAAATAACCCTTTGGGAAAATGATGGCTCAGGACGTATTTTGATAATTAATACCCGCCAAGGACATGGTAAGAACATTTGTTAATGCTAAAAATGTTCTTGGCGGGTATTAATTATCAAAACACGTCATTAACCGTCAATTTCCCTAACCCTTTCATACTAGACTAGAGATGCATCCAAAAAGGGTATTTATGGCTTTACGGGTCTTATAAGATGAATGATTCAGATTGCTATGATAAACGTACAGCGAGGCCATAGTGGATGTTAGACTTGTCCCACATCGCTCATCTAAGCCACCTAAGCTTGGTTAATAAATTCTAGAGGCTACTCCACCTATTGTCAATTAGTTTTAGATTGGAACCCTCCAAGAAATCTAACATGGTATCAGAGCTAGGTCTTGGGTGGCCTCACCTCTCGTAGGAAAGTTTCTGGCGATGGGGAGTGTTAGACTTGTTAGCTCCTAGTCTGTCACCTCCACGTGCATCCCAAACTTGGTTAATAAATTTTAGAGGCTACTCCACCTATTGCCAATTGGTTTTAGATTGGAACCCTCCAAGAAATCTAATGTTAGACTTGGTTATAGTGGCGTTAGCGGAAAATTCACGATTTCCGCCGCTGGCGAAAAGAATTTAAACTCATTGAATATACTAGTGGGGTGGTTTCAGATCCTGCTTGAGAGGAGACAATCACTGGGATCGGATGGGCACTTTGAGAGTTATTTCAAAAACTTGTTTTTGAAAGGCAAAAGGCCCTCTTTTTGCTCACCCCTGACACTCCTGGAACCGGCCTGACACTCCTGGAACCGGCCCCACCACCTTTCCCCCCCCTTTCCCCTCCTCCCCCTCTGTTTTTGTACGAATCTCTGTATCCCAGCCATAAAGGGGAGCTGTTCATGGAGGAGAGAGAGAAGAGTGGTTTGTTTGTTTTTTTTTTTCCGCAGAGAGATGAGTAAAATGTCACATCAGTTTTCAAGAAATGTCACATCTCTTGCCAACTATCTTTTATCAGTTTTTTTCTTTTTTTCTTTTCTGTTAAGTGGGTCCCATTTATTTTTCAAATAACTCATCCAATCACATATTTTTACATTTTAACTCAAAATTTTCAATCCAAAATTGTCATCCAAACACAGCGAATGTTGTTTCATGAAGCAAAGGGCCTTATTGGGATCGGCATTTGCTTAGAAATGCAAATAATTTAAAGGCAAGAAGTCAAACTAATATATTGAAGTTTTGAGAGTAAAAAAATCTCGGGTTTGTTTGTACCTCATTGTCTACTTTTATATACTCCTTATGTAGTAAATTCATATTAGCATATGCCACCGACATAGCCTAGTGAAAAAATAGTACATTTCATGTAACCGATCTCAATTAATCGAGACTCAACCCGATATTATGGTATAAATGTAGGAAAATGATAATGCCAAAACTATTTTGGTCTGTACCAAAACTCTAATGCATAAACGCATTGGGCTTTGCACAGGAGACAAAGATTTTATGTACCGAAACTCTAATGTATAAACGCCTTGGGCTTTGTACAGGAGACGAAGATTTTATGTACTACAACTTTGGCACAAACAAAAGTAGTTTTGACGTTAGCAACACTTTAAATGTTATTGATAACTCAACCCACTCAAAACCGCTCATTTGCCATATTTAGCCAAACTCTTCATAGGGGGAGTCCTGTCTAATTTGAGGGCCCACAACAATGATCAGAACCGTTCATTTTTTAGAACTCGTCGAGAACAAAGACCATGTTCGAAATCAAGTTAATCGGATACGATATGATTTCGAAACGCACTAAAAGTTACATAATTTTGCCAAATGGGTTGCAATCCAGTGTTGCACACTTTTTAAAAAAAAAGCTTAATGTGTTTCGAAATCATATCAAATTGTATCGGATCAACTTGATTTTTGAATGTGGTCTTTGTTCTCGACGAGCTCTAAATTATGAACGATTCCGATTATTATTGTGGGCTCAAAAAACGCCCACGAATAGCTCAAACTGGATGTAACCAAACTGGGCTGCTCCCTTTTACTATATAGGAGACCCAAAGTGGTTCCACACAATCCAGTGTGTACCCGTATGGTTTTTTTTTCCCCTGTCCTGACCTGAACCGACACATCTGAAAATTTTCAACTCGGATCAACGGCTAGGATCAACTCTCTCTCTCTCTCTCTCTCTCTCTCTCTCTCACTAGGCTCCAGCGAGTAGCGTAGGAATATTTACCCCACAAATTACTCCAGCCACTTTCTTCTTCTTCTCTCATACTCCTACGAGTCGACGACCATTCAAACCAGAAACTGACACACAGAGCGAGAGAGAGAGAGAGAGAGAGAGAGAGAGAGAGAGAGAGAGAGAGAGAGAGAGGGCGTCAGTTACATTTAGTGAGAGAGAGCCCATACCTGGATCTAGATCTTCTTCGCCTTCGCCCCGTACGTTGACTCTCTCTCTGTCTCTCTCTCCTCTCGTTCTTCTCAATCGCCATGATGGCGGTTCGACGGCCTCCTCTCGCATTTCTCCCATGGATCTCCGTTCATCTTCTCCTCTTCATCCACCACGCTCACTCCTTCTACCTCCCCGGCGTCGCCCCCGAAGATTTCCAAAAGGCAAGTCCTCTGCACTAGACATTTATATACTATATACAACATTTTTATGTATAGGTGTGTCGTGTGTGTTTGCATCTGATATGCATGTGTTAGATCTTGTTGATTCTGTAGCTTGACGTATCAGTTGCTTTGTGATTTTGTCTGTTTAAGGGCGTTTTGGTGTCGGATCTAACTCAATTAACGGCGAGGAAATCGATTCTGGCCTAATTTTGTGAAATGTGGTCTTTAGATGTTTGTTGTTTGGAGATCTATGTGATTTGCTGGTTGTTGTTAGCTATGAAACTGATGTGTTTGAGCCGGTGTAGCTAATTGTTCTTACCTACCAACTTATTAGTAGACACGCTGCTAGGAAATTAAGGAAATCACCTACGGCAAAGAGTCCCCTTAAATGGTAAAACGAGACCGATTTTAAACAATTCCGATAAAAAGCCAAGAAAGAGATACATATATCTGGCCAAATAAGGTGAGTTTTAAACATCGACTAGTCTTGCAACTAACTTTCAGTCCATGAGCCTTCCACGATTAAGGTTAAATACGTCATATTTTCGCATTGTAGTAACCTCTTATGTCCTTTCAATCTGCCAAAACTTGCCATATTTTTAGTGCTCATATTCACACAAAGGACTCAAGTAGTTAGTATATAGTACAAACTTTACAGTATGAGCAAACCTTTGACCCCTCATAAAAACAATTAATGCACTTTCTGGGTGTTCTCGTAAGGTCTCATTCACTTCCATTAAGGAAACGGAAACCTCACACATCCTATATAAGAGGATGACGAAAGAGAATCAACCACCATATATACCAAATTATATTCGTCAAAAGATCAACGTGGTTTCAGATATCTTGGCCAAGGACTTGGCACTAAAACTATACATTTAATACCATGTATAATATCTAGGTAGCAGTAGAACTAAATCACTAATGCACTAACAATTATCAAAAACTTGTCAGTAAATGAAGATTCGGGTTTTCATTCAACCACAATGTTACTACTCCCTCCGTCCCCATTCTTTTGTCCCTCGTCCTATCCCAACCGGATAAAAAACTAATTATAACTTTTAATTGGTAATACTATTTATATGCAATATGAATCTTGTTTCATAAATCTTAATGATCTCTCTTAAAAGATGTTTTCAAAATCACCTAAAAAATTATAGAGTGTAAGATATAATCAATTGAAAAGTGGCACGGACTCGCAAAAGGGACCGAAGAATGGGGACAGAGGGAGTATATTTATCATACGCATCAAATACATACCCACAAAGACACAAACTTCGCCACACATTGACACCAACATTTACATTTTGCTTTCTTCCTCTTGGCTTTATCTGAACCATGACATTTCTTCCCAGTTCCCACCCTATGGACAGGATGACGATACCCTTTTTTGGCAGCAACGTATTGGTTTTCTATAGTGACTTTGTTGTCTAGAACACCTTATCATGGATACAGACTACAGTTATTGATGTCAAACATGGTTTATTGAAGTCTTTGATGAACTGCAGAACAAATGTAATCTTTTCTTTTTTGCTCATTTGGAGTGTAAGCTTTGTGGAAGCTGAAACTTCTTGTGTTGAACCTAGTTTGTTTTTTGGAACTTTTTAGTTATTTTTGTTTCGAGGAGGGGAGGGTGGTCTAGGTCCTGGTTGTGTCTTAATCCTACTACAGGATCTTTAAAGTGTTGTAAATATAGGTGGTTGTGTCCATAGACTCGTATAATATGGATTATTTTTGACTACTTGTGGATCATGACTAGAATGGACGTATTATGATGTTCTGAACAATGTTATGTGGAACGTAGATCGTTTCCGTATGAAGAACGGTAACGTGGTATGATTGGGGTATAGGCTTTTTGAGCTTACATTCCCGGAACATTCTCATCTCAACTTCCAATGAAGTACAATATTGTTTGTCTAGTACACATTTCTAGAAGCATTATGACGGACTTTCCTATATTTTGTTTTGCTAAAGCTCCAATGTCTCTAGCCTTTATATGGGAAAAAATGGCATCACTTTGGATTGCCAAATTCACTGTTTCAGAACATAGGTTTACGACATTTTGAGACGTGCATTGCAAAACCTAGTTCACTAGGTACTAGTGTTTTCTGGGAACATTGGTTCTGAATGCTATTATTGTAACTTCTGCTATGGCTAAGTAACTTTTATGCATATTTGTTTCAGGGTGATTCCTTGATGGTGAAAGTGAACAAACTGACTTCTATAAAGACACAGCTTCCATACACCTACTATTCCCTTCCTTACTGCAAGCCGAAGGAAATAGTTGACAGTGCAGAAAATCTTGGTGAAGTTCTTCGTGGCGATCGTATTGAAAACTCACCTTATGTGGTCAGATATATTTCTCAGATGATTTTGTCTGTTCTTACGTTCCTTGAGTGTGTATCGCTGAATTTCTTGTTGAACTTGTTGCCTGCAGTTTAAAATGCGAGAACCTCAAATGTGCAATGTTGTCTGCCGCCAAATCCTTAATGAAAAAACTGCCAAGGAATTTAAGGAAAAGATAGATGATCAATACCGCGTGAACATGTGAGGCTTCTTTCGGGGGTATCTCTAGCATGACTAAAATTGCTTACTGCTTACAAGTTATTGAAATATTGATTCTTTCTGTTGCATCTTGCAGGATTTTGGATAACCTTCCTCTGGTTGTGCCCATACGAAGGTTGGATCAGGAATCTTCCATTGTGTATCAGCATGGCTTTCACGTTGGTCTCAAAGGACTGTATGCCGGAGTAAGTACCAGACGAATAAGAATTTTCCCTCTAATTGCTGCAGATTTTAGACTTTTTTTTCATGTCTAAGCCAGCAGTTCTTATAGTTTCTTTCTTATCAATACTATTTACAGACCAAGGAGGAGAAATATTTTATCCATAACCACTTAACATTCACGGTGAAGTTTCACAAGGACCAACAAACTGACGTTGGTAGGATTGTAGGATTTGAAGTCAGGCCATTCAGGTACATCATGAATTCTTCATCTTAGTGTTCACTAGGTGCTTTTATCTCCTACAATGGATGCTTATACTATGGTTATGCTGTTGGTATATTTCGGCGGAATTAGTGTTAAGCATGAATATGAAGGAGAATGGAGTGAAACAACTCGTTTGACGACCTGTGATCCCCATGCAAAACGCTCAGTTACCACTTCGGATTCTCCTCAAGAGGTTGAAGATAAGAAGGAAATTATCTTCACATATGATGTCGAGTTTCAGGTAAGCTCCCTTATCTCATACTCCATTCTTTGCCATATTCTTGGTCCTATTTGGGAATTCCATTTTCCAACCTTATAAGCTGACATCAATTAATGTATTTTGGAACTCATACCAGTGGCATTATTTTCTAATTTGACCCCAGTTTTCCCCACTTCCAAATACATCCGTAGGTATTTACAATTGGCAGTGTGTTGAAGATTACAAATTTTGTTGCTTTTATCTTTCAAAAAAAAAGAAAAAGGACAGTACTTATGGGACATCCAGAAAAGGAAAGAGGAACCAAGAATATTGGACAGACTAAGTAATTAACTTCTCCGGTTAATGTTGTGTGTTGTTCCAATGATGTCTTCTGCATTTCAGGAGAGCGATGTGAAGTGGGCATACAGATGGGACACGTATCTTCTAACGGCCGATGACCAAATCCACTGGTTTTCGATTGTCAACTCACTGATGATTGTTCTTTTCCTCTCTGGCATGGTGGCCATGATCATGCTTCGGACACTATACCGCGATATCTCCAAATACAATCAGCTTGAAACACAAGAAGAAGCCCAAGAAGAAACTGGATGGAAGCTGGTGCACGGAGATGTCTTCAGACCACCCACGAACTCCGATCTCCTCTGCGTTTACGTAGGAACAGGTGTCCAATTTTTCGGAATGATCCTCGTCACCATGATATTTGCCGTCCTAGGGTTTCTCTCTCCTTCCAACAGAGGTGGTTTCATGACAGCGTTGCTTCTTCTATGGGTCTTCATGGGCCTTTTTGCGGGCTACTCTTCGGCCCGTCTCTACAAGATGTTCAAAGGCACGGAGTGGAAGAAAATCGCTCTCAGAACGGCTTTCATTTTCCCAGCAATAGCCTTCTCCATCTTTTTCTTCTTAAATGCTCTAATTTGGGGTCAGAAATCTTCGGGAGCAGTCCCATTTGGAACCATGTTCGCTTTGGTAGTTTTATGGTTTGGGATTTCTGTTCCTCTTGTTTTTGTCGGTGCTTATGTTGGATTTAGAAAGCCACCTCTTGAGGATCCGGTGAAAACCAACAAAATCCCAAGGCAAATTCCGGAACAAGCTTGGTACATGAACCCGATTTTCTCTATCCTCATTGGGGGGATCCTCCCGTTTGGAGCCGTATTCATCGAGCTCTTTTTTATCCTCACTTCCATCTGGTTGCAGCAATTCTATTACATCTTTGGCTTCCTCTTCATCGTCTTTGCGATTCTGATTGTGACTTGCGCGGAGATCACGATCGTGCTGTGCTATTTCCAGCTGTGCAGTGAGGACTACCTTTGGTGGTGGAGGTCCTACCTCACTTCCGGATCCTCAGCTCTTTACTTGTTCCTCTACGCCGCTTTCTACTTCTTCACTAAGCTTGAGATCACGAAGCCGGTTTCTGGGGTTTTGTACTTCGGTTACATGTTAATCGCTTCGTATGCTTTCTTTGTGCTCACGGGTACTATGGGTTTCTATGCTTGTTTCTGGTTTACAAGGCTCATCTATTCATCGGTGAAAATCGATTAAGAGTGTAGATCTGTCACACGTGAAGCAAAGCAAATCGGTTGATTTATGTCTTCATGAGGTAAAGAAAAAGCAAGGAACTCACCATTCGGAGGTACCTGTGAATTTGAATTTTTAGGTCTTATACGATGGAAATTGGTCTCTTTTTCCTTCTCTCTTTTGATGTCTCGATACCAGTTATTGCGGTGTCCTAGATTTAAGTCTTCATTTTTTTTGGGTTCGGTTTTTTTTTTTCCTCTTCTCCCCATTATTTTGTACTGAGACATTGTGAGATAATGCCTATTGCTCGTGCAATTTCCGTGTCCTAAATGACTGGCTATTGTAGAATATGATTTGGAGGGATTCTTGTATCATCAAACTGGTACAAAACTGAAGGTTATATTGATCATTGCTCTAAATAGAATGTATCCTTGGATGATTCAGGTACTTCCTTTCCTTGGATGATTCAGGTACTTCCTTTGAAGTTTCGGCAGTGCCACGTGATGCTTTAATGCTCTTGAATGTCGCATATTCTTGTGGAGTCCACAATCAAAGTATGTAGATTCCATAAAAATATGTGGTGTTAGGGCAGTTGCGGTTTTCCAAAACTATTGAATAATCACTAAGTGCGGCTTTGCGTGGTGTTATGCTTTGTACTGCTAACTAAAATGATCAGTCTTTTTCAAAACTGACACTGTTGATGTACTTTGGAACATATGCAAGTCCAACCATGTGGACAGAGAATTTTTTTTTAATTACTTGATAGATGTGTAGCCTACTCTTAAGGGGTATGGAAGGAATATTGTTAAGCGACATATGGGAGGGGTAAGCTTAAAGGACATCAACATCGCACCAAGCACTCGGTTTCTGGCGAGAATTGAATTCTCACATTTCATGTGGAAGAGGTGAGGAAGTACCGTTGAGTTGAATTACCAGGCCGTTGGCATGTGGACAGATGGATCGAAGCCTGATTTTTATTTGACTTGACGGTCCTGATTTTTATTTATTTTACAATTTTATTTATTTATTATTTTTTTTGGGTACTCTTCTGCGTAGCATAAATGAAAGAGTCTCAAGTTGGATCAGCACGATGATGCATACTCGATGTTTATTTTTGGCAAATATGAACTTCGAGTTTCAGTACATCCGATAAAAAAAGATTTAAAAAAAAAAAAAACCATAATCTTAAATTGAAAAAGATAATGAAAAGACGTGATCTAATCTGAAATTCTGAACCCATCTAGCTGGAGAAGGCATTGAGAAAATCAACTCCATTGTAGGCGCTAACTCTAAGGTTCGATTTTCGATCTTCCACTGACCCTATTTGCACACCTAATCAACTAGTATTATTTTTGTCGAAACGTACATTTCGATGGCATCGGTGATGACACTACTTGTCGTCTCGTCCCTTCTGCCGGTGATGCGTTCCTGGCCTTGGCCGGATCGTGCCTCCGGCGCTGTTACTTTGAAGGCAGAATCCATTTTGAAGAGCAAAAGCCGAATCCTAGGAGTATTACGGATGGAGGAGCTTGATCTGGGTACGGGCTGGGAGGAGCGTGTAATAGCTATTTTGAACTTTCTATGGCTGCATGAAGCGGCGTTTAACAAGAATGATTCTCTCTGCTGATATTGGATCCCAATTCTACGAGCTGATATTGTCATATGTGCGTCTGGACTCGGGAATCCTACAGGGAGGGGCAGGGCAAATATTAGCTGTCTGTGAGTGTTTTCAATAATCCAGATTGAAATAAAACTTTTCCAACGGCAAATATTCCTACAGGGCCCTGCAGGGCAAATAAAACTTTTCCTATAGGGTCCTACAGGGCAAATATTTTCGGAAAAGTTTCATTTGAATTCGAATTGTTAAAAACACTCACCAACGGTTGTGATGTCCACTACACGCCCTGTAATGCACACTACAGGGTTTCCGGGTCTGCCTTTTAATGTCTGTTTTCTTGCCAAACCGGCAAGTCAATATATTACTCCTAGATTGTTTTTGGCAAATGGTTCTTTAGTAGAGCAACTAGAATTAAAATTTTCATTGACTACCTTAACAAAAGTTTTTGGAGCCGTCACTATGCACCACCAAGCATATCGAGCTTGACTACCATTTCATTGGCGAGCGTGACATCTCTGGTAGTTATCTATTGAGTTCATTTTGTTGCTTCTATTGTTACGAATGCCGATTTATACTAAAAAAAAAAGAGTTCACAAGCAACCTTTTCAACTAAAAAATACGCTCCAAACTCCCCATCCAAAACCGTCATAGTTTGCTGGGAGTGTTAAACCTTCCCCCTTTTTTTTTTTTTTTTTTAAAGCTGAAGCCTTCCCTTATTTGGTCAAATATCTCAGCAGAATCTTTGTGTATAGTAATTAGGATGTCATCTGTTCAAATATTCTGGGTATATCCTGTTTTATACTACTCTACTCTCTTTGTTCCATATTGAGAGTCCACTACGAAAAGTCATGCCATTTTTCAAATAAAAAAATCAACTACTTCCGTGTATAATTTTTTGAATTTTTTCGCACCAAATTAAAGTACTAATCGAGATCTTTAATACGGTGCGAAAAAATTCGAAAAATTATACACAGAAATAGTTGATTTTTTGATTTGAAAAATGGTAAGAGAGAGAGTGGAACTCTCAATATGGAACGAAGGGAGCATCATTTAGAGCATCACCGGCCCTGACCTTTTTCTTCACCCAAATTTGGGTCAAAAGAAAAATTTGGGTAAGGCATGCTAAACTTTTATTTTCACAGTGGTACACTTGTAATTAATGAGAGCGAAAAGAGTGTTTGAAAAAATGGGTATGAGTTTGGATCTCCTCAAATTTGGATGAGAAAATGGGTAAAACTCAAAATGGGTATGACATTGAAGATGAGTTTTTAGGCTTTTTACTCAAATTTTGAGTATGAGTAATAAAATTGGTAAGGATTGGAGATGCTCTTATACTTATGTTGTTACGTTTATGAGTATTTAGTTAGCTATCCGATTGTATAGTATTGCTACAAACCCACCTTTAAAAAACAACTCCGGACGCTATCGTGTTCAGAACCGTTAGATGTAGGTAAATAACTATATGGAGCTTTGTTTTAAATGTTAACTTTTTGTTTGTTTTTTATTCATCCTTAATCTTATATAAATACCTCCAAGTGAAAAGAATAAAGTATTCAAATATTTTTTTTTATTTCCGTGCTAAATAGGCACACTGCTCTGTTTGAAACTTGAAGGAAATGAGAAAAGAAAGGAAGGAAAATAAAAGGGAAATCTTACTGTGCACAATTCTAAAATTTTTCTACTTTCTCACCTTTTCCTTCCCAAACCAAACAATAAGAGAGAGATTTTTTTCCAATTTTTCCTTTGTTTCTCTTTTTTTTTTTTTTTTTTTTCCACAGCTTCCAAACAAAGCATAAATATTTTTTTCAATAAGTCTGTTGACACAGACTTGTTGTACATAGATTCTGCACAGATTTTTGTATGGGTTCCACTACGGGTCTCAAACAAACAATCCGAGTCGTTCATTAAATATAAAATATTTTTTCAAGTTCCCCCGCTAACAATTAGCTCAATCCGATACTTATAGATACTTGATCCAATCATTTAACATTTCATTATTCTTAAAGTCGAATGAAAAGTTTGATGATTGGATCGAACATCTATATGTATCGAATTTTGCTGATTTTTCACAAGGGCCCTTGGAAAAATGTTTTACATTTAATGAACGGATTGAATTGTTTGTTTGAGACCCGTAGTGGACCCCACACAAAAATCTGCCCAAGATCTGTTACCTATTTATCTGTGTGTATAGCACAGTCAAGATGAAATCCTGGAAGCTCAACACCAAAACCCTCTGGGCTCTGGCAGCAGAACTGCAGAAGTCGACCACAGATTTACAGAATTAGAGAGAGAGAGAGAGCGAGAGAGAGAGAGAGAGAGAGAGAGAGAGAGAGAGAGAGAAGAGAGAAGAGAGAGAGAGAGAGATTGGGCACATATCCTCCCATCAGTCCCATGGAAGTCTCCTCTCGTCTAAAATATAACCACTTTCTCTTCCGCCCCTCCGCTCCTCTACGCCCATGTATATCTGATTCTCTCTCTCTCTAAAACTCTGTTTCTCCCTCTCTATCTTCATATAACCGTTGCCTTGTCTTTCTTCTTCTATCTTCAGGTGCGAAGGAATCAAGGCTTTTGTTTCAATCTCCTCTTCGCCCGGTAATTACACTGTATTTTCTTGGTTCTCATACTATGCTCTCTCTCCCTCTCTCCACGTTCGTTTTGGCTTAGGGCTAATCAATGAGCCGAACGAGAGCTGAATTGTTCAGGCTTGGTTTAAAAACTTATCGAGCTTCAAAAAATACACTCAAGCTTAGCTTGATTATGATATGAGCCGATATCAAACGAGCTTTTAATTGAATTGATCTTGTGAAGTTTCGATATTTTGTATGGTATAAGCCGAATGAATCGAGTAGTAGCTTGCTTGAAAGCTTTGACTACTATCAAGAAAATAATCAAGCTTGTCGAACACGATTTTGAACTCGAGTCTTTTTATCAGTCGTATTTAGGATCATATTAGGGGAATCAATTGATTGTTTAGTTGTCTTATTATTACTTTGGTGTGGGAATTTGTAGACGTGTTTATGCATTTAAGTTTTTGTTGATTACGTGCCAATCCCTCTCACATACATACACATGTTCGTTAGCTGACACTCACTGCTTACAGCATTAGGAAGAGTCCTAGTATCCGAATTAGGGCTTATAATTTGTTACATTTGATCCCAAGTGGGTTTTGCTTGAAAACCGGCCAGTTTCAAAAGCTTTGCCTTTTAGTTACTTTTAGCTTTAATTTTTCCTGATCTTCTTATGCTCTGCAATGGTTTACGTAGTAGTATCTTTGCTTTTGTTTAAGTAAATTCCCTGAAGAGTCTCTTATTAAAATATCTTTCATTGATTAGGTGATAACCTTCACTGCTTACAGCAGTAGGAAGAATCCTAGTATCTGAGTTAGGGTTTCCGATGCCAAGTGGGTTTCACTTGAAACCGGTCAGTTTCAAAAGCTTTGCCAATTGCTCAATTTTAGCTTTAATTTTTCCTGATCTTCTTATGCTCTGCAATGGTCTGCGTAGTAACATCTTTGCTTTGTTTGAGTGAATTTCCCTAAGAGTCAATTGGCAAATGCATAAAGTTATCCACTAGTGAATTAGTAGATCAGGTTTTCCCTTACCTAACTTGTGTTCAAAGATGCTGCTGTATAGACATTGTTTCCTTCTCCAAGGTCAGACGGAAGTGTTGGTTGCTGCTGCTGTTGTGTTTCCTCTTTTTATCGATTCATTTGGCAGTTTGCTAGCCATCGGAAGGCAGTTTCGATAGGAAAGCCCGCTATGAGTTTCTTTTCAGTGTCCTGCTTTCTTTATTTTTAGTATCCTTCAGAATTACTTATACTACTTTAAGCCCTCCCATGTGGGCAATGTTGTCATCGCAGGAGTTTGGATTGTTTGCAATATTGTAAAGGAACGTACACAAGAGGTTAGCGAATAGCAAGGATTGCTGGGTGGTTGCTGCATATTGATTTTTTAGATTGATGGTCTAGGGAACCTTGTCTCCAATGTCGTCTAAAATTTGACTTATCGTATATCATACCAATTGAGAGGTGAAAAATCAGACCTATAGTCTATCAAAGAAAACTCTGGACGTACTACAAAGTGATCCGTTGTTCCTGTGTGATGGATATTATGTTGGATTGTTTTCATAGACGTCCACAAATATAACTGCTTCGGATTTCAGTTACTGACTATTCAGGTTTGACAAATAGCTTGGGTACGTGGATGATTTTGCATAGCATTGTTTTCATCAGGCATCCTGTTTGGCGCTTTAGTACATATCTGTCGTAGGTCTCTTGTGTAGTAGTAGGTTGAATCTAGGTTAGTTAGGAATCACTCGTTCATTTGAAGTTCCCAAATTCAGAAACCAGTAATATCCTCTTATATATGGTCTTTAGAGGATATGCTCTTTCTCCTTTTCTCCTCCCTTCCTTGAGGTGGCCTTTAGAGTCGATCCTTTGAATGCCTTAGATTCTAAGGTTTATTTATCTTTCTTCTCGTTTCCTAACTTTTTTAAACTGATCATCCTGTGCACAAACTTGTAGACACAACCAGTCCTCGAATAAGGTTTAATGAGGGGGTCTTATTGTGGTGCTGCTCTACATTTATTCTTCGTGAATGTGTACACATAGGAGAACGTATCCATGCAAGGACAAAGCTTTGACAATGCAACAAAGAGTAAACTTAAGATAGTGCCTTTTCTTTCTATCATGTATAGCTTCAGTTACTGGGAATCTTGTTTATGACTGCTATTAATGTGTTCTGCAGTCGTACAATGGACTATACGTGGGGTCCTCTCCATCTAGTCATGCAACTTCAGGAAAGGCATTACATTGTAAGTTTACATCACTGGCGAAATAAATTTGCATTGTCTTTGCCGCTATTCCAAACCTCTGACTTTCCTGCACCCTTACAAATATGATTCAACCGCCTGCAAGGTGGCTATACATCTCGGGCCTTTGAAGCCTAATGAGTACTGGACTCAAGGCTCACAGTTTTGCCATTACATCCGTCTGTGGGAGTAGTAAGGGTATTTTGTTAACTTTGTTATTGTAAAACCATAGCAACATATAAGGTTGCTAACCCTGGTTGCCTCTTGGTAACTTCTTCCTCATTAGTGGATCATGGGAGCCATGCATGTCTCAGGGGCAGAAGCAGTTGGCTTACATGTTGTTTTGTTTTGTTTTGTTTTTATTTGGTGTTTTCAGAGCCCACATGAAATATGTTCCCATGTGTCTGTAAATCCTGCAGCTATTTGCTAACTGAAAGAGTACATGACATTCTGTTAGGGAATGGAGGTTCTCTCCCCAATATGCTACTTTTTTTCCATGTCATTATTTCTTCTTGTTGAGTTCCACTTCTTAATTATATGTGGGAATAAAATTGGATTTGTGCGTGACCTCTAATTTTGCTTGTTGTCTTCTGCAGGTGGTCCAGATAGGATTTTATTTAGGCCAAGGAACTACGCAATTGCAACTTGTTACTCTTTTAACCCAAACAAAGGGTGTTATAGTCTATATCTGGATAGTGAATCGCGTAACAGGAAGAAATTGTCGAGATACATAGCTGTAAGATCTGAGCTTGCTGGAACTGGGACTTCTGGTGCTTCTTATCCACTATCAGGTTCCTTACCGTAGACCGTCAGCCGTTTCTGGTTTTCAATTTCAATGTCGAATGCTATCCTTACCTTCTTTTCTCTGCTTTTATCCTTATTAAAGCACAGGACTTCATGTAGTTCCAAAAGTGAGAGGAATTTGCTTTTATGCTGTTACTGCTGTTGTCGCCATTTTCCTTTTTGTGCTGATGCTGGTGGCACATCCTTTCGTGCTCTTGTTGGATCGATACCGTAGACAAGCTCATTACTTTATTGCAAGAATTTGGGCACTTGCAACTGTCACTCCATTGCTCAACGTTGACATTGAGGGTTTTGAAAATTTGCCGGCACAAGATACCCCTGCTGTATATGTGTCCAACCACCAGAGCTTTTTAGACATATATGCTCTTCTTGCTATTGGGAGAAGCTTCAAGTTTATCAGCAAGACTTCTATTTTTGTTTTTCCTGTTATTGGTTGGGCCATGTTCTTGATGGGTGTAATTCCTTTACGACGCATGGACCCCAGAAGCCAATTGGTACTTCCCTCCTTCTTTCTATATACTTATGTGATAAGTATGGCTAATGTTAAGTTAACAAAGCTTTCTTTTTGTCAATTTTTCCTGTGTGTGTGTGTGTTTGTTTCTCTCTCTCTCTCATTTATGTTTATTTTGGTGAATTTTATTCTGTATGCTTTCCTTGCAAATGTAGGATTGCTTGAAGCGGTGTACGGATTTTCTTAAGAAGGGAGCATCTGTTTTTTTCTTTCCAGAGGGTACTCGGAGTAAAGATGGAAAGTTAGGGGCCTTCAAGGTAAGATCAATGTTTCGTTTCTCATCCAAAAATGCATGTGTGTGCTTCTTGAGTCAAATCCAATGGCAACAAAACAAAAACCTGTGTCATTGCTTAACCTGACAATTGACATCCATCCTAGCAACTGTTATTCAGTGGCTGGAAAGCACGGAAGAAAACAGAATTCAAGTTTCTATTATCCGTCTTCTCAACAGCATAATGCAGTAGGGGTAAATTGTTCGAAAGTCAAAACTGTTGTCTGTACTTGAGGAAATGTAGATGGCAATGATGCACATTATCACCGGCTGAGCTGTAGGTACATTTTTTATTTTATAGATCAATGTTTAAAACAGCTAGAAAAGAAAGGATTTGAGTTTCTCTCATTTTTGGTTGAGAAAGCAAAATGGACCAACAAGAATCCACCGTGTCTCTTCGTTTGTGACCATTTGTCACCTCTTTTATCCAATCAACGATGATAGGATTCTCATGTCCATCATCCAAGGGACTGAGTTTTGCAAGCTTATGTTAGGAGAAATCACTCACCTAGTTACCAATAAAAATTGTAAATTTTTTCCATTTGAGTTAAGTTAAGATTCATCTCCTCTAAGATTTTCTTGGCTAGGGAAGGCCTGTTCCTTTTGTTTTCCCCCTGCTCAGTCTCTCGTTTTCCTGTTTGATTCCATTCTACGTTTGTTGATTCACAGAAAGGTGCATTCAGTATTGCTGCAAAAACCAAAGTGCCTGTTGTTCCCATCACTATTATTGGGACTGGTAAAATCATGCCTTCCGGAAGGGAGGGTATGCTAAATCCGGGATCTGTTAGAGTTATTATCCACAAGCCCATAGAAGGAAGTGATCCAGAAGTACTTCGAAATCAAGCCAGAAACATTATTGCAGATGGGCTTGTTCATCAAGGCTGATGCTGCTTAAATTTCCAAATACGTAACCCTTGTCACGGATGGGGGTAATATGATGTATGAATTTTCTGACGCACATGCATAGAAATTAATGTAATTTTTTTATTATTATCCATGATGCACTTAACCTGTCAGTGTAGAATAATGCTATAAATACGACCAATTCTTGCAAACTTTTCTTGCTGACTGATCTGGCATGCATTTGATGAAATTTTCGAATCTGAAGCTGGACCAGCTTTAATTGAATTGATAGGTACCAGAGGAATGAGGAATAGAAGTTCGTCGATTGTAATAGTTTGTTTGGCATTACTGACTGTCATTCGAAATTTTGAACTGCATTTTGCTGCTTTGTTGCAGATGTAACAAATATGAAATCCTCCATTAAAATGCCACACGCTCTGCTTTAATTTTTTTTTTCCTTTTCCAAGTTTCAGTTGAGTGTACTCAAAACCATGCGAAAATGAAGCTTGGTGTCTATTGGTAAACGAATAATCGAGTAGATAATGGTAAGAATTAGCCTCTCTGTAGGCAATGGTTTGCGGTGGAACTTCATTTTCGTATTAGCTGGAACATATACTATGGTACCTTCCGTAACTTGCCACTTTGGTTGTCACATGATTGAGATTTGCTTTCATTTCCTCCATAGATGTTTGAAGTTTGGTTGTCACATGATTGAAATTTGCTTTCATTTCCTCCATAGATGTTTGAAGTTTCTCTTGCACTTGCCTGTAAATTGTTTCTTTTTATTTTTTGCTAAGCACCTGTAAATTGTGGTTGACGCGATGGATTCGGCCATCCTCTTGTGCAGATTGTATTGACATTCTAAAACTGTTCCCTTCCAAAAATCTTGTTCGTATTTTGGTGTGGCAACACGCAAGCTTCCATATTGGAGTCATGGCAATTTGACATTGTTTCATTAGAGCTTCCTCTTCTTCAGTTTTTGTTGTCAGAATCAGTGACTACCAATGTGTCCCTTGTACCGATGTGGCTCTTAGCCCATCTGGTTGAAATCCTTTGGTTCTAAGGAGGTCCGGGCCGGGTTCAAGTCTCGATAGAAAGACATCGAACCCCTTTGGTTGGTTACCCACTAATTGTCCAGCTTCTGAGAATTTGTTGCATGGTATTATCTCTACTAGAGAAGCATTAGTTGCAGCAAAAACAAAACAAAAGAAAAGAAAAGAAAAGAAAAGGAGAACCGCACGCTTTCAAACTAAATGGAAAGCAGAAAAAGGATTCCATACCACTGTTTTAGAGTGGTTCAAACAAAACAATCGACTAGAAGAATATAAAATGTTAAAGCATCTAACTCAAAACCAATTGAGCCGAGAGAGCTTATGTACTAATTTTGGAGTAACCAACGTGACAGAAGCTCTAAACATTAAAAAACCCGAAAAACTTGAAATAATGGAAGAACCGTAAGGTCATAACTGCAATAAAAAAAAAAGTTTTTTCGCGATCCCAAGCATATGAATTCGAAGTGCGCAGAGTCATAAAAGTTTATCATCTGTTCACTGTGACCACCGAAACATGGTGAGAAATCTTCCTAAGGGAGGGCCTTGACGACACCATTTGAGGTAAAATATCTCTGCTCACTTTTTCACACCCAGATAAAATTATTTCCCGCAGTCTTTCACAATTCTTCACCACCTCCATCACCCCTTTCTCTGTCACTTCTTTGCAGTATCCAATGTGCAAATATTGGAGATTTCGACACCTATTTCCAATCATTGCCATTCCTTCGTCATTAATTTGGGTTCCCCGAGCTGTCAAAGTCTTCAAATTTACTGCAGAATGGTCAGAACAACATCCAAAAATATCTGAAACCTCAAGACCATTGATATGCAGTTGTGTTATGGCGGGGCATCTCCTCAAAACTTCTCCAATGCCAAAATTGGTGAGGTGCAGACAACGGCTTACACCGAGGTACTGAAGATTTGGGCAAACTTGCCCAAAGTTCTTGAGCGTCATATCAGTCAACCAACTATTCTCGCAAATATCAAGGTGCTGCATGCGATAGTTTTCTTGTAAATAATCTGGAGAAAATTTATCCACCTCTTTTCCTTTCGAGTATGCCATCTTAAGTGTTTCAAGTAAAGGGCAACTTTTTGTGAGGGTGTAAAAGGTGATACTAGTCAACCCAAAAGACCTATCCAGATCTATATAAGTTAGATTAGAGAGATACTTGGCTAAATCGCCCATACCTGTGTCTGTGAGTGGCAACACTCTTAAGGTTAGCTCTTCCAGTGTCAATTGACATGCCTGCAAAAGCATTTTTAATGCACCATGGATTTCAGAATACAGGCCCTTATTGCCAATGAGCTTCAACTTCTTTAATGGAGGACGAGCTTTTGCGAGTAAATAAATATGCTTGTCCAAAATGAGATCCCAACCCATGGCGAGAGAATACAGATTCTTGGCATTGGCGAACGCGTTTTCCATTGAAAAAGAGAATGCAGAATGTTGTGATGACCCCAATACTAGCCAGAGAGAGGTCAAATTGGGACTATGCCGCATCACAAAACCAATTCCGTCTCCAGCCACACGATGTTGACTGATGCTGCTCAGACAAAGACTGATTTCCCTCAGTTTTATGCATTTTGTGGAAAGAGAAATAAGCGATTTATCAGTAATGGAACAAGCATCACCAGTAAACGCAATCTGCTTCAACTCCTTAAGCTTTGATGCCAATGCATCAACACCATCATCTGTTATACGCGCCGCAACCTTATCGTTGCCCATTTGGTTACCCGCGCTAATCCTGAGTTCCTCTAGCCGCGGGAAACAATCCCCTATCGAAACCAAATCGTCGTCTTGCATAGAGATCAGTCCACAGAAATCCAATACCTTCAAATTGTTCTTTACGTTGTTGTTCAACGCCAGTGCTCTAAACCCATCTCGCGATGGTTCTGTCGAACCGAAAAACTTTATGGCTTCGAGATTCAATACTCCAGACTCAGCAATCTTGTCAACGACTCCATCTGTGTCTTTCTGGGCGTCAGTGTTGATGAATATGCTTTTGATGTGTCGAAATCTTCGAAGAAGATTCGGGAGCAGAGGGAGTGTGCCGTCTTTTACCTTTAAGCTAAGCTTCACCCGATTAGATATCGAAAGAAATCGCTTTGAGACCAAAGATATCGAATCCAAGTCGCGCTCGTAATCTTCTCTAAGTTTTTGAAATATAAGTTCCCAGCAATCATCTGGAAAGTGACCATGTCCTCGTTTCTTCATTGTTGATGAGTTCGAGAATTAAAAAAGGAGAGAATAAATTTCTTCTTCTTTGTTCAGTATATAACCCATATATAAGTTTTTGGAATATAAGGATTCAAATCCTTGTTACAAAAGGATACGGAAAAAAAAGAGGGAAACAGAGTAGGAAAAGGGATTAAAAAACTGGGGGTTCTTAATAGAGTCCTGCTATAGGGACCGACCGGTTCCCTACCGAAATCGTACCGACGGTTGCACCGGGCCATCTCTGGCCACCGGACGGCCGATCTTAGCCGTTCAAAAATTTTAGGAAAAAAAAATGAGGGGGCCAGCGCGGGAATCAACGGCATCCGATGTGTGCTTGATCCAAACACCATATTTTTCGTGTATATCACATATATACACGAAGAATAGGATGTTTGGATCAAGCACCCTACACACATCAGATGTCGTTGATTCCCGCGTTGGTCCCCACGTTATTTTATTTTATTTTTTAGAATTTTTTGATGGCTTGGATCGGCCGTTCGGTGGTTAGAGACGGCCTGGCGCGGCCGTCGGTACGATTTCGATAGGGGACTGATCGGTTCCTATAGCTTTACGGGTTCTTAATAGGCTAGACTTTATGGAGCCCACGCAATTTAGTTCCAGGGCTAATAAACGAGCTGAATGAGCCGAACAGTTAACCTTAATTGTTCAAGATTGGCTTAAATACTTAACGAAATTTCAAAAACGGTTCTGGGAACAAGTGCCCCTGTGGCACAAGTTAAGGTGCAATAAATAATGCAAATGTTCTCTAACATTTAATGTCATTTTGTAAAATAAAGTCAACAAAATCTAAATTACAGATACTTACTCCACTTTTTTAGCATGTAATTAAATATCTACCATAAAAACAGATACTCCGTACTTTCCAATTTTATTCGCGTGCTCATTGAGATGTAATATATCTTCTCCAATTTGTATAACGTTTTCCTCTTCATCAGGAATCTATTCAAGTCAAAATAATTGTTTCACTTTTTCCTCTTCATTTTTTTTTTTGTAATGTGATTTTAAATTATTTAAATTTAACCTAGATTAAAACTACGGATTAAAAGATACTAATGCACAAATTCATACCCCAAATTGGGTCAGTAATTAAAGTTAATGGCAATAGTCAAGTTGTTTCCACTAAATGATATTTTAGTTTATATATGTGAGAGAATGGTCTGTCTAAGAATCCGTGAAAACATGAATTTACTCTATTTAGTACATTTAATTTAGGGAAAACTCACCCTCAATAATGTAGAGACCCGGATAATTTTAATTCTTGAAATGTTTATTAAATGACAAATTAGAAGGATATGGCATAATCGGTGATAAATTAGATTGGGACTTGAAGTGAAAGAATGGAGAGCTGAGGGAGTGTAGGTGTAATATCAAGATTCATGAGTATATATAGGGGTGTGTGAGGGGTAGGAGATCATTTTCTCCATCTCACCCTCTCTCATCCGTCCCCCTCTCTCCCTGCCGATCTCTCTCTCTCTCTCTCTTCTCCCCTCACTCAAAACTCCACTCCATCTCCTAAAATCTTCAAGAATCAACCTCATTCAAGTCTTCCATTCGCGTTCTTGAGCTCGGAGATCCGTGGGTCGAGCTTGAATCGAAGTTTCGGAGTTCGAGAGGCTAGGGCTCATTCAAAAACGCGAGAATATCGGCCATTGTTTCGAGGTAGGAACTTCTTGACCTCTTTTATATGTTTCCTTGTTGATTTGGTGTGAAATCGAGCTATTGGTTGTTGAATTTGGTTGAGCATTGAGTTCTGAAAATCTGCTGAAAATCGCTACCCGAAGCCAATCCGTATCGATACGGTTTTCGTGGCGTATCGATACGGGTAGCTTATCTTTTTGATCAGTTGAATGCGTATCGATATGGATTTTATGCGTATCGATACGGAAAGCTTATCTCCAGATTTTGTTCCTGTTGACCATTTATTGATTGTTTTGGCTCTCTATCACTTCTAAACCCCTTGAAACACCTCCTAATTGATCTCAAGCTCGTCCTTTTGGCTTCTTGCGACTTTTCAATGCTTTCCTTGCCCGTTGGTCTTCCGTTGACACAATTGAACATGGAACTACATGATTAAACGTGGTAAATTGCTTATTGGTTGTAAATTGGAATATGTGACCGTTTGATGCATTTGTGATAGTATTGGCATATCATATGACATTACGTTTGAGAATGTGATCTCGGAAGTCATAGCTTGCATGTTAGTTGAGAATCGAGTGGTTTGAGGTCGAATGGTGATTTAGGGAGTCCCGTACGCAAGGGGTGGTAATACGGTGACACTCTATGGTTTCGTACGCAAAGGGTGGTAATACGGTAACCCTGGGTTTGTGGGGATCACTGTGACGCAAGGGGTGGTAACACGGTAATCCATGTGAAGTTGTATGGTAACGCAAGGGGTGGAAATACAAATGGTGGGAGTTTAATGGTGTCGAGTTGAGTTGGGGTCATCGAAGTAAATGAGTCGTATGACACACGTACTTAATCGGGATTACGGATCCACTTACAAGTTGATTGATTATTCAGTGTTGAGTATTGCTTCCTCATCTTTCTTTCTATTGCACTAATCAACATGTTTGCATATAACATTGGTTAAGATTTTCCTACTGGGCTTTGTAGCTCAACAAAATCCTTCTTTTCAGGTTCTAAAGCCGGTCAGTAGCATCAAGTGTGTATGCTTGGATTGTGGACAGATTTTTTGGAAGCTCTTACACTTAGTTACTTCTTCATCTTGTATTAGTCTAGTTTTTGGTCAAGATGGCTTTGTAACTAATTAGTCGCGGACTATCATACGACTAAGTTTGTAACTGTATTTAAGCTAATTTGGGCTGTGATGCCAAAGTGTACTTTCTTTGAGATTGGGGGCTTGTCTGTAATTAAACAGGTGGGGCATTATTTTGGGAATGCGATGGCAAGTGAAGCTCTTTTATTTAAAACGTATTATCTATTTTATGTTGAAAATCCTGGTCGTGACAAATAACTTAGCGCTTGCCATGTTGTGGTTTAAAGGTGGTTTGGTAGTTCAAGCGCGCGCGCATAGTGGGTGAGTACAAGTTATTTAATATGCAAAAAATATGTGCTTGTTTCCGTGGTAGTGTTTAGGTCACAAGTTCGTGGGTGCGGGCCGGAGCAAGAGTGAGAGCATGAAAGCACCAATTCTAAAAATGTGTAGTATTGAGAGTCCATTCGTTGGGAGTGTTGCTATGGGTACATACACTCATGTACATACATGGCGTACATGAGGACGAAAAAAGTGGCTTATTGGCTTATTTTCGTCTTTATTAAAAAAAATTGGATTTCGATCAAATTTTTTTACTTTTTAGATTACTCTTGTCATGAGGATGCAATAATCCCCAAAAAAATGATGATAAGCCAAGTGATACGAAAAAAATTTGAATAAGGACAAAAAATAAGCCAAAGTGGCTTATTTAGAAGAATAACCCCTTAATCCTAGGCGGGCTCATAAGCGAACTGAAGAGTAATGCTAGGTATCCAAACAATTTAACAGAAAGTACTCCGAAAAGAAAAAATCGAAGGTCTAGATCTCTAATTGGACCCTTGATTTCGGATACTTTCTGGGTAAGCTTTTTTGGGTACCTTAGCATTAATGATTCGGGAGACTGGGAGTTGGTTTATACCCTATACTACTTTCTCCTAATACTCTCCCAATATAAAAGGATTATAAATATTATTTGCACAAAAGAAAACTCCAAGGGCGATCTTTGTTTCTTAGGAAAAGAGCATCATTCAATCCCGTGCAGAACGGGGTGTATTCTTCCTAAGAAGAGCGCGATTCGTGTGCCTCAATCGAGCTGATCTCAAGTAAGGTAAATTTATTTCATATCATAATACATAAGCCAAACGAGCCGAGCTGTAGTTTGTTTGAGCTCGGTCCAAAAATTAACGAGTTTCGGAAAGATGTTGAAGCAACCAGCTAATTAGTCGAGCTTTTAACAAGCGAACATGAGCTTTTAAATCGAGTTGATTCACTTGCTTGTTTGTTTGGGAAACATTGAGTTTCCTTATTAACCAGAAGTTCAGATCCTTTTTCCCCAAGGAAATTTTGCTTCCCCTCTTCTTTTTGCAAGTAATCCTTTTCCTAACAGGTTTTGGTTTCCATAGTACAAACCTATTTACATATGTATGCGCCGATTTAGGACTATGTACGTTTTCTCTGTTTTCTGGAACATCTACTTTCTTTAATCTCTTCTTCCCTTTCTCAAACCCATCAATAATGAATGGTTTCTTCCCAGATGATTGCTGGGAACTTATATTCCAGAAACTTAGAGAAGATGATGAGCGTGACTTGGATTCGATATCTTTGGTCTCCAAGCGGTTCCTTTCAATATCTAATTGGATGAAGCTTAGCTTGAATGTACACAAGGAGACAATCCCTCTACTCCCGAATCTTCTTCGAAGATTCCGACACATCGAAACCATAGTCATCGGTTCTGACATCAACAAAGACATAGATGGACTTGTTGTGTTTAAATGTGGTGCTTGTTTCATTACTGACAAATCACTCATTTCCTTATCCACAAATTGTGTGAAACTGAGGAAAATTAGTCTTTACATATCCAGTAGAGGTCCACATTATGTGACTGAAGATGGCATTGATTTTGTGGTGCAGCATAGTTCCAATTTGACCTCTCTCTCGCTAAAGTTGTGGTCGTTACAACATTCTGCGTTCTCTTTTGCAATTGGAAACGCACTAGCCAGTGCCAAAAATCTGCACTCTCTCACCATGACTCAAGAACTCATTTCGGACAAGCGTATTCGTTTAGTTGTCAAAGCATGTCCTCCATTAAGAAAGCTCAAACTTGTTGGCTTTGGTCGCGAGTATCCGGAAATCCATGGGGGATTAAAATTTCTTTTGCAGGCATGTGAATTGACGCTGGAAGAGCTAACCCTGAGAAGTTGGGCCCTCTCAAACACGGGTATAAGCGATTTGGCTCAGTATTTATCTAATCTAACTTCTATAGATCTTGATGGACATTTTGGGTTGACTAGTGTCACCTTTTACACCCTCACAAAAAGTTGCCCTTTACTTGAAATACTTAAGATGACAGATTCGAGGGGACAAGAGATAGATACTTTTTCTCCGGATCACTCACATAAAAACTACCGACTGCGACATCTTGATATCTCCGACAATATGTGGATGAATGATACAACGCTCAAAAACTTTGGGCAGGTTTGTCCGAATCTACAAATCCTCAACGTATGTCGTTGCAGGCAACTCACCAATTTTGGCATTGGAGAAGTTTTGAGGGGATGCCCTGAAATAAGACAACTGAATATTAATTGTCTTGAGGTTTCAGATATTTTTGAGAGATATTCTGACCACTCTGTGGTGAATTTGAAGGCTTTGAATGCTTGGGGGACGCAAATCAATGACAAAGGAATGGCAATGATTGGAAATGGGTGTCAAAATCTCCAATATTTGGACATTGGATACTGCCATGAAGTGACGGAAAAAGGGGTAATGGAGGTGGTGAGGAACTGCTCAAGACTGAGGGATATAAATCTAATCGGGTGTAAAAAATTGAGCACCAATGTTTTACCACAGATGGAGTTTTCAAGGCTCTCACTATGGAAAGTTGATCAGATGGAGCTGGTTTGATCTCAGTGAGTGGTAAACACAGTCTTGTCCTTCGGCTGCCAGCTTCGCGTACGCCTATGACTCTGCTTTGTTGTCATCCTAATTTACGTCGAATTCATATGCTTTTGAACTTCTAATTCTTCCATTGCTTACCTGCTTTTCTTTTTTATACTCCTTCTTGCTGGTCAATTGTCTTGTTTGAATCACTATGAAACAGTCTTTTCTGTGTCTCTATTTACTTTGAACTTACCACTACAGTCAGTTCCATACATATCATGCATCACACCGACGATACTGTGTTCCTCTGCAAATTTTTTGTTTTCTGTTTGGAAGAAATAGCAGCTTCTGTTATTACCACCTTAATTGTCATCGCGTTGGGACGTTGCTGCAAGCCTGCAACTGATACACTGTCGGCAAAAACTGTTAGAAGCTCTGACATAAAATTTAGTTGTATACGAATTTACTAGTTACAGATTAGTAATTACTGGTTCAGTTAAACAGACTGGAGTTCTTGATACGTTTGATAATTGGACCGCCTCGACAAGGAAGTTAAGGCGAAATTCAAATGATGCAGAAACAGGTGTTTTAGCAAATTCTGAGAAGCTCTCACGTGAAACTTACTGTTGGACACCAAGACTTGTATAGTTGAATGTATGTATGAATGAAAAACTTTCTGTCAAACAACTTGTAACAAAACTTACAAGTGAAAATAGGCTATACGTTTACTTCGGTAATGGCAAGTTCCGGTTTCTATGACAACTCTGCTCAATCATATAGTTGTGTTTTTCTTTCTTTGACAAGCCCAACAAAATTAACGTTTCATGGACCTGCGGGAATAGGTTGACGGCTGACCTTTTGCGAAACGGCTGTTCAGATGGTTTTTGCGTACAGGTTCATAGAAGCATTGGAGGGCTGCACCGGCTTGGGCGGCCTTTCATGAGCATATGGAAAATTTGTTATGGCTGGGAGCATATCACGACGTCTCCAGTAACTAAGGCTACAAACGAATTGAGTTGTTCGTGATTTATGTATCACTCGATGTGTTTAATGTCTATACAAAAGAGTACACTACCTCGGTATTCATTTAAACGGATCATATTTGTTACTATAAGTGAAATCTAGATTGTCAAATTCTGGCTCTTTATCATTCTTTATACAAACATAATCCGGCCAAGCTTTTAGTGATGTCTAATCAATTTGATTCTTTGCATGAACATTGAACACAATTGATACTAGATGAATGGTTCGAGTCGTGTGATAAAACCGTGATGAGTCTCGTTTTGTGTCAAATGAAAAATTACATGAGAATCCTTGCATGATGTAGTGTCTTGTTGTTTACGCTCCTAGCGCCCCTATAGAGTCAGGATTTTCTGCTATCAAAGAAACCGAAAGAAAGACAAAAAACCTCGACCTATGCTTCACATACATTCCACCAGAATTTTTGTTCCAACTTAAGGGAAGAATTACTCATAGCCGCAAAGAATTACTCTTGGACTCTTGGCCGCAACAAATTACTCCTGGCTGCAAAGAATTACTCTTGGCCGCGTAGAATTACTCTTGGCCGGGCCGGCCAAGAGTAATTCTACGCGGCCAACAAGAGTAATTCTACGCGGCCAAGAGTAATTCTTCGTCTCCAGGAGTAATTATTTGCGGCCAAGAGTCCATGAGTAATTTTTTGTGGCCAAAGGTAATTCTTTGCGGCCATGAGTAAAGTTTATTGCTCCAAAATAGCGGTTTCTAAGAAGCAAAACACGGCGGGGAAAATTCTGAATCAGGGGCTCCACAATGCTTGACTGCCTAGCAGTGTAAGTTCTAGTTCTAATTTTGCAATCTCTTTGTTTCTCATTCTTATCACAATCAAAGTCGCCATAACCACAACTTAAGAGTAGCTTGAGACACTGATATTACGAAGAAATGTCCTGGTCGGGTTATCACTACTATAAGTTGAATTATAATCTGTGCCCCTTGGCATCGTCTCGTCATCGGGATTTCCTTGTGTTTTCCCCCCATTTTTAATACAATCCAATTCTTTTCGCCCGTTGTTCAACTTGTATTTATCGGGAATACGAATCAGCGACAAGTTGAACAGTGGTATGACCATGTTCATGACCTTCTCGATCGAAGATGATTAATTGTTCGAAAATGGGATAACCCAAAAGGCCATAACTAAAAGCAAGGGATTGTCGAAGAATCGTGAGCTTCAACTCGAGCTATGGGTACTGTAATTGAGCCAAGAACTTATTATCTTGTGTACTTATTGTCGAGAGTCTCATCTAAAAGCTTCAGAAAGCCTACCTCTGTTGGATGGACGGTGGGCCTTGAAAGAGGTTAAACTGATGATCAGTATCTCATCAAAATTGAAATCATTCTGCATTATGAGCAAGTTTGGGAGGTGTGGACCAACGCACGACAATGGCGGGGAGCTCAGTGGGTGATATACCATCATCAATGGAAGCCTTGCTGCTGCGGTTGAAGGGCTGGAAATTAAAACTAAAGCAGAGGAGACAGTATTCTACTTGCAGTTATGTGAATCAGAGAAATGCATGTGTGGTGAGAAGATTGTCATAGCCTTGCTTACAAATACTAAGCTTAGTCTTTTGTTCATATGTCCATCTTTTTGGGTTGGTATGTTGCCAACTATGTTTAGGTTTGGGTTCGGAGTGGCATATGATTGTTGAGTGGTTAGGTGTCAATATTACTGGGATGCTTCTTTCTCGTCGTGATGCCATCATGCTTGCAAGCAATCTGATTAATCTTCGTACCATTTCAAAGGTTAATAAAATCCTCTTCTTGCTGTTCAAAAAAAAAAAAAAAAAAAAGCCTACAACTGTTACCATGTCAAAGAGTGAAAGGGACCGCCCAAATTGATACTTTAATTTTAGAGGTTATATTCAACTAATGTTGACAAGAGATAACATCTAAATGAAAAATTGGAAATAGTGGAAGAACTATAATCAAACAAAGTTTTGTTTTTTGTGCGAGTTGTGTGGGGTGAATTGCCATGTGCTAAGTTAAATGCTACTTTTTGGTGAGTTGCGCATACTTTAATTACATGTATTTTCTGAAATTTTGGAATGAGATGCCATTGCTTGATTTTGCTGGAAAATATGGAATTTGAACTTCCTACTTGGTTTAATTGATGTTAATGCATGCGATGGCTGGTTTATAAATCTTTTGAGTTTCAATTAAATTAGACCATGGCAATATGTTTTGGAAACTTGAATTTTACTGGTTGCTAGTACATGCTCGTGATAATATGATTCATTCAAATGGTGTCCTGAGTGCTAGGGGACGGGTAAAGATACTAGTGGCGTGAAGTAATAAGGTAGGAGATGCAGCCAGGCATCACCGGGTAATGATATCTTACTACTCTTCAATGGGGTCACTCCCCAATTGACTAGCAATAAATACCGTTGAATGCTATTATCACTCAAAAGTGCAAAAGTTGAAAGAGAAATGAAATGAAAAGGGTCCATCTCTTGGACCGAAGAAATGAGCTTTCGGACAAAAATGCATGTACTGGATGGTCAACAAAATATTTGAATTGTTGCTTTGAACTGACTTATAATGTGGGGTATTTCCATGGTCAAACTTGTAACTTTGGTACACGTTTCTCACCCGAGCTTTGGCTTATGAAAACCTTTTCCAATTTTTCAGGTTAAGGTAGATAGCAAGTTGTGGATTGAATGAGGTGCTAGAATAACCGTGGAGAATCATGTGTAGTCTAATGGTTTGTAATTAGTATACTTGTACACCTAGAAGCTCAGGAATTATGTTATTTATTTTACGCTTCCGTATACTTTGCTTATATGGTTTAAAATGACAATGATGCGAGAAATCCCTAAACTAGAATATGAGCAGGCCTTCGGCGGCTTAACACCGGCTTGGCCGGTCACGACTTCCAAGGTAGGTTTTGGTTCGTGACACCAATGTCCAAATATTGGATATTTGGACACCTTTTTCCAATCACTGCCATTCCTTTGTCGTCAATTTGTGTCTTTTGAGCTTTCAGAGTCTTCAAATTCACTATAGAGTGGTCCGAATAGCTCCCAATAATATCTGAAATATTAAGACCGCGGATATTCAGTTGTGTCATGGCAGGGCATCTCTTCAAAACTTTTCCAATGCCGAAATTGGTGAGGCGCATACAACCACGTACATCGAGGAATTGTAGATTCGGGCAAACTTGCCCAAAGTTCTTGAGCTTCATGTCAGTCAACCACATATTCCCGGAGATATGCTGTTTGGATGACAATGTTGGAACCTATCGGGCAAAGGAGCAAGCGCAACCCAACCTGCATCAGTTGGAACTCAGCATCAAAAGTCAACGGTTCTTCTTAATATAAAGTTTGCGGACAATATATGGGAAAAAAATTAAACTACCAATAGATGAAATAACATATACATACGTAGTTTGTATATTAACTACATATTTTGGGAAAGTCATAAAGAAGACACGGTTCTCTCAATTTACCTCAGCATTTTCAGATAGATATATATAGACATGTGAACTGTGTCTTCTCTATAAATTTCCTAAAATATGTAGGTACATATGATTATTGTATAGGAATGTCAGTCTGTCATCGAAATAGCTAGTGTGGTCACATATCTAAAACCCTAATACATTAAAATCTAATGAGCTACCGCATATCATTTGTGTGTGTGTGAGCGTGCGCATGCTTGGTTTTTTGGGTTCATTGTCCCACATCTAAAAATTGCAAAGCCTCGGAAATAGAGCACGGAATGAACTCTAAAACCTCACATCCCAAATATCTATTATTGTCACGTTGCTAACCCTTTGGCTCTTTTTACTTCCTTTTGTCACAAAAAAAAAACTTTTGTTTACTTATGGTGTGGCGTATGAGCCACTGATTTGCTATTATATTGCTTATTACATGTGCTGCTAATTCCAAAAATTCTTTATCATATCAATATAACATTAGGATTACAGCTCCATAGCTTTATTGAATCCAACGGTTAATACCAATGGGTGATACCTATGCACGCACTAAAGACACTAGTATTTAAAGACAAGCATAACCTTTTGCTTGATTCAAATAAAGTTTCAAAAGAAAAAAGTCTTCTGTTTCACCTAAACAAACTGAAGTGAAACAGTAACATTGCAGAAATAAAGTCTTTTGTAGTATTCCGAACAATAACAACTTCACCCAAGTTGAAGGCTGTGTGCTCACAGACCCAAAGTTGAAAGCGGGAGATGGTGAGCCTTCAATCAGTACCCGCGTCTCACTTGAACTGCTGACATACAAGGCACTTGAGATTGATCTTCCACAAGTCCAAAACCAGCACTAAGTACTTCAGCCGCGTTGACTAGCACATCCAAAGGCGAAACACAAGTTTCAACATCAGCTGGGGAAGAGGCTGGCACGGCAGAACCAGATTGTTCTCCTGAAAGCCAATAGGCACACCACTAAGGAACCAGCAGAATCGAAAAGGAGAAAAAGTAAAGAATAATAGGATAGGTTATATAGGCATGTGACATACTGGGCACTTGAGATTGCTCTTCCACACGTCCACATTGGGCATCAAGTGTTTCAGATATCACCGACCATGGGTCATTAAGGAACCGAGTTACCATCTCCACTCTTAAGTTATCTAAAGCATTCGAGGGTAAAATGCTATTTATGCTTCCATGCTGGAAATATTGTTTCATGTTGTTGCATACAACAACACCACTGTCAAGCCTGTAACAAAGGGTTTCTTTACAAGGTTAGTGTTGTCTGTCAAGAATTGAGACACGTCTCAACTGTACCGGAACAAAGAACTTAAAAAAATTGAGGATTCTAGCAACCTAATGGACATAAAAACCCAATGTAAATCATATGAGAGAGGTTTCTTTTTCTAAATACATTAATTAACAAAGAGTGATTCTTACATTCCAACTCCTTGTTGTGGAGCATCCTTCACCGATTCAACTTTTCCGCTTGGTTTTTGGGACTGAAACAACTCTGAATTGATGCTTTCAAGGTAGTCACATATGCATTTTTTCTGTAATAAAAAATGTACTCCAGTATTAGGTCAGAAATTTTGGAAAATTGCTAGAGATTGATTGAGCTTCACCTAAGGGATCCCATAGAATTTGGATGATCCGAGCCGCTCAATGTGTTTAGAATGTATTTTTAGGGTACAACCAAGAAATCATCAAAAAAATATAACCAGAAAGGGCTTGATCTGAGCAATATTTCATAAAAAACTTTATCTTACAGTTTGTATAAAATCTGTTCGGTTCAAGTCCTTCCCGGTCAAATTTTTTGATGATTTCTTGTGTGGACCCTAAAAAACACATTCTAAACACATTGAGCATCATCCAAATTCTATCAGGAACATCCAAAATTGTGTGGTGTGCATGTAAGCTTATATAAGGGATCCCTTAGCCTTAGGTGAAGGGGACTGAGATTGATTGAGCTTCACCTAAGGGATCCCATACTTACCATTAATGTTGCTACTTTGCAATGTCCATCTGTTCCTTCACAAGGTCTGAGGGAGTTGTAGTGCTTCCATGTCCTTTCATTTTTGTCATGGACAAGAAGTGTCCAGTGGAATTTATGGTGTATTGGAAAATGTAGGTATCTATAATGTAGACCACTTTCCCATTGCTCTTTAATGATATCTCGTTGTCGTTCTTGGTCCTTTATGCGCAAAGCTTGCTGTTTTCCAAAAAAATAGGAGATTCGTCAATTTAGTATATTTTTCATATCAATGTTAATAAAAATAATTACATGTTTCATTTCAGATGCTTTAAATCCAAAAAGCTTATTCCCAAAACAAATGTTGTCATACCCAAAAACGTGATCTGCATACATAGGACCTGGCATTTTGTGGTTCTGTTGAGCTGTGGACGAGTGTTTTGGCATATGCATCAATTACCTGCATTGTAGAATGAAATATTTATGTCATGAAATTGATAACACGCGCATTTTTAGTTCCGTGTTGTTTTTACTTACATTGGCTGTTATGTCTTCTTTATTTAGCAACAAATGTATGTCGTCCACAAAAACACAGCATGGTCCACCATTGTACAGCCACACAATACTCCTGCATGGAAAATAGAATTTTAAATTTTCTTATTAAAATGTTGTTTGTGTTGTTTGGAAACACTTAGAGAGGTCTCATTGTTATAAACAACTCAGAAATGTCTCAAGCAGTGATAACAGCCATTAACGTACACCATATGGTACATGTCTCATATTCTAACACATAAATCAATAGACAACTATTCTAACAAACCTGGTACATGTCTTAAACTAAAAAATGAGGGATGTGCCTCATTTCAAATCGTCCTTGGCAAAAACCTGAGACATGTCTCAAGTAATGAAAACAAAGGATATGTAAACCATATGGGACAGGTCTCGTATTCTAACAAAAATTAAGAAATTCATTGATTGATTTCTCAATTCGCAATGGTGGTGAGACAGGTTCTTGTCAGCAAATTTCAGTAGTTTGTCTTTGAGATATGAGTGGGAATTTTTCTGAATAGTTTCGAAGATGGTATTACCTGTCTGTTCGCTTTCTCGAAATATTGTCTAGCTTGTTTCTGTCAGCCAGCGTCAACAAGTTGTAGAGGACATCATCGTTGAAGCTCCTTGTCAGTACAGGTTCACACCCCAAGGCAGTCTCCAATCTCGAATTTTCCTTATTCAAAAGGTTAACCTGTTGTGTAAGTTCACTGACTGTCTCCCCCAATCTAGAAATTTGACGTTGAAGCTCACAAATTATGAGGCCCTTGTTTTCATTTTTTAGCTTCTCTGTCCCTTCTTCATGCATGGAATTGTTATCGGATCCATAAAAGCTGGTCTCCCAAGTTGTTTGTCTCAGTTCAGCATCACTAACCTGTATAGAAAGATTTAAGTTTAAGTAATTGGTGAGTTTCTAAAACGCGAGACATGTCTAATCTATTCTTTCATACACTTTTTTGGTCTTCCTATTTGAAGCTCCTTGTTAGTACAGGTTCACACCCCAAGGCAGTCTCCAATCTCAAATTTTCCTTATTCAAAAGGTTTACCTGTTGTGTAAGTTCACTGACTGTCTCCCCCAATCTAGAAATTTGACGTTGAAGCTCACAAATTATGAGGCCCTTGTTTTCATTTTTTAGCTTCTCTGTCCCTTCTTCATGCATGGAATTGTTATCGGATCCATAAAAGCTGGTCTCCCAAGTTGTTTGTCTCAGTTCAGCATCACTAACCTGTATAGAAAGATTTAAGTTTAAGTAATTGGTGAGTTTCTAAAACGCGAGACACGTCTAATCTATTCTTTCATACACTTTTTTGGTCTTCCTATTTCAACTTGAGTACTTCATATTTAATTTTACCATTATGTTTCACTCATTCAATTCACCATTTTTGCATTACAATTTTACCATTTGTCATCTGAAGATATAGTTCTCTAGAATTCACATGCGCATGCATCGTGTGTGTCAAACTCTACTTGAGTACTCATATTTAATTTTACCATTATGTTTCACTCATTCAATTCACCATTTTTGCTTTACAATTTTACCATATGTCATCTGAGGATATAGATCTCTAGAATTCACATGCACATGCATCGTGTGTGTCAAACTCTATATACAAAGGTAATGCTTCGATCATCAGTGTTCGTATCCATAATCAGAAGCAATATGATTGAATTTACAGTAATATAGAAATTAAGAAACACAAATTTTGTCTAACCTCTTCATCTAGAAGTGAGTCAAAAGGTCTCTCTCTAATCTTTGATTGTAGTTCGAGAATGTTCCACTTAAGAAGCCTTGGGTATACTTCGCCGTTCTCAGCACCTAGAATGGTGGTGTGCTCACACAACCAATACTGTAAATCAAATAGAGTACGAGCAGGTTAATACTTATTTTATCTGAATCTGATTATGTAGCCTTTTTGTAATTTCTTAGTTATTGAAGAGAAACTTACCAACAATGTAATTACACAACCTGATGCTTTCTCTGGTTGAAGTTGGTATTTCTCAATGGAATTCATCAATGTATACCGTATTGCTTCACACCAATCGTAATCCTTCATCGACTTCAAGTCATGCATGTAGTGCAAGTAAACCCAACCAATTTTTGTGCCCGATTTTGAGAAGAATAGAGTGCAGCAGAGGTACATGCACAGAAGCCTAACAACATCCTCTACATCTTCTTTACCATTTCCCTTCACTGCTTTGTATAGAATAGCCTTTATCCCAGTTGCTGTTAACCTCTTAGGTTTCATTTTTCTCCTCTTCACCAAATCTATTGATTCCTTGCTTGCATATGCCAAATCCATATGCTTATCTCCACAGCACAGTCCAAAAATCAATCTTATATCATGTTTGGTCAATTTCAAAAGCTTTTGACCTATCTTGAATTGATTTTCACGTGCTTGGTATGTTTTGATAATCTGTACAATAGTCTCGTCATATTTTCTACACTTATTGATGGTCAACTTTTTGTTCAGCAATGCATGGAATAATAACCAGAAGGGGGTCAGTTTCAGCCCTTCAATGTGTTCATCCCTCAGTTTAGGGCTAATTTTTTCCATGAGCTTGATAATTGGCCTGAAGTTGGATCTATATGTGATCTTGTATGCAACAGTTTTTTTTTTCCCTTTATCGTTTGCAGCCTTTTTGTTCTGGACTGGTTTTGGAGATTCCTTTGCCTTTTGTTCGGATTTTTTGATATCCTCGTGTTCTGTGAAATTGACAAGGAAATACATCAATTAAATTACTAAGACTTCAAGTCCAAGCCCAAAAACTTGGTATATTTTTCTAACACAAATCAATAAAGAGCTAATCTAACCAACTTTGTATATGTTTTAAAACTGAAAAATATGCCTCATTTCTCATATTAATTATCATGTCTCAGTTCTTCGCTATTTCATCGATTAGAAGAGAACTAGAGGCTAGGGTTTGAGGAAGTGATATACTACTAATAAACAACTATTCTAAAAAACATACGAGACATGTCAGACAACTAAAGATTAAAAACAGCAAGTATTCTAAAGATAAGATACATGCCTCAGTTCTTCGCCATTTCATCCATTAGAAGAAAACTCGAGACTAGGGTTTTATTAAGTAATGTACTTACTTCTCTTGGTCATTTCTGGTGAAGTTCACAAATGCTGAAGACTGCACTGCTTTGAAATCTCCTGCCTTTATCTTCGGGTTGCCTGTGGAAGAAGGTGCACAACACGCAGAGAGCGGGAGAGAGAGAGCTGGTGGTCGGCGGGATAGGTGGAGATGTTACAAGAGAGAGAGTGAAGGGGTTGGGTTTTTTTTGGGGTAAATGAACGGAGACCTGCTTTCCCCCCCCCCCCCCCCCCCCCCCCCCCCCATTTCCCCTATTACCCCCGCCCCCTCCCCTATTTCCCCGCCTCCTCCCCTTCTTTCCCCCTTTTTATTCTTTCCAGTTTGAGTTTTTTTTTTTCCCTCTTTATTTCCTTTTTTTTTTTTTTTTTCCAGTTTGAATATTTTTTTCCTCTTTATTTTCTAATTTTCAATTATTTTCTTGTAAGACAATTAAGAGAGATAGAGGTGGCAATCTCAACTCATATTTTTTAATCCGTCCAAATCCGCTCACTTATAACCCAATCCAATCCGTCCATATTTTATAATGGGTTTATATAACCCATATAAACCTACATTTACATGGGTTTAAGTGGGTTAAAAATGGGTTCAATATGGATTAGAGTTAAAAGACCCACTCCTAAGTGAACTACGGGTACTCAATGTACGAATCTCCTGCTCCTGTTGTACGCATCCTGTACAAAACAAGAAGGGAACTATTTTTGCTGCCTGGAAGGCATTTTTAGTCTGATAAAAAAAAAAAAAATTATTTTTGCTAGAAAAAAATCCAGTGAGATAAGTACGTACATCCTCTCTCTTTCTCTCTCCATTCCAAAGATAATCTCCAAAACCGATCACTCTGACAAGCCCCGTTCCGTTAAGAACTTTATCTTTTTAACATTTTTTGTTCTTATTAAATTTTTTTCGCCTTTATTAGTTTTACGCCAAATTTTTGTGAATTCTTGATTCGTCTAGTTGAGACGAATCGGAACAGTAAATAAAAATTACAGTTGAGGCTGCACGCTTTTAATAAGTTTTACGCCAATTTCTTCTAAGTTTCAAACTCCAAAACACGACCCATGAATTGTGCACGCTTTCTCATATGTTAAAATATTAGGGTGAAAGTAAAAAAAAAAAATTACTTTTCTGATTCCTCTCGTCAAGACGATCAATAAGGCTAAAAAGTTTGTTGCAAAATGATCCAATGCGAAAAAAAATTGAATTAGGACAAAACGGGAAAAAAAAAACAAAGGAGTTTTTTTTGGTTATTATATATATTTTAAATTTTGAAATCCACTTTTGTAATTACCTCCCGTAATTATTGTATTGAATTCCACTAAGAGAGCCTTGAAAGGCTGTTCGGCTAAATATGCCAAGTGGCTTATTTTTTGTCCTTATTAAAAAATTTCATATTTGTTAGTATTGCGTCAATTTTTTGGGGATTATTGCATCTCCATGACGAGAGGAATCTAAAAAGTAAAAAAATTCAATCGAAACCTAATTTTTTTGAATAAAGACAAAAATAAGCCAATAAGCCAATTTTTTCGTTTTTATTAAAAAAAAAATTGGATTTCGATCATAATTTTTTACTTTTTAGATTCCTCTCGTCATGGAGATGCAATAATTCCCAAAAAATTGACGCAAAACTAACAAATACGAAATTTTTTTTGAATAAGGACAAAAAAATAAGCCACTTGGCTTATTTAGCCGAACAGCCCTAAATAATGAGTCTTAGGCCATCCACAGTGGTATAACCAAAAATGGATAACCAAAAATTGACACATCAGCTTTTGATTATTCATTTAAGAAGTTGTTAAACTTAACAATGTTAAGGTCCACAATGGTCACTTTTAGTCCATAACCAAAATAAGGGGTTCACTACAATTTCACTCACTCTCTCTCTCTCTCTCTGTTTCCCGCCATTCACTTCCCTCCATTACGTTTTTTTTTTGGGCGAAAATATTTTGAAAATATGGTGTTCTTTCTAGTGTTCTCTATCAATACAACACTGAAACTTTTTTTCCCTTCCTATTCCTATAGCTTATCTAACCAAACTAATATCACAAATCCACCACTCTCTTAATCTTCCAAAAAAAATCAGATGTGTTCTTGAATATGGAAAAGAATGTAAGGTACTTCATGTACTCAACCATAGGGGAGGAACGAAAAAGGAATAAAATAGAAACGGGAAAGAATAATAAAATACCTTAATCCGGCAACGATAGGTTGAATTGTAGATGATCGAGAGATATGAGCTTCACTTTTGGAGTAAAAGAAAGAGAAACAGTTTGTGAGTGAAATGAAGAAGATTTAGAGCAGGTGAAGAAGATATAGAGTAGGCGAAGAAGAGAAGAAGAAAATACTAGTTGAAACAAGCGTGTATATTAATTTTGGAACCAGTTAATTTACGTGGTGTGGGGTTAATAAATTTTGATTATTGAAAAATGTTGTTAGTTTTGGTTATCCAAAGCCCAAAATTTGATTATTTCTAAGGATGTTGCTAAGTTTGATTATACCATTGTGAGCCATCTTTTGCACCAATATTGTTAACTTTAACAACAATTGGCTTTTGATTATACCATTGTGGATGGTCTTAGGGTGTTCGTTGAAAGGCTTAAGAGCAAAAAAATCATTATGGCCATTTAGAATAAAATGATCAAAAAAATACGATCTTCGCCCCGGTTAAACGGAATTGAAAATTGAAGCGCTTAATTCTTGAATTATATTGAACGGGTGGAACCACAAAATATATAATTTTTCCATTTTCCATTATTTCACCATCAATATTAGGCTCGTTTGATAGGTTTCGTTGAGTAGATTTCAAAAATATAAAATTTATTTTAAAACAATACGTCAAGAAAAAGTTATTACCATTTAAAATTTTATAAAAAAAAATAAAATGAGAGAGAGAGGGGGGGGTGTGTGTGTGTGTGTGTGTCGGGGGAAAAGCAATTTCCAAATGAACGGGGAGGTACGCTTGCCGGGCAGGTGTTACGAGAGAGAGAGAATGGTTGTACGTGTTTATACAGAAAACCAGTCCGGTCTGCTTCGAAAGTAGTAATCACCGAAAACCGGACCGGTTTTTCAAAAAATGAAAAATAAGCAACCGGAACCAGATCGGTTGGTCCTACTGTTCCTCCACTGTGAACGTTACATGTATGTCTAGTGTAGTATATTGATATATTTGATCCAATAATGATATATTCGTCACAAGATAGATATATTTGATCCAAAGATGATGCAAAACCCTCAAATTTGGTCGAGGTATTGGGTGGTTGACATTCCACCTTTCTGGCAGTTCAAGTGAGACGCAGGTACAGATTGAAGCCTTCAACTTGGGTGCAGGGCCGGCCCTGAGATTTTATAGGCTTAAAGCGAATTGTAAAAATGAGGTCCTACATTTTTAACGAAAAAATTCAAGGTAGGTGTCTAATATAATTAAGGTTAAAAGATTAAACTTTTAGCTTCGTAATTTAACTAAAATAAAATTTTAAAACAATTTATACCTAGAAAAAAAATGAATCAAACGTATTGCTCATACATTGTGTTTTCTCTGACTATTCATGTCATTAACTTTAATTGTAAGAATATTATCTTGAACAATAATAGAATTATCTATTTTAAACTTTTTTTTTTATCAAAGTTTGATGAATCAAAATAAATTATTTGATTTATTTATAAACAAAAGTGGCTTATTTTGTGAATTTGATATTAAAAGTTAAAAATAAAATTAAACAAACAAAAGAAAAAAACTTATCAAAACATTGATGGTGTGTAAAAGATTTGAACCTCTTGGTCTTGAGCAATACCTACAACTACTAAAACATAACTAATTTATAATGCCGTCCGTAAGAGTTGAACCAGGGATCTCCTATCTCAATTTCAAGTACCTTACATGGACCACTTGTACTAGAATTGACATTGTGTTAAATGAAGGAACAATAACATATATATAATATATCTGATTTTTTTTTTTTTGGAAAATGAGGCCCTCATTTTTCTGAAATTTCGGAGGCTTAAAGCGCCGGCACCTCGGGCTTTAGCCCAGGGCCGGCCCTGCTTGGGTGAAGATATATTTGAGGCAATAATGATGTATTTGATCCCATAATGATATATTTAATATACTCTATATCAAATAATGATATATTAATATCTTTGATCCCATAATGATACTTTTCGTGAGGGTGTAAAAGGCGACACTAGTCAACCCAAATGGTACATAAAAATCTATAGAAGTTAGATTAGAGAGATACTGAGCCAAATCGCCTATACCTGTGTCTGTCAGTGGCTACCCTCTTATGGTTAGCTCTTCTAGTGTCAGCTGACATGCTTGCAAAAGCGTTTTTAATGCACCATGGATTTCAAAATACTTGCCCCCGAAGTCAATGAGCTTGAGCTTCTATAATGGAGGACGTGCTTTTGCGACTAAACAAATATGTTTGTCTGAAAAGAGATCTCGACTCAAGGTGAGAGAATGCAGATTTTTGGCATTGGCGAACGCATTTTCCATTGAAAAAGAGAATGAGGAAGGTTGTGATGATCACAATTTTAGGGAGAGAGAAGTCAAATTGGAACTATGACGCATCACAAAACCAATTCCATCTCCAGTCACGTGATGTTGACCGCTACTGATTAATGAAAGTCTAATTCTCGTCAGTCTTTCACAATTCCTCAACACCTCCATTACCCCTTTATCTGTCACTTTTTTGCAGAATCCAATGTCTAAATATTGAAGATTACGACACCTATTTCCAAGGGGCTTGCTATTTGCAGCCACTTATTTCCTGAACGTAGCCTGTGTACCATATTATAAACAGGTATGTACCATAGTATATACAGGCTACGTTCAGGAAATAAGTGGCTGCAAATAGCAAGCCCCATTTCCAATCATTGCCATTTCACAAGGGTTAAGATCCTCATCACAAAAAGGATACGGGGAAAAAGGGAAACATAGTAGGTTAGACTTTATGGAGCCATGCAATTTAGTTCTAGGGTTAATAAACGAGCCAAATGAGCCGAACATTGTTTAAGATTGGTTTGAAAATTGAACAAATTTCAAAAAGGGTTCGGCTAACAAGTGCCTTTGAGGCTAAGGGCACAAGATAAGGTGCAATTAATATGGAATGTTTTCAAACATTTAGGCACAACAAGAAATGAGCCGAATCATTTGTAAATTGTTCGAGACTTGATTCAGTCAAAGCTCGTTCAAGTTTGATCCCTCTATTAAACGAACCAAATATGAGCGCTTCAATTTTATGCTCGTTTAATGAAAGAGGCGAGCGTAAATCTAATCATATTCGCCTCGATTAAACTCGCAAACCAAAAGCATAAATATGTCATGAGAGTTATATATATATATACACTTGAATATGTATAAACTTCTGTATCAACATAGTTAAAATTTTATAACTTGCACAAGTGTAAACTTATACAAGTAATGTACACTTATATATCTATTTTTTTTTTTTTTTATAATTTTGAATATGGATGAACTTATTTAGTACGTAACAAGATTTTTATATGTAGCTCTAAACTCGTAATTCGTAGCGGCCAAGTGCAATTTGAAGCCTCCAAGAGGAATTCAATGCGGCCAAGTGCAATTCGATATGGCAAAGAGCAATTCGCAATGGCCAAGTGCAATTCGAAGCGGTCAAGTGCAATTTGATTTGGCTTCAATGCGGCCAAGTGCAATTCAAAACAGCTAAGAGTAATTCGAAGCGGCCAAGTACTATAGTTCGATGCGGCCAAAAGTAATTTGATGCGGCCAAGAGTAATTTGTAGCGGCCAAGTGCAATTCGAAGCGGCCAACAGTAATTCGAAGTGGCCAAGTGTAGTTCGATGTGGCCAAAAGTAATTTGATGAGCCAAGAGCAATTCGTAGCGGCCAAGTGCAATTCGAAGCGGCCAACAACAATTCGATGCGGCCAAGTGCAATTTGAAGCGGCCAAGTACAATTTGAAGCGGCCAATAGTAATTCATTGCGGCCAACTACAATTCCATGCGGCCAAAAGTAATTCGATGCGGCGCCCAAGAGTAATTCGTAGCGGCCAAGTGCAATTCGATGCATCGTTAAGGCTTGTGAACAAGTTCAAGCTCGACTCAAACCTAGGCAACCTCAACTCGATCAAGAAAGCAAGTCCAAACTGGGTGGGCAGCCTTCTGGGTTAGTACAAAAAAATGGTTGGCATCTTTACTCTACGGATGATTTTATTTTTGGACTTAGAAGTATTGTGGAGTACTCTTTATAAATCACGTGGGGTGTGTTGGGTGTGGGTGGGGTCTGGCGTGGGCTAGTCATGAGTAGGTCTGGGTTGAGTGATAAACGTACTTTTGGTTGCAAATCGGGTATCACGTGGTACCCGTGCAGCGCATCCAAGCCGAGCAACTGACGGTTTGGTTGCATTTTTGGATGGCCCGAATGCCCTGCACGGATATCACGTCAGCAATACTCTATTTGCACCCAAAAATTTCTCGTGTTGAGGAGTTTTTGATGGGTTTGGTCTTGGTCTATGTTGGAGTCTTCTGTGTCTGTTATCATGATCGAGGTGGTTTGGTGAGTCTTTTGGGGGTAATGAAAAGATTGCCATACTAAAGCTTAGTGATCTTTTGTTCATGTAAACTCATTGGGGCAGTCCTGATGAGGATTATTTTCATACATTTATCTTTTTGGGTTGGTATTGTTGGGCCCGGAGTGCCCCCAAGGATTTGGTTATACAATACCACTCCCTGCGACCGCTCTAAAAGCAGACTTGCAGGTGCGATGTCGAATACCATAAAAGACTTAATTGAAATCCCTTCTACCACCAATTGGTGTTAGGAGAGATGGTGGAAAAACGGTCCGACAGGTATCTTGCCAACTATGTTTAACTTTGGGTCCGGGCTGGCATATGATTGTCGATTGGTTAGGTGGCAACGTAGTTGGGATGCTTCTTTCTCGTTGTGATGCCGTCATGCTTGCAATCAGTTTGATCTTTGTGGTTTAAAGGTGGTTTGGCAGTTCAGGCGCGCGCACACATACAGTGGGTGAGTACGGGTTGTTTGATATGCAAAAGATATTTGCTTGTTTCTGTGGTAGCGTTAGTGCAAACAGATGTGGAAAGGCTTGAACCTAGGTCACAAGTTCGTGGGCGTGGGAGGGAGCAAGAGCGAGAGCATGAAAGCACCAATTATAAAAATGTGTAGTATTGAGAGTCCATTCGCAGGCTTGCTTTTTGGAAAGGTTAATCACCAATTTATAAATTAGTGCTCAATATCAATCAAAAAAATTTAGCTCAACCTCTCTTATGAATGCTCTAATAGAAGTATTTAGTTGCAGTTGTTACACCAAAGATCGAAACTAAACAGCGAACACACACACACACCACAGATCAAACAGAAGACAAGATTTACGTGGTTCCCTGAATTCGGGTATTTTCACGGGGACAATAGTTCTTATTTTTAATGGAGGAATTACAAACATCTATCAGTCTCAATCTTTGAGAAAAAGAACTCTCTCCATTTTCTGATTCATGGATGCAATCCAGAGGGCTCAATTATAGGTAGAGAAGTGAGCCCCGTTTCAATCAAGAGAGTTTTGTCCAAAGCCTCGGAGAGCCTACTTCTGATACCATGTTAAAATATCAAGTTCAAATCCAATTCGAAATGAGCAAAGAAACCGCCCATAGTGGAGAGACTATCCGTGCTCATATAATACTATTTTTGGCAGTTATAATTAACCAATGTGAGGTCACAAGCTCTAATATGGAAAACGAAAAACAGAAATAATGGAAGAACTATAAGGTCATAACTACAGTAAAACAAAGTTTTGTTCGTGATAACAAGCAAATGATTTCAAAGTAAATTAGGATGACAACCTGAGTCGAATTGCGCTAAGCAGGCATCCGAAGGACAAGACTTTGTCTATCATCTGTTCACTGAGATCATCAAAACATGGTGGCTCAATGTTCCCAAGGGAAGGCCTTGATGACACCATCCGAAGCACAATAGAGGCGCTCACTTTTTCACATCCACCTAGAAGGATATCCCTCAGTCTTTCGCAGTTCCTCACTATCTCCATTACCCCTTTATCTGTCATTTTTTTGCAGTTTCCAATGTCCAAATATTGGAGGTTTCGACACCTATTTCCAATCATTGCCATTTCTTCGTCATCAATTTGTGTGTCTTGAGCTTTCAAAGTCTTCAAGTTCAATACAGAGTGGTCCGAATAGCTCCCAAAAACATCTGAAATATTAAGACCGCAGATATTCAGTTGTGTTATGGCAGGACATCTCCTTAAAACTTCTCCAATGCCGGAATTGATGAGGTGCGTACAATAACTTACATTGAGGATTTGTAGATTTGGGCAAACCTGCCCAAAGTTTTCAAGCGTTGTATCATTCACCCAGATATTGTTGGAGATACAAAGATGCCGCAGTTGGTAGTTTTTATGTTCCGGAAAAGAAAGATCCATCTCTCGTCCTCCCGTACATGTCATCTGAAGAATTTCAAGTAAAGGACAACTTTTCGTGAGAGTGTAAAAGGCGGCACTAGTCAACCCACCAAACGGTTCAAAAAAATATATAGAAGTTAGATTAGAGAGATACTGTGCCAAATCGCTTATAACTGTGTCTGTGAGTGACCACCCTATTAGGGTTAACTCTTTCAGTGTTAACCGACATGCTTGCAAAAGCATTTTTAATGCACCATAGATTTCACAATACCGGCCGCTGAAGCCAACGAGCTTGAGCTTCTTTAACGGAGGATGTGCTTTTGCGACGAAACAAATATGTTTGTCCGAAATGAGATATCGATTCATGGTGAGAGAACGCAGATTTTTGGCATCGGTGAACACGTTTTCCATTGTTAAAGATACTGCAGAATGTTGTGGTGACCACAATTTTAGCGAGAGAGAGAGAGGGGTCAAATTGGGACTATGCCGCGTCACAAAACCAACGCCGTCTCCAGTCACACGATGTTGACAGCTACTGCTTAATGAAAGACCAATTCTCGTCAGTTTCACACAATTTGTGGATAGAGAAATAAGTGATTGATCAGTAATCAAACAAGCATCACCTTTAAAAACAATCTTCTTCAATTCCTTAAGCTTTGACGCCAATGCTTCCACACCATCATCTGTTATACGTCCTGCAACCTCATGATTGTCTTTGTTCGTATACGCACTAATCCTGAGTTCCTCTAGCAGTGGGAAACAATCCGCTATCGAAACTAAATCGTTGTCTTGCATATAGGTCCATGCAGAGCAATTCAATACCTTCAGATTGTTCTTTATATTCTTATTCAACGCCAGTGCCTTGAAACCATGTCGCGGAGGTTCTGTCATACACCAACGAAACTTTATGGCTTGGAGATTCAATACACCAGACCGTGAAATCTGATCAATGAGTCCATCTATGTCCTTTTGGGCATTGACGTCGATGCCTATTGTTTCGATGTGTCGAAACCTTCGAAGAAGATTGGGGAGTAGAGGGAGTGCCCCGTCGTTTACGTTCAAGCTAAGCTTCACCCGGTTGGATATCGAAAGGAACTGCTTTGAGACCAAAGATATCGAATCCAATTCACGCTCATTGTTTTCTCTCATTTTGCGGAATATAAGTTCCCAGCAATCATCTGGGAAGTAACCAGATTGTCCAGATCTCTGTTTCTTCATTATTGATGAGTTTGAGGAACGAAAAAATATATTCTAACATCTTATTTTGTGTTCAGTATCTATAAGTAGTACTCCGTATTAGGCATCAAGGATTCAAATCCTGTTTAAAAAAGGATTGGGAAAACGTTTCTTCACTACGTTTTGGAAATCCTTTTTACAACAGGATTTCAGATCCTTTTTCCCCAAGGAAATTTGTTTAATTCCTCTCTTCTTTTCCTAACAGGTTTTGATTTCCATATCTATCAACACACTCGGCTTCTTATACGGACGCCCTCAAATAAAGAAAATGCAGACATCGTTGTCAGCCGTTGGATTGTGTTTTCAATGGTCCGGGCGCCCTTTTAGGAAGGGCCGTGTCTATCGAGTCCAGCTCCTCTCCAATCCATAGGAAATTGGAGGATTCTCCAATTCCAATTCAATGGTCAGGATTACTCTAGTATCTCGAGACCCAAAGCTCATATAGTATTTTACGGGCACCCAATTATTCCCCAAATATTCCCTAATTGTCACATTCCAAGCACCAATTTACCAAATTCCAAACATTAGTAAAATTTTATATCGTAACTTTAATAACAGGTACAAGTTCAAATAATTATCAGATTCATAGGGTTAATCAAAGAACTCCTTTTGCATTTCTTCAAAAACAATTTTTTTTGTAAAAATTATCTTACGTTCAATTACTTACTCTTTCGATTTCCTTCTAATTTCCATAACTGAATCTTAATTTCAACTTTCTTATATACAAGAACAACTACATCAATGAGCACACGACACAGTGCGAAGCACACGTGGAAATACACTAGTATCCATAAAAAAAAAATCTCATAAGCTACATAATAAGATAATATCAGTGAAAAAAATCATGCTGAAAGAAAAAAAAATTATTGATATAATATTAGTAAAAAATTCTCATGAGCTGTATGATATCGGTCGAAAAAAAATGGGAAAATTTCAAAATACCCCCCAATCTTTACACCAAAATTCAATTAGACTCCCAACCTTTTAAAAACTTCAATTTTACTCCCAACGTTATCTTCCGTTAATCAAAACGCCCCCTTCCGTCCGAATGACTAACGAATTTCGTTAAAGGCTCCGTTAAATATCGTTCCGATCGAATTTGGATGATCCGAGCCGCTCAATGTGTTCAAAACATGATTTTAAGGGTACCCGCGAAAAATCAACAAAAAAAAAAGACCGGGAAGGACTTCATCTGAACAGTTTTTTATTGAATAGTTCAATAAAAAACTGTTCAGATGAAGCCCTTCCCAGTCATTTTTTTAGCTGATTTCTCGCGAGTACCCTTAAAATCACGTTCTAATCACATTGAGCGGCTCGGATCATCAAAATTCGATCGGAAAAGGGGAGGTGCATATCGAAGCAAAATCCGGACGTCCGGACTTGAACAAAATACGGATTGATCCACACCTCCCCTTTCCCAATCGAATTTCGATGATCCGAGCCGCTCAATGTGTTCAAAACGTGATTTTAAGGTTACTTGAGAGAAATCAACAACCAAAAAGACCGGGAAGAGCTTCATTTGAACAATTTTTTATTGAACTATTCAATAAAAAAACTGTTTAGATGAAGCCCTTCCCGATTATTTTTTTTTGCCGATTTCTTGCAATTACCTTTAAAATCACGTTTTGAAAATATTGAACGGCTCGGATCATCGAAATTCGATCGGGATGCTATTTAACAGAGCTTTTAACGAAATCCGTTAGTCATTCGGACGGAAGGGCGCGTTTTGATTAACGGAAGATAACGCTGGGAGTAAAATTGAAGTTTTTAAAAGGTTGGGAGTCTAATTGAATTTTGGTGTAAAAGTTGGAGGGTATTTTGAATTTTTCCCAAAAAAAATCCTCATGAGCTATATGATATCGGTCGAAAAAAATCCTCATGAGCAATATCAAAAAAGTTTTTCAGAGGTAGGTTTAACATGGAGAGAAGATGCCGTTAAAAAAAATTAATGAATTTTTTTCGCCGTTCAAAAAAAAAACGGGACGGGGTGGGGTGTGGGAAGACATACGCTTATGTAATTGAGAAATATTTGGAGAGTAATTGGGTGCCCGTAGAATACCATATGAGCTTCGAGGTTTGAGTTACTAGGGTAATCTTGACCATTAAATTGGACCCTATGGATTGGAGGGGAGCCGGACTTGTGTCTATCAAAACATGGTGATTCCCGAAACAAATTATGCGAATTTTTACGTCCCAGAAGATTGCTGGGAACTGATATTCAACAGATTGGAAGAAGATGTTCTCGACTTAGCCGCGGTGTCTTTGGTCTCCAAGCGGTTTCTCTCCATCACAAATCGTTTGAAGGTTAGCCTAAAAATCACGGACGAGATGATCTCTTTACTCCCCGGAATTCTTCGAAGATTTCAACACCTCAAGAACGTAGAAATCAAAACTGAATCCCACGAAGATATGAGCGGACTTATTCATGTGATTTCACAGTATGGGCTAAACGTCGAATCCCTCAAGTTTTCATGCAAAAAAATTCCTTCACATGACAGTTTTAGGGAATTGGGATTGAATTTGAAGCGTTTGAAGGCATTGGATTGCTGGAGACTTCACTCGTTGAAAGATAGCGATTTAAACGCAATCGTAGATTGCTTTCCAGGGCTAGAGGAAGTAACTATCAGTGGTTATGTAACCGATGACGGGGTTGAGGCGTTGGCGTCGAAGCTTAAGGAATTGAAGAAGATTGTGTTTGAAGAAGGTAGCTATTCTTATACCGATCGATCTCTTGTTTCTCTCTCCTCAAACTGTTTGAAATTGCGCGAGATTCATCTCATCGACAAGAAACCTCTTGTGACTCAAGAGGGAATTGGTTTTGTGATGCAACATAGTCCCAACTTGACCTCTCTCGCGCTCATGTCAGGGCCGATGGTCTGTTTGAGAGGTTCTGTTGTTTATGAGTTTGAAAGTTCAGTCACTTGCGCGAGGAAACTACACTCTTTCTCCATTGAAGAAGATTCAAGCAAGCTTCTTTGTTGCATCGCAAAAGCACGTCCCCCATTAAAGAAGCTCAAACTCTATGACAACTGTTGCAGAGGATTGTCATCGCTTTTGCAATCATGTCGGTTGACTTTGGAAGAGCTAACCCTAGCAAACCGACGTCTCACTAAAAGGCGTATGAGTGAAGTTTGTCTCCCTAATCTGACTTTCATAGAGCTCTATCGGTGTTCTCTATCGACCAGCGACACCCTTCACTCTCTCACAGAAAAGTGTCCCCTTCTCGAAGTTATAATATTGCATTCGACGAGTGTAAGAACACAGGAAACTTTTTTGTTGGAGTCCTCTCACAAGAACTACAGAATGCGACGCCTTGATATAAGCCAGAACAAGTGGTTGAATGATAAAATACTCGAAAATTTTGGGCGGGTTTGTCCCAATCTACAATCTCTCTCTTTAAGTAGTTGTCATACCCTCACCCAACTAGGCATTGGGGAAATTTTGAAGAGTTGCCCCAAAATAACGTATTTGGACATCGAAAATCTTAAGGTTTCAAATATTTTCGGGAGATAGTCGGAGCGCTCTGGTGCGAAACTGAAGACTCTGAAAGCTTGGAAATTGAACGACGAAGCAATGGCGATGATTGGGAACAGGTGTCCCGGTTTGCAGTTTTTGAGTATCGGAGATTGCGAAGAAGTAACAAGTGACGGGGTAAAAGAGGTGGTGAGGAAGTGCAAAAGACTAAGGGTGTTAAATGTAAGATGGTGCCCAAATGTGGGCATTGGTATTCTGGATTGGATGGTGATTTCAAGGCCGTCCATTGCTCTCAAGGAATTCTTCTCACCATGTGCTTTTCCTCCTCTTAGTGAAGACATGAGAAACTTGTTCTTGTGCTTTGGTTGCCGGCTTATATAGGAAATGCTACTGCACTGCTTGCTATAAAAATGAGTGCATGCATAGAAGACAAAGCACAACCCTTTTGATTCCCTGCAAAGCTTGAGGAGTTTTTGATTTATTTTGGGTTGGATTTGGTCTTGGTCTTGTGTTTGGGGTCTGTCTGGTGTCTATGTTGGAGTCATAACCTTGCTTACAAATGTAATAAAGCTTAGTCTATTGTTCATGTAGACTCATTATGAGGATTATTACTTTTCATATGTCTCCCTTTTTGGGTTCGGAGTGGCATATGATTGTGTAGTGGTTAGGTGTGAACGTTGGTGGGATGCTTCTTTCTCGTTGTGATGCTGTCGTGCTTGCAATCCATTTAATCTTTGTACTATTTCAAAGGTTAATAAAATCTTCCTCTTCTTCATCCAACTCAATATCAATTGGCAAAGAGTGAAGAGGCCGCGCCCAAACTCATACTTTAGTTTTAGAGGTTATATTCAACCAATGTTGACAAGTGATAACATCTAAATAGTGGAAGAACTATAAGTTCACGACTGTAATAAAACAAAGTTTTTTCTTGTGATCACAAGCAAATGAATTCAAAGTAGTAAAATAGGATGACAACTGCACAGAGTCATGGAAATCCTTCAAGCCGGCAGCCAGAGGACAAGATTTTCTTTTTCATCTGTTCACTGAGATCATCAAAACATGGTGGATCAATGTTCCTGAGGGAGGGCCTTGACAACACCATCTGGAGTAAGATATTGCTGCTCAATATTTTCACACCCACCTAGAAGGATCTCCCTCAGTCTTGCGCAGTTCCTGACCACCTCCATTACCCCTTTATACATCACTTTGTTGCAGCATCCAATGTCCAAATATTGGAGATTTAGACACATTTTTCCAATCATTGCCATTCCTTCGTCATCAATTTGTGTCTCTTGAGCTTCCAAAGTCTTCAAATTCACTACACAGTGGTCCGAATAGCTCCCAAAAACATCTGAAATATTAAGACCGTGGATGTTCAGTTGTGTTATGGCAGAGCATCTCCTCAAAACTTTTCCGATGCTGAAATTGTCTAACCGTATTTGCCTCGATTAAGGTCGCAAACCAAAAGCGTAAATATGTCATGAGAGTTTTATATATAAACTTGAATATGTATAAACTTCTATATCAATATAGTGAAAATTTATAACTTGCTTAAGTGTAAACTTATACAAGTAATGTACAATCTAATTTTTTTTATTTATTTATAATTTTGAATATGAATGAACTTATTTAGTACAAAACAAATTTTTTATATGTAGCTCTAAACTCTTTATTCGTAGCGGCCAAGTGCAATTCGATGCGGCCAAGAGCAATTCGTAGCGGCCAAGTGCAATTCGATGCGGCCAAGTGCAATTCGAAGTGGCCAAGAGCAATTAGAAGCGGCCAAGTGCAGTTCGATGTGGCCAAAAGTAATTTGATGCGGCCAAGTGTAATTTTAAGCGGCCAAGAGCAATTAGAAGCGGCCAATAGCAATTCGAAGTGGCCAAGTGTAGTTCGATGAGGCCAAAAGAAATTTTATGTGGCCAAGAGTAATTCGTAGCGGCTAAGTGTAATTCGAAGCGGCCAATAGCAATTCAAAGCGGCCAAGTGTAGTTCGATGCGGCCAAAAGTAATTTGATGCGGCCAAGAGTAATTCGTAACGGCCAAGTGCAATTCAAAGCGGCCAACAGCAATTCGATGTGGCCAAGTGCACTTTGAAGCGGCCAAGTGCAATTTGATGCGGCCAAGAGTAATTCATAGCGGCCAAGTGCAACTCGATGCGGCCAAAAGTAATTTGATGCAGCCAAGAATAATTCATAGCGGCCAAGTACAATTCGATGCATCGTTAAGGCTCGTGAACAAGTTCAAGCTCGACTCAAACCACGTCAGCAATACTCTATTTGCACTCAAAAATATCTCGGGTTGAGGAGTTTTTGATGGGTTTGGTCTTGGTCTATGTTGGAGTCTTCTGTGTCTGTTATCATGATCGAGGTGGTTTGGTGAGTCTTTTTGGGGTAATGAGAAGATTGCCATACTAAAGCTTAGTGATCTTTTGTTCATGTAAACTCATTGGGAAACAATCTGCTATCAAAACCAAATCGTTTTCTTTTTGGGTTGGAACCTCATCATTGTTTCGATGTGTCCAAATCTTCGAAGAAGATTGGGGAGTAGAGGGAGAGTCTTGGCATTTTAATAGGTTTGGGAAACATCGAGTTTCCTTTTTCCACTCTTCTTTTTGCAAATAATCCTTTTCCTAAAAAGTTTTGGTTTCCATAGTATAAACCTATTTACATATCCATCAGAGAAATTCTTGGGTGCAAATAGGGCACGACTGATGTGGTACCCGACGTGCACATCCGGGCCGTCCAACAAAGCAGCCGACGGTACGGATTGAAACACAGTTTTTCTTTTTCTTTTTTATTTAAAAACCCTTTTCGGTACTATCAATCTGGACCGTTGGTTGTATTTTTGGATAGCCCAGACGTCCACGTCTGGTACCCGATTTGCAACCAAGAATTTCTCTATCTATCAACATATGTATGCGCTGATTTAGGACTATGTACGTTTTTCTCTGTTTTCTGAAACATCTACGTTCTTTGTTTCCAAAACAAAGAAACTACTTTTCAGATGATTACTCATCAATAATGGAGAAACAAGGATATGGTTACTTACCAGATGATTGCTGGGAACTTATATTCCAAAAACTTAGAGAAGATGATGAGCGTGACTTGGATTCGATATCTTTGGTCTCAAAGCGGTTCCTTTCAATATCTAACCGGGTGAAGCATAGTTTGAATGTAAACGCCAAGATGCGCCATCTACTCCCGAATCTTCTTAGAAGATTTCGACACATCAAAAGCATAGTCATCTGTTTTGATATGTGTTTTGATTTTAAAAAAGACATAGATGGACTCGTTAATCAGATTGCACAGTCTGGAGTACTGAATCTCCAAGCCATAAGGTTTTGGTGTTCCACAGAACCTCCGCGAGATGGTTTTAGGGCACTTGCGTTGAATAAGAATATAAATAACTATTTGAAGGTATTGGATTGCTCTGGACTGTGCTCTATGCAAGACAAGGATTTGGTTTTGATAGCGGATTTGTTCCCACGGATAGAAGAACTCAGGCTTAGAACGGATGCTTATATCTGCAATGATGGTGTGGCTCGTATAACAGATGATGGAATTGATGTGTTGGCATCCAAGCTTAAGGAGTTGAAGGAAATTGAGTTTACAGGTTATGTTTGTTTCATTACTGATCAATCCCTTATTTCCTTATCCACAAATTGTGCGAAACTGAGGAAAATTAGTCTGTGCATATACAGTAGATGTCAACATTATGTTACTGAAGATGGCATTGATTTTGTGGTGCGGCATAGTCCCAATTTGACCTCACTCTCGCTAGAATTGTGGTCGTTACAACATTCTGCATCCTCTTTTGCAATTGGAAACGCGTTAGCCAATGCCAAAAATCTGCACTCTCTCACCATGACTCAAGAACTCATTTCGGACAAGTGTATTTGCTTAGTTGCCAAAGCATGTACTCCGTTAAGAAAGCTCAAACTTGTTGGCTTCAGTGGCCAGTATCCTGAAATCCATGGGGGATTAAAATTTCTTTTGCAGGCATGCGAATTGACACTTGAAGACCTAACCCTGAGAAATTGGACCCTCTCAAACACGGCTATAAGTGATTTGGTTCAGTATTTATCTAATCTAACTTCTATAGATCTTGATGGACATTTTGGGTTGACTAGTGTCACCTTTTACACCCTCACAAAGAGTTGCCCTTTACTTGAAATACTTATGATGTCACGTACAAGGGGACAAGAGATAGATACTTTTTGTCCAGATCCCTTGCATAAAAACTACCGACTGCGACATCTTGATATCTCCGACAATATGTGGGTGAATGATACAACGCTCGACAACTTTGGGCAGGTTTGCCCGAATCTACAGTTCCTCGGTGTAAGTGATTGTCTGCGCCTCACCAATCTTGGCATTGGAGAAGTTTTGAGGGGATGCCCTGAAATAAGACAACTCAATATTGATTATCTTCAGGTTTCAGATATTTTTGGGAGACATTCGGACAACTCTGTAGTGAATTTGAAGACTTTGAAAGCTCGTGGGACACAAATCAATGACAAAGGGATGGCAATGATTGGACATAGGTGTCGAAATCTCCAATATTTGGACATTGGATTCTGCAATGAAGTGACAGATAAGGGGGTAACGGAGGTGGTGAGGTATTGCGAAAGACTGAGGAGTATAAATCTAATCTGGTGTGGAAAAGTGAGCACCTATATTTTACCTGAGAGGCTGAGATGGTGTTTTCAAGGCCCTCACTAAGGAAAGTAGAACAGATGGAGATGGTTTGATCTCAGTGAATAGATGGTAAACACAGTCTTGCCCTTCGGCTGCTAGCTTAGCGTTCGCCCATGACTCTGCTTTGTTGTCATCCTAATTTACGTTGAATTCATATGCTTGTGATCTCCAACAAAACTTTGTTTTATTACCCTTGTGAACATCTAGTTCTTCCATTGTTTACCTGTTTTTCTTTTTTATGTTCTTGCTGGTCAGTTGTCTTGTTTGAATCACTATGAAAGAGTGTTTTTTGTGTATCTATTTACTTTGAACTAACCACTACAGTCAGTTCTATACATATCATGCATTCCAACAGCGCTGTTCTTTATTTCACACCGACGGCACTGTGTTCCTCTGCAAATTTTTTGTTTTCTGTTTGGAAGAAATAGCAGCTTCTGTAATTAAAAGCAAATCGTTGGGACGTTGCTGCAACTGATACACTAGTAGAGATAGAATAACCTGTAACAAGCCCCTGGGTAGAACTCGCCCCCAAAAGCTAGCTGATGAGGGGAGGGTGCCCAAGGACTTATTAACCCCCCACCAAGAGCCCATACTCCCGATGTGGGACAAGTCCCATACCTTGCACTGGGATCACAACAAACCCCACCCCTTTAGAGCCGACGCCCACGGCGGCAGGTCGCCCCTCTCGGCACCTCCGACTATCCCATGGCGGCCTCGTCAGGGAGGAACCTGGCTCTGATACTGTTTGTCTATTTTTCTCACGTAGTCGACGAATCGACTGGGGTTGATATGAATGCTGGAATGTGGATGTTTGTGGTGGTGGAGTTTGGTTCCCTACCGTATTTCAGGACTTCTCTGGAAGCAAACTTAATGAAGTGAACGGAGATGGGAGAAGAATAACAAAATGGACTTTTATTACTCTTCGAAGTAGAAGTCAGTCGACTATGGATACACAATTGAGAAGACGATTAGATTACAAGCTACTCCTAGAACGGGAAATGTAAAGTACAGATAAAAAGTAGAAGCCTTTGGGCGATTGAGCGGGGGGTCTTAAAATGTCTTCCGTCTCTGTATTTATAGGCTGCTACCGACTTGAAATTCAAACCAAATGGAATTCCCTCCTCTGTTTTGAATTGGACGGTTTCTTCCTTTGTAATCTGGCAGTTATTTCTCCTTCTTCAACTGCTCCTTCTTCAACTGCCCTCACGTTCTAGATGTGTCTTGCTTGTATATTATTGGTTTGCCACATGTTCCTGACTTCAAGCACATCCCTCATTGGTTAGTCCATTTTACCTTGTTATGCTCACATTACAGCCGATTTGATTTTCTGGCCGTTGCCACGTGTCATTAGTCAATCTATTCGACCAACAATTTTGACTTACTAAAATATGGGGTAAACAGATACCAATGTAACAAGCCCCTAGGTAGAACTCGCCCCCAAAAGCTAGCTGATGAGGGGAGGGTGCCCAAGGAGTTATTAACCCCCCACCAAGAGCCCATACTCCCGATGTGGGACAAGTCCCATACCTTGCACTGGGATCACAACATAACCATTCGAAGTGTGTTGGCAAAAATTGTTAGAATCTCTGACGTGAGAACAAATCCGCTATCAAAAGCAAATCGTTGCCTTGCATAGAGATTAGTCCAGAGCAATCCAATACCTTCGGATTGTTCTTTATATCCTTCTTCAACGCCAGAGCCTTAAAATGATCTTGCGGATGTTTTTTAAAACACCAACAAAACTTTATAGCTTGGAGATTCAATAAACCAGACGGTGAAATCTGATCGACGATTCCATTAGTGTCAATGACTATGGTTTCGATGTGTGGAAACCTTCCAAAAAGATTTGGGAGTAAAGAGAGTGTGTCATACGCTTCATCCGATTAGAAGGGTCCAATGAGTCCTATAAATAACAATGTATTCTTAGCCAGTAGTACCTCCCCAATCAAACCTCGACGTAGTCTGCAGGACAACTAGAGGAGTCAAGAACTGGACGTGGATAGAACTGCCCTTGTTCGCAAATAAGGTCCGTCTTCCAGGTGTACCGAAAGCTACCAGCCGACCACCTGAGACAATGTAAGGACCCGTAATTTTGGAAATTTTTCTAAAAAGGATTTATTCGATATTATAAATGAGGAAAAATGTAAAGATTTATTGAGTTTAATTGATTTGAGGTTAATGTGTTAGGATTATTACTCGAGGGAGTGCAAGTGTGTTTTGTGTGAGTGCTAGTATAAAAGGGTGTGTGTGTGTGTAGGAGATTAAATTCTCCCTTCTCACTCTCTCTCCATCTCCCGACGCCTCTCCCTCTCTCGGCTCTCTCAATCTCTTCCTCTCTCACTCAAAAATCCACCAAAACCCACACAAACCCACCTCCATTTGACCTTCTATCCACTTTGTCGAGCTTGAATTTCGTGGGTTTCGCTTGGAGGAGGAGTATTCGGTTGATTTTGAAGTTTTCGGAGTCTAGGGCTTGATCAATCGCTTGGGTTTCGATCGAATCACTTGAGGTAGGAATTTCTTACTCTTGTTAGGAGTTTATGTGGTGATTATGTGCCTAAATCGTGCCTTATTTCGTTGGATTTTGACTTTGTGCTCATTCTTCGTTTTCTGCAAAATCGCCTGCTGTAATGCAGTGGTACCGATACCACATTTTTGAGGTACCGGTACCTTTGGTACCGATACCTACTTTTTGAGGTACCGATACCTTGATCTCGGATTGCTCACTGGATTGGTTTGGTACCAATACCTCATTTTTGAGGTACCGATACCTCTGGTACCAATACCTACTTTTTGAGGTATTGGTACCAATGACTCAGAAAATTGTTTTGAACCTCGTTGATCGCTGTTGATTGTGTTGACCCCCGACCACTTCTAACACTTCCCAAACACACTATAATCATCTCTAAACTTGATTACTTGGGTTCTAATGATTTGTTAATCGTTCCAATCCCTCTGATACTCGTTGAATGCAATCTTAGTGTCGTTATAAATGGAATACGTGTCGTAAAGTTGTTTAAGAGTACGGTACGCTATGTGGGGCTTTGAGACGAGTATAGTAGGTAAATATGAGCTTGCCTAGTGATCCGAAGGGTATCGTAGAAGTTCGTGTACTCATGATTCATCTCGTTGATCCTTCTAGATTCCTTTGGCGATTGTTTTATAAGATTCTAGTTTAAAACCTAATGGGTGGTGCGTCGTAGAGTTATTTTGTGGGTTCGGTACGTAACGAGGGGCGCCGTGTTAGACTTAGAGGAATAAGTGATTATGGGGTATTTATTAACGTACGACGTGACATGTTTACGAGTTGTATTACATTGTGAGTTTGAGAAATGTTATCCGCCTGCACATTGAACGATGTTTGTGTGTGTGTATGATTGAATTGAGAATTCGAATAGAGGGTCCCGCAACGCAAGGTGTGGTAATGTGAGGACTCTAGAGGGCCCGTTACGCAAGGTGTGGTAATGCGGAAACCCAGGTGGAGAGAATTCACTGTAACGCAAGGTGTGGTAATACAGTTGAATGTCTCGCTTGACGAAGGGAATTATGATTGATTGTAGAAGTACATGTCGTTGTTGGGCTGTTTATTGCTTGAGCTTGTGAACGTTAAAGAAAGAGATAAATGATTGATTCCATTGAAGTTTTTGAAAACAAAGGACTTGGTTTTGAAAAAAAAAAGATTTTTATTGAAAATCCTCCGGTATTCCTGAATGAATCAACGGTTCCGGTATTTGGGCACAAATCAACGGATTCCAGCTATTCAAGTTCGAATCAACGGAGTTTGACCATGAAAGGTCATGTATTTCTCTACATTGCATCAATTTGAAAATAAATGAGTATTTTTGAAGAAGGAATATGATGATGGATGAAACGGATTTTGATGACGAGTGAGGAATGATTGTGGAATCATGTGCGATGTGGTAAATCGGTTGTGAACTTGTTATTTGGTTTATTATGATTGATGTGGGAAGGTTAATAGTTTGAGTTAGACGTGTGTGTTGATGAGTATTGCACATAGGATTTCTAGAGTCCTTTGGCCATAGCATGTTGTTCTTCGATAGTCATACGTACCTTGGGCATATCCGTCGTAGTTCACTCATTCTGGATGCATAACTCATTATATTTTCTTATAACTTGCGTATAGATTTCTCTACTGGGCTAGTGTAGTTCAACCTATCATTTTCAGGTAAAAGGCAAGGATCTAGACGCGGAGTGCATGGAGTACATGCTTGACCTCTCATCTTTGAAAGTTTCCATCCTTGAGAAGCGGTTCTGCCATTATTTTGTTTGATCTTTTGAAAGGTTGTACTTGCAAATTCATATGAACTACTTTTAACTTTTGATATCATGTAACCTCTAAATTTACCGTCTTTGACCGACAATGAGATTTGGACCGTAGTGCCAATATTGTAATTCTTAAACTTGGGGACTTGGTTTTGTAAGTGACCGTTTGGAAGCTTTTGGGTAATATCTATATTATGCGGAGATTGTTCATTGAAATAGATTATTTATTTATGTTGAAAATCGAGGGCGTGACAGACAAGCTGGGGCACCACCCCCAAAGGCCGCTCTAAAGGGTCGCTTGGCTTCAATGATTTTTATAGCGGTCTTGTTTCAAATCAGTTTTCATGAACGAAACCCAAATAAATTTATGGTTTGATTCCACCAACTTTTAGTACTTTAAAAATATTATTTATTGATATATAATGGGTCTTGATCCAATTTGAAATGAGGGAAATACACGCATTTTACCGAAATGCATCATTTTTTGACCCATTGAGGGTAAAATGGTCACTTCCTTTGATGTAGAAATGATTTTTGATCCAAACTACTTGGGCTAGAAATTAAATTGAACAAGCTTTCTAGCAGTTCAAACCACGTGCAAATTGGAGTTCGGGAGTAATCGGGGCAAGTCCGGGAAGTTCGACACGTTAACCAGCATTCATGCGCCTCAGGCGCAATTCTATGCGCCCAGGCGCATCTAAATGCGCCCCAGGGGCCATCCTATGCGCCCAGGCACATATAAATGTGCTCCGGGCGCATCTTGAACATTGCACAAGTCCAACTTTGCGAACTTGTCCCGGACACTCCCGAACTCCAATTTGCCCGTGGTTTGAACCATTAGAAAGCTTGTCCAATCTACTTTCCTACCGAATTGGTTTCGGTGAAAAATATTTTGAACATCAAGATACATGACCATTTTACCCTCAACTGGTCAAAAAATAAATTATTATGTAAAATACTCGTATCGCTCTCATTTTAAATCGGATTAAGACAAATTATATAATGATAAGATTTTCATTGTACTACAAGATGATGGAAATGAACAATTAAAATACTGAAGTTTTATTTATGAAAAGTTTGTCAAATGAAGACTGATTCAAAGATCATCGGCTAAAGTACGTTTTGGCGCCCATTTACACATTTTAAGTTTCATTCGATGCACACCTCCCTAGTTCAAGGGTACTCATTCATTCTGTAAGAGTGTCCACGTATGAATATAGGGCTCTCCGCACTTCATTAAATAATCAGAAATCGTTTCATCACCAGAATTCACCCAAGGTGAGACTTGTGATGAAGGTGATAGATAACTAGAGGGAGTCGAGCTCGGAGGGGTGCTCCTCTGTTCTTTATTTTAGACCGATGGCACTGTGTTCCTCTGCAAATTTTTTGTTTTCTGTTTGGAAGAAATAGCAGCTTTGGTTATTACCGCCTTATTTTCATCGTGTTGGGACGTTGCTGCAACTGATACACTAGTAGAGATAGAATACCATTCGATGCGTGTCGGCAAAAACTGTTTGAAGCTCTGACATACAATTGAGTTATACGTATTCACTAGTTACAGATTAGTAATTACTGGTTCTGTAAAACAGACTTGCAGAAAAAAATGTCAAGTACATTATCTCTAGTTCGACTGGAGTTCTTGACTCGACAAGGAAGGTATAATTCAAATGCTGCAGAAACAGGTGTTTTTGCAAATTCTGAGAAGCTCTCACGTGAAACTTACTGTTGGGCACTAAGACCTTGTACAGTTGTATGTATGAAGGACAAACTTTCTGTCAAACAACTTGTAACAAAACTTACAAGTGAAAATTAGCTATACGTTTACTTAAGTAATGGCCTGTTCCGGTATCTATGACAACCCTGCTCAATCATATAGTTGTGCTTGTCATTCTTTGGTGAGCCCTACAAAATTAACGTTTCATGGACCGGGTAGGCTGACATTTTGCGAAACAGCTGTTTTCAGATGGTTTTTCTGAATGGAGGCAAACCCGAGTCCATGTGCTCCCAAAGTCTTAACTCTCTTGTGGTTTTTGCGTACAGGCTGTGTTACTCTTGTTTTTGCTCACACACACACACAGACACTCACGCACATAGAAGCATAGCGGCTTGGGCGCACACAACTTGCATTCGTGTATTACAGCAACATTAATTAGAGCGCGAAGTCAGGGTGTCAATGGGTTAGTAATAGATGCCTATTGGAGATGAACTAAAAAAAGAAGAGGGCGCACAGGTCTACCACAAAAACATAAGCCTAGTTAGAGGCTATTTCATCCTCTAGGAAAGGGGTAGAAGGGCGACAAATCTCTTTTATGGTGAACTTGCATAGCCTAGTAGCCAGGTTGACTGGTACATGGGAGCGATATTGAATACAAGCAATTATACTCTCTCTTCCGGAGAATCGGATTAATTAGAGCCCGAAGTCAGGGTGTCAATGGGTTAGTAATAGATGCCTATTGGAGATGAACTAAAAAAAGAAGAGGGCGCACAGGTCTACCACAAAAACATAAGCCTAGTTAGAGGCTATTTCATCCTCTAGGAAAGGGGTAGAAGGGCGACGAATCTCTTTTATGGTGAACTTGCATAGCCTAGTAGCCAGGTTGACTGGTACATGGGAGCGATATTGAATACAAGCAATTATACTCTCTCTTCCGGAGAATCGGATTAGAACTAGAACATGAACCAACTCTATGTAATATGTATTGTATTCACGGGCTTTCTTTTCAGAAAGGTTAATCACCAGTATATGAGTTAAGGTTCTGTATTAAACAAATTAAATTAGCTAAGCCTCTCTTAGGACAGCTCTATACAGGTTGTGGAGCCTTTAACTATGCAGTGATCAGTCTTAAAAGTTTGCACCCTACACAAACCACTACAACTGTACTAGTGTATTATACTAACATATCTTGGATAAGAAAGTCCAAGGAAAAAATCAACACAGTCACTATCCCCAAGGCCTTTCATCGAGATACAACTATCCATAGTTGTAAAAATGTTATGCAATGAGGATAGGAGAGACCACCGTTAATCCTCCAGGCATGCTTTAGCTTCAGCCATTGTTGTTAGCGATCTTGCGATATGATTCTTGCCCAGACAAAAGAACTCTAGTCGAACAAGAGACAGAGTACTTGAGATTGTTTTTTACAGAATCAGTAAGCTATGACGCCCACCCTGTACATATACAACTAGCTATGACACCTTTTAGGCTTGTACAGACACATAAAACTAAGCTATACATGACACCTTTTATCTCTACCTGAAGTATAAGTTGCAGTAGTGACGCCAAAGATTGAAACCAAACAATGAACACACAATCAAACACAAGACAAGATATATGTGGTTCCCCAAATTTGGGTACTTCACGGGGACGACGGTTTCTTTTTGTAATGGAGGAATATCTGCTTCAACGAACTCTCTTTGATTCCTGATAAATTCATGCCATCCGGAGGGCTCACTCTATAGGCAAATTCTTTTGATGGCTACCCAAAATAGTTTAGAAATAGGCAGCACAGTTGATAAAAATGGTACAAAAACTACAAATATTTCTTGCAAACAAAAAATAAAATAAAAAAGAAGGAACAGAATGGAAAACAGAAAAAAGATCCCACATCACTTGTAAGAGTGGTTCAAACAAAACAATTCCTTACCAGACTATTAAATGTTAAAACACCCAATTCAAAATTAATTGGGAATCAATGAATAGGTTGCCCAGGCTCATGTACTAGTTTTGGAGGTTATATATCTAATTAATGTGGGATAAGTTCTACCAATCCTTACACTTGCTGCCTCTGACCCGGACGTGGAGAGGTAAATAAATGATCTATAACATAGCGATTATAACAGAACAATGTGTGCTTAAGGCACAAATAACGGGACAATCAATCAAATGAGCCTTATCCAAAAGCCTTCCACCCTTTGGAAGCTTACCTCCGTTACCATGTTAAAATTTCATCAAACTCAAAATCGATTGGTGAAGAAAGAAAAGGCTGCCCGGAGCGGAGAGGTTGCCCAACTTGGTACCTAGATGTTCCTCAGGGAGGGGCATTGAAAACACCATGTGCTCAATTTTTCACACCCAATTAGATTTATATCCCTCAGTCTTTGACAGTTCGTCACCACCTCCATCACCCCTTTATCTGTCACTTCTTTGCATAATCCAATGTCCAAATATTTGAGATTTGGACACCTATTTCCAATCATTGCCAATCCTTCGTCGTTAATGTGTGTCCCACGAGCATTCAAAGTCTTCAAATTCACTACAGAGTTGTCAGAATATCTCCTGAAAACATTTGAAACTTGAGTAAGACCATCAATATTCAGTTGTGTTATTGCAGGGCATCTCTTCAAAACTTCTCCAATGCCAAGATTGGTGAGGCGCGGACAACCATTTACGGAGAGAAATTGTAGATTTGGGCAAACTTGCCCATAGTTCTCGAGCGTCGTATTAGTCAACCACATATTCTTGGAGATATTGAGGTGTCGCATACTGTAATTTTTATGCAAGTAATCCTGAGAAAAAGTATCCATCTCTTGTCTTGTGGTATGTGCCATCGTAAGTATTTCAACTAAAGGACAACTTTTCATGAGAATGTAAAAGGTGTCACCAGTCAACCCAAAACATCCATCAAGATCTATAGAAGTTAGATTAGAGAGATACCGAGCGAAATCACTTATATGTGTGAGGGGCCACCCTCTTAGGGTAAGCTCTTTCAGTGTCAACTGACATGACTGGAAAAACAATTTTAGTGCCCCATGAGTTTTAGGGTATTGGTCCCCGAAACCAACCAACTTGACCTTCTTTAATGGAGGACGTGCTTTTGCGACTTGACAAATAATACGCTTGTCGGAAATAAGTTTTTGACTCGTGAGAGAACGCAGATTTATGCCAAGACTAAGTCTCCTCAATTTCACACAATTTGTGGATAGAGAAATGAGCGATTTGTCAGTAATGAAACAAGCTTCACCTTTAACCACAATCTTCTTCAATTCCTTAAGCTTTGATGCCAGTGCCTCAACACCATCATCTGTTATACGTGCTGCAACCTCCCCATTGTCCATATCGGAATCCGCACTAATCCTGAGTTCCTCTAGCCGTGGGAAACAATCGGCGATCAAAACCAAATCGCTGTCTTGCATTGAGATTAGTCCAGAGCAATCCAATACCTTCAGATTGTTCTTTACATTCCTATGCAACGCCAATGCTCTAAAACCATCTCGCGGAGGTTTTGTCAAGCACCAAAACTTTATTGCTTGTAGATTCAATAATCCGGACCGTGCAATCTTATCATCAACAAGTCCATCTATCTTCTTGTGGGCATGGGTCTTGATGACTATGGTTTCGATGTGTCGAAATCTTCGAAGAAGATTCGGGAGTAGAGGGAGTGTCTCGTCGTTTACATTCAAGCTAAGCTTTATCCGATTAGATATCGAAAGGAACCGCTTTGAGACCAATGATATCGAATCCAAGTCACGCTCATCGTCTTCTCTAAGTTTTTGGAATATAAGTTCCCAGCAATCATCCGGGAAGTAACCCTGTCCTCGTTTCTTCATTGTTGATGAATTTGATAAGGAAAAAAAAAACAGATTAAATTTCTTTCTCTTTGTTCATAATATATAGGAGTATTGTCGTAAACAAAGTAGGAAAAGGAATGGAGAGGAACGGCAAAAACGCCACCCGAGAATCTACACCCAAACATACACTACATAGTTACACTACACGTCACATTATATTTTATGTGCGGTCCACTCCGGGTCCCGAAAAAATTCAGAAAAATAATCATAAATTTTAAAATATTATTTGACAACGACCCTGTAAAAAATCAGCTCCAACGGATATCGGTAAGTATTATTTCTGGATTCGTAGAGGCAAAACTGCGCAGTTGAGTAGTTTCACCCCTACGAATCCAGAAGTAATACTTACCGATATCCGTTGGAGTTAATTTTTTACAAGACCCCATAAAATAATATTTTAAAATTTATGGGTATTTTTTAAGATTTTTGTGGAGCCCACTTTAGATGTAGTGTGGGCCCGTTCCGCTTTCCCTCCTTTAAAAATAAGTATTTATTTGCAATTTTCAAGCTTAAAAAATAATAGGCTTACTAAAATAAAATAAAAAAATGCAATATGGATATTATTTGATAGATTTCGATGAGATCTATCAAACCCTGCAAAAAAAAATAGAAAATTTTTCTTTGTAAGCCTATTATTTTTAAGTTTGAAAATAGTTCTTATTTTTTAAATATTTATTTGAGAATCTAGAACGGGGCAAGTGTAAAAAGGTAGTGTACCCAAGCTTTTCTGTTAACCTCAATTGTTCAAGATTTTTTGTTTTGGGGGGTGAGTCTCAATTGTTCAAGATTTGTTTGAAATGTAACGAGGTTTAAAAATATGTTCTAACTTATTCATTTTATAAAACAAACTGATCTCAAAAATTAGTTTTGAACATAAGTCGAACAAGTTGAGCAGTAGTTTGTTCGATTTTGTTTCCCGAATGAGTAAGTTTTGAAAATATGTTCAGGCAACCATCCGATTAACCGAGCTTTTAACGAGCGAACACGGACTCGAGCGGAATTATTAAGAGCTAAGGAAATGAAACCCTCTGCCAATTAATTAGAGACCAACAAATATTGGGATAGATGGTGCGCCCAATTATAGTGATGCTCCCGTGGATCGGTTTTGGGCGGACCGGTTCGGTTTCCAATCTGATCCACTCACGGCGGATTGTCGTTTTCTCCATCCGCCAACCGGTTGCGAGTGTTGTTTGGTCAATTCGGTTTGGCCGGTATAGGTGGGTTTGAGCATGCAATTTATTGCGTTAATTATTTTGTTGTCTCCTATTTTAAAAACAGTTGATTGATCTTCACATTGACTTGTGAGTTGTGATTGCTTGTTCTTATTTCCCTAGCCGAGGCAATATACATCTTTCCATTATTCCGGTTGCTTAAATTCCCAAATCCTAACCAAACGCATTAAGCCTTTGTTCTTATTGATTACTGCAATGAAGAAACATCAAAGAGAGCTTCTCTACAAACCCAGTCCGGAAAATTATCTTCCCAGGTTGTAGATAACTCCAAAGAAAGGGCATATTTAGCTATAGCATTAGCCACCCTATTACATTCTCGAGGAACAAAAGTAAACGAAACAGAAACAAAAACAAAAGAATCAAGCAAGTAAACGCAACGTGTCTGTGATGATCACCGCCAAACTGGCACTTGAAGTTTTCACCCCTTGAAGCATCTGAACAACATCCTTTGCATCTCCTTCCAGCACATATCGAATTCCCCCATCCCCTTTTACCCATTCGACTGCTCCCCTGAACCCCATGGCTTCCACTACCTCCGCTGACACAACTTCAGAGACCGGGAAGGCAAAGAATGCCTGGTATTGCGTTAATTATTTTGTCGTCCCGTGTTTGAAAAACAGTTTATTGATCTTCACATTGGCATAGGGTGGTGACTTGTGATTACTTGTTCTTATTTCCCATTATTCTGGTTGCTTTAATTCCCAAATCCTAACCAAACACAGTAGTAGATCAGTAACTACTAATCCTAACCAAACACATTTACTCCATGACAAAGTAGATTTGTTTCGTGAGCAATGCAATGGATTTCGCCTTCCTTTTGTGCAGATTGTATGATATCGAAAACAGTTCCCTTCGAAAAGTCTTGTTCGAATTTTGTGCAACAAGCAAGCTTCCATATTGGAGTCATGGCAATTTGAGATTCTTGTCAGAATTAATCAGTAACTACTAATGTGTCCCTTGTACAGATGTGGCTCTTAGTACTCTCTCCGGTTGCATGTACTCCTCGGCTTCTAAGGGAGAGGTCCGGGGTTGAGTCTATAGAAAGACGTCGAACCCCTTTTGGTTGTTAGCCCACTAATTCTACAGCTTCTAACAAAATTGCCTATACATGTCAGCATGGTATTATCTCAACTGTAGAAGCATTAGTTGCAAACTAAATGGAAAGCAGAAAAAGGATCCCATATCAGTGCTAATTTCTTGCAAACAAACAAACCAAAGGAAATAAAAGATAAGGAAAGCACAGTTCCAAACTAAATGGAAAGCAGAAAAAGGATCCCATATCAGTGTTTTAGAGTGGTTCAAACAAACAAAACAATTGACGAGAGTGAGAGCATATGTATTCAAAGTACAATTAGAATGAAAACTAATCAGGAGGTACGCTAAGCCGGCAGCCGAAGGACAAGAGTTTCTTTTCCATCTGTTCACTGAGATCATAAAAACCTGGAGGATCAATGTTCCTAAGGGAGGGCCTTGACGACACCATCTGAGGTAAAATATCGGTGCTCACTTTTTTACACCCGATTAGAGTTATATACCTCAGTCTTTCACAGTTCCTCACCACCTCCATTACCCCTTTATCTGTCACTTTTTCGCAGAATCCGATGTCCAAATGTTGGAGATTTCGACATCTTTTTCCAATCATTGCCATTCCATTGTCATCAATTTGTGACCAACGAGCTTTCGCAGTCTTCAAATTTACAGTAAAGTGGTCAAAAATATATCTCCCGAAAACACCTGAAACCTTAAGATGATTCATATTCAGTTGTGTTATGGAAGGGCATACCCTCAAAACTTTTCCGATGCCGAAATCAGTGAGGCTCATACAATTACTTACATCGAGGAATTGTAGATTCGGACAAACTTGCCCAAAGTTCTTGAGCATCATATTAGTCAACAGCGAATTCCCGGAGATATCAAGGTGTCGCATATGGTAGTTTTTATGTAAAAAGTCCGGGAAGAAAAGATCCTTCTCTTGTCGTTTCATATTTGCCATCTTAAGTGTTTCAAGTAAAGGACAACTTTTCATGAGGGTGTAAAAGGTGGCACTAGACAACCCAAAACATTCATGAAGATCTATGAAAGTAAGATTAGAGAGATGCTGAGCCAAATCACTTATACCTGTGTTTGTGAGGGACCAACTTCCTAGGGTTAGCTCTTCCAATGTCAACTGACATGCCTGCAAAAGCAATTTTAATGCACCATCTATTTCAAAATACTGACCCCCGGAACCAAAGAGCCTGAGCTTCTTTAATGGAGGACATGCTTTCGCGACTAAACGTATATGCTTCTCCGAAAAGAGTTGTTGACTCATGGTGAGAGAATGCATATTTTTGGCAATAGCATATGCTTTTTCAATCTTGAAAGAGGATGCGGAAGGTTGTAACGACCACAAATTTAGCGAGAGAGAGGTCAAATTGGGGCTATGCCGCATCACAAAATCAATTCCTTCTCCAGTCACATAATGTCGACCGCTCCTGCTTATGTCAAGACTAATTGTCGCCAGTTTCACACAATTTGTGGATAGAGAAATAAGTGATTGATCAGTAATGAAACATGCATTACCTGCAAACACAAACTCCTTCAAATCCTTAAGCTTCGACGCCAATGCATCAACACCATCATCTGTTATACCTGCCGTAACATCATCATTGGTTATTTTCTTGTACGCCCTAATCTTGAGTTCCTCTAGCCGTGGAAAAAGATCCGCTATCAAAACCAAATCGCTGTCTTGCACAAGGATCAGTCGAGAGCAATCCAATACCTTCAGATTGTTCTTTATATTCTTATTCGACGCTAGTGCCTTAAAACCATCTCGCGGAGGTTCTGCCAAACGCGAACGAAACTTTATGGCTTGGAGATTCAATGCACCAGACCGTGAAATCTGATCAAGGAGTCCGTCTATGTCCTTGTGTGCATTAGTGTCGATGACTATTGTTCCGATGTGTAGAAATCTTCGAAGAAGATTGGGGAGTAAAGGGAGCGTCCCGTCGTTTACGTTCAACCTAAGCTTCGCCCGGTTAGATATCGACAGGAACCGCTTCGAGACCAACGATATCGAACCCAAGTCACGCTCATCGTCTTCTCTAAGTTTTTGGAATATAAGTTCCCAGCAATCATCTGGGAAGTGGCCATGTGCTTGTTTCTTCATTGTTGACGAGTTTGAAAAGAATAAGAAAAGAGATTGAATTTCTTCTTTGTTAAGTGTAGGAGTATTTATAACGCAAACAAACGCATTAATTCCCAAGAGGAATAGGTTTCCTCTTTACTTTTGGAAATCCATATTAAATATAAATAGAATTTCAGATCCTTCTTCCCCAAGGAAATTTGTTTGGACCTTTTTTTTTTGCAAATCCTTTTCCAAATATAGGACTGGGTGTTCAAATAAAGTTTGAAAAGAAACTAAACTATACTACTAAATAAATTTAAAAAAAAAATTTAGGGTGTTGAACCGCCAGTGGTCTCCAAGCAGTTTCTTTCAATCACAAATCATTTCAAGGTTAGCCTAAAAATCACGGACGGCAATCTCAATTTTCGGTTCGGTCTCGGTTACCTGAAAATTTAGGGTGTTTGAAGTGAAGGGCAACTTTTCGCGAGGGTGTAAAAGGTGATACTAGTCAACCCAAAACATGCATGAAGATCTATAAAAGTTAGATTAGAGAGATGCTGAGCCAAATCACTTATAGCTGTGTCTGTGAGGGACCAACTAACTAGCATTAGCTTTTCTAGTGTCAGCTGACATGCCTGCAAAAGCAATTTTAATGCACCATCGATTTCAAAATACTGGCCTTGGAAACAATTGAGTTCGAGCATCTTTAATGGAGGACGTGCTTTTGCGATTGAACGTATATGTTGCTTGAAATGAGATGTCCACACATACTTAGAGAATGCAGATTTTTGGCATTGGTGTACGTGTTTTCCTTCGTAAAAGAGAATGCAGAAGGTTGTAATGGAAACAACCTCAGCGAGAGAGAGGTCAAATTGGGACTATGCCGCATCACAAAATCAATGCCGCCTCCAATCACACAATATTGACCGCTTATGCTTGTCCAAAGACTAATTTTACTTAGTTTCACACAATTTGTGGACAGAGAAATAAGCGATTGGTCAGTAATGAAACAATCATCACCTTTCAACGCAATCACCTTCAATTGCTTAAGCTTTGATGCGACTACACTGACCCGCTTGCTTCCACAACATCATCTGTACATACGTGCCGCAGCCTTACCAATGCGACTACACTGACCCGCTTGAATCCTGAGTTCCTCTAGCCGTGGGAAACAATCCGCTATCAAAACCAAATCGTTGTCTTGCATAGAGACCAGTCCGAAGCAATCCAATACCTTCAGATTGTTCTTTATATTCTTATTCAACTGAAACCATCTCGCGGAGGTTCTGTCATACACGAACGAAACTCTATGGCATGGAGATTCAATACACCAGACCGCGAAATCAGACCAACGGTTACATCTATATCCTCGCGGGCGGTGATGACTATTGACTAGGGTTTCGATTTGTCGAAATCTTCGGGAGTAGAGGGAGTGTCTTGTCATGTACCTTCAAACTAAGCTTCACCCAATTAGATATGGAAAGGAACCGCTTTGAGACCAAAGATATGGAATCCAGGTGACGCTCGTCATCTTCTCGAAGTTTTTGGAATATGAGTTCCCAGCAATCATCTGGGAAGTTACTATGTCCTTCTTGTTTCTTCATTGTTGATGAGTTTGAGAAGAGAGAGAAAATATTCTTCTTTGTTCAGTGCAGGTATATCGATGATGCATGTATTAACGCATATACCATGTAAGAAGTTGTATGCAACAAGGATTCAAACCCTAAGTAAACAAACCGAATGAGCCGAACAATTAACCTTAATTGTTCATAGATTGGTTCGAATACTTAACGGATTTTAAAAATATGTTCCAACTTAACATGTTCATGAAAATGAACCGAGACCTCAAAAACAAGTTTTAAAATCGACCTTAACTTGTTTGTACTTGGTTAAGAAATTAACAAGCTTCGAAAATATGTTCAAGTGACCATCTAATCAACTGAGTTTTTAACGAGCGAACACGAGCGAACACGAGCGGTTTGATAACATTAATTTTCAAAATCAATTAATGCAATCAATGACCAAATAATATACAACAAAAAAAAGTCATTTTTTAGTCCACCCAACTTGCCTATGAATGATTTGTAGCCGATAAAAAAGAAAAAAAAATTGCCTATGAATATGTGAGAGGGGTTTACGAATTGATGTAAATTTGGATGTATCCCTATTTGAAATTAAAAATGAAAAATTCTAAAATCAGCTCAATGGACTGACAATAACAAGTGTGTGAATGTGCATTAAAAGGTATAAAAAGTACACATGAATACATGTTTTCCTTTTCTTCTTATGTGCTTATTGTCAGCCCGCTAGACTTACAATAGAAAGACCGATAAAAAATTACTAAGTACGACCCTATTACAATAAAAATTAATATCTCTTAAAAAAACGTAATAAAAATAATTGTCCAACAAAGTAGGGTCGCTAATGTTAATGGGTTCTCACTAATGTTAGCATATGCCACTGATTTCAATTCAGTTTTCAGTCAGGATAAGGGTGGGTTTGGTCGGCTTTAGTTTGGACCGAACCCGAAACAATCAATTTTCGGTTCGGTCTCAGATACTGGAAATTTCTCTAGACCGAGCCGATATACCCTAAAACCATATGGATTTGGGCTGATCAACCCAAGCCGTCTATCTTAAATCCCAAAAAAACAACAAATCTCAGCCGTCCATCTCAATCTAAACCGTCCATTTCAATCTCAACGTCGGGCTAAAAAACCCGAAAAATTAAACGAACCGGACCGAACCACCCGAACGGATTTCAGTCCATTGTTTTTTCAGTCAAAGTCGGTTCCCGGCTACATTACCCCGAACTGATCTGTTCCGTCCTGAACACCCCAAAAAGTGAACCGAACAAACCGATTTTCACCCCTAGTTAGTGTGAGTACTATTGGAGATGACCTAAAATAAAGAGAACACACAGGTCTAACAGAAAAACATAAGCATAGTTAGGGGCATTTTGCCCCCTAGAATAGCTATAGAAGGATGGCTAATCTTGCTAAACAAGGGATTGGGTCTCAGATTAGACATTGTCGTTATCCTTGTCCTATGAATCTTTGTAACAATTTCAAAAGTTAATAAAATTTCCTTTTCACCGTTCAGAAAACAAAGGACGGAGAATCTGTTTTAAGGTCAACTTACTTACCTAGCCAGGTCAACTGCTACATAGGAGTGGTAGCGAAGCCAAGCAATTGAACTCTCTCTTTTGGAGAATCGGATTAGAACTAGAACATGAACAAGCTCTATGTATGTATTCCATTCGCGGGCTTGCTTTTTAGCAGTTAGCACCTACAGAAACTACTACTCCACGAGCCCAGCTCCTCTCCAATCCATTTTCCAATCCTAAATGAGGATCTGTTTTAGTCAGGTCTCTTTTCACTTTTGAGTCAGATTCTTAAGACAAGACTGAAAATGTTCTAAAATGAAGAGTGGACATACCGTCGTAAATCCTCCAGGCATGCTTTAGCTTCAGCCATTGTTGCCGACGATGCCCAGAGATGATTCTTGCCAAGACCATATGACTCCAGTGGAACCAGTAATCTGTTCCTTGCAACTAAGATACATGTCAGAGCAACTGGCAATTTGCCTATACATGTCGTGTGGTATTACCTCTACCAGAAATATTAGTTGCAGCTGTTACGCCAAAGATTGAAACCAAACAACGAATGCGCACAATCGAACACAAGACAAGATTTACGTTGGTTCCCCAAATTCGGGTACTCAACAGAGATAGCGGATTCTTATTAATTTGTAATGGAGGAATTGCATTTATCTGTAACTCTCAATCTCCAAGTGCATGAACTCTCTCTGTTTCCTGGTTACATTCATGCAATACAGAGGGCTCAGCTGTGATACTCCACCCTAAGATGAGTTAGTAGTGAGGTATGTGAAAGGTTTTGATAAACATAAGAAAGGAGGAAAAAAAAAACACAAAAAGGAAGCAAAAAAGAACCAAAATAAACAATGGAATAACCCATAATTCAATCCAATTTGAACGACCCAATTACGGCTGAGCAAAGGCCTTTGTTGGGAGAAATTTCAGCTCTGCTGGGCTAAGAACACATCGTTGGTTGACCGATTGGCAAAAGGCAGAGAGGCCGCCCAGACTTACATGCTAGTTTTGAAGGTTATAATTAACCAACATGAGACAAGCTCCAACATGAAAAAAGGAAGAAAAAAAAGAAAAGGAAATACTGAAAGAATTATAAGGTCATAACTCATAACTATAACGAAACAAAGTTTTGTTCGTGATCACATCCATATCAATTCGAAGAAGAGTAGGGTGACTTTGCGGCAAGCCGGCATCCGGATGACAAGGCTCTGTTTATCATCTCTTCACTGAGATCGCCAAAGCATGGTGGCTCAATGTTCCTAAGGGAGGGCCTTGATGACACCATCTGAAGTAAAATATCGGTGCTCACTTTTCGACACCCAACTAAAGATGTATGCCTCAGTCTTTCACAATTCCTCACCACCTCCATTACCCCTTTATCTGTCACTTCTTTGCATAATGCAATGTCCAAATGTTGGAGATTTCGACACATATTTCCAATCATTGCCATTCCTTCGTCATTAATTTGGGTTCCAGGAGCTTTCAAAGTCTTCAAATTCACTACGAAGTGGTCAGAATATCTCCCGAAAACACCTGAAACCTTGAGAACATTGATATTCAGTTGTGTGATGGCAAGGCATCTCCTCAAAACTTCTCCAATGCTAAAGTTAGTGAGTAGTTCACAATCACTTACATCGAGGAATTGGAGATTCGGGCAAACTTGCGCAAAGTTCTTGAGCTTCATATCAGTCAACCATTTATTCCCTGAGATATTAAGGTGTTGCATATGATAGTTTGTATGTAAATAATCTCGGGAAAAAATATTCCTCTCTTGTCCTCTTGTACATGTCATTTTAAGTATTTCAAGTAAAGGACAACTTTTCGTGAGGGTGTAAAACGTGGCACTAGTCAACCCAGAAGATCCATGAAGATTTATAAAAGTAAGATTAGAGAGATGCTGAGCCAAATCGCTTATACCTGTGTCTGTGAGGGACCAATTTCCTAGGGTTAGCTCTTCCAATGTCAACTGACATGCCTCCAAAAGCAATTTTAATGCACCATGGATTTCAAAATGCTGGCCTTGAAAACCATCGAGATTGAGCATCTTTAATGGAGGATGTGCTTTTGCGACTAAACATATATTCTTGCTTGAAATGAGTTGTCGACACATAGTTAGAGAATGCAGATTTTTGGCATTGGTGAACGCGTTTTCCTTCGTAAAAGAGAATGCAGAAGGTTGTAACGGTGACAAATGTAGCGTGAGAGAGGTCAAATTGGGACTATGCCGCATCACAAAATCAATGCCGCCAGCAGTCACATTATGTTGACCTCTTTTGCTTTGCCAAATACTAATTTTACTTAGTTCCACACAATTTGTGGACAGAGAAATAAGCGATTGGTCAGTAATGAAGCAAGCATGACCTTCCAACGCAATCTCCTTCAAATGCTTAAGCTTTGATGCCAGTGCCTCCACACCATCATCTGTTATTCGTGCCGCAACCTTATCATTGCCTATCCACATAACCGGATGAATCCTGAATTCCTCTAGCCGTGGGAAACAATCTGCTATCAAAACCAAATCGCTATCTTGGATAGATTTAAATCCAGAGCAATCCAATACCTTCAGATTGTTCTTTATATTCTTATTCAGCGCCAATGCCTTAAAACCATCTCGTGGAGGTTCTGTCGTACACCAACGAAACCTTATGGCTTGGAGATTCAATACACCAGACCGTGAAATCAGATCAACGAGTCCGTCGATGTCCTTGCGGGGATTATTGTGGATGACTATGACTTCAATGTGTCGAAATCTTCGAAGAAGATTCGGGAGTAGAGGGGGTGTCTTGTTGTTTATATATTTCAAGCTAAGCTTCACCTGATTAGATATCGAAAGGAACCGCTTTGAGACCAAAGATATCGAATCCAAGTGGCGCTCATCATCTTCTCTAAGTTTTTGGAATATAAGTTCCCAGCAATCATCTGGGAAGTAACCATGTCCTCCTTGTTTCTTCATTGTTGACGAGTTTGAGAAGAATAAGAAAAGATTCTTCATTGTTCAGTATATTGATGGTGTATATAAGAAGTTGTTGTATGCAACAAGGATTCAAATCCTAGTTAAAAAAGGATACGGGAAATAAAAAAGGAATTTTTTGAAAGGGAAACAACGTAGGAAAAGGGTAATAAAAACAGTGGTGGCATTTGGATATTGATCGTTTGACGTTCTGGGTGTTATGGCGGCATTTAGGGTTTGGGGGTGTTTTAGGGTTTTGTTGGTCTTTAACCAGCGCTTGGGTCTCGGGTACCTATGGAAATTAAGTAATTTTAACTTTCTTGTGCCTTTGTCCTTTTAATCTCTGTAATTTTCGAATTCAGTGACTAATAAAAAATTTTGCTGATAAAAAAAAAAAAACTCGGTTATTAATAGGTTAGACTTTATAGAGCCACCAGTTAACCTTAACAATTATGCCATTCTCCTTGTTGTGTTAGTTTTTGTATTTTGTTCAAAGATTAATAAAAAAAAATTCTTACAAAAAAAAAACCTTAACACACACAATCACCCAAACTGTCTATCATCAAACATGACGCCCCCACACACTGGGTGTGTAGGCCCCATGTTTGATGTGAGAGAGTTTGTGTAATTATGTGTGTAAAAGTATGTGAGAATGCCCATGCTCACATACTAGTGTCGGGAGTCAGAATTCCCAAACCGACGCAATATACATATTTCCATTTTTTGAAAAAAAAAATACATATTTGAATTATGCAGATCCATCCGAGTTGAATCAGGTTCATATTATGTTTCATTTCTTTTTTCTTTTTTTTGGGAAAATGACGGCCCAGGACGTGTTTTGATAATTAATACCCGCTAAGGACATGCTGAAAATATTTGTTAATGCTGAAAATGTCCTTGGCGGGTATTAATTATCAAAACACGTCCTAAGCCGTCATTTTCCCTTTTTTTTTTATTTATAACTCAGGTGTTCGGCCCAACATATACTCCACCCTAAGATGAGTTAGTAGTGAGGTATGTGAAAGGTTTTGATAAACATAAGGAGAAAAAAACAAAAAAGGAAGCGAAAAAGAACACACACCCCCCCCCCCCATAAAAAAACCAAAAAAAAAACAATGGAATAACAGGTGGCACATATTGAGCCATGTTTAATCTCCACACCAGACCAACAAATCATCCCATAATTCAATCCAATTTGAACAGCCCAATTACGGCTGAGCAAAGACCTTTGTGGAGAGCAATTTCAGCTCTGGTGGGCTAAGCAAAAAAAAAAACTAATTAGATTCAAATCAACCGAGCTTTTAACGAGCGAACACAAGCTGTTTCAGTGTTTTGTTCATTTATGTGCTCCAATTCTTGGTTAATCGTAGGATTAATTGAAGTGTGCGTAAGTTGACCCGGACACCTTGAGATACATACATATTTGAATTATGCAGATCTTTGAGTTCATATTATGTTTCATCGTTGCGATAGGATTTTTCTTATGGGCCAACTGGGCGTCTCTTATTAGGGATTGTTTCCTTGTTCTTAATAATTCCTTTTTTTCTAAACTCAGGCGTCCGGCCCAACATACGCCTTGATTAATTCTCTCACTGCCCTCTTATAGGAAACCTAATTAAAGCCGGAGTAAAGTTCCTTTTTTCGCTGGCCCAAAAGGAGTTGATTGCACCTGAGACAACCCCTTGGGATTGTTCTTATTCTCTGTAATTCCTTTTTCCAAATTTGTTTCCAGTACTTTAATTAATTTTCTCCCATATCCTTTTTGACCTAGGATTTGAATCGTTGTTGCATACTATCAGATACATTCGTTTCTAAACCATCAATACAGCCCTTATAAATTCACCTATCCTGTTCAAAGAAGAAGAAACTTAAGGTAATACAGTACTTGTTTCATTACTGATTTATCGCTTATTTCTCTATCAACAAATTGTGTGAAACTCAGGAAAAGCACGTCCTTCATTAAAGAAACTCAAATTTATGGGCTTCATGGCACCAGTATCCTGAAATGCATGGGGCATTAAAATTGCTTTTGCAGGCATGTCAATTGCATTTGTGGGGAAGTGAGCTCCTACATTTTACCTCTAATCTTGTTGTCAAGGACCTCCCTCAGGAATATTGATCCACCATGTATCGATGATCTCAGCAAACAGCTGATAAACTTATTCTTGTACCCTTCAACTGCCGGGTTGGTGATTCGTCGATGAGTGATGATTTTAGTTGTTTGCTTCATTAATTAACTTTGAATTCATGCGGTTATGGTCGCAGAAGGCTTTTGTTGTCATATTAAAACTATGAACATATATTTCTTCCATCGTTTTCCTTTTTTTAAACGCTACATCTGATATTTTTTTCATCAATAGAGCAAGTAATTGTCAGTGGCATACCAAAGCTCAAGAATTGAAGGAGATTGTGTTCCAAGGTAACTGTTGTTGTACCGATCGATCTTTTGTGGCATATCAATGCTCAAGAATTGAAGGAGTTGGTAACCAAACACCCCCGCGTATTACTAACTGTACGCTGCAATCTCCTTTAGGCCACTTGGAGAAGTAAACAAAGGATTCACAGGTCTAACACAAAAATGTAAGCCTAGTTAGTGGCTTTTTTGCCTTCTAGTTTTAGAGATCGATTATAGTCACTTAATGCGGAATAAGCTCTAACACTCTCACACATGCGACCTCTGACCAGGACTTGGAGAAGTAAAGAAAGGATTCATAACATAAGGATTCCAAAAAAAAAAGAGGGTGCGCTTAAGACACAAACCAAGGGACAGTTGATCAGTCAAAAGAGCCTTGTCCAAAGCCTCGATAAGAGCCTAGCTCTGACAACATGTTAAAATATTCATATATGATTTCAGGAGTTAAATTTAACAATGTGAGGTCACGAGCTCTAATATTGAAAAAGAAAAGCAGAAAACAATGGAAGAAAACAAAAATTTTGTTTGTGATCACAAGCGTATGAATCAAAGTAAACTAGGATGGCAACTACGCAGAGTCATGGCAATGCGCTAAATCCGGCATCAAAAGGACAACACTGTGTTTATCATTGCAATTCAATACCATCTTCAGAAGGTGGTGGCTTAATGTTCCTAAGGGAGGGCCTTGACAATACCATCTCAGTTAAAATATTGGGGCTCACTTCTCTACACCCACCTAGAAGGATATCCCTCAGTCTTTTGCAGTTCCTCACCACCTCAATTACACCTTTATCGGTCACTTTACAGCAACGTTCGATGTCCAAATATTGGAGATATCGACACCTACTTCCGATCATTGCCATTCCTTTGTCATTAAGTTGTGTCGCTTCAGCTCTCAAAGTCTTCAAATTCACTACCGAGTGGTCAGAATAGCTCCCAAAAATATTTGAAACCGAAAGACCATCGATATTCAGTTGTGTTATGGCAGGGCATCTCCTCAAAACTTCTCCAATGCCAGAATTGGTGAGGTACAAACAATCACTTACATCGAGAAATTGTAGATTCGGGCAAACTTGCCCAAAATTCTTGAGCGTCTGATCAGTCAACCACTTATTCTCGGAGATATCAAGGTGTCGAATACGGTAGTTTATAAGTACATAGTCTGCAGAAAAAGTATCCATCTCTTGTCCACTTGTATCTGTCATTTTCAGTATTTCAAGTAATGGACAACTTTTCATGAGGGTGTAAAAGGTGACACTAGTGAACCCAAAACATCCTTTAACATCTATAAAAGTTAGATTGGAGAGATACTGAGCCAAATTGCCTATACATGTGTCCGTTATTTGCCAGTTTCTTAGGGTTAACTCTTCCAGCGTCACCTGACATGCCTGCAAAAGCGAATTTAAAGCACCATGCAATTCAAGATACTGGCCGTTGAGGCCAACGAGTTTCAGCTTCTTTAAGGGAGGAGATGCTTTTGCAACTAAACGTATATGCTTGGCCGAAACGAGTTGTCGATACATAGTTAGAGAATGCAGATTTTTGGCATTGGTGAACGCGTTTTCGGTTGTAAAAGAGAATGCAAAAGGTGTTAACAGCCCCAAATTTAGCGAGAGAGTGGTCAAATTGGGACTATGTTGCATCACAAAACCAATGCCATCTTCAGTCACGCGATGTTGACCACCTAGGCTAAGATTAATCGTCCTCAGTTTTAGGCAGTTTACTGATAGAGAAATAAGCGATTGATCAGTAATGAAAAACGCATCACCTTCAAAAACAATCTTCTTCAACTCCTTAAGCTTTGAGGCCAATGCATCAACACCAACATCTGTTATACGTCCCGCAACCTCACCATTGTCCATAATAAACTTATAAGTTCTAATCTTGAGTTCTTCTAGCCGTGGGAAACAATCCGCTATCGAAACCAAATCGTTGTCTTTCATGAAGACCATCTGAGTGCAATCCAATACCTTCACATGGTCCTTTATGTTCGTATTCAACGCACCCTCAAAACCATCTCGCGGAGGTTTTGGCGAACACCAGCAAAACTTTATGGCTTGGAGATTCAATGCACCAGACCGTGAAATCAGATCAACGAGTCCATCTATTTCATTGCTGGCGGTGATGACTAGGGTTTCGATGTTTCGAAATCTTCGAAGAAGATTCGGAAGTAGAGGGAGTTTCTCGTCGTTTACGTTCAACCTAAGCTTCACCCGATTAGATATTGAAAGGAACCGCTTTGAGACCAAAGATATCGAATCCAAGTCACGCTCATCATCTTCTCTAAGTTTGCGGAATATAAGTTCCCAGCAATCATCTGGGAAGTAACCATGTCGTCGTTTCTTCATTGATGAGTTTGAGAAGAAAAAGAAAACGTTCTTCTTTGTTCAGTGTAGGTTTATATACATAAAGAAAAACGAAAGGGGATATTTAATAGGTTAGACTTTATAGAGGCCCACGGCCCCATGCTATTAAATTCTAGGTGGGCTAACAAACTAGCCAAACAATTAACCTTTTTTTTTGAAAACGTAAGGAGTGATAAAAAAAAATATGTTCAAATTTATCTTGTTTTCGAAATGAATCGAACTCATAAACAAATTTTTAAAATCGAGCTGATCACTAACCAAATCTTGAGTAATTTGAATTTTTTAAACATCAAAAGTCAAACTAGTTGAGGAGTAATTTGTTCGAGCTTAGTCGAAAAATTAATAAAGTTCAAAAAGATAACCATCAAATCAACTGAGCTTTTTAACGAGCGAATGTTAGAGATTTTCAAAATAAAAGAGTCGTCGTTTTGGTTTTGTAAAATTTCCTTGTTTCCTTAGAATGCTTATTTTCCTCTTTGTGAGCTTTGTCCCACATTGAATAGTTGAGAGATGTTGAAGTGGTATATATAAGGGAACTTTCCTAATATGAATAACTAATAATCTAGTGTGGTGCAGCCCTCACCATACCAGCGGAGCTAGTGCGAAACACGCGTGCGTGGCGTGGGCTGTGTGGCATTGTGGCGCTTTAGCGGTGCACTTTGCATGTCAGCGCTAGGCGCCTTGTAGGCGCCCTTTCTTATTGCGAGCTAGCAGTAAGGTGGCGCTGACGTGAATGCCGCGTGTCACACGCGTGGTAGTTGAGTCACACGGAGCGGTTCCGATCGGGTGCGACTTGAACCTACAGGTGCGTTGGTTCGTGGAGTTACGATCGCAGCCATCGACCGCGAATGGGCATGATCCAACGGATTAGATCAAATCCGATTGGGTGTGAATGAAACAGTACGTACACCAGTTCGGTGTGACTGGGTGTGATTGATCGATTAAGCCCATAGGATCTGATCCAATGGTCAGACTAGATCGGGTGCGTACCCTTTCTCAACGGGTGCATAGTGGCCTATAATAGTCCACTACTTGACAGAATTCATATACACGAAAATGCCAAGTTTCTCCCACATCTCTCTCTATATTTTCTAGCATTCATTTTGCGTTCTGTTTTGCTGCAGAAAACAGAATTTAGTGGTTCTCGGTTCTCATATTCACACAGCAGGTATTCTGTCCGTTTTGTTAGTGCAAACGCAAATGGAAGAACTCCGAGTTCGGGTTTCGATTTATCTTAATTGAAGGCAGATTTGCTGTAACCCTTTGCATACCGTGTGGTGGGAGCAAATACTGTCTTTAGGAAAGCGATATAGTCGTGACTCGAAGTGTTTTCAGCATTTGTGGAGGTTTCGCCAACAATTCAGAATTTGCAGCAGCCGTTTTCTAACAGCGAACACAAGTTGTTTTGTTCATTTATCTACTCTAAATTCTTGGTTGAATTATTGTAGGGTTAATTGAGGTGTGCTTAGGTTGATCTGGAGAACTTGAGATATTTAAAAATGCCAAAACCGACGCATACATAGGCAAAAAACACTTCATGGAATCTGCACATTAGGGTTGTGACTTGTGATTAGTTGTTCTTAATTCCAAAACCGACGCATACATAGGCAATTGATTTTCACGCTTTCCTTTTATTCAAGTACATCCACTACAATTATTTGTCTTCATTCATATAGAATTACAAAATTACCCTTCATACAATTTTCCCTTTACACATAGAATGGGTAATCATGTAATTTCATATCACTACAAAACAAAACAAAAAAGTGGTGCATTTAGATAAAAGGGGAGTGCGATCGAAAATCAACTCCCTCTACATATTTCCATTTGCCGATAAAAAATAAGTATGCATATTTGAACTATGCAGATCCATTCGGGTCGAATCAAGTTCACATGAATCCGGGGTCCCTTGGGCGCTACAATGGTGCAGCGCTTAATCACAATCCACGAGTCTTTTTTGGGAATCCAGGTCAAAATTCCTGAAATGAACGATTGAGATTAAAGCACTACACCATGTAGCGCCTGAGGCGCTACATGGGACCCGGATCCAGGTTGTTGAGTGGTTTTCAAATTTTCAATCAATTGATTTCTGCACAATTCGCTTATGATGTACGTGATTGATTTATGCGATAGGATTTTTCTTATGGGCCAACCGGTCGTCTCAAAAAGGATACAGAAAAAAGCGGAAACAGAGTAGGTTAGACTTTATGGAGCCCATGCAATTTAGTTCTAGGGTTAATAAACGAACCGAATGAGTCGAACACTTAACCTTAATTGTTCAAGATTGGTTTGAAAACTGAATGTCAAAAACTATTTTAGCATGTAAATAAATATCAACCGTAATAATAGATACTTCCCAATTTCATTTGGGTGCTCATTGGAATGTAATTTATCTTCTCCAATTAATCGTTCGAAAACGGGATAACCCAAAAGACCATAACTAAAAGCAAGGGATTGATGAAGAATCGTAACCCTCAATTCGAGCGAAAGAACTTATCATCTTGTGTGTACTTATTGTTGAGAGTCTTGTTCAAAAGCTTCCGAAAGCCTACCTCTGTTGGATGGACGGTGGGCCTCGAAAGAGTTAAAACTGATGAGTATCTCATCAGAATTGGAATCATTCACAACCCAGATGAGGCAAAGTGCAAATTCTGTGCAAATTCTTATGAATCCGTAGATCACATGCTTCTGCATTAAGAGCATGTTTGGGAGGTGTGAACCAATGTACAACAATGGTGTTTGGGCTCTGTCCCATTGGCTATTTTTCCAACTTCTGGTTGGAATACTTTCTCTTATCCCTAATAAATTGTTACTTTTGCCGGTAAAAAAGCAAAAAAAAATATGTACGACAATGGTGGGGAGCTCAGTGGGTGATACCATCATCAATGGAAGCCTAGCTGCTGCGGTCGAAGGGCTGGAATTTCAGACTAAAGCAGACTAGCAGAGGATCATATGGAATCAGAGAAATGCATGTGTAGTTGAGAAAGCAAGTCCAAACTGGGTGGAGGTGCAAGAACTCATTAAGTCAAGGGTAGCCTTCTGGGTTAGAACAAAAAATCATTAGATTAGCTAATATCATGAGGTGGTTTGGTGAGTCTTTTTGGGGAAAATGAGAAGATTATCATAGCCTTGCTTACAAATGTACTATATAAGCTTAGTCTTTTGTTCATGTAAACTCATTGGGGCCAGTCCTGATGAGGATTATTTTCATATGTTTATCTTTTTGGGTTGGTATCTCGCCAACTATGTTTAGCTTTGGGTTTGGAGTGGCACATGTTATGGGAATGCTTCTTTCTCGTTGTGATGCCGTCATGCTTGCGAGCAATTCTTTTAATCTTTGTACTATTTCAAAGTCTAATAAAATCCTCTTCTTGAGCTGTTCAAAAAAAAAAAAAAGCCAATCTCTTATACCATGTCAAATCATCTAACTCAAAATCAATTGACAATGAGAAGAGATGCCGCCCAAACTCATATTTCAGTTTTTCAGTTTTGAAGGTTATATTTAACCAACATTGACAAGAAATAATATTAAAAGAAAAACATGAAATAGTGGAGCCGGCTGCTAAACAGAGTCACGAAAATCCTTGAAGCCGGCAGCCAAAGGACAAGAATATTTTTATCATCCGTTCACTGAGACCGTCGCAACTTGATGGACCAATGTTCCTAAGGGAGGGCCTTGAAAACACCATCTGACCTAAAATATAGGTGCTCACTTTTTCACACCTAAATAGACTTATATCCCTCAGTCTTGCGCAGTTCCTCACCACCGCCATTACCCCTTTATCTGTCACTTTTTTGCAGAATCCAATGTCCAAATATTGGAGATTTCGACACCTATTTCCAATCATTGCCATTCCTTCGTCATTAATTTGTGTGTCTTGAGCTTCCAAAGTCCTCAAATTCACTACAGAGTGGTCGGAATAGCTCCCAAAAACATCTGAAATATGAAGACGTAGATCTTAAGTTGTGTTAAGGCAGGGCAACTCCTCAAAACTTTTCCGATACCAAAACTGGTGAGGCGCATACAACCACTTATATCGAGGAATTGTAGATTCGGACAAACTTGCCCAAAGTTGTTGAGCGTCATATTAGTCAACCACATATTCCCAGAGATATCAAGGTGTCGCATGTGGTAGTTTTCATGTAAATTATCTGGAAAAGAAAGATCCATCTCTTGTCCACATAAAAGGACAACTTTTCGTGAGGGTGTAAAAGGTAACGCTGGTCAACCCAAACAGTCCATAAAAATCTATTGAAGTTAGATTAGAGAGATACTGAGCCAAATCGCCCATACCTGTGTCTGTGAGTGACCACCCTCTTAGGGTTAGCTCTTCTAGTGTCAACTGACATGCTTGCAAAAGCGTTTTTAATGCACCATGGATTTCAGAATATTGGCCCCCGAAGCCAACAAGCTTGAGCTTCTTTAATGGAGGACGTGCTTGTGCGACTAAACAAATATGTTTGTCCGAAATGAGATCTTGACTCATGGTGAGAGAATGCAGATTTTTGGCATTGGTGAACATATTTTCCATTGAAAAAGAGAATGAAGAAGGTCTTGATGACCACAATTTTAGCGAGAGAGAGCTCAAATTGGGACTATGCCGCATCACAAAACCAATGCCATCTCCAGTCACGCGATGTTGACCACTACTGCTTAATGAAAGACCAATTCTCCTCAGTTTCACACAATTTGTGAACAGAGAAATAAGTGATTGATCAGTAATGAAACAAGCATCACCTTTAAAAACAATCTCCTTCAATTCCTTAAGCTTTGATGCCAATGCGTTAACACCATCATCTGTTATACGTCCCGCAACCTCACCATTGTCCTTGAAAAAAGTGTTCGTATCCGCACTAATCTTGAGTTCTTCTAGCCGTGGGAAACAATCTGCTATCAAAACCAAATCGTTGTCTTGCATAGAGATCAATCCAGAGCAATCCAATACCTTCAGATTGTTCTTGATATTCTTATTCAACGCCAATGCCTTAAAACCATGTCGCGGAGGTTCTGTCATACACCAACGAAACTTTATGGCTTGGAGATTCAACACACCAGACCGTGAAATCTGATCAACAAGTCCATCTATGTCCTTGTGGGGATTAGTGTCGATGACTATTGTTTTGATGTGTCGAAATCTACGAATAAGATTCGGGAGTAGAGGGAGTGTCATGTCGTTCACGTTCAAGCTGAGCTTCACACGATTGGATATCAAAAGGAACCGCTTTGAGACCGAAGATATCGAATCTAATTCACGCTCATCGTCTTCTCTGAGTTTCTGGAATACAAGTTCCCAGCAATCGTCTGGGAAGTAACCAGATGGTCCAGATCTTTGTTTCTTCATTATTGATGAGTTTGAGAAAAGGAAAAAGGAAATTGATTTTACCACTCCAAAAATTTGTAGTAGGAAACGAAGTACGTAGGAAAAGGAATCAACAAAAAAAAGGCTTATTAATAGGTTAGACTTCATAGAGCCCGAGCTAACACCATGACCCGTTTCAATCCGTCCAAACCTAATTCCCAAATCCTAACCAAAGACATTGATACTCATATCCCCAAAAGAAAACTTTTCTTCACTTCGTTTTGGAAATCCTTGTTACAACAGTATTTCAGATCCTTTTTCTCCAATGAAATTTATTTAATTCCACTCTTCTTTTTGCAAATAATCCTTTTCCTACCAGGTTTTGATTTCCATACTGCATTTTTGCAAATAATCCTTATTCCCTTAGGGGACATTTAAACTGGGACAGAGGGAGTACTTTTCGTTTGCTCTGTTTTCTAAAACATCTACTTCCGTTGTTTTCAAAACATGGTGATAATCAACAGATTGGAAGAAGATGTTCTCGACTTAGCGGCGGTGTCTTTGGTCTCCAAGCGGTTTCTCTCCATCACAAATCGTTTGAAGGTTAGCCTAAAAATCACGGATGAGATGATCTCTTTACTCCCCGGAATTCTTCGAAGATTTCAACACCTCAAGAACGTAGAAATCAATACTGAATCCCACGAAGATATGAGCGGACTTATTCATCTGATTTCACAGTATGGGCTAAACGTCGAATCCCTCAAGTTTTCATGCAAAAAAAATCCTTCACATGACAGTTTTAGGGAATTGGGATTGAATTTGAAGCGTTTGAACTTTGAAGGCATTGGATTGCTGGAGACTTCACTCGTTGACAGACAGCGATTTAAACGCAATCGTAGATTGCTTTCCAGGGCTAGAGGAAGTAACTATCAGTGGTCATGTAACCGATGACGGAGTTGAGGCATTGGCGTCGAAGCTTAAGGAATTGAAGAAGATTGTGTTTGAAGAAGGTAGCTATTGTTATACTGATCGATCATTTGTTTCTTTCTCAAACTGTTTGAAATTGCACGAGATTCATCTCATCGACAAGAAACCTCTTGTGACTCGCGAGGGAAATGGTTTCGTGATGCAACATAGTCCCAACTTGACCTCTCTCGTGCTCATGTTAGGTGTGAACGTTGGTGGAATGCTTCTTTCTCGTTGTGAAGCTGTCGTGCTTGCAATCTGTTTAATCTCTGTACTATTTCAAAGGTTAATAAAATCCTCTTCTTGCTGTTCAAAAAAAAAAAAGCCTACCTCTGTTACCATGTCAAATCATCCAACTCTATATCAATTAGCAAAGAGTGAAGAGGCTGCGCCCAAACTCATACTTTAGTTTTAGAGGTTATATTCAACCAATGTTGGCAAGCGATAACATCTAAACGAAAAACTGGAAATAGTGGAAGAACTACAAGTTCATGACTGTAACAAAACAAAGTTTTTTCTTGTGATCACAAGCAAATGAATTCAAAGTAGTAAAATAGGATGACAACTGCACAGAGTCATGGAAATCCTTCAAGCCAGCAGCCAAAGGACAAGATTTTCTTTTTCATCTGTTCACTGAGATCATCAAAACATGGTGGATCAATGTTCCTAAGGGATGGCCTTGACGTACAACACCATCTGAAGTAAGATATTGCTGCTCACTTTTTCACACCCACCTAGAAGGATCTCCCTCCGTCACTTTGTTGCACCATCCAATGTCAAAATATTGGAGATTTAGACACATTTTTCCAATCATTGCCATTCCTTTGTCATCAATTTGTGTCTCTTGAGCTTCCAAAGTCTTCAAATTCACTACACAGTGGTCCGAATAGCTCCCAAAAACATCTGAAATATTAAGACCGTGGATGTTCAGTTGTGTTATGGCAGGGCATCTCCTCAAAACTTTTCCGATGCTGAAATTGTCTAACCGTATTCGCCTCGATTAAGCTCGCAATTCAAAAGCATAAATATTTCATGAGAGTTTTATATATAAACTTGAATATGTATAAACTTCTGTATCAATATAGTGAAAATTTTATAACTTGCTTAAGTGTAAACTTATACAAGTAATGTACAATCTTTTTCTTTTTCTTTTTTTATAATTTTGAATATGAATGAACTTATTTTGTACGAAACAAATTTTTTATATGTAGCTCTAAACTCGTAATTCGATGCGGCCAAGAGCAATCCGTAGCGGCCAAGTGCAATTCGAAGCGGCCAAGAGCAATTAGAAGCGGTGAAGTGCAGTTCGATACGGCCAAAAGTAATTTGATGCGGCCAAGTGCAATTCGAAGTGGCCAAGAGCAATTAGAAACGGCCAAGAGCAATTCGAAGCGGCCAAGTGTAGTTCGATGCGGCCAAAAGAAATTTTATGTGGCCAAGAGTAATTCGTAGCAGCCAAGTGTAATTCAAAGCGGCCAACAACAATTCAAAGCAGCCAAGTGTGGTTCGATGCGGCCAAAAGTAATTTGATGCGGCCAAGAGTAATTTGTAACGGCCAAGTGCAATTCAAAGCGGCCAACAACAATTCGATGTGGCCAAGTGCACTTTGTAGCGGCCAAGTGCAATTCGATGCGGCCAAGAGTAATTCATAGCGGCCAAGTGCAACTCGATGCAGCCAAAAGTAATTCGATGCGGCCAAGAATAATTCGTAGCGGCCAAGTACAATTCGATGCATCGTTAAGGCTCGTGAACAAGTTCAAGCTCGACTCAAACCACTGATGTGGTACCCGACATGCACATCCGGGCCGTCCAACAAAGCAGCCGACGGTACGGATTGAAACACAGTTTTTCTTTTTCTTTTTTATTTAAAAACCCTTTTCGGTACTTTCAATCTGGACCGTTGGTTGTATTTTTGGATAGCCCAGACGTCCACGTCTGGTACCCGATTTGCAACCAAGAATTTATCTATCTATCAACATATGTATGCGCTGATTTAGGACTATGTACGTTTTTCTCTGTTTTCTGAAACATCTACGTTCTTTGTTTCCAAAAAACAAAGAAACTACTTTTCAGATGATTACTCATCAATAATGGAGAAACAAGGATATGGTTACTTACCAGATGATTGCTGGGAACTTATATTCCAAAAACTGAGAGAAGATGATGAGCGTGACTTGGATTCGATATCTTTGGTCTCAAAGCGGTTCCTTTCAATATCTAACCGGGTGAAGCATAGTTTGAATGTAAACGCCAAGATGCGCCATCTACTCCCGAATCTTCTTAGAAGATTTCGACACATCAAAAGCATAGTCATCTGTTTTGATATGTGTTTTGATTTTAAAAAAGACATAGATGGACTCGTTAATCAGATTGCACGATCTGGAGTACTGAATCTCCAAGCCATAAGGTTTCGGTGTTCCACAGAACCTCCGCGAGATGGTTTTAGGGCACTTGCGTTGAATAAGAATATAAATAACTATTTGAAGGTATTGGATTGCTCTGGACTGTGCTCTATGCAAGACAAGGATTTGGTTTTGATAGCGGATTTGTTCCCCCGGATAGAAGAACTCAGGCTTAGAACGGATGCTTATATCTGCAATGATGGTGTGGCTCGTATAACAGATGATGGAATTGATGCGTTGGCATCCAAGCTTAAGGAGTTGAAGGAAATTGAGTTTACAGGTTATGTTTGTTTCATTACTGATCAATCCCTTATTTCCTTATCCACAAATTGTGCGAAACTGAGGAAAATTAGTCTGTGCAAATACAGTAGATGTCAACATTATGTTACTGAAGATGGCATTGATTTTGTGGTGCGGCATAGTCCCAACAAAACAAAACAATTCCTTACCAATCCTTACACTTGCTGCCTCTGACCCGGACTTGGAGAGGTAAATAAATGATCTATAACATAGCGATTATAACAGAACAATGTGTGCTTAAGGCACAAATAACGGGACAATCAATCAAATGAGCCTTATCCAAAAGCCTTCCACCCTCTGGAAGCTTACCTCCGTTACCATGTTAAAATTTCATCAAACTCAAAATCGATTGGTGAAGAAAGAAAAGGCTGCCCGGAGCGGAGAGGTCGCCCAACTTGGTGGCTAGATGTTCCTCAGGGAGGGGCATTGAAAACACCATGTGCTCAATTTTTCACACCCAATTAGATTTATATCCCTCAGTCTTTGACAGTTCGTCACCACCTCCCTCACCCTTTTATCTGTCACTTCTTTGCATAATCCAATGTCCAAATATTTGAGATTTGGACACCTATTTCCAATCATTGCCAATCCTTCGTCGTTAATGTGTGTCCCACGAGCATTCAAAGTCTTCAAATTCACTACAGAGTTGTCAGAATATCTCCTGAAAAAATCTGAAACCTAAGTAAGACCATCAATATTCAGTTGTGTTATTGCAGGACATCTCTTCAAAACTTCTCCAATGCCAAGATGGGTGAGGCGCGGACAACCATTTACGGAGAGAAATTGTAGATTCGGGCAAACTTGCCCATAGTTCTCGAGCGTCGTATCAGTCAACCACATATTCTTAGAGATATTGAGGTGTCGGTAAGTACTTAGGTTGAGTAGTTTCACCGGATATCGGTAAGTATTATTTCTGGATTTGTAGAGGCAAAACTGCGCAGTTGAGTAGTTTCACCCCTACGAATCCAGAAGTAATACTTACCGATATCCGTTGGAGTTGATTTTTTACAAGACCCCATAAAATAATATTTTAAAATTTATGGGTATTTTTTAAGATTTTTGTGGAGCCCACTTTAGATGTAGTGTGGGCCCGTTCCGCTTTCCCTCCTTAAAAAATAAGTATTTATTTGCAATTTTCAAGCTTAAAAAATAATAGGCTTACTAAAATAAAATAAAAAAATGCAATATGGATATTATTTGATAGATTTCGATGAGATCTATCAAACCCTGCAAAAAAAATAGAAAATTTTTCTTTGTAAGCCTATTATTTTTAAGTTTGAAAATAGTTCTTATTTTTTAAATATTTATTTGAGAATCTAGAACGGGGCAAGTGTAAAAAGGTAGTGTACCCTAGCTTTTCTGTTAACCTCAATTGTTCAAGATTTTTTGTTTTGGGGGGTGAGTCTCAATTGTTCAAGATTTGTTTGAAATGTAACGAGGTTTAAAAATATGTTCTAACTTATTCATTTTATAAAACAAACTGATCTCAAAAATTAGTTTTGAACATAAGTCGAACAAGTTGAGCAGTAGTTTGTTCGATTTTGTTTCCCGAATGAGTAAGTTTTGAAAATATGTTCAGGCAACCATCCGATTAACCGAGCTTTTAACGAGCGAACACGGACTCGAGCGGAATTATTAAGAGCTAAGGAAATGAAACCCTCTGCCAATTAATTAGAGACCAACAAATATTGGGATAGATGGTGCGCCCAATTATAGTGATGCTCCCGTGGATCGGTTTTGGGCGGACCGGTTCGGTTTCCAATCTGATCCACTCACGGCGGATTGTCGTTTTCTCCATCCGCCAACCGGTTGCGAGTGTTGTTTGGTCAATTCGGTTTAGCCGGTATAGGTGGGTTTGAGCATGCAATTTATTGCGTTAATTATTTTGTTGTCTCCTATTTTAAAAACAGTTGATTGATCTTCACATTGACTTGTGAGTTGTGATTGCTTGTTCTTATTTCCCTAGCCGAGGCAATATACATCTTTCCATTATTCCGGTTGCTTAAATTCCCAAATCCTAACCAAACGCATTAAGCCTTTGTTCTTATTGATTACTGCAATGAAGAAACATCAAAGAGAGCTTCTCTACAAACCCAGTCCGGAAAATTATCTTCCCAGGTTGTAGATAACTCCAAAGAAAGGGCATATTTAGCTATAGCATTAGCCACCCTATTACATTCTCGAGGAACAAAAGTAAACGAAACAGAAACAAAAACAAAAGAATCAAGCAAGTAAACGCAACGTGTCTGTGATGATCACCGCCAAACTGGCACTTGAAGTTTTCACCCCTTGAAGCATCTGAACAACATCCTTTGCATCTCCTTCCAGCACATATCGAATTCCCCCATCCCCTTTTACCCATTCGACTGCTCCCCTGAACCCCATGGCTTCCACTACCTCCGCTGACACAACTTCAGAGACCGGGAAGGCAAAGAATGCCTGGTATTGCGTTAATTATTTTGTCGTCCCGTGTTTGAAAAACAGTTTATTGATCTTCACATTGGCATAGGGTGGTGACTTGTGATTAGGCCTGTCAACGGATCGGATCCGATCCGAATCCGACAGATCCGGATCCGGATCCGATAAGACTGGATCCGATCCGAATCCGATAAGACTCAGATCCGATAGTAGAAATCCGGATCCGATCCGAAAAATTTGGATCCGATCCGGAAATCCAAATCCGATCCGAAAACTTTTTTACTTCAAAAATTTTAGGGAAAAAAAAATATTTTTTTTTTAAAAATACAATTTTTTTAAAAAAAAATTATTTTCCAAAAAAAAATAAAAGAAAAAATTGAAAATAAAAATACAACTTCTTAAACATTTTTTTTTCAAAATAAAAAATTTACTGTTTTTTTTTTTAAAATTTTAAAAATTTTAAAAAAAGTTTTAAAAAATAAAGTTCGGATTCGGATTGATAACGGATTTAATCCGATCCGGATCCGATTCCATTATCGGATTCGGATTATCGGATTATCGGATCGACGTTATCGGATTCGGATTCGGATCGGATTTTTCGGATCGGATCCGGATCCGATCCGATCCATTGACAGGCCTACTTGTGATTACTTGTTCTTATTTCCCATTATTCTGGTTGCTTTAATTCCCAAATCCTAACCAAACACAGTAGTAGATCAGTAACTACTAATCCTAACCAAACACATTTACTCCATGACAAAGTAGATTTGTTTCGTGAGCAATGCAATGGATTTCGCCTTCCTTTTGTGCAGATTATATGATATCTAAAACAGTTCCCTTCGAAAAGTCTTGTTCGAATTTTGTGCAACAAGCAAGCTTCCATATTGGAGTCATGGCAATTTGAGATTCTTGTCAGAATTAATCAGTAACTACTAATGTGTCCCTTGTACAGATGTGGCTCTTAGTACTCTCTCCGGTTGCATGTACTCCTCGGCTTCTAAGGGAGAGGTCCGGGGTTGAGTCTATAGAAAGACGTCGAACCCCTTTTGGTTGTTAGCCCACTAATTCTACAGCTTCTAACAAAATTGCCTATACATGTCAGCATGGTATTATCTCAACTGTAGAAGCATTAGTTGCAAACTAAATGGAAAGCAGAAAAAGGATCCCATATCAGTGTTTTAGAGTGGTTCAAACAAACAAAACAATTGACGAGAGTGAGAGCATATGTATTCAAAGTACAATTAGAATGAAAACTAATCAGGAGGTACGCTAAGCCGGCAGCCGAAGGACAAGAGTTTCTTTTCCATCTGTTCACTGAGATCATAAAAACCTGGAGGATCAATGTTCCTAAGGGAGGGCCTTGACGACACCATCTGAGGTAAAATATCGGTGCTCACTTTTTTACACCCGATTAGAGTTATATACCTCAGTCTTTCACAGTTCCTCACCACCTCCATTACCCCTTTATCTGTCACTTTTTCGCAGAATCCGATGTCCAAATGTTGGAGATTTCGACATCTTTTTCCAATCATTGCCATTCCATTGTCATCAATTTGTGACCAACGAGCTTTCGCAGTCTTCAAATTTACAGTAAAGTGGTCAAAAATATATCTCCCGAAAACACCTGAAACCTTAAGATGATTCATATTCAGTTGTGTTATGGAAGGGCATACCCTCAAAACTTTTCCGATGCCGAAATCAGTGAGGCTCATACAATTACTTACATCGAGGAATTGTAGATTCGGACAAACTTGCCCAAAGTTCTTGAGCATCATATTAGTCAACAGCGAATTCCCGGAGATATCAAGGTGTCGCATATGGTAGTTTTTATGTAAAAAGTCCGGGAAGAAAAGATCCTTCTCTTGTCGTTTCATATTTGCCATCTTAAGTGTTTCAAGTAAAGGACAACTTTTCATGAGGGTGTAAAAGGTGGCACTAGACAACCCAAAACATTCATGAAGATCTATGAAAGTAAGATTAGAGAGATGCTGAGCCAAATCACTTATACCTGTGTTTGTGAGGGACCAACTTCCTAGGGTTAGCTCTTCCAATGTCAACTGACATGCCTGCAAAAGCAATTTTAATGCACCATCTATTTCAAAATACTGACCCCCGGAACCAAAGAGCCTGAGCTTCTTTAATGGAGGACATGCTTTCGCGACTAAACGTATATGCTTCTCCGAAAAGAGTTGTTGACTCATGGTGAGAGAATGCATATTTTTGGCAATAGCATATGCTTTTTCAATCTTGAAAGAGGATGCGGAAGGTTGTAACGACCACAAATTTAGCGAGAGAGAGGTCAAATTGGGGCTATGCCGCATCACAAAATCAATTCCTTCCCCAGTCACATAATGTCGACCGCTCCTGCTTATGTCAAGACTAATTGTCGTCAGTTTCACACAATTTGTGGATAGAGAAATAAGTGATTGATCAGTAATGAAACATGCATTACCTGCAAACACAAACTCCTTCAAATCCTTAAGCTTCGACGCCAATGCATCAACACCATCATCTGTTATACCTGCCGTAACATCATCATTGGTTATTTTCTTGTACGCCCTAATCTTGAGTTCCTCTAGCCGTGGAAAAAGATCCGCTATCAAAACCAAATCGCTGTCTTGCACAAGGATCAGTCGAGAGCAATCCAATACCTTCAGATTGTTCTTTATATTCTTATTCGACGCTAATGCCTTAAAACCATCTCGCGGAGGTTCTGCCAAACGCGAACGAAACTGTATGGCTTGGAGATTCAATGCACCAGACCGTGAAATCTGATCAAGGAGTCCGTCTATGTCTTTGTGGGCATTAGTGTCGATGACTATTGTTCCGATGTGTAGAAATCTTCGAAGAAGATTGGGGAGTAAAGGGAGCGTCCCGTCGTTTACGTTCAACCTAAGCTTCGCCCGGTTAGATATCGACAGGAACCGCTTCGAGACCAACGATATCGAACCCAAGTCACGCTCATCGTCTTCTCTAAGTTTTTGGAATATAAGTTCCCAGCAATCATCTGGGAAGTGGCCGTGTGCTTGTTTCTTCATTGTTGATGAGTTTGAAAAGAATAAGAAAAGAGATTGAATTTCTTCTTTGTTAAGTGTAGGAGTATTTATAACGCAATATTCCTAATCCAAACAAACGCATTAATTCCCAAGAGGAATAGGTTTCCTCTTTACTTTTGGAAATCCATATTAAATATAAATAGAATTTCAGATCCTTCTTCCCCAAGGAAATTTGTTTGGACTTTTTTTTTGCAAATCCTTTTCCAAATATAGGACTGGGTGTTCAAATAAAGTTTGAAAAGAAACTATACTACTAAATAAATTTAAAAAACAAAACTTTAGGGTGTTGAACCGCCAGTGGTCTCCAAGTAGTTTCTTTCAATCACAAATCATTTCAAGGTTAGCCTAAAAATCATGGACGGCAATCTCAATTTTCGGTTCGGTCTCGGTTACCTGAAAATTTATCTGGACCGAACCGATAGACCCCAAAACTATATTGATTTGGACCCGTCAATGAAAGCCGGTAAAGCCCTCCTGAATTCCCACGCCGTCTTCATCGTCGAGGGTGACATCAACGACGCGCATCTTTTATCAAAGCTGTTTGATACCGTGACTTTCACGCACGTCATGCGGTTGGCCGTGCAGGCGGGTGTGTGCTACGTCCATGGAGATTCCCCTGTCCTACGTGCACAGCAACATTGCCGGGCATGGTGATTGAGACGGGGGAGATGATGGTGGTGATTTCTTGGCCGATCGAGCCTAGGATGTTGGTGGTGGTGGTGGTGATCTGGACATGGTATTTTGGTTGGGGGATTTTGTCGAATAGGTGGCAATTGGTTTCCGTCCAAAAAAGTAACAGAAGCCAACACAAGATTGACATTGAAATCAAGTCGAATAACTAATCTATCCCTTGCAACTAAGATACATGAGCATCTGGCAATTTGCCTATACGTGTCGCATGGTATAATCTCTACCAGAAGTATTAGTTGCAGCTTGTTGCGCCAAAGATTGAAACCACACAACGAACACGCTCAATCGAACGCAAGACAAGATTTACATTTGGATTTTGTTGGTGGATTAATGGTCCGGACACGGATTGAAAAATTAGAAAACCGTGACTCGCGGTTCGGTCCACGGATTTTCATTACGAAACCGTGGATTAACCGAACCGGACCGTGAGATATTTATTTTATATATGTAATAAATAAATATATAAATATATATGTGTATTTATATAATTAATTGTTAGTAATGTTAAAACTTTTTTCTACCAATTTTAGTTTTTATCTTAATAATGAGATATAGTGTAGATGTATATAAAATATATGGGGTAAATCGTAGTTTTTTTTTATATAAGTTACAGGTAACCCTAGTTTAGTTTCTTCATTGTTGACGAGTTTGAAAAGAATAAGAAAAGAGATTGAATTTCTTCTTTGTTAAGTGTAGGAGTATTTATAACGCATTAATTCCCAAGAGGAATAGGTTTCCTCTTTACGTTTTGGAAATCCATATTAAATATAAATAGAATTTTAGATCCTTCTTCCCCAAGGAAATTTGTTTGGACTTTTTTTTTTTTGCAAATCCTTTTCCAAATATAGGACTGGGTGTCAAATAAAGTTTGAAAAGAAACTATACTACTAAATAAATTTAAAAAACAAAACTTTAGGGTGTTGAACCGCCAGTGGTCTCCAAACAGTTTCTTTCAAGGTTAGCCTAAAAATCACGGACGGCAATCTCAATTTTCGGTTCGGTCTCGGTTACCTGAAAATTTATCTGGACCGAATCGATAGACCCCAAAACCATATTGATTTGGACCCGTCAATGAAAGCCCGTAAAGCCCTCCTGAATTCCCACGCCGTCTTCATCGTCGAGGGTGACATCAACGACGTGCATCTTTTATCAAAGCTGTTTGATACCGTGACTTTCACGCACGTCATGCACTTGGCCGCGCAGGCGGGTGTGTGCTACGCCATGGAGATTCCCCAGTCCTACAGCAACATTGCCGGGCATGGTGATGGAGACGGGGGAGACAATGGTGGTGATTTCTTGGCCGATTGAGTCGAGGATGCTGGTGGTGGTGGTGGCGGCGGTGGTGATCTGGACATGGTATTTTGGTTGGGGGATTTTGTCGAATGGGTGGTGGGCAATTGGTTTCCGTCCAAAGAAGTCAAGTCGAATAACTAATCTATCCCTTGCAACTAAGATACATGAGCAACTGACAATTTGCCTATTCGTGTCGCATGGTATGATCTCTACCAGAAGTATTAGATTGAAACCACACAACGAACACAAGACAAGATTTACATGGTTTCCCAAATTTGGGTACTCAACTGGGACAGCGGATTCTTATTTGTAATGGAGGAATTACATTTATCTATCAATCTCAATCTCCAAGTGTATGAACTCTCTCTGTTTCCTGGCGCTCACTTCTTCACACCTTAACAGGCTTAGGGGCCGTTCCAGTTTCTGGAAAAATTCCTTTTTTTCAAACGGAGATAATTTCAAGCCCAAAAATCATGTGTTTACGCAAATAATTTTCCTACCAATATGGATCTTGTTTGATAGATCTCATCGAGATCTTTTAAACGGTGCAAAAAAAATTTAAAAATTATTTTTTATTTTCATTATATTTGAGTTTGAAATTACCTGAATTTGAAAAAAAAGAACTTTTAGAAAAAAAAAGAACTTTTAGAAAAAGTGGAACACCACCTTATATTCCTCAGTCTTTCACAATTCCTCATCACCTCCGTTACCCTTTATCTGTCACTTTTTTGCAGTATCCGATGTCCAAATCTTGGAGATTTCGACACCTATTTCCAATCATTGCCATTCCTTGGTCATTAATCTGTGTCAGACGAGCTTTCAAAGTCTTCAGATTCACTACATAAGGGTCAGAACAGCATCCAAAAACATCTGAAACATTAACTTTATCTATATTCAGATATGTTATTGTTGGGCATCTCCTCAAAACTTCTCCAATGCCAAGATTGGTGAGGCCCTTACATTCATTTACGGAGAGGAATTTTAGATTTGGGCATACTTAATTCTTGAGCGTTATACCAGTCAACCACCTATTACTAGAGACATCAAGGTGTCGCAAACAGTAGTTTTCCGGTAACAAGGATTCAAACCCTAAGTAAACAAGCCGAATGAGCCGAACAATTAACCTTAATTGTTCATAGATTGGTTTGAAACTACTTTGAATACTTAACAGATTTTAAAAATATGTTCCAACTTAACTTGTTCATGAAAATGAACCGAGACCTCAAAAACAAGTTTTAAAATACCATGTCCAGATCTTGGTTAAGAAATTAACAAGCTTCGAAAAGATGTTCAAGTGACCATCTAATCAACTGAGATTTTAACGAGCGAACACGAGCAGTTTGATAACATTAATTTTCAAAATCAATTAATGCTATCAATGACCAAATAATATACAACAAAAAAAGTCATTTTTTAGTCCACCCAACTTGCCTATGAATGAGTTGTAGCCGATAAAAAAAAATAAAAAAATTGCCTATGAATATGTGAGAGGGGTTTACAAATTGATGTAAACTTGGATGTATCCCTATTTGAAATTAAAAATGAAAAATTCTTAAATCAGCTCAATGGGCTGACAATAACAAGTGTGTAAATGTGTATTAAAAGGTGTAAAAAGTACACATGAATACGTGTTTTCCTTTTCTTCTTATGTGCTTATTGTTAGCCCGCTAGACTCACAATAGAAAGACCGATGAAAAATTACTAAGTACGACCCTATTACAATAAAAATTAATATCTCTTAAAAAACGTAATAAAATAATTTTCCAACAAAGTAGGGTCGCTAATGTTAATGGGTTCTCACTAATGTTAGCATATGCCACTGATTTCAATTCAGTTTTCAGTCGGGGTAAGGGTGGGCTTGGTCAGCTTCAGTTTGGACCGAACTCAAAACAATCAATTTTCGGTTCAGTCTCAGATACTGGAAATTTCTCCAGACCGAGCCGATATACCCTAAAACCATATGGATTTGGACCGATCAACCCAAGCCATCTATCTTAAACCCCAAAAAAACAACAAATCTTAGCCGTCCATCTCAATCTAAACCATCCATTTCAATCTCAACGTCGGGCTGAAAAACCCGAAAAATTAAACGAACCGGACCGAACCACCGGAACGGATTTCAGTCCATTGTTTTTTTAGTCGAAGTCGGTTCCCGGCTACATTACCCCGAACCGATCTATTCGGTCCTGAACACCCCAAAAAGTGAACCAAACAGACCGATTTTCACCCCTAGTTAGTATGAGTACTATTGGAGATGACTTAAAATAAAGAGAACACACAGGTCTAACAGAAAAACATAAGCATAGTCAGGGGCGTTTTGCCACCTAGAATAGCTGTAGAAGGATGGCGAATCTTGCTAAACAAGGGATTGGGTCTCAGATTAGACATTGTCGTTATCCTTGTCCTATGAATCTTTGTAACAATTTCAAAGATTAATAAAATTTCCTTTTCACCGTTCAGAAAACAAAGGACGGCGAATCTGTTTTAAGGTCAACTTACTTACCTAGCCAGGTCAACTGCTACGTAGGAGTGGTAGCGAAGCCAAGCAATTGAACTCTTTCTTTTGGAGAATCGAATTAGAACTAAAACATGAACAAGCTCTATGTATTCCATTCGCGGGCTTGCTTTTTAGCAGTTAGCACCTACAGAAACTACTACTCCACGAGCCCAGCTCCTCTCCAATCCATTTTCCAATCCTAAATGAGGATCTGTTTTAGTTAGGTCTCTTTTCACTTTTGAGTCAGATTCTCAAGACAAGAATGAAAATGTTCTAAAATGAAGAGTGGACATACCGTCGTAAATCCTCCAGGCATGCTTTAGCTTCAGCCATTGTTGCCGACGATGCCCTGAGATGATTCTTGCCAAGACCATATGACTCCAGTCGAACCAGTAATCTACTAAATCTATTCCTTGCAACTAAGATACATGTCAGAGCAACTGGCAATTTGCCTATACATGTCGTGTGGTATTACCTCTACCAGAAATATTAGTTGCAGCTGTTACGCCAAAGATTGAAACCAAACAACGAACATACACAATCGAACACAAGACAAGATTTACGTTGGTTCCCCAAATTCGGGTACTCAACACAGATAGCGGATTCTTATTAATTTGTAATGGAGGAATTGCATTTATCTATAACTCTCAATCTCCGAGTGCATGAACTCTCTCTGTTTCCTGGTTACATTGATGCAATACAGAGGGCTCACTTTATAGGCAGAGAAGTGAGCTGTGATACTCCACCCTAAGATGAGTTAGTAGTAAGGTATATGAAAGCAGTAGATAAACATAAGAAAGGATTAAAAAACAAAAAAGGAAGAAACAATGGAATAACCCATAATTCAATCCAATTTGAACAACCCAATTACGGCTGAGCAAAGACCATAGTGGAGAGCAATGAGTGGAGAAGCCGCCCAAACTTACATGCTAGTTTTGAAGGTTATAATTAACCAACGTGAGACAAGCTCTAACATTAAAAAAAGGGGAAAAAAAAAAGAAGGAATTATAAGGTCATAACTCATAACTATAACGAAACTAAGTTATGTTCGTGATCACATGCATATCAATTCGAAGAAGAGTAGGGTGACTTTGCGGCAAGCCGGCATCCGGATGACAAGGCTCTGTTTATCATCTCTTCACTGAGATCGCCAAAGCATGGTGGCACAATGTTCCTAAGGGAGGGCCTTGATGACACCATCTGAAGTAAAATATCGGTGCTCACTTTTCGACACCCAACTAAAGATGTATGCCTCAGTCTTTCACAATTCCTCACCACCTCCATTACCCCTTTATCTGTCACTTTTTTGCAGAATGCAATGTCCAAATGTTGGAGATTTCGACATCTTTTTCCAATCATTGCCATTCCTTCGTCATTAATTTGGGTTCCATGAGCTTTCAAAGTCTTCAAATTCACTACGAAGTGGACAGAATATCTCCCGAAAATACCTGAAACCTTGAGAAGATTGATATTCAATTGTATGATGGCAAGGCATCTCCTCAAAACTTCTCCAATGCTAAAGTTGGTGAGTTGTTCACAATCACTTACATCAAGGAATTGGAGATTCGGGCAAACTTGCGCAAAGTTCTTGAGCGTCATATCAGTCAACCATTTATTCCCGGAGATATCAAGGTGTTGCATATGATAGTTTTTATGTAAATAATCTCGGGAAAAAATATTCATCTCTTGTTCTTTCGTATATGGCATTTTAAGTATTTCAAGTAAAGGACAACTTTTTGTGAGGGTGTAAAAGGTGGCACTAGTCAACCCATAAGATCCATGAAGGTCTATAAAAGTAAGATTAAGGAGATGCTGAGCCAAATCGCTTATACTTGTGTCTGTGAGGGACCAATTTCCTAGGGTTAGCTCTTCCAATGTCAACTGACATGCCTCCAAAAGCAATTTTAATGCGCCATGGATTTCAAAATACTGGCCTTGAAAACCAACGAGATTGAGCATCTTTAATGGAGGACGTGCTTTTGCGACTAAACATATATTCTTGCTTGAAATGAGTTGTCGACACATAGTTAGAGAACGCAGATTTTTGGCATTGGTGAACGAGTTTTCCTTCGTAAAAGTGAATGCAGAAGGTTGTAACGGTGACAAATCTAGCGAGAGAGAGGTCAAATTGGGACTATGCCGCATCACAAATTCAATGCCGCCAACAGTCACATTATGTTGACCTCTTTCGCTTTGCCAAATACTAATTTTACTTAGTTCCACACAATTTGTGGACAGAGAAATAAGCGATTTGTCAGTAATGAAACAAGCATCACCTTCCAACGCAATCTCCTTCAATTGCTTAAGCTTTGATGCCAGTGCTTCCACACACCATCATCTGTTATACGTGCCGCAACCTTATCATTGCCTATACGCATAACCGGACAAATCCCGAGTTTCTCTAGCCGTGGGAAACAATCTGCTATCAAAACCAAATCGCTGTCTTGGATAGGGTTAAATCCAGAGCAATCCAATACCTTCAGATTGTTCTTTATATTCTTATTCAACGCCAATGCCTTAAAACCATCTCGTGGAGGTTCTGTCATGCGCCAACGAAACTTTATGGCTTGGAGATTCAATACAGCGGACCGTGAAATCAGATCAACGAGTCCGTCTATGTCCTTGCGGGGATTGTCGTGGATGAATATGGCTTCAATGTGTTGAAATCTTCGAAGAAGATTCGGGAGTAGAGGGAGTGTCTCGTTGTTTACATGTTCCAAGCTAAGCTTTACCCGATTAGATATCGAAAGGAACCGCTTTGAGATCAAAGATATCGAATCCAAGTGGCCCTCATCATCTTCTCTAAGTTTTTGGAATATAAGTTCCCAGCAATCATCTGGGAAGTAACCATGTCATCCTTGTTTCTTCATTGTTGACGAGTTTGAGAAGAATAAGAAAAGATTCTTCATTGTTCAGTATATTGATGATGTATGTGTTACCAAGTTTTCTGGATTGATTCGATCGACGGGGATCGATGGCAAAATCGACGGGTATCTGTGTTTTGAGTTGCTGGAATGTGGTTGTGGAAAAGTGGAGTTTGGTTCCTTGCCGTGTTTCAGGACTTCTTTGGAAACAAACAATGAAGTGGATGGATTATGGAAGAAGAATAATAAAATGGACTCTATTAAACTTCAAAGATAGAAGAACAAACGATAAAGATTATCGTGTGAACGATTACAAGTTAAGACTACTCCTAGAAAAGAAAAGATAAAGGCCTGATTGGCGTTGTTTGTGTGTCCTGAAAACTGCTACGTATCTCTCCATATATAGGCCTCTTTATTTGAATTTGAATGTTCCCTCCAAAGATGGCAGTTACTCCCTCGTAGTATGCCTTTGAGTTTGCTCCCACGATCAGTGAACCGAATAACTCCCACGTTGTGGTAAATTGCTCCAAGAATTGCTGAACAATACTTCCCACGATCACAAGAGTGTCTCCGTGAATCTCCTTTTAACATCTGTATATGAACTGCCCATATAAATAAGTTCATATACACTTATCCTATCAAACGGGAAAAAGCCCTAAATTGACCGATCGACGGGTCACTCGACGGGAGTGTTTTGATAAAACCTTTTGCTGTGGTTTCTTGTTTACCTAATTTAACCTATGATATTAAGGCATACCGGAGTTACCTCTAATAATATCACAATTTTCTATTCCACGTGTCACCCAAACGACGGGTGAAATAAAATCATAATTATGGAGTAAACAGTATGTAAGAAGTTGTTGTATGCAACAAGGATTCAAATCCTTGTTAAAAAAGGATACGGGAAATAAAAAGGGAAACAACGTAGGAAAAGGGTAATAAAAACAGTGTCGGCATTTTGGATCTTGATCGTTTGACGTTCTGGGTGTTACGGCGGCATTTCGGGTTTGGGGGTGTTTTAGGGTTTTGTTGGTCTTTGACCAGCGTTTGGATCTCGGGTACCTATGGAGATTAAGTAATTTGAACTTTCTTGTGCCATTGTCCTTTTAATCTCTGTAATTTTTGAATTCGGTGATTAATAAAAAAATTTGCTGATAAAAAAAAACTGGGTTATTAATAGGTTGATTAGGTTAGCCACCTGTTAACCTTAACAATTATGCCATTCTCCTTGCTGTGTTAGTCTTTGTATTTTGTTCAAAAATTAATAAAAAAAAAATCTTTCAAAAAAAACCCTTAACAATTACACACAATCACACAAACTGTCTATCATCAAACATGACCCCACACATTGGATGTGTAGGCCTCATGTTTGATGTGAGAGAGTTTGTGTAATTATGTGTGTAAGTATGTGAGAATGCCCATGCTCACATACTAGTGTCGGGAGTCAGAATTCCCAAACCGACGCAATATACATATTTCCATTTTTCAAAAAAAAAAAATACATATTTGAATTATGTAGATCCATTCGAGTTGAATCAGATTTCATATTATGTTTCATTCTTTTTTTTTTGGGAAAATGACAGCCCAGGACGTGTTTTGATAATTAATACCCGCTAAGGACATGCTGAAAATATTTGTTAATGCTGAAAATGTCTTTGTCGGGTATTAATTATCAAAATACGTCCTAGGCCGTCATTCCCCCCCCCCCCTTTTTTTAACTCTGGTGTTCGGCCCAACGTACGCTTGCCTCGACTAATTCTTAGGACCCAATCCCATTGCCCTCTTGCGGGAAACCTAATTAAAACCGGAATAATGATCCATTTTCGCTCGCCCAAAAAGAGTTCATAGCAACTGAAACAACCCCTTGGGATTGTAATTCCTTAACCGACTCAACCTAGGGTTTGAATCATTGTTGCATACCGTCATATACATTCGTTACTAAACCATCAACACACCCATTATAAGTTCACCTAACAAAGAAGAAATTTAATCTCGTTTATTTTCTCAAACTCATCAGTAATGAAGAAACAACGACATGGTTACTTCCCAGATGATTGCTGGGAACTCATATTCCAAAAACTTAGAGACGACGACGAGCGCGACTTGCATTCGGTATCTTTGGTCTCAAAGCAGTTCCTGTCGATATCTAACCGGGTGAAGCTTAGCTTGAACGTACGCGACGAGACACTCCCCCTACTCCCGAATCTTCTTCGAAGATTTCGACTCATCGAAAGCATAGTCATCGACACCTATAATCACCAGGACATAGACGGAGTCGTTCATCAGATTTCGCAGTCTGGTGTATTGAATCTCCAAGCTATCAAGTTTTGGTGTGTAAGTGTACCTCCGCGAGATGGTTTTAAGGCACTGGCGTCGAATAAGAACATAAAGAACAATCTAAAGGTATTGGATTGCTCTCGACTGATCTCTATGCAAGACAAGGATTTGGTTCTGATAGCGGATTTGTTCCCACGGCTAGAGGAACTCAGGATTAGTGTGCGTGATGATATGTACGATGATGATGAGGTTGCGGCACGTATAACCGATGATGGTGTAGATGCCTTGGCATCAAAGCTTAAGGAATTGAAGAAGATTGTTTTTCAAGGTAATGCTTGTTTCATTACTGATCAATCGCTTATTTCTCTATCCTCAAATTGTGTGAAACTCAGGGAAATTAGTCTTTTGATAAGCGGTAGTGCTCAACACAATTTGACTGAAGACGGCATTGATTTTGTGGTGCGGCATAGTCGCAATTTGACCTCTCTCTCGCTAGAATTGTCGTCGCTACAACCTTCTGCATTCTCTCTTGCGTTGGAAAACCCGTTCGCCCACGCCAAAAATCTGCATTCTCTCACCATGACTCAAAAACTCTTTTCTGACAAGCGTATTTGTTTAGTCGCAAAAGCACGTCCTCCATTAAAGAAACTCAATGTACTGATGGGCTTCATGGGCCAGCATCCCGAAATCTACGGGGCATTAAAAATGCTTTTGCAGGCATGTCAATCGACACTGGAAGAGCTAACCCTTGGAGGTTGGTACCTCAGAGACGCGGCTATAACCGATTTGGCTCCGTATCTCTCTAATCTGACTTCTATACATCTTCATGACCATGCTTTGACCAGTGTCACCTTTTATACCCTCACAAAATATTGTCCTTCACTTGAAAAACTAATAATGGCACATTCGAGAGGACAAGTGATGGATACTTTTTCTCGGGGTTACTCACATAAAAACTACCGAATGCGACACCTTGATATCTCCGGGAATACGTTGTTGAATGATACAACGCTTGAAAACTTTGGGCAAGTTTGTCCAAATCTACGATTTCTGTGTGTACGTAAATGTCTGCGCCTCACCAATGTAGGCATTGGGGAAATTTTGAGGAGATGCCCTAAAATAACGCAATTGAATATCAGTGGTCTTCAAGTTTCAGATGTTTTTGGCAGATATTCTAATGATCACTCTGTACTGAATTTGAAGACTTTGGAAGCTCGCATGACAGAAATTGATGACAAAGGAATGGCAATGATCGGAAATAGGTGTCGAAATCTCCAATATTTGGACATATGTTTCTGCAATGAAGTGACAAATAAAGGGGTAATGGAGGTGGTGACGAACTGCACAAGACTGAGGAATATAGATCTAATCGGGTGTGAAAAAGTGAGCACCTATATTTCGCCTGAGATGGCACTTTCAAGACGGGGATCATTTATCCACGAAGTTGTGACGGTCTTAGTGAACAGATGATTCCAGCAAAAAAAACTTTGTTTCATTACAGTCATGAACTTATGGTTCTTTCACTATTTCTAGTAATTCTTTTAATGTTATCTATTGTCAATGTACAATATCTATTTCCAGTAATTCTTTTAGGGAAATGATATTGGCACTCCAAAATCAATGTAATTCCAAAGTCACTTTTCTTTGTTTTTTGGAGTGCCTGCATCAATTTTTGGAGTGCCAATATCATTTTCCTTCTTTTAATGTTATCTCTTGTCAACGTACAATATTGGTTAAATATAACCTCTAGAACTAAAATATGAGCTTGGACGGCCTCTCCATTCATTGTCAATTGACTTTGAGTTGGATGATTTGACATGGTGTCAGGCTTTGTTTTAGACAAGCGTATTTGTTTAGTCGCAAAAGCACGTCCTCCATTAAAAAAACCTCAAACTGATGGGCTTCATGGGCCAGTATCCCGAAATCCATGGGGCATTAAAATTGCTTTTGCAGGCAAGTCAATTAACATCAGAAGAGCCAATCCTTGGAGGTTGGTGCCTCCAAGACACGGCTATAACCCATTTGACTCTGTATCTCTCTAATCTGACTTCTATAGATCTTCATGACCAAACACATTACTGTATGTTTCCTATGACTTGTTTGTTTCTTTTTCTTTGGAATCTGCCTCTGTTTGGGAAAAAAATCCTCGAGTTTCCTAAGAGCCAGCAGATTCCTCAAATGCCAAATATCAGGAAATTTGAGGGATCAGACATAGAATATGTGCTCTCGCAAATCATCAAAGCACCAAAAGAAGAGGGCGCACAAGGTCTACCACACAAACATAAGTCCAGTTAGAGGCTATTTTGCCCTCTAGGAAAGGGGTAGAAGGGCGACGAATCTCTTTTAAGGTGAACGCACTTAGCTTAGTAGCCAGGTTGGACTGAGCGATAGTGAAGCCAAGCAATTGCCTTTAACTACGCAGCGATCAGTCTTAACATATCTTGGATAAGAAAGTACTCTAAGGAATAAAAATCAACACAGTCACTATCCTCGAGATACAACCATGCGTAACTGTACAAATGTTATGAAAGACCACCGTAAAGCCTCCAGGCATGCTTTAGCTTCAGCCATTGCTGTCACCCTGTACATACATACATACATATACAACTAGCTATGACAACTTGTAGGCTTGTACAGACATATAAAACTAAGATATATGCCAAAGATTCAGATAATGTGCCTATACATTTTGCACGGTACTATCTCTACCTGAAGTATTAGTTGCAGCTGTTCCGACAAAGATCGAAGCCAAACAGCTAACACACACAATCGAAAACAAGACAAGATTTACGTGGTTCCCCAAATTCGGACGTGAGAAAAGCACTAACATTAAAAAAGGAAAAAAAGGAAATACTGAAAGAATTATAAGGTCATAACTCATAACTATAACGAAACAAAGTTTTGTTCGTGATCACATGCATATCAATTCGAAGAAAAGTAGGGTGACTCTACCCCAAGCCGGCATCCGGATGACATGACTGTGTTTATCAACTCTTCACTGAGATCACGGAAGCATGGTGGCTCAATGTTCCTAAGGGAGGGCCTTGATAACACCATCTCAAGTAAAATATCGGTGCTTACTTTATTACACACAACTAAAGATATATACCTCAGTCTTTCACAATTCCTCACCACCTCCCTTACCCCTTTATCTGTCACGTTTTCGCAACATGCAATGTCCAAATATTGGAGATTTCGACACCTATTTCCAATCATTGCCATTCCTTCGTCATTAATCTGTGTGTGACGAGCTTTCAAAGTCTTCAAATTCACTACAGAATGGTCAGAATAGAATCCAAAAACATTTGAAACCTCAATACCATTGATATGCAGTTGAGTTATGGCGGGGCATCTCCTCAAAACTTCTCCAATGCCGAGATTGGTGAGGTGCTTACATTCACTTACGGAGAGGAATTTTAGATTTGGGCATACTTGCCCAAAGTTCTTGAGCATCATATCAGTCAATAACAAATTACTAGAGACATCAAGGTGTCGCATATGGTAGTTTTCGTGTAAATGTTTCGGAGAAAAATTATCCATCACTAGTTGTCCTCTCGTGTATGCCATCTTAAGTGTTTCAAGCAAAGGGCAACCTTTCGTGAGGGTGTAAAATATGACACTAGTCAACCCAAAACATTCATGAAGATCTATGAAAGTTAGATTAGAGAGACGCTGAGCCAAATCACTTATAGCTGTGTCTGTGAGGGACCAACGAACTAGGATTAGCTCTTTCAATGTCAACTGACATGCCTGCAAAAGTAATTTCAATGCACCATGGATTTCAAAATACTGGCCCTCGAAACAATTGAGCTGGATCATCTTTAATGGAGGGCGTGCTTTTGCGATTGAACGTATATGCTTGCCTGAAATGAGTTGTCGACACGTAGTTAGAGAATGCAGATTTTTGGCATCGGCGAACACGTTTTCAGTGGTAAAAGACAATGCAGAAGGTTGTACAGAAAACAAATTTAGTGAGAGAGAGGTTAAATTGAGACTATGCCGCATCACAAAATCAATGCCGCCTCCAGTCACATAATGTTGATTGCTTGTCCAAAGACTAATTTTACTTAGTTTCACACACTTTGTGGACAGAGAAATAAGCGATCGGTCAGTAATGAAACAATCATCACCTTCCAACGCAATCTCCTTCAATTGCTTAAGCTTTGATGCCAGTGCATCCACACCATCATCTGTTATACGTGCCGCAACCTTACCAATCGTACAATACTTACCCGCTTGAATCCTGAGTTCCTCTAGCCGTGGGAACAAATCCGCTATCAAAACCAAATCCTTGTCTTGCATAGAGACCAGTCCGAAGCAATCCAATACCTTCAGATTGTCCTTTATATTCTTATTCAACGCCTTGAAACCATCTCGCGGAGATTCTGTCATACACCAACGAAACTCTATGGCTTGGAGATTCAATACACCAGACCGCGAAATCAGATCAAGGAGTCCATCTATTTCCTTGTGGGCAGTGATGAGTAGGGCTTCGATGTTTTGAAATCTTCGAAGAAGATTCGGGAGTAGAGGGATTGTCTTGTCGCTTACCTTCAAACTGAGTTTCACCCGATTAGATATCGAAAGGAACCGCTTTGAGACCAAAGATATCGAATCCAAGTCATGCTCATCATCTTCTCTAAGTTTTTGGATTATAAGTTCCCAGCAATCATCTGGGAAGTTACCATGTCCTTCTTGTTTCTTCATTGTTGATGAGTTTGAGAAGAAAAGGAAAACATTTTTCTTTGTTTAGTGTAGGTTATTTATAATGGGTATATTGAATCATTGATGATGTATTAACGCATATATAATAAGTTGTTGTATGCAACAAGGATTCAAATCCTTGATAAAAGGGATATATATGGAAGAAAAACAAACACAATAGGAAAAGAAATCAACAAAAAATAGGTTAGACTTTACAGAGGCCCATGCTATTAAATTCTAGGTGGGCTAACAAATGAGCCGAACAGTTAACCTTAACGGTTCAAGATTTTTTTGAAAACTCAAGGAGTTCTAAAAAGAATATGTTCAAACTTATCTTGTTTTTGAAAAGAATCAAACCCATAAATGAATTTTTAAAATCGAGCTGCTCACTAACCAGATCACCAGTAATTTGAAGTTTTTAAACATCAAAAGTCAAACTAGTTGAGGGGTAATTAATTCGAGCTTAATTAGTCAAAAAATTACTAATAAGATTCAAATCAACTGAGCTTTTAACGAGCGAACACAAGCTGTTTTAGTGTTTTGTTCATTTATCTGCTCTAATTCTTGGTTAATCATAGGATTAATTGAGGTGTGCGTAAGTTCATGTTATGTTTCATTGTATGAATTATTCAGATCCATTTGAGTTCATATTATGTTTCATTGTTGTGATAGAATTTTTCTTCTGGGCCAACCGGGCGTCTCTTATTAGGGCTTTGTTTCCTTGTTCTTAATAATTCCTTTTTTTAAACTCAAGTGTCCGGCCCAACATACGCGCGCCTTGACTAATCCTCCCACTACCCTCTTACGGGAAACCTAATTAAAGCCAGAGTAAAGTTCCTTTTTTTGCCGGAAAGGAGTTGATAGCACCTGAGACAACCCCTTGGGATTGTTCTTATTCTCTGTAATTCCTTTTTCCAAATTTGTTTCCAGTACTTCAATTAATTTTCTCCCATATCCTTTTTGACCTAGGATTTGAATCGTTGTTGCGTACTATCAGATACATTCGTTACTAAACCAACAATACAGCCATTATAATTCCTTTTCCCTGTTCAAAGAAGAAGAAACTTAAGGTAATACAGTACTTGTTTCATTACTGATTTATCGCTTATTTCTCTATCAACAAATTGTGTGTGTCACGACCCAAAACCTACCTTGGAAGTCGTGACCGGTCAAGCGGGTGTTAAGCCGCCGAAGGCCTGCTCATATTCTAGTTTAGGGATTTCTTGCATCATTGTCATTTTAAACCATATAAGCAAAGTATGCGGAAGCGTAGAATAAATAACATAATCCCAGAGCTTCTAGGTGTACAAGTACAATAATTACAAACCATCAGATTACACATGATTCTCCACGGTTATTCTAGCACCCCATTCAGTCCACAACTTGCTATCTACCTTAACCTGAAAAATTGGAAAAGGTTTTCATAAGCCGAAGCTCGGGTGAGAAACGTATACCAAAGTTATAAATTTGACCATAGAAATACCCCACATTATAAAACAGTTCAAAGCAACAATCCAAATATTTCATTGAACATCCAGTACATGCATTTTAGTCCTTAAGCTCATTTCTTTGGTCCAAGAGATGGACCCTTTTCATTTCATTTCTCTTTCCACTTTTGCACTTTTGAGCGATAATAGCATTCAAACGGTATTTTTGCCAGTCGGTTGGGGAGCGACCCCATTGAAGAGTGGTTTGATATCAATACCCGGTGATGCCTGGCTGCATCTCCTACCTTATTACTTCATGCCGCTAGTTTCTTTACACGTCCCCTAGCGCTCGAGACACCGTTCGAATGATTCATATTATCACAAGCATGTACTAACAAGAAGTAAAATTCAAGTTCCCAAAACATATTGCCATGGTCTAATTTAACTGAAACTCAAAAGATTTATGAACCAGCCATCGCATGCATTAACATCAATTAAACCAAGTAGGAAGTTCAAATTCCATATTTTCCAGCAAAATCAAGCAATGGCATCTCATTCAAAAATTTTAGAAAATACATGTAACTAAAGTATGCGCAACTCACCAAAAAGTAGCGTTTAGCTTTAACACTCGATCACTTCACTCCACAGTACTTGCACCTAAACACATAATTATCGTGACAATTACTCACAAAATCACCTTTACTACCAACTTAGCTAAAACTAGAATAGTATCATTTTTATAACTTAGTTTCAGCCATCTTCCATGTAATCCATCTTAGGACAAAATTCCCAAGTTACGGCTATTTTCCCATGTTCCAAGCTCGGGGTCGTACTGTCATAACTAGAAGGCTAGGATTGAATTGTGTCTTCTTTAATAGAGAAAGGGTTTCAATAGGATTTCTGGGAAAACCCCAAATTCGCTTCAGTTAACTCAGTCAATATTTTTGTTTCCGGCTTCGACGGCCAGCAACGATTGGGTAATCAATACAGGCACCTAGATTTCTAATACTTCAGTTAAAGACTTAGTTATTGGTAATTTAGTGTTAATCATGTCGAGTCGTGATTCCGAAATTTGCCGGAAAGAGGGGTTTTATGTTTTGAGCAGATGGCGGAGAGAACCCGAGAGAAAGTGAGGAGTGCGCACGTGGAGGAGTGATGGGTTTGCGATGTTGTGCATGTATTGTGTGTCCTGTACTAATCACTCTATTTCCTAAGGTAGATACATGAAATACACATTTTAATGTAAATTAGAGAGTGAGAAAGTGAGATTACCAGAGGAGAGAGAAAAAGGGAGTTTGGCAATGGAGTCTTCCGACGAGCGGCGTGTTCAACGGGGTAGTAGTCGACTACAGGAGTCGCTCTAGCATCTTCTTCTTTTTTTTTTTCCTTCCTTTGCTTTGTACAAGCACTTAATTCCCCTTTTGCCTGGTATTGTATATGAAACGGTGGAATGGTGAAACAGGTTAAGGGATTACACCTGTTCCCTCCCCTAAATGACACGGCGTATCAAACATCCGATGAGCGCGACTTCAATCCGTACGCGTTCAGATTTCGGTCTCCGAAAAATCTCAAAAATTCAACATAGACTAATAAAAGTATGGGAATTATCGTGGCGGTGTTTGGTTTTAAAGAAAAGATTACAATGTCGCATAACTCGTGCCGTGTATAAGATGTAACTCCATTGCCCCATATTATTTACATAATTAAATCAGAATTCACACATTCATTCGGATCACGATACACTTCGCGTAGCCTAACTTATTATTAGAATTAAATTAGAGTTTCGAGTTCCAATTCGGATCACGTGACTAGAATTTTAAAAGTCAGGATTTTACGGTGTGAAACTCAGGAAAATTAGTCTTTGCATATACGGTGGTGGTCAAGATTTTGTGACTGAAGACGGCGTTGATTTTGTGGTGCGGCATAGTCCCAATTTTACCTCTCTCTCGCTAGAATTGTGGTCGCTACAACCTTCTGCATTCTCTCTTACCATTGGAAACCCATTCACCCACACCAAAAATCTGCATTCTCTCGCCATGTATCAAGAAGTCATTACAGACAAACGTATTTGTTTAGTCACAAAAGCTCGTCCTCCATTAAAGAAACTCAAACTTATGGGCTTCATGGGGCCAGTATCCCGACATGCATGGGGCATTAAAATTGCTTTTGCAGGCATGTCCATTGCTTTTGTGGGGAATTGAGCTCCTAAATTTTACCTCTAATCTTGTTGTCAATGCCCTCCCTCAGGAGAAGTAAACAAAGGATTCACAGGTCTAACACAAAAACGTAAGCCTAGTTAGTGGCTTTTTTGCCTTCTAGTTTTAGAGATTATAGTCACTTAATGCGGGATAAGCTCTAACACTCTCTCACACATGCGACCCCTGACCAGGACTTGGCCGGAGAAGTAAAGAAAGGATTCATAACATAAGGATTCTAAAAAAAGAGAGGGTGCGCTTAAGACACAAACCAAGGGACAGTTGATCAATCAAAAGAGCCTTGTCTAAAGCCTCGATAAGACTAGCTCTCTGACAACATGTTAAAATATTCAACCAGAATTAATACAATTTGAGATAAGCGGAGAAGCCTTACTGAGCGAAGAGGCTGCCCATGCATACTCATATACGATTTCAGGAGTTAAATTTAACAATGTGAGGTCACAAGCTCGAATATTGAAAAAGAAAAACAGAAAACAATGGAAGAACTATAAGGGTCATAACTACAATAAAACAAAAGTTTTGTTTGTGATCACAAGCATATGAATCAAAGTAAACTAGGATGGCAACTACGCAGAGTCATGGCAATGCGCTAAAGCCGGCATCAAAAGGACAACACTGTGTTTATCATTGCAATTCAATACCATCTTCAGAAGGTGGTGGCTTAATGTTCCTAAGGGAGGTCCTTGACAATACCATCTCAGTTAAAATATTGGGGCTCACTTCTCTACACCCACCTAGAAGGATATCCCTCAGTCTTTTGCAGTTCCTCACCACCTCCATTACACCTTTATCGGTCACTTTACAGCAACGTTCGATGTCCAAATATTGGAGATATCGACACCTACTTCCGATCATTGCCATTCCTTTGTCATTAAGTTGTGTCGCTTCAGCTCTCAAAGTCTTCAAATTCACTACCGAGTGGTCAGAATAGCTCCCAAAAATATTTGAAACCGAAAGACCATTGATATTCAGTTGTGTTATGGCAAGGCATCTCCTCAAAACTTCTCCAATGCCAGAATTGGTGAGGTACAAACAATCACTTACATCGAGAAATTGTAGATTCGGGCAAACTTGCCCAAAATTCTTGAGCGTCTGATCAGTCAACCACTTATTCTTGGAGATATCAAGGTGTCGAATACGGAAGTTTATAATTACATAGTCTGCAGAAAAAGTATCCATCTCTTGTCCACTTGTCTCTGTCATTTTCAGTATTTCAAGTAATGGACAACTTTTCATGAGGGTGTAAAAGGTGACACTAGTGAACCCAAAACATCCTTTAACATCTATAAAAGTTAGATTGGAGAGATACCGAGCCAAATTGCCTATACATGTGTCTGTTATTTGCCAGTTTCTTAGGGTTAACTCTTCCAGCGTCACCTGACATGCCTGCAAAAGCGAATTTAAAGCACCATGCAATTCAAGATACTGGCCGTTGAGGCCAACGAGTTTCAGCTTCTTTAAGGGAGGAGATGCTTTTGCAACTAAACGTATATGCTTGGCCGAAACGAGTTGTCGATACATAGTTAGAGAATGCAGATTTTTGGCATTGGTGAATGCGTTTTCGGTTGTAAAAGAGAATGCAAAAGGTGTTAACAGCCCCATATTTAGCGAGAGAGTGGTCAAATTGGGACTATGCTGCATCACAAAACCAATGCCATCTTCAGTCACGCGATGTTGACCACCTAGGCTAAGATTAATCGTCCTCAGTTTTAGGCAGTTTGCTGATAGAGAAATAAGCGATTGATCAGTAATGAAAAAAGCATCACCTTCAAAAACAATCTTCTTCAACTCCTTAAGCTTTGAGGCCAATGCATCAACGCCAACATCTGTTATACGTCCTGCAACCTCACCATTGTCCATAATAAACTTATAAGTCCTAATCTTGAGTTCTTCTAGCCGTGGGAAACAATCCGCTATCGAAACCAAATCGTTGTCTTTCATGAAGACCATCTGAGTGCAATCCAATACCTTCACATGGTCCTTTATGTTCGTATTCAACGCCAGTGCCTCAAAACCATCTCGCGGAGGTTTTGGCAAACACCAGCAAAACTTTATGGCTTGGAGATTCAATGCACCAGACCGTGAAATCAGATCAACGAGTCCATCTATTTCATTGCTGGCGGTGATGACTAGGGTTTCGATGTTTCGAAATCTTCGAAGAAGATTCGGAAGTAGAGGGAGTTTCTTGTCGTTTACGTTCAAACTAAGCTTCACCCGATTAGATATTGAAAGGAACCGCTTTGAGACCAAAGATATCGAATCCAAGTCACGCTCATCATCTTCTCTAAGTTTGCGGAATATAAGTTCCCAGCAATCATCTGGGAAGTAACCATGTCGTCGTTTCTTCATTGATGAGTTTGAGAAGAAAAAGAAAACGTTCTTCTTTGTTCAGTGTAGGTTTATATACATAAAGAAAAACGAAAGGGGATATTTAATAGGTTAGACTTTATAGAGGCCCCATGCTATTAAATTCTAGGTGGGCTAACAAACTAGCCAAACAATTAACTTTTTTTTTTAAAACGTAAGGAGTGATAAAAAAAAAAATGTTCAAATTTATCTTGTTTTCGAAATGAATCGAACTCATAAACAAAATTTTAAAATCGAGCTGATCACTAACCAAATCTTGAGTAATTTGAATATTTTAAACATCAAAAGTCAAACTAGTTGAGGAGTAATTTGTTTGAGCTTAGTCAAAAAATTAATAAAGTTCAAAAAGATAACCATCAAATCAACTGAGCTTTTTAACGAGCGAATGCTAGAGATTTTCAAAATAAAAGAGTCATCGTTTTGGTTTTGTAAAATTTCCTTGTTTCCTTAGAATGCTTATTTTCCTCTTTGTGAGCTTTGTCCCACATTGGATAGTTGAGAGATGTTGGAGTGGTATATATTAGGGAACTTTCCTAATATGAATAACTAATAATCCAGTGTGGTGCAGCCCTTTGGTGCTTCGCACTATACCAACGGAGCCGGTGCTTCGCACCAAGACACACCCACACACGCGCGCGTGGCGTGGGCTGCGGTGCACTTTGCACGTCAGCGTTAGGCGCCTTGTAGGCGCCCTTTCTTATTGCGAGCCGGCAGTAAGGTGGCGCTGACGTGGATGCCGCGTGTCACACGCGTGGCAGTTGAGTCACATGGAGCGGTTCCAATCGGGTGCGACTCGAACCTATAGGTGCGTTGGTTTGTGGAGTTACGATCACAGTCGTCAACTGCGAATGGGCACGATCCAACGGATTAGATCAAATCCGATTGGGTGTGAATGAAACAGTATACCAGTTCGGTGTGACTGGGTGTGACTGATCGATCAAGACCATATGATCTGATCCAACGGTCAGACTAGATCGGGTGCGTACTCTTTCTCAACGGGTGCGTAGTGGCCTATAAATAGACCACTACTTGACAGAATTCATATACACAAAAATGCCAAGTTTCTCCCACATCTCTCTCTATATTTTCTAGCATTCATTTTGCGTTCTGTTTTGCTGCAGAAAACATAATTCAGTGGTTCTCGGTTCTCATATTCACACAGCAGGTATTCTGTCCATTTTGTTAGTGCAAACGCAAACGGAAGAACTCCGAGTTCGGGTTTCGATTTATCTTGAAGGCAGATTTGCTGTAACCCTTTGCATACCGTCTGGTGGGGGCAAATACTGCCTTTAGGAAAGCGACATAGTCGTGACTCGAAGTGTTTTCAGCATTTGTGGAGGTTTCGCCAACAATTCAGAATTTGCAGCAGCCGTTTTCTAACAGCGAACACAAGCTGTTTTGTTCATTTATCTACTCTAATTCTTGGTTGAATTATTGTAGGGTTAATTGAGGTGTGCTTAGGTTGATCCGGAGAACTTGAGATATTTAAAAATGCCAAAACCGACGCATACATAGGCAAAAAACACTTCATGGAATCTCCACATTAGGGTTGTGACTTGTGATTAGTTGTTCTTAATTCCAAAACCGACGCATACATAGGCAATTGATTTTCACGCTTTCCTTTTATTCAAGTACATCCACTACAATTATTTGTCTTCATTCATATAGAATTACAAAATTACCCTTCATACAATTTTCCCTTTACACATGGAATGGGTAATCATGTAATTTCATATCACTACAAAACAAAACAAAAAAGTGGTGCATTTCGATAAAAGGGGAGTGCGAAAATCAACTCCCTCTACATATTTCCATTTGCCGATAAAAAATAAGTATGCATATTTGAACTATGCAGATCCATTCGGGTCGAATCAAGTTCATATGAATCCGGGGTCCCTTGGGCGCTACAATGGTGCAGCGCTTAATCACAATCCACGAGTCTTTTGGGAATCCAGGTAAAAATTCCTGAAATGAACGATTGAGATTAAAGCACTACACCATGTAGTGCCTCAAGCACTACATGGGACCCGGATCCAGGTTGTTGAATGGTTTTCAAATTTTCAATCAATTGATTTCTGCACAATTCGCTTATGATCGTGATTGATTTATGCGATAGGATTTTTCTTATGGGCCAACCGGTCGTCTCAAAAAGGATACAGAAAAAAGCGGAAACAGAGTGGGTTAGACTTTATGGAGCCCACGCAATTTAGTTCTAGGGTTAATAAACGAACCGAATGAGTCGAACACTTAGCCTTAATTGTTCAAGATTGGTTTGAAAACTGAACGAATTTCAAAAACTATTTTAGCATGTAAATAAATATCAACCGTAATAATAGATACTTCCCAATTTCATTTGGGTGCTCATTGGAATGTAATATATCTTCTCCAATTAATGGTTCGAAAACGGGATAACCCAAAAGACCATAACTAAAAGCAAGGGATTAATGAAGAATCGTAAGCCTCAATTCGAGCTAAAGAACTTATCATCTTGTGTGTACTTATTGTTGAGAGTCTCGTTCAAAAGCTTCTGAAAGCCTACCTCAGTTGGATGGACGGTGGGCCTCGAAAGAGTTAAAACTGATGAGTATCTCATCAGAATTGGAATCATTCACAACCCAGATGAGGCAAAGTGCAAATTCTGTGGAAATTTTTATGAATCCGTAGATCACATGCTTCTGCATTAAGAGCATGTTTGGGAGGTGTGGACCAATGTACAACAATGGTGTTTGGGCTTTGTCCCATTGGCTATTTTTCCAACTTCTGGTTGGAATACTTTCTCTTATCCCTAATAAATTGTTACTTTTGCCGATAAAAAAGCAAAAAAAAATAATGTACAACAATGGTGGGGAGCTCAATGGAAGCTTAGCTGCTGCAGTCGAAGGGCTGGAATTTCAGACTAAAGCAGAGGATGATACGGGACAGTATTCCAGTTGCAGTTATGTGGACCATATGGAATCAGATAAATGCATGTGTAGTTGAGAAAGCAAGTCCAAACTGGGTGGAGGTGCAAGAACTCATTAAGTCAAGGGTAGCCTTCTGGGTTAGAACAAAAAATCATTAGATTAGCTAATATCATGAGGTGGTTTGGTGAGTCTTTTTGGGGAAAATGAGAAGATTATCATAGCCTTGATTACAAATGTACTATATAAGCTTAGTCTTTTGTTCATGTAAACTCATTGGGGCCAGTCCTGATGAGGATTATTTTCATATGTTTATCTTTTTGGGTTGGTATCTTGCCAACTATGTTTAGCTTTGTTGTAAATTTGGGTTACGGTGAGCCATATGAAATCAGAGTAGAGGTTCCTTGGAAACCTCAAGCTTGCCACATTTGCAAAACTTTCGGTCATAACACCAGTGCTTGCGTAGTCAAGCCCCGAGCTCTTCCTTCACAAGTGTGGAAAGCCAAAGAGACAATAGGACAGAATGTCCCGGTTGTTCAAGAGCGAGCTGCTAAGGCAAGAGTAGATGAAGATAATGATGAATGGGTTGAGGTGAAGAGGAAGGAAGCCAAAAGAACTCCTTTGGCCATCTCTCCTTCTTTATGTGTTTCTTCTATTGCAAACGAAGTTGGCGTTCTCGAGAGATGTGAGGATTCTGGTGCATCCGCCGTTGTGAAAGTAACAAATAAAGATGATGTAGGGACTGTGCCTCCTCCGGTTGTGCTTCTTCCTATATCTTGTGTCTCTACTCCGGTTGTCAATGGCCGGGGTAGCAATCAACAAGAGCTTCCTCCCGGGGCTCTCCGTCGATCAACATGTTTTCGAGAGCCTCCAAGGATCCCTTTGGAAGGCAATTTCATTGGACCTCATCAGAGCTTGAACCATACGGTGGGTGATTCCACATCACCTACGCCTGCTAGAGGTGAAAATAGAAAGAAGCTTAAAGAGAAAATAAAGATGTTGAAGGCTTCGAGAGACAAAATGTGTTAAGGCTTGCATGCCATTTGTGTTGCTTTCTTGACGTGTGCTTTGAGCGTTACTGAAAATCTGCTATGTTTTATTTACGATTTAGATTTTCTCCTTTTTCTTTTTTCTTTTCCTCCTGGGGTATGCCCCTTGTAGGCTGTATATTCGGTTAGCTTTTTTTTTTCTATTTCAAGCTAAGTTACCCAAAAAAAAAAAAAACTATGTTTAGCTTTGGGTTCGGAGTGGCACATGTTGTGGGAATGCTTCTTTCTCGTTGCGATGCCGTCATGCTTGCGAGCAATTCGTTTAATCTTTGTACTATTTCAAAGTCTAATAAAATCCTCTTCTTGAGCTGTTCAAAAAAAAAAAAAGCCAATCTCTTATACCATGTCAAATCATCTAACTCAAAATCAATTGACAATGAGAAGAGATGCCGCCCAAACTCATATTTCAGTTTTTCAGTTTTGAAGGTTATATTTAACCAACATTGACAAGAAATAATATTAAAAGAAAAACATGAAATAGTGGAGCCGGCTGCTAAACAGAGTCACGAAAATCCTTGAAGCCGGCAGCCAAAGGACAAGAATATTTTTATCATCCGTTCACTGAGACCGTCGCAACTTGATGGACCAATGTTCCTAAGGGAGGGCCTTGAAAACACCATCTGACCTAAAATATAGGTGCTCACTTTTTCACACCTAAATAGACTTATATCCCTCAGTCTTGCGCAGTTCCTCACCACCGCCATTACCCCTTTATCTGTCACTTTTTTGCAGAATCCAATGTCCAAATATTGGAGATTTCGACACCTATTTCCAATCATTGCCATTCCTTCGTCATTAATTTGTGTGTCTTGAGCTTCCAAAGTCCTCAAATTCACTACAGAGTGGTCGGAATAGCTCCCAAAAACATCTGAAATATTAAGACCGTAGATCTTAAGTTGTGTTAAGGCAGGGCAACTCCTCAAAACTTTTCCGATACCAAAACTGGTGAGGCGCATACAACCACTTATATCGAGGAATTGTAGATTCGGACAAACTTGCCCAAAGTTGTTGAGCGTCATATTAGTCAACCACATATTCCCGGAGATATCAAGGTGTCGCATGTGGTAGTTTTCATGTAAATTATCCGGAAAAGAAAGATCCATCTCTTGTTCGCCCGTATGTGTCATCTTAAGAATTTCAAGTAAAGGACAACATTTCGTGAGGGTGTAAAAGGCAGCGCTGGTCAACCCAAACAGTCCATAAAAATCTATAGAAGTTAGATTAGAGAGATACTGAGCCAAATCGCCCATACCTGTGTCTGTGAGTGACCACCCTCTTAGGGTTAGCTCTTCTAGTGTCAACTGACATGCTTGCAAAAGCGTTTTTAATGCACCATGGATTTCAGAATATTGGCCCCCGAAGCCAACAAGCTTGAGCTTCTTTAACGGAGGACGTGCTTGTGCGACTAAACAAATATGTTTGTCCGAAATGAGATCTTGACTCATGGTGAGAGAATGCAGATTTTTGGCATTGGTGAACATATTTTCAATTGAAAAAGAGAATGAAGAAGGTCTTGATGACCACAATTTTAGCGAGAGAGAGGTCAAATTGGGACTATGCCGCATCACAAAACCAACGCCGTCTCCAGTCATGCGATGTTGACCACTACTGCTTAATGAAAGACCAATTCTCGTCAGTTTCACACAATTTGTGGATAGAGAAATAAGTGATTGATCAGTAATGAAACAAGCATCACCTTTAAAAACAATCTCCTTCAATTCCTTAAGCTTTGATGCCAATGCGTTAACACCATCATCTGTTATACGTCCCGCAACCTCACCATTGTCCTTGAAAAAAGTGTTCGTATCCGCACTAATCTTGAGTTCTTCTAGCCGTGGGAAACAATCTGCTATCAAAACCAAATCGTTGTCTTGCATAGGATCTCCCTCAGTCTTGCGCAGTTCCTGACCACCTCCATTACCCCTTTATCCGTCACTTTGTTGCAGCATCCAATGTCCAAATATTGGAGATTTCGACACATTTTTCCAATCATTTGCCATTCCTTTGTCATCAATTTGTGTCTCTTGAGCTTCCAAAGTCTTCAAATTCACTACACAGTGGTCCGAATAGCTCCCAAAAACATCTGAAATATTAAGACCGTGGATGTTCAGTTGTGTTATGGCAGAGCATCTCCTCAAAACTTTTCCGATGCTGAAATTGTCTAACCGTATTTGCCTCGATTAAGGTCGCAAACCAAAAGCGTAAATATGTCATGAGAGTTTTATATATAAACTTGAATATGTATAAATTTCTGTATCAATATAGTGAAAATTTTATAACTTGCTTAAATGTAAACTTATACAAGTAATGTACAATCTAATATTTTTTTTTTTATAATTTTGAATATGAATGAACTTATTTAGTACGAAACAAATTTTTTATATGTAGCTCTAAACTCGTAATTCGTAGCGGCCAAGTGCAATTCGATGCAGCCAAGAGCAATTCATAGCGGCCAAGTGCAATTCGATGCGGCCAAGTGCAATTCGAAGCGGCCAAGAGCAATCAGAAGCGGCCAAGAGCAATTAGAAGCAGCGAAGTGCAGTTTGATGCGGCCAAAAGTAATTTGATGCGGCCAAGTGTAATTCGAAGCGGCCAAGTGCAATTCGAAGCGCCCAAGTGCAATTAGAAGCGGCCAAGAGCAATTAGAAGCGGCCAAGAGCAATTCGAAGCGGCCAAGTGTAGTTCGATGTGGCCAAAAGAAATTTTATGTGGCCAAGAGTAATTCGTAGCGGCCAAGTGTAATTCGAAGCGGCCAACAACAATTCAAAGCGGCCAAGTGTAGTTCGATGCGGCCAAAAGTAATTTGATGCGGCCAAGAGTAATTCGTAACGACCAAGTGCAATTCAAAGCGGCCAACAGCAATTCGATGCGGCCAAGTGCACTTTGTAGCGGCCAAGTGCAATTCGATGCGGCCAAGAGTAATTCATAGCGGCCAAGTGCAACTCGATGCAGCCAAAAGTAATTCGATGCGGCCAAGAATAATTCGTAGCGGCCAAGTACAATTCGATGCATCGTTAAGGCTCGTGAACAAGTTCAAGCTCGACTCAAACCACGTCAGCAATACTCTATTTGCACCCAAAAATTTCTCGGGTTGAGGAGTTTTTGATGGGTTTGGTCTTGGTCTATGTTGGAGTCTTCTGTGTCTGTTATCATGATCGAGGTGGTTTGGTGAGTCTTTTTGGGGTAATGAGAAGATTGCCATACTAAAGCTTAGTGATCTTTTGTTCATGTAAACTCATTGGGAAACAATCTGCTATCAAAACCAAATCGTTTTCTTTTTGGGTTGGAACCTCATCATTGTTTCGATGTGTCCAAATCTTCGAAGAAGATTGGGGAGTAGAGGGAGAGTCTTGGCATTTTAATAGGTTTGGGAAACATCGAGTTTCCTTTTTCCACTCTTCTTTTTGCAAATAATCCTTTTCCTAAAAAGTTTTGGTTTCCATAGTATAAACCTATTTACATATCTATCAGAGAAATTCTTGGGTGCAAATAGGGCACGACTGATGTGGTACCCGACGTGCACATCCGGGCCGTCCAACAAAGCAGCCGACGGTACGGATTGAAACACAGTTTTTCTTTTTCTTTTTTATTTAAAAACCCTTTTCGGTACTATCAATCTGGACCGTTGGTTGTATTTTTGGATAGCCCAGACGTCCACGTCTGGTACCCGATTTGCAACCAAGAATTTCTCTATCTATCAACATATGTATGCGCTGATTTAGGACTATGTACGTTTTTCTCTGTTTTCTGAAACATCTACGTTCTTTGTTTCCAAAACAAAGAAACTACTTTTCAGATGATTACTCATCAATAATGGAGAAACAAGGTTATGGTTACTTCCCAGATGATTGCTGGGAACTTATATTCCAAAAACTGAGAGAAGATGATGAGCGTGACTTGGATTCGATATCTTTGGTCTCAAAGCGGTTCCTTTCAATATCAAACCGGGTGAAGCATAGTTTGAATGTAAACGCCGAGATGCGCCATCTACTCCCGAATCTTCTTAGAAGATTTCGACACATCAAAAGCATAGTCATCTGTTTTGATATGTGTTTTGATTTTAAAAAAGACGTAGATGGACTCGTTAATCAGATTGCACAGTCTGGAGTACTGAATCTCCAAGCCATAAGGTTTTGGTGTTCCACAGAACCTCCGCGAGATGGTTTTAGGGCACTTGCGTTGAATAAGAATATAAATAACTATTTGAAGGTATTGGATTGCTCTGGACTGTGCTCTATGCAAGACAAGGATTTGGTTTTGAGCGAGATTCATCTCATCGACAAGAAACCTCTAGTGACTCGCGAGGGAGGTTTTGTGATGCAACATAGTCCCAACTTGACCTCTCTCGCGCTCATGTCAGGGTCGATGGTCTGTTTGAGAGGTTCTGTTGTTTATGAGTTTGAAAGTTCAGTCACTTGCGCGAGGAAACTACTCTTTCTCCATTGAAGAAGATTCAAGCAAGCTTCTTTCTTGCATCGCAAAAGCACGTCCCCCATTAAAGAAGCTCAAACTCTATGACAACCGGTGCAGAGGATTGTCATCGCTTTTGCAATCATGTTGGTCGACATTGGAAGAGCTAACCCTAGCAAACCGACATCTCACTAAAAGGCGTATGAGTGAAAGTTTGTCTCCCTAATCTAACTTTCATAGAGCTCTATCGGTGTTCTCTATCGACCAGCGACACCTTTCCCTCTCTCACAGAAAAGTGTCCCCTACTCGAAGTTATAATAATGAAATCGACGAGTATAAGAGCGCAGGAAACTTTTTCGTTGGAGTCCTCACACAAGAACTACCAAATGCGACGCCTTGATATAAGCCAGAACAAGTGGTTGAATGATAAAATACTCGAAAATTTTGGGCGGGTTTGTCCCAATCTACAATCTCTTTCTGTAAGTAGTTGTCATACCCTCACCCAACTAGGCATTGGGGAAATTTTGAAGAGTTGCCCCAAAATAATGTATTTGGACATCGAACATCTTACGGTTTCAAATATTTTCGGGAGATATTCGGAGCGCTCTGGCGCGAAACTAAAGACTCTGAAAGCTTGGGGGACAAAATTGAACGACGAAGCAATGGTGATGATTGGAAACAGGTGTCCCAATTTGCAGTTTTTGAATATCGGATATTGTGAAGAAGTAACAAGTGATGGGGTAAAAGAGTTGGTGAGGAAGTGCAAAAGACTAAGGGTGTTAAATTTAAGATGGTGCCCAAATGTGGGCATTGGTATTGTGGATTGGATGGTGATTTCAAGGCCGTCCATTGCTCTCAAGGAATTCTTCTCACCATGTGCTTTTCCTCCTCTTAGTGAAGACATGAGAAACTTGTTCTTGTGCTTTGGTTGCCGGCTTATGTAGGAAATGCTACTGCACTGCTTGCTATAAAAATGAGTGCATGCATAGAAGACAAAGCACAACCCTTTTGATTCCCTGCAAAGCTTGAGGAGTTTTTGATTTATTTTGGGTTGGATTTGGTCTTGGTCTTGTGTTTGGGGTCTGTCTGGTGTCTATGTTGGAGTCATAACCTTGCTTACAAATGTAATAAAGCTTAGTCTATTGTTCATGTAGACTCATTATGAGGATTATTACTTTTCATATGTCTCCCTTTTTGGGTTCGGAGTGGCATATGATTGTGTAGTGGTTAGGTGTGAACGTTGGTGGGATGCTTCTTTCTCGTTGTGATGCTGTCGTGCTTGCAATCCATTTAATCTTTGTACTATTTCAAAGGTTAATAAAATCTTCCTCTTCTTCATCCAACTCAATATCAATTGGCAAAGAGTGAAGAGGCCGCGCCCAAACTCATACTTTAGTTTTAGAGGTTATATTCAACCAATGTTGACAAGCAATAACATCTAAACGAAAAACTGGAAATAGTGGAAGAACTACAAGTTCATGACTGTAACAAAACAAAGTTTTTTCTTGTGATCACAAGCAAATGAATTCAAAGTAGTAAAATAGGATGACAACTGCACAGAGTCATGGAAATCCTTCAAGCCAGCAGCCAAAGGACAAGATTTTCTTTTTCATCTGTTCACTGAGATCATCAAAACATGGTGGATCAATGTTCCTAAGGGATGGCCTTGACGTACAACACCATCTGAAGTAAGATATTGCTGCTCACTTTTTCACACCCACCTAGAAGGATCTCCCTCCGTCACTTTGTTGCAGCATCCAATGTCCAAATATTGGAGATTTACACACATTTTTCCAATCATTGTCATTCCTTTGTCATCAATTTGTGTCTCTTGAGCTTCCAAAGTCTTCAAATTCACTACACAGTGGTCCGAATAGCTCCCAAAAACATCTGAAATATTAAGACCGTGGATGTTCAGTTGTGTTATGGCAGGGCATCTCCTCAAAACTTTTCCGATGCTGAAATTGTCTAACCGTATTCGCCTCGATTAAGCTCGCAATTCAAAAGCATAAATATTTCATGAGAGTTTTATATATAAACTTGAATATGTATAAACTTCTGTATCAATATAGTGAAAAATTTATAACTTGCTTAAGTGTAAACTTATACAAGTAATGTACAATCTATTTTTTTTTTTATAATTTTGAATATGAATGAACTTATTTTGTACGAAACAAAATGTTTATATGTAGCTCTAAACTCGTAATTTGTAGCGGCCAAGAGGAATTCAATGCGGCCAAGAGCAATTCGTAGCGGCCAAGTGCAATTCGAAACGGCCAAGTGCAATTCGATGCAGCCAAGAGCAATTCAATGCGGCCAAGTGCAATTAGAAGCGGCCAAGAGCAATTAGAAGCGGCCAAGAGCAATTCGATGCGGCCAAAAGTAATTGGATGCGGCCAAGTGCAATTCGAAGCTGCCAAGTGCAATTCGAAGCAGCCAAGAGCAATACAATGCGGCCAAGAGCAATTCGATGCGGCCAAGTGCAATTCGAAGCGGCCAAGTGCAATTCAATTCGGCCAAGTCCAATTCGTAGCAGCCAAGTACAATTCGAAGCGGCCAAGAGTAGTTCAGAGCGGCCAAGTGCAACTCGATGCGGCCAAGAGTAATTCATAGTGGCCAAGTGCAACTCGATACAGCCAAAAGTAATTCGATGCGGCCAAGTGCAATTCAAAGCGGCCAAGTGCAATTTAAAGCGGCCAAGAGTAATTCGAAGCGGCCAAGAGTAGTTCATAGCGGCCAATTGCAACTCGATGCGGCCAAGAGTAGTTCATAGCGGCCAATTGCAACTCGATGCGGCCAAGAGTAATTCATAGCGGCCAAGAGTAATTCTTAGTGGCCATGTGCATTTTGATGCATCTTTAAGGCTCGTGAACAAGTTCAAGCTCGTTCCAAACCTAGGCAACCTCAACTCGATTGAGAAAGCAAGTCCAAACTGGGTGGGCAGCTTTCTGGGTTGGTACAAAAAAATGGTTGGCATCTTTACTCTACGGATGATTTTATTGCTGACGTGGTACCCGTGCAGAGCATCGAGCCGAGCGACCGACGGTTTGGTTGCATTTTTGGATGGCCCGGATGCGCTGCACGGGTACCACGTCAGCAATACTCTATTTGCACCCAAAAATTTCTCAGGTTGAGGAGTTTTTGATGGGTTTGGTGTTGGTCTATGTTGGAGTCTTACAATCCTCTTCATGCTGTTCGAAAAAAAAAAACAAACCTACCTCTGATACCATGTTAAATCATCCAACTTAAAATTGATTGATAAAGAACTATAAGTTCATGACTGTAATAAACAAAAAAGTTTTATTTTTTTGTGATCACAAGCAAATGAATTCAAAGTAGTAAAATAGGAGGACAAGACAACTACACAGAGTAGGAAGCACACTTTCAAACTAAATATATGGAAATCAGAAAAAGGATCACATACCCACTACTTTAGAGTGATTCAAACAAAACATTTGATCGACTAGAAGAATATTAAACGCTAAATCATCTAACTCAAAATTAATTGAGCGGAGAGACCGTTCAATCTCATATACTGATTTTGGAGTAACCAATGTGAAACAAGCTCTAATGTTAAAAAAAGAAAAACATGAAATAAAACAAAGTTTTTTCCGCAATCACAAGCATATGAATTCGAAGTACGCAGAGTCATGAAAATTTGCGAAGCCTGCATCCGAAGGACAAGGCTCTGTTTATCACCTGTTCACTCACTTCTCTACACCCAATTAGAGTTATTTCTCGCAGTCTTTCACAAATACTCACCACCTCCATTACCCCTTTATCTGTCACTTCTTTGCAAAATCCAATGTGCAAATATTGGAGATTTCGAAACTTATTTCCAATCATTGCCATTCCTTCGTCATTAAGTCGTGTCACTTTCAAAGTCTTCAAATTCACTACAGAATAGTCAGAACAACATCCAAAAACATTTGAAACCTCAAGACAATCAATATGCAGTTGCGTTATGGCGGGGCATCTCCTCAAAACTTCTCCAATGCCAAAATAGGGGAGGTGGGGACATTGACTTACATCGAGGAACTGAAGATTTGGGCAAACTTGCGCAATGTTCTGGAGCGCCATATCATGCAACCAACTATTTCCGCAAATGTCAAGGTGTCGCATACGATAGTGTTTCTGCAAATAATTTGGAGAAAAATTATCCATCTCTTGTCCTCTCGTGTTTGCCATCTTAAGTGTTTCAAGTAAAGGACAACTTTTTGTGAGGGTGTAAAAGGTAGTACTAGACAACCCAATCGAAAAAGTCAGATTTATATAAGTTAGATTAGAGAGATACTCTGCTAAATCGTCCATACTTGTGTCTGTGAGTGGCCACCCTCTTAGGGTTAACTTTTCCAGTGTCAACTGACACGCTTGCAAAAGCATTTTTAATCCACCATGGATTTCAGAATACTGGTCCTTGATGACAACGAGCTTGAGCTTTTTTAATGGAGGACGTGCTTTTGCGAGTAAACAAATATGCTTGTCTGAAATGAGATCTCGACTCATGGTGAGAGAATACAGATTTTTGGCATTGGTGAACGCGTTTTCCATTGGAAAAGAGAATGCAGAATGTTGTGATGAGACTGATGACCACAGTTGTAGCGAGAGACAGGTCAAATTGAGACTATGCCGCATCACAAAACCAATTCCGTCTCCAGTCACACGATGTTGACTGATGCCCCATATGTCAAGACTGATTTTCTTCAGTTTTATACATTTTGTGGAAAGAGAAATAAGCGATTTATCAGTAACGAAACAAGCATCACCAGTAAATGCAATATGCTTCAACTCTTTAAGCTTTGATGCCAATGCATCAACACCATCATCTGTTATACAAGTTATACCTGCCGCAGCCTTATCATAGGTTGTAGAGTTATGCGCACTAATCCTTAATTCCTCTAGCCGCGGGAAACAATCTCCTATCGAAACCAAATCGTTGTCTTGCATATAGATCAGTCCAGAGCAATCCAATACCTTCAAAGTGTTCTTTACATTGTTATCGAACGCCAGTTCTGTAATACCATATCGCGGAGGTTCTTTCCAACAGCCAAACTTTATGGCTTCGAGATTCAATTCTCCAAACTCTGCAATCTTATCAACGAGTCTGTCTGTGTCTTTCTGGGCATAAGTGTTGATGACTATGCTTTTGATGTGTGGAAATCTTTGAAGAAGATTCTGTAGTAGAGGGAGTGTGTCGCCTTCTACCTTTAAGATAAGCTTCACCCGATTGGATATTGAAAGAAATTGCTTTGAGACCAAAGATATCGAATCCAAGTCGCACTCATCATCTTCTCTAAGTTTTTGAAATATAAGTTCCCAGCAATCATCTGGGAAGTGACCAAATCCTTGTTTCTTCATTGTTGATGAGTTTGAGAATAAAAAAAGGATAATAAATTTCTCCTTCTTTGTGCAGTAACACTTATACTCCGTATAAGTTGTATGCAACTAGGGTTCAGATCCTCATCACAAAAAGGATACGGAAAAAAGGGGAAACAGAGTAGGTTAGACTTTATGGAGCCCACACAATTTAGTTCTAGGGTTAATAAACGAGCCGAATGAGCCGAATAGTTTACCTTAATTGTTTAAGTGACGCGGCGGAATTCACGAGAGACTAGTTAGCGTACTAGTCCAAACCAGATAAACAACTCGTCGCAGTGAGCAAATCTTGCGCACAAGAAAAAAAGACAAAAGTATGAATATTATTGATGAAAAAGTTGCATAAACTTTAGGTTACAAACCCTTATATAGGCCGAAACCCTAGAAACCCTAAAAATAAACTTGGAAAATAAAAAGTCTCAGAATTTGGGGCTTTTCCTAAAATTGAAAACGGGAAAGAAAAACAAGACTTTCCCAAAAAGAATCAACGTAAAAGGAATTACGGTCTAAGAGTTATTAAAGAAACAAATCTTTCCTAAAACAAAAAAATAACGCAATTGAAGGTCTAAACGAAGGAATTAGGCCGAAAAACACCAGGGCTCACGAACTCAGGTGGCGAGCCTTGACCGGAGCGCGAAAATAAGTCAGCCCACCAAGTTTGGATTTATTCCGAGCTCGTCCGAATTTTGCCAAATTGGGTAATCTGAAATTAAACACCGTTTGGGCTTCCGGGGCTTGGCTCGGTCCAGCTGATCATGGAATTGGGCCTCCACGTGTTCTACATCATTAAGATTGGTTTGAAAACTGAACGGATTTCAAAAACGGTTCAGCTAACAAGTGCCCCCTGAGGCTAAGGGCACAAGTTAAGGTGCAATTAATATGAAATGTTCTCCAACATTTAATGTCATTTTCTAAAATAAAGTTAACAAAATCTAAATAATAGATACTTAGGCCATCCACAGTGGTATAATCAAAAAAGGATAACCAAAAGTTGACACATCAGCCTTTGATTATTCACTTAAGAGGTTGTTAAGCTTAACAATATTGAGCTTCACAATGGTCACTTCTAGTCCATAACCAAAATAAGGGATCCACTATCTCTCTCTCTCTCTCGCCACTCCCTCCATTTACATTTTTTTTAGGCAAAAATATATCGATTCCCTCTTTTAAATTTGGAAAAAAATCAGTGACTTTCTTACCTCTTATTATGATTTTTTTTTTGGGAAAAAATAAAAACGGAAAAGAAGAGTGAAATACCTTAATCTGGCGACGATGGGTTGAATTGTAGATGATCGAGAGATACGAGCTTTCACTTTTGGAGTGAAAGAAAAAGAAATAGTTTTTGGGTGAAGTGAAGAAGATATAGAGTAGGCGAAGAAGGGAAGAATAAAATATCAGTTGAAACACATGTGTGTACAAATTTTGGAACTAATTTAACTTATGTGGTGTGAGGTCCACAAATTTTGATTATTGAAAAAAGTTGCTAATTTTGATTATCCAAAGCCCAAAATTTGATTATTTCTAAGGATGTTGTTAAGTTTGATTATACCATTGTGAGCCATTTTTTGCACCAACGTTGTTAACTTTAAAAACAATTGGCTTTTGATTATACCACTGTGGATGGCCTTACTCCACTATTTTAGGTGGGCGGATCCCTTCTATTTGCCTGGGGCCAGTTTGGTCCATTTGGTGCATCTGGGCCGTACAAAAGTGTTTTGGATGGCCCAGATTTAAAAGGGTGTTTTTATTAAAATAAAAAATAAAAAACACTCTCTTTAAATTTGGGCTATCCAAAACACTTTTGGATGGCCCAGATGCACCCAAATGGACCGAATTGGTCCGAAGCAAATGGACAAGATCCGAGTCCTTATTTTAGCATCTAATTAAATATGGGGAACTTAATTAGCCATCCTTTTTACCCTACTTATTTAGGTGCTCATCCTAATGTGTTTAAATACTTATCTTTCCATCCTCAAATTCAATTAAATCCTGAACTACCCTTCCTTTCTCCTAATTTTTCAAAACTTTCTCTTTTCTTTTTCTTTTTTTTTATATCTTTTCTAATTATCTAAATTCTCTCTCCTCTTTCAAACATTTCTCTCACCTAATCTTTTGAATTTTTTCTCCCTCCTAATCTTCTTTCTCATATTTTCATTCCCCTAAAATATAAGAAGAAAACACAACTCTTACAAAAACGAATGTGTAAGCCGAAAAACATGGCAAAACATGATTAATTTACAAAACATGGCAAAACCTGATCGAGGTAGATAAACAAGACAAGATCAATTAAAAAACATGACAAAATCGAAAAAACATATGGCAAGTTTTGAGAAGTGTAGGTTTTGATCGAGATAGATGAACAAAACATGATCAAATAAAAAATATGACAAAAATCAGAAAACATAACAATTTTTGAGAAATGTAGATTTTAATCGAGGTAGATGAACAAAATATGATCAAATAAAAAACATGACAAAAATCAGAAAACATGACAAAAATAAAAAAACACGACAATTTTTGAGAAGGGTAGGTTTCAATCTAAATACAGTGAAAAGATATGGAAAACCAGACTAAAATTGAATTATACGAGTACGATTGATAAAGAAAAAAATGAAGAGAGTTTCATGAATCATTAACAACTGTAACTCAGAAAATACAACTCCAACTCAGTTTTTCTTTTTCATTCCCTTACACCCCATATTTTACATCCGAAAAACCAAAAGGCCCCGACTTCATGAATCTATGGGTCCAAAAATCAACAGATTCAAGATGATAAACATACCATTCCCGTGAATTTTCAACCATTGTTTGCCTTTCCATTCTTGTGAAATCTTCCTCTCTGTCCACCATTCGTTTTATCCCCGGTGACGGCGACCCGTGACTATAGCCAATGATCGGAGCTATGAACGGCAACAGAGGGGCTGGAATTTCCTGGATTTGACTATGAAGGAGAACTCTAAGCGGCTTTGGAGATCCGGCTGAACGACGGAGAACCGACAACAATAGAAGAAGATCGGCGGCTATGGATGAACGACGGTAGGGATGGAAATGGGGGTGGGGAGGAAACGGCGGTTGGTCATATTCTCGAATACAGAGAGATAAGAGAGGGTGTGGGTTTATGAGTGTGATTAATTAGGTTAGGGGATTCTATTTGATCCAGAGGGAGGAGAGGAGTTGGATTGGGTTTTGGTTTAAGAGGAGTGTGGGTCTGGGTGGTGGTGGTTCTTGGTGGTTGTTATGGCTGTGGTGGTGGCGTTGGTTGGGTGGGGGAGGGGAGGGGATTAGCATAATCCCTGTAATTGTGGGATTGAAATCCTACGTATATCCGATATATAGATGTGCATGTGTATATATATGTATATATATAGGGGTAATTTAATTACATTTTGTAGTAAATGAATACAAGGGTATTGTTGGGTTTTTTTAAATTTGAGGATGAGAACATAATGATTCAAATACACTAGGATGATGGCCTAAATAAGTCTTCCAAACGGGATGCCTATTTAATTTCTTCATTAAATATCTACCATAATAACAGATACTTACTCCAGTATTTTAGCATGTACAAGCTCAATCACATTTTTTTTTGTTTACGAATTGTTTGGCTCGATAGACTCGTGAACAAAGATGTCTTTCCATAAATTATTACAAATATAGTGGTAGATTTAATAAATGTCCCAAAATATGAGATCAATGTCGGCCTTTTATATAAATATTTTCACCAATTTTAAAGTACCAAATAGAAAATATCCTATGTGAGATATGGAAATTTAAGAGTTTGAGTGTTTTAAATTTAATGAAGGTAGCCAGTAACTGAATTTTATGTTTATGAGTTTTTTTTCCCTAGATTAATGAGGGTAGTTCTTCTTTATGGCCGTTGGTTCTCACCCACTTGTTGACCTCAAACTCAAGTGAGCCCCCAAGAACTCAGGCACAACAAGAAATGAACCGAATCGTTTGTAAATTGTTCGAGACTCGATTCAGTCAAAGCTCGTTCGAGTTTTAATTGATTCCTCTATTAAACGAACCAAATATGAGCGCTTCAATTTTATGCTCGTTTAATGAATGAGGCAAGCATAAATCTAATTGTATTAATTCGCCTAGATTAAGCTCGCAAACCTAAACCATAAATATGTCATGAGAGTTTTACATATAATTTTGAATATGTATAAACTTCTGTATCAATATAGTGAAAATTTTATAACTTGCACAAGTGTAAACTTATACAAGTAATGTACACTTATATATCTATTTTTTTTATTTATAATTTTGAATATGGATGCACTTATTTAGTCCGTAACAAGATTTTTATGTGTAGCTCTAAACTCGTAATTCGTAGCGGCCAAGAGGAATTCGATGCGGCCAAGAGCAATTCGTAGAGGCCAAGTGCAATTCAAAGCGGCCAAGAGGAATTCGATGTGGCCAAGTGCAATTCGATGCGGCCAAGAGCAATTTGTAGCGGTCAACTACAATTTGAAGTGGCCAAGTGCAATTTGATGCGGCCAAGAGCAATTCAATGCGGCCAAGAGCAATTCAATGCGGCCAAGTGCAATTCGAAGTGGCTAAGAGCAATTCGAAGTGGCCAAGTACTGTAGTTCGATGCGGCCAAAAGTAATTTGACGCGGCCAAGAGTAATTTGTAGCGGCCAAGTGCAATTCAAAACGGCCAACAGCAATTCGAAGTGGCCAAGTGCAGTTCGATGCGGCCAAAAGTAATTTGATGCGGCCAAGAGTAATTCGTAGCGGCCAAGTGCAATTCGAAGCAGCCAACAACAATTCGATGCGGCCAAGTGCAATTTGAAGCGGCCAAGAGTAATTCATAGCGGCCAAGTGCAACTCGATGCGGCCAAAAGTAATTCGATGCGGCCAAGAGTAATTTGTGATGGCCAAGTGCAATTCGATGCATCGTTAAGGCTCGTGAACAAGTTCAAGCTTGACTCAAACCTAGGTAACCTCAACTCGATCAAGAAAGCAAGTCCAAACTGGGTGGGCAGCCTTCTGGATTAGTACAAAAAAATGGTTGGCATCTTTACTCTACGGATGATTTTATTTTTGGACTTAGAAGTATTGTTGAGTCTTTATAAGTCACTAGAGGCCGAGTCGGATTTTCACAACATTTGTGAAAATTTAATTAAACAATAAGTAGGAAACATTTTTACAAAAAACGTTGGAAAAATCCGACTTGCACACGCATTGCATGTGCCTCTAGTCTATTATAATATATGGTATTGATCTCAAGCTATTATGGACTACTTCAGTTCATTGAGAGATCATGGATTCAACTGGTGAGTGCCTTTAATTTTGTATGTTTTCTGTTATTTAAATCAGTTCGTTGAGGAAAGATGTAAAGTTGTTTACATGATGAGAGTTTTGCATTCGTTAGTATTTTGTCTTATCAAATTTATGAATGAATATGTTCGGTTGTAGATTAATTACAATCTTTCACCATGTTGGTTGGGATATAATATAAATTAAAATTAGAGGACGGAGCACACGCATTGCGTGTACAAATCGGATTATGACAAAAAATGTGATAAAAAATTGCCTTAAATTTGGACTTACACACGCTTCGCATGTGGTACCCGAGTAGAAGACGAATTCACTTTCTATTCTAATCACCAAACAAAAAAATAATTAAAAATAACACAACCACTATTATTCTCTCTTCACTGTTATTCACTGATAATCAAGTTATTTATCAGATAATCACGTCCTCCAAATCGACACTCAATGAGCAAATCCCACCATTAGTGAGGGTAAAAAAATCGAGTTATGCTATATGTACCGACTGGGGGAGGGAAATCGTACCGACGGCTGCCGGTGGGCTGTCTCCGGCCACCTTGTAAACACAAAAAGTGATGCTATGTACCAAACCACGTGATCATGCAGAGGCAATAGATATACATACGGATATGAGATTATGAGTTCTGAGATATACATACATACGTAAACATGAAATCGATGGTTTCTTACCCTTCCTTTCATGGGCTCTCCTGGAATGAACGGGGCCATCGGACGAATACCCATCATCATCGGCGGCGACGATTTCTCCCTGACATGCAACAATATTCCCACAATGAGAACACCCCACTTTTTCCATTGCAACATGTCCTCGAGTTATGCCTGTTGTTCCCACAATGAGAACACTTTCTCGCCGATTCCTTCACCATCTTCTTGCCTCAGTGGTAAAACAATGAGAGAAAGTGGGAGGGAAACTGACATGGGGATGGGTAGTTATTGGGTTTGGTGGTTATTGGTGTTGGTTTTGTCTATTATGCCCTTATAATTAAGTCTCCAATGAATTCAATTGGGTGTACAATTTTGGAAATGAAAAAACATGACAAAAAAGGGAGACACCAAAGTGGTGCTCTCCCCTTATATATTAGAATAGATGTGGGGTGTGTCGGGTTGAGGAGTAGGTCTGGGTTGAGTGAGAAACGTACGTTTGGTTGCAAATCGGGTATCATGTGATACCCGTATAGCGCATCCGAGCCAAGCAACCAACGGTTCGGTTGCATTTTTGAATGGCCCGAATGCGCTGCACGGGTACCACGTCAGCAATACTCTATTTGCACCCAAAAATTTCTCGGGTTTAGGAGTTTTTGATGGGTTTGGTCTTGGTCTATGTTGGAGTCTTCTGTGTCTGTTATCATGATCGAGGTGGTTTGGTGAGTCTTTTTGGGGTAATGAGAAGATTGCCATACTAAAGTTTAGTGATCTTTTGTTCATGTAAACTCATTGGGGCCAGTCCTGATGTGGATTATTTTCATACGTTTTTCTTTTTGGGTTGGAACCTCATCATTGTTTCGATGTGTCCAAATCTTAATAGGTTTGGGAAACATCGAGTTTCCTTTTTCCTAACAAGTTTTGGTTTCCATAGTATAAACCTATTTACATATCAATCAGAGAAATTCTTGGGTGGAAATAGGGCACGACTGACGTGGTACCTGACGTTCACTTCCGGGCCGTCCAACAAAGCAATCGACGGTTAAGATTGAAACACAGTTTTTTTTTTTTAATTTAAAAACCTTTTTCGGTACTTTCAATCCGGACCGTTGGTTGTATTTTTGGACGGACCAGACGTCCGCGTCGGGTACCTGATTCGCAACCAAGAATTTCTCTATCTATCAACATATGTATGCGCTGATTTAGGACTATGTACGTTTTTCTCTGTTTTCTGAAACATCTACGTTCTTTGTTTCCAAAACAAAGAAACTACTTTTCAGATGATTACTCATCAGTAATGGAGGAACAAGGTTATGGTTACTTCCCAGATGATTGCTGGGAACTTATATTCCAAAAACTTAGAGAAGATGATGAGCGTGACTTGGATTCGATATCTTTGGTCTCAAAGCGGTTCCTTTCAATATCTAACCGGGAGAAGCATAGTTTGAATGTAAACGCCAAGATGCACCATCTACTCCCGAATCTTCTTAGAAGATTTCGACACATCAAAAGCATAGTCATCTGTTTTGATATGTGTTTTGATTTTAAAAAAGACGTAGATGGACTTGTTAATCAGATTGCACAGTCTGGAGTACTGAATCTCCAAGCCATAAGGTTTTGGTGTTCCACAGAACCTCCGCGAGATGGTTTTAGGGCACTTGCGTTGAATAAGAATATAAATAACTATTTGAAGGTATTGGATTGCTCTGGACTGTGCTCTATGCAAGACAAGGATTTGGTTTTGATAGCGGATTTGTTCCCACGGATAGAAGAACTCAGGCTTAGAACGGATGCTTATATCTGCAATGATGGTGTGGCTCGTATAACAGATGATGGAATTGATGCGTTGAAGGAAATTGAGTTTACAGGTTATGTTTGTTTCATTACTGATCAATCCCTTATTTCCTTATCCACAAATTGTGCGAAACTGAGGAAAATTAGTCTGTGCATATACAGTAGATGTCAACATTATGTTACTGAAGATGGCATTGATTTTGTGGTGCGGCATAGTCCCAATTTGACCTCACTCTCACCAGAATTGTGGTCGTTACAACATTCTGCATCCTCTTTTGCAATTGGAAACGCGTTAGCCAATGCCAAAAATCTGCACTCTCTCACCATGACTCAAGAACTCATTTCGGACAAGCGTATTTGCTTAGTTGCCAAAGCATGTACTCCGTTAAGAAAGCTCAAACTTGTTGGCTTCAGTGGCCAGTATCCTGAAATCCATGGGGGATTAAAATTTCTTTTGCAGGCATGCGAATTGACACTTGAAGACCTAACCCTGAGAAATTGGACCCTCTCAAACACGGCTATAAGTGATTTGGTTCAGTATTTATCTAATCTAACTTCTATAGATCTTGATGGACATTTTGGGTTGACTAGTGTCACCTTTTACACCCTCACAAAGAGTTGCCCTTTACTTGAAATACTTATGATGTCACGTACAAGGGGATAAGAGATAGATACTTTTTGTCCAGATCCCTTACATAAAAACTACCGACTGCGACATCTTGATATCTCCGACAATATGTGGGTGAATGATACAACGCTCGACAACTTTGGGCAGGTTTGCCCAAATCTACAGTTCCTCGGTGTAAGTGATTGTCTGCGCCTCACCAATCTTGGCATTGGAGAAGTTTTGAGGGGATGCCCTGAAATAAGACAACTCAATATTGATTGTCTTGAGGTTTCAGATATTTTTGGGAGACATTCGGACAACCCTGTAGTGAATTTGAAGACTTTGAAAGCTCGTGGGACACAAATCAATGACAAAGGGATGGCAATGATTGGACATAGGTGTCGAAATCTCCAATATTTGGACATTGGATTCTGCAATGAAGTGACAGATAAGGGGGTAACGGAGGTGGTGAGGTATTGCGAAAGACTGAGGAGTATAAATCTAATCGGGTGTGGAAAAGTGAGCACCTATATTTTACCTGAGAGGCTGAGATGGTGTTTTCAAGGCCCTCACTAAGGAAAGTAGAACAGATGGAGATGGTTTGATCTCAGTGAATAGATGGTAAACACAGTCTTGCCCTTCGGCTGCCAGCTTAGCGTTCGCCCATGACTCTGCTTTGTTGTCATCCTAATTTACGTCGAATTCATATGCTTGTGATCTCCAACAAAACTTTGTTTTATTACCCTTGTGAACTTCTAGTTCTTCCATTGTTTACCTGTTTTTCTTTTTTTTGTTCTTGCTGGTCAGTTGTCTTGTTTGAATCACTATGAAAGAGTGTTTTTTGTGTATCTATTTACTTTGAACTCACCACTACAGTCAGTTCTATACATATCATGCATTCCAACAGCGCTGTTCTTTATTTCACACCAACGGCACTGTGTTCCTCTGCAAATTTTTTGTTTTCTGTTTGGAAGAAATAGCAGCTTCTGTAATTAAAAGCAAATCGTTGGGACGTTGCTGCAACTGATACACTAGTAGAGATAGAATAACCATTCGAAGTGTGTCGGCAAAAATTGTTAGAATCTCTGACATGGGAACAAATCCACTATCAAAAGCAAATCATTGCCTTGCATAGAGATTAGTCCAGAGCAATCCAATACCTTCGGATTGTTCTTTATATCCTTCTTCAACGCCAGAGCCTTAAAATGATCTTGCGGATGTTTTTTAAAACACCAACAAAACTTTATAGCTTGGAGATTCAATAAACCAGACAGTGAAATCTGATCGACAAGTCCATTAGTGTCGATGACTACGGTTTCAATGTGTGGAAACCTTCCAAAAAGATTTGGGAGTAAAGAGAGTGTGTCATACGCTTCATCCGATTAGAAGGGTCCAATGAGTCCTATAAATAACAATGTATTCTTAGCCAGTAGTACCTCCCCAATCAAACCTCGACGTAGTCTGCAGGACAACTAGAGGAGTCAAGAACTGGACGTGGATAGAACTGCCCTTGTTCGCAAATAAGGTCCGCCTTCCAGGTGTACCGAAAGCTACCAGCCGACCACCTGAGACAAGCTGGGGCACCACCCCCAAAGGCTGCTCTAAAGCGCCCGGCCACTGGCCCAAGTAGGCACCACACAGAAGGGGGTCGCTTGGCTTAGACGATTTTTATAGTGGTCTTGTTTCTAATCAGTTTTCATGAACGAAACCCAAATAAATTTATGGTTTGATTCCACCAACTTTTAGTACTTTAAAAATATTATTTATTGATATATAATGGGTCTTGATCCAATTTGAAATGAGGGACATACATTCACTTTACCGAAATGCATCATTTTTTGACCCATCGAGGGTAAAATGGTCACTTCATTTGATGTAGAAATAATTTTTTATCCAAATTACTTGGGCTAGAAAGTGAATTGGACAAGCTTTCTAGCGGTTCAAACCACGCGCAAATTTGAGTTCGGGAGTATTCGGTGCAAGTCCGGGAAGTTTGACACGTTAAGCAGCATTAATGCGCCTCAAGCGCAATCATATGCGCCCAGGCGCATATAAATGTGCCCCGGGCGCATCCTGGACATTGCACAACAAGTTCAACTTTGCGAACTTGCCTCGGACACTCCCAAACTTCAATTTGTGCGTGGTTTGAACTGTTAGAAAGCTTATCCAATCTACTCTCCTACTGAATTGGTTTCGATGAAAAATATTTTGTACATCAAGATACATGACCATTTTACCCTCAACTGGTCAAAAATTAAATTATTAAGTAAAATACTCGTATCGCTCTCAATTTAAATCAGATTAAGATAAATTATAGAATGATAAGTAAGGTTTTCACTGTATTAAAAGATGATGGAAACGAACAATTAAAATATTGAAGTTTTATTTTTGAAAAGTTGGTCAAAGGGAGATCGATTCAAAGGTCATTGGAACGACAAAGGCTAAAGTACGTTTTGGCGCCCATTTACACATTTTAAGTTCCAGTCGATGCACACCTCCCTAGTTCAAGGGTACTCGTTCATTCTGTAAGAATGTCCACCTATGAATATAGGCTCTCCACACTTCATTAAATAATTATAAACCATTTCATCGTCAGGATTCACCCAAGGTGAGACTTGTGATGTGGGTGAGAGATAACTAGAGGGAGTCGAGCTCCTTTGTTCTTTGAGAGATAACATTCGACGCGTGTCGGCAAAAACTGCTAGAAGCTCTGACATACGATTGAGTTGTATACATATTCACTAGTTACAGATTGGTAATTACTGGTTCTGTAAAACAGACTTGCAGAAAAAAACATCAAGTACATTATCTCTAGTTCGACTGGAGTTCTTGACTCGACAAGGAAGGTAAAATTCAAATGCTGCAGAAACAGGTGTCTTTGCAAATTCTGAGAAGCTCTCACGTGAAACTTACTGTTGGACACTAAGACCTTGTATAGTTGTATGTATGTATGAAGGAAAAACTTTCTGTCAAAAAACTTGTAACAAAACTTACAAGTGAAAACTAGCTATACGTTTACTAGAGTAATGGCAAGTTCCGGCATCTACGACAACCCTGCTCAATCATATAGTTGTGTTTGTCTTTCTTTGACGAGCCCTATAAAACTAACGTTTCATGGTCCGGGAATAGGCTGATGACATTTTGCAAAACGGCTGTTCAGATAGTTTTTCTGAATGGAGGCAAACCCAAGTCCATGTGCTCCCAAAGTCTTAACTCTCTTGTGGTTTTTGCGTACAGGTTGTGTTACTCTTGTTTTTGCTCACACACACACAGACAGTCACGCACATAGAAGCATAGCAGCTTGGGCACACACAACTTGCATTCTTGTGTTACATCAACATTAATTAGAGCCCCAAGTCAGGGTGTCAATGGGTTAGTAATAGATTACTATTCGAGATGAACTAAACAAAAGGGGGCGCGCAGGTCTACCACAAAAACATAAGCCTAGTTAGAGGCTTTTTCGCCCTCTAGGAAAGGGGTAGAAGGGCGACGAATCTCTTTTAAGGTGAACTTACTTAGCCTAGTAGCCAGGTTGACTAGTACATCGGAGCGATATTGAATCCAGGCAATTATACTCTCTCTTCCGGAGAATCAGATTAGAACTATAACATGAACTAGCTCTATGTAATATGTATTCAATTCGCGGGCTTTCTTTTCAGAAAGGTTAATCACCAGTATATGAGTTAAGGCTCTGTATTAAACAAATTAAATTAGTTAATTAAGCCTCTCTTAGGACAGCTCTATACAGGTTGTGGAGCCTTTAACTATGCAGTGATCAGTCTTAAAAGTTTGCACCCTACACAAACCACTACTACTGTACTAGTGTATTATACTAACATATCTTGGATAAGAAAGTCCAAGGTAAAAATCAACACAGTCACTATCCCCGAGGCCTTTCATCGAGATATAACTATCTTTAGTTGTAAAAATGTTATGCAATGAGGATAGGAGAGACCACCGTTAAGCCTCCAGGCATGCTTTAGCTTCAGCCATTGTTGTTGACGATCTTGCGATATGATTCTTGCCCAGACAAAAGAACTCTAGTCGAACAAGAGACAGAGTACTTGAGATTGTTTTTTACAGAATCAGTAAGCTATGACGCCCACCCTGTACATAAAACTAAGCTATATGCCAAAGACTCAGATAATGTGCCTATACATGTTGCATTGTGTTATCTCTACCTGAAGTATAAGTTGCAGTGGTGACGCCAAAGATCGAAACCAAACAACGAACACACAATCAAACACAAGACAAGATATACGTGGTTCCCCAAATTCGGGTACTTCACAGGGACAACGGTTTCTTTTTGTAATGGAGGAATTTCTGTGTCTACGAACTCTCTTTGATTCCTGATAAATTCATCCGGAGGGCTCACTCTATAGGTAAAGTCTTTTGATGGCTACCCAAAATAGTTGAAAAATAGGCAGCACAGTTGATAAAAATGGTACAAAAACTACGAATATTTCATGCAAACAAAAAAAAAAGAAAAAAAGAAGGAACAGAATGGAAAACAGAAAAAAGATCCCACATCACTTGTCAGAGTGGTTCAAACAAAACAATTCCTTACCAGACTATTAAATGTTAAAACACCCAATTCAAAATTAATTGGGAATCAATGAATAGTTCGCCCAGGTTCATGTACTAGTTTTGGAGGTTATATCTAATTAATGTGGGATAAGTTCTACCAATCCTTACACTTGTTGCCTCTGACCCGGACGTGGAGAGGTAAATAAATGATCTATAACATAGCGATCATAATAGAACAATATGTGCTTAAGGCACAAATAATGGGACAATCAATCAAATGAGCCTTATCCAAAAGCCTTCCACCCTCTGGAAGCTTACCTCCGTTACCATGTTAAAATTTCATCAAACTCAAAATCGATTGGTGAAGAAAGAAAAGGCTGCCCGGAGCGGAGAGGTCGCCCAACTTGGTGGCTAGATGTTCCTCAGGGAGGGGCATTGAAAACACCATGTGCTCAATTTTTCACACCCAATTAGATTTATATTCCTCAGTCTTTGACAGTTCGTCACCACCTCCCTCACCCCTTTATCTGTCACTTCTTTGCATAATCCAATGTCCAAATATTTGAGATTTGGACACCTATTTCCAATCATTGCCAATCCTTCGTCGTTAATGTGTGTCCCACGAGCATTCAAAGTCTTCAAATTCACTACAGAGTTGTCAGAATATCTCCTGAAAACATCTGAAACCTGAGTAAGACCATCAATATTCAGTTGTGTTATTACAGGGCATCTCTTCAAAACTTCTCCAATGCCAAGATCGGTGAGGCGCGGACAACCATTTACGGAGAGAAATTGTAGATTCGGGCAAACTTGCCCATAGTTCTCGAGCGTCGTATTAGTCAACCACATATTCTTGGAGATATTGAGGTGTCGCATACTGTAATTTTTATGCAAGTAATCCTGAGAAAATGTATCCATCTCTTGTCTTGTGGTATGTGCCATCGTAAGTATTTCAACTAAAGGACAACTTTTCATGAGAATGTAAAAGGTGTCACCAGTCAACCCAAAACATCCATCAAGATCTATAGAAGTTAGATTAGAGAGATACCGAGCGAAATCACTTATATGTGTGAGGGGCCACCCTCTTAGGGTTAGCTCTTTTAGTGTCAATTGACATGCTTGGAAAAACAATTTTACTGCCCCATGAGTTTTAGGATACTGGTCCCCGAAACCAACCAACTTGACCTTCTTTAATGGAGGACGTGCTTTTGCGACTAAACAAATAATACGCTTGTCGGAAATAAGTTTTTGACTCGTGAGAGAATGCAGATTTATGGAAAGACTAAGTCTCCTCAATTTCACACAATTTGTGGATAGAGAAATGAGCGATTTGTCAGTAATGAAACAAGCTTCACCTTTAACCACAATCTTCTTCAATTCCTTAAGCTTTGATGCCAATGCCTCAACACCATCATCTGTTATACGTGCTGCAACCTCCCCATTGTCCATATCGGAATCCGCACTAATCCTGAGTTCCTCTAGCCGTGGGAAACAATCGGCGATCAAAACCAAATCGCTGTCTTGCATTGAGATTAGTCCAGAGCAATCCAATACCTTCAGATTGTTCTTTACATTCCTATGCAACGCCAGTGCTCTAAAACCATCTCGCGGAGGTTTTGTCAAGCACCAAAACTTTATTGCTCGTAGATTCAATAATCCGGACCGTGCAATCTGATCATCAAGAAGTCCATCTATCTTCTTGTGGGCATGGGTCTTGATGACTATGGTTTCGATGTGTCGAAATCTTCGAAGAAGATTCGGGAGTAGAGGGAGTGTCTCGTTGTTTACATTCAAGCTAAGCTTTATCCGATTAGATATCGAAAGGAACCGCTTTGAGACCAATGATATCGAATCCAAGTCACGCTCATCGTCTTCTCTAAGTTTTTGGAATATAAGTTCCCAGCAATCATCCGGGAAGTAACCCTGTCCTCGTTTCTTCATTGTTGATGAATTTGATAAGGAAAAAAAAAACAGATTAAATTTCTTTCTCTTTGTTCATAATATATAGGAGTATTGTCGTAAACAAAGTAGGAAAAGGAATGGAGAGGAACGGCAAAAACGCCACCCGAGAATCTACACCCAAACATACACTACATAGTTACACTACACGTCACATTATATTTTATGTGCGGTCCACTCCGGGTCCCGAAAAAATTCAGAAAAATAATCATAAATTTTAAAATATTATTTGACAACGACCCTGTAAAAAATCAGCTCCAACGGATATCGGTAAGTATTATTTCTGGATTCGTAGAGGCAAAACTGCGCAGTTGAGTAGTTTCACCCCTACGAATCCAGAAGTAATACTTACCGATATCCGTTGGAGTTAATTTTTTACAAGACCCCATAAAATAATATTTTAAAATTTATGGGTATTTTTTAAGATTTTTGTGGAGCCCACTTTAGATGTAGTGTGGGCCCGTTCCGCTTTCCCTCCTTAAAAAATAAGTATTTATTTGCAATTTTCAAGCTTAAAAAATAATAGGCTTACTAAAATAAAATAAAAAAATGCAATATAGATATTATTTGATAGATTTCGATGAGATCTATCAAACCCTGCAAAAAAAATAGAAAATTTTTCTTTGTAAGCCTATTATTTTTAAGTTTGAAAATAGTTCTTATTTTTTAAATATTTATTTGAGAATCTAGAACGGGGCAAGTGTAAAAAGGTAGTGTACCCTAGCTTTTCTGTTAACCTCAATTGTTCAAGATTTTTTGTTTTGGGGGGTGAGTCTCAATTGTTCAAGATTTGTTTGAAATGTAACGAGGTTTAAAAATATGTTCTAACTTATTCATTTTATAAAACAAACTGATCTCAAAAATTAGTTTTGAACATAAGTCGAACAAGTTGAGCAGTAGTTTGTTCGATTTTGTTTCCCGAATGAGTAAGTTTTGAAAATATGTTCAGGCAACCATCCGATTAACCGAGCTTTTAACGAGCGAACACGGACTCGAGCGGAATTATTAAGAGCTAAGGAAATGAAACCCTCTGCCAATTAATTAGAGACCAACAAATATTGGGATAGATGGTGCGCCCAATTATAGTGATGCTCCCGTGGATCGGTTTTGGGCGGACCGGTTCGGTTTCCAATCTGATCCACTCACGGCGGATTGTCGTTTTCTCCATCCGCCAACCGGTTGCGAGTGTTGTTTGGTCAATTCGGTTTGGCCGGTATAGGTGGGTTTGAGCATGCAATTTATTGCGTTAATTATTTTGTTGTCTCCTATTTTAAAAACAGTTGATTGATCTTCACATTGACTTGTGAGTTGTGATTGCTTGTTCTTATTTCCCTAGCCGAGGCAATATACATCTTTCCATTATTCCGGTTGCTTAAATTCCCAAATCCTAACCAAACGCATTAAGCCTTTGTTCTTATTGATTACTGCAATGAAGAAACATCAAAGAGAGCTTCTCTACAAACCCAGTCCGGAAAATTATCTTCCCAGGTTGTAGATAACTCCAAAGAAAGGGCATATTTAGCTATAGCATTAGCCACCCTATTACATTCTCGAGGAACAAAAGTAAACGAAACAGAAACAAAAACAAAAGAATCAAGCAAGTAAACGCAACGTGTCTGTGATGATCACCGCCAAACTGGCACTTGAAGTTTTCACCCCTTGAAGCATCTGAACAACATCCTTTGCATCTCCTTCCAGCACATATCGAATTCCCCCATCCCCTTTTACCCAACTTCAGAGACCGGGAAGGCAAAGAATGCCTGGTATTGCGTTAATTATTTTGTCGTCCCGTGTTTGAAAAACAGTTTATTGATCTTCACATTGGCATAGGGTGGTGACTTGTGATTACTTGTTCTTATTTCCCATTATTCTGGTTGCTTTAATTCCCAAATCCTAACCAAACACAGTAGTAGATCAGTAACTACTAATCCTAACCAAACACATTTACTCCATGACAAAGTAGATTTGTTTCGTGAGCAATGCAATGGATTTCGCCTTCCTTTTGTGCAGATTATATGATATCTAAAACAGTTCCCTTCGAAAAGTCTTGTTCGAATTTTGTGCAACAAGCAAGCTTCCATATTGGAGTCATGGCAATTTGAGATTCTTGTCAGAATTAATCAGTAACTACTAATGTGTCCCTTGTACAGATGTGGCTCTTAGTACTCTCTCCGGTTGCATGTACTCCTCGGCTTCTAAGGGAGAGGTCCGGGGTTGAGTCTATAGAAAGACGTCGAACCCCTTTTGGTTGTTAGCCCACTAATTCTACAGCTTCTAACAAAATTGCCTATACATGTCAGCATGGTATTATCTCAACTGTAGAAGCATTAGTTGCAAACTAAATGGAAAGCAGAAAAAGGATCCCATATCAGTGCTAATTTCTTGCAAACAAACAAACCAAAGGAAATAAAAGATAAGGAAAGCACAGTTCCAAACTAAATGGAAAGCAGAAAAAGGATCCCATATCAGTGTTTTAGAGTGGTTCAAACAAACAAAACAATTGACGAGAGTGAGAGCATATGTATTCAAAGTACAATTAGAATGAAAACTAATCAGGAGGTACGCTAAGCCGGCAGCCGAAGGACAAGAGTTTCTTTTCCATCTGTTCACTGAGATCATAAAAACCTGGAGGATCAATGTTCCTAAGGGAGGGCCTTGACGACACCATCTGAGGTAAAATATCGGTGCTCACTTTTTTACACCCGATTAGAGTTATATACCTCAGTCTTTCACAGTTCCTCACCACCTCCATTACCCCTTTATCTGTCACTTTTTCGCAGAATCCGATGTCCAAATGTTGGAGATTTCGACATCTTTTTCCAATCATTGCCATTCCATTGTCATCAATTTGTGACCAACGAGCTTTCGCAGTCTTCAAATTTACAGTAAAGTGGTCAAAAATATATCTCCCGAAAACACCTGAAACCTTAAGATGATTCATATTCAGTTGTGTTATGGAAGGGCATACCCTCAAAACTTTTCCGATGCCGAAATCAGTGAGGCTCATACAATTACTTACATCGAGGAATTGTAGATTCGGACAAACTTGCCCAAAGTTCTTGAGCATCATATTAGTCAACAGCGAATTCCCGGAGATATCAAGGTGTCGCATATGGTAGTTTTTATGTAAAAAGTCCGGGAAGAAAAGATCCTTCTCTTGTCGTTTCATATTTGCCATCTTAAGTGTTTCAAGTAAAGGACAACTTTTCATGAGGGTGTAAAAGGTGGCACTAGACAACCCAAAACATTCATGAAGATCTATGAAAGTAAGATTAGAGAGATGCTGAGCCAAATCACTTATACCTGTGTTTGTGAGGGACCAACTTCCTAGGGTTAGCTCTTCCAATGTCAACTGACATGCCTGCAAAAGCAATTTTAATGCACCATCTATTTCAAAATACTGACCCCCGGAACCAAAGAGCCTGAGCTTCTTTAATGGAGGACATGCTTTCGCGACTAAACGTATATGCTTCTCCGAAAAGAGTTGTTGACTCATGGTGAGAGAATGCAGATTTTTGGCAATAGCATATGCTTTTTCAATCTTGAAAGAGGATGCGGAAGGTTGTAACGACCACAAATTTAGCGAGAGAGAGGTCAAATTGGGGCTATGCCGCATCACAAAATCAATTCCTTCTCCAGTCACATAATGTCGACCGCTCCTGCTTATGTCAAGACTAATTGTCGCCAGTTTCACACAATTTGTGGATAGAGAAATAAGTGATTGATCAGTAATGAAACATGCATTACCTGCAAACACAAACTCCTTCAAATCCTTAAGCTTCGACGCCAATGCATCAACACCATCATCTGTTATACCTGCCGTAACATCATCATTGGTTATTTTCTTGTACGCCCTAATCTTGAGTTCCTCTAGCCGTGGAAAAAGATCCGCTATCAAAACCAAATCGCTGTCTTGCACAAGGATCAGTCGAGAGCAATCCAATACCTTCAGATTGTTCTTTATATTCTTATTCGACGCTAGTGCCTTAAAACCATCTCGCGGAGGTTCTGCCAAACGCGAACGAAACTTTATGGCTTGGAGATTCAATGCACCAGACCGTGAAATCTGATCAAGGAGTCCGTCTATGTCCTTGTGTGCATTAGTGTCGATGACTATTGTTCCGATGTGTAGAAATCTTCGAAGAAGATTGGGGAGTAAAGGGAGCGTCCCGTCGTTTACGTTCAACCTAAGCTTCGCCCGGTTAGATATCGACAGGAACCGCTTCGAGACCAACGATATCGAACCCAAGTCACGCTCATCGTCTTCTCTAAGTTTTTGGAATATAAGTTCCCAGCAATCATCTGGGAAGTGGCCATGTGCTTGTTTCTTCATTGTTGACGAGTTTGAAAAGAATAAGAAAAGAGATTGAATTTCTTCTTTGTTAAGTGTAGGAGTATTTATAACGCATTAATTCCCAAGAGGAATAGGTTTCCTCTTTACGTTTTGGAAATCCATATTAAATATAAATAGAATTTTAGATCCTTCTTCCCCAAGGAAATTTGTTTGGACTTTTTTTTTTTTGCAAATCCTTTTCCAAATATAGGACTGGGTGTCAAATAAAGTTTGAAAAGAAACTATACTACTAAATAAATTTAAAAAACAAAACTTTAGGGTGTTGAACCGCCAGTGGTCTCCAAACAGTTTCTTTCAATCACAAATCATTTCAAGGTTAGCCTAAAAATCACGGACGGCAATCTCAATTTTCGGTTCGGTCTCGGTTACCTGAAAATTTATCTGGACCGAATCGATAGACTCCAAAACCATATTGATTTGGACCCGTCAATGAAAGCCCGTAAAGCCCTCCTGAATTCCCACGCCGTCTTCATCGTCGAGGGTGACATCAACGACGTGCATCTTTTATCAAAGCTGTTTGATACCGTGACTTTCACGCACGTCATGCACTTGGCCGCGCAGGCGGGTGTGTGCTACGCCATGGAGATTCCCCAGTCCTACAGCAACATTGCCGGGCATGGTGATGGAGACGGGGGAGACAATGGTGGTGATTTCTTGGCCGATTGAGTCGAGGATGCTGGTGGTGGTGGTGGCGGCGGTGGTGATCTGGACATGGTATTTTGGTTGGGGGATTTTGTCGAATGGGTGGTGGGCAATTGGTTTCCGTCCAAAGAAGTCAAGTCGAATAACTAATCTATCCCTTGCAACTAAGATACATGAGCAACTGACAATTTGCCTATTCGTGTCGCATGGTATGATCTCTACCAGAAGTATTAGATTGAAACCACACAACGAACACAAGACAAGATTTACATGGTTTCCCAAATTTGGGTACTCAACTGGGACAGCGGATTCTTATTTGTAATGGAGGAATTACATTTATCTATCAATCTCAATCTCCAAGTGTATGAACTCTCTCTGTTTCCTGGCGCTCACTTCTTCACACCTTAACAGGCTTAGGGGCCGTTCCAGTTTCTGGAAAAGTTCTTTTTTTTCAAACGGAGATAATTTCAAGCTCAAAAATCATGTGTTTACGCAAATAATTTTCCTACCAATATGGATCTTGTTTGATAGATCTCATCGAGATCTTTTAAACGGTGCAAAAAAAATTAAAAAATTATTATTTATTTTCATTATATTTGAGTTTGAAATTACCTGAATTTGAAAAAAAAGAACTTTTAGAAAAAAAAAAAGAACTTTTAGAAAAAGTGGAACACCACCTTATATTCCTCAGTCTTTCACAATTCCTCATCACCTCCGTTACCCTTTATCTGTCACTTTTTTGCAGTATCCGATGTCCAAATCTTGGAGATTTTGACACCTATTTCCAATCATTGCCATTCCTTGGTCATTAATCTGTGTCAGACGAGCTTTCAAAGTCTTCAGATTCACTACATAAGGGTCAGAACAGCATCCAAAAACATCTGAAACATTAACTTTATCTATATTCAGATATGTTATTGTTGGGCATCTCCTCAAAACTTCTCCAATGCCAAGATTGGTGAGGCCCTTACATTCATTTACGGAGAGGAATTTTAGATTTGGGCATACTTAATTCTTGAGCGTTATACCAGTCAACCACCTATTACTAGAGACATCAAGGTGTCGCAAACAGTAGTTTTCCGGTAACAAGGATTCAAACCCTAAGTAAACAAGCCGAATGAGCCGAACAATTAACCTTAATTGTTCATAGATTGGTTTGAAACTACTTTGAATACTTAACAGATTTTAAAAATATGTTCCAACTTAACTTGTTCATGAAAATGAACCGAGACCTCAAAAACAAGTTTTAAAATACCATGTCCAGATCTTGGTTAAGAAATTAACAAGCTTCGAAAAGATGTTCAAGTGACCATCTAATCAACTGAGATTTTAACGAGCGAACACGAGCAGTTTGATAACATTAATTTTCAAAATCAATTAATGCTATCAATGACCAAATAATATACAACAAAAAAAGTCATTTTTTAGTCCACCCAACTTGCCTATGAATGAGTTGTAGCCGATAAAAAAAAATAAAAAAATTGCCTATGAATATGTGAGAGGGGTTTACAAATTGATGTAAACTTGGATGTATCCCTATTTGAAATTAAAAATGAAAAATTCTTAAATCAGCTCAATGGGCTGACAATAACAAGTGTGTAAATGTGTATTAAAAGGTGTAAAAAGTACACATGAATACGTGTTTTCCTTTTCTTCTTATGTGCTTATTGTTAGCCCGCTAGACTCACAATAGAAAGACCGATGAAAAATTACTAAGTACGACCCTATTACAATAAAAATTAATATCTCTTAAAAAACGTAATAAAAATAATTGTCCAACAAAGTAGGGTCGCTAATGTTAATGGGTTCTCACTAATGTTAGCATATGCCACTGATTTCAATTCAGTTTTCAGTCGGGGTAAGGGTGGGCTTGGTCAGCTTCAGTTTGGACCGAACTCAAAACAATCAATTTTCGGTTCAGTCTCAGATACTGGAAATTTCTCCAGACCGAGCCGATATACCCTAAAACCATATGGATTTGGACCGATCAACCCAAGCCATCTATCTTAAACCCCAAAAAAACAACAAATCTTAGCCGTCCATCTCAATCTAAACCATCCATTTCAATCTCAACGTCGGGCTGAAAAACCCGAAAAATTAAACGAACCGGACCGAACCACCGGAACGGATTTCAGTCCATTGTTTTTTTAGTCGAAGTCAGTTCCCGGCTACATTACCCCGAACCGATCTATTCGGTCCTGAACACCCCAAAAAGTGAACCAAACAGACCGATTTTCACCCCTAGTTAGTATGAGTACTATTGGAGATGACTTAAAATAAAGAGAACACACAGGTCTAACAGAAAAACATAAGCATAGTCAGGGGCGTTTTGCCACCTAGAATAGCTGTAGAAGGATGGCGAATCTTGCTAAACAAGGGATTGGGTCTCAGATTAGACATTGTCGTTATCCTTGTCCTATGAATCTTTGTAACAATTTCAAAGATTAATAAAATTTCCTTTTCACCGTTCAGAAAACAAAGGACGGCGAATCTGTTTTAAGGTCAACTTACTTACCTAGCCAGGTCAACTGCTACATAGGAGTGGTAGCGAAGCCAAGCAATTGAACTCTTTCTTTTGGAGAATCGAATTAGAACTAAAACATGAACAAGCTCTATGTATTCCATTCGCGGGCTTGCTTTTTAGCAGTTAGCACCTACAGAAACTACTACTCCACGAGCCCAGCTCCTCTCCAATCCATTTTCCAATCCTAAATGAGGATCTGTTTTAGTCAGGTCTCTTTTCACTTTTGAGTCAGATTCTCAAGACAAGAATGAAAATGTTCTAAAATGAAGAGTGGACATACCGTCGTAAATCCTCCAGGCATGCTTTAGCTTCAGCCATTGTTGCCGACGATGCCCAGAGATGATTCTTGCCAAGACCATATGACTCCAGTCGAACCAGTAATCTACTAAATCTATTCCTTGCAACTAAGATACATGTCAGAGCAACTGGCAATTTGCCTATACATGTCGTGTGGTATTACCTCTACCAGAAATATTAGTTGCAGCTGTTACGCCAAAGATTGAAACCAAACAACGAACATACACAATCGAACACAAGACAAGATTTACGTTGGTTCCCCAAATTCGGGTACTCAACACAGATAGCGGATTCTTATTAATTTGTAATGGAGGAATTGCATTTATCTATAACTCTCAATCTCCGAGTGCATGAACTCTCTCTGTTTCCTGGTTACATTGATGCAATACAGAGGGCTCACTTTATAGGCAGAGAAGTGAGCTGTGATACTCCACCCTAAGATGAGTTAGTAGTAAGGTATATGAAAGCAGTAGATAAACATAAGAAAGGATTAAAAAACAAAAAAGGAAGAAACAATGGAATAACCCATAATTCAATCCAATTTGAACAACCCAATTACGGCTGAGCAAAGACCATAGTGGAGAGCAATGAGTGGAGAAGCCGCCCAAACTTACATGCTAGTTTTGAAGGTTATAATTAACCAACGTGAGACAAGCTCTAACATTAAAAAAAGGGAAAAAAAAAAAAAAAGGAATTATAAGGTCATAACTCATAACTATAACGAAACTAAGTTATGTTCGTGATCACATGCATATCAATTCGAAGAAGAGTAGGGTGACTTTGCGGCAAGCCGGCATCCGGATGACAAGGCTCTGTTTATCATCTCTTCACTGAGATCGCCAAAGCATGGTGGCACAATGTTCCTAAGGGAGGGCCTTGATGACACCATCTGAAGTAAAATATCGGTGCTCACTTTTCGACACCCAACTAAAGATGTATGCCTCAGTCTTTCACAATTCCTCACCACCTCCATTACCCCTTTATCTGTCACTTTTTTGCAGAATGCAATGTCCAAATGTTGGAGATTTCGACATCTTTTTCCAATCATTGCCATTCCTTCGTCATTAATTTGGGTTCCATGAGCTTTCAAAGTCTTCAAATTCACTACGAAGTGGACAGAATATCTCCCGAAAATACCTGAAACCTTGAGAAGATTGATATTCAATTGTATGATGGCAAGGCATCTACTCAAAACTTCTCCAATGCTAAAGTTGGTGAGTTGTTCACAATCACTTACATCAAGGAATTGGAGATTCGGGCAAACTTGCGCAAAGTTCTTGAGCGTCATATCAGTCAACCATTTATTCCCGGAGATATCAAGGTGTTGCATATGATAGTTTTTATGTAAATAATCTCGGGAAAAAATATTCATCTCTTGTCCTTTCGTATATGGCATTTTAAGTATTTCAAGTAAAGGACAGCTTTTCGTGAGGGTGTAAAAGGTGGCACTAGTCAACCCAGAAGATCCATGAAGGTCTATAAAAGTAAGATTAGAGAGATGCTGAGCCAAATCGCTTATACCTGTGTCTGTGAGGGACCAATTTCCTAGGGTTAGCTCTTCCAATGTCAACTGACATGCCTCCAAAATCAATTTTAATGCGCCATGGATTTCAAAATACTGGCCTTGAAAACCAATGAGATTGAGCATCTTTAATGGAGGACGTGCCTTTGCGACTAAACATATATTCTTGCTTGAAATGAGTTGTCGACACATAGTTAGAGAACGCAGATTTTTGGCATTGGTGAACGAGTTTTCCTTTGTAAAAGTGAATGCAGAAGGTTGTAACGGTGACAAATCTAGCGAGAGAGAGGTCATATTGGGACTATGCCGCATCACAAATTCAATGCCGCCAACAGTCACATTATGTTGACCTCTTTCGCTTTGCCTAATACTAATTTTACTTAGTTCCACACAATTTGTGGACAGAGAAATAAGCGATTTGTCAGTAATGAAACAAGCATCACCTTCTAACGCAATCTCCTTCAATTGCTTAAGCTTTGATGCCAGTGCTTCCACACCATCATCTGTTATACGTGCCGCAACCTTATCATTGCCTATACGCATAACCGGACAAATCCCGAGTTTCTCTAGCCGTGGGAAACAATCTGCTATCAAAACCAAATCGCTGTCTTGGATAGGGTTAAATCCAGAGCAATCCAATACCTTCAGATTGTTCTTTATATTCTTATTCAACGCCAATGCCTTAAAACCATCTCGTGGAGGTTCTGTCATACACCAACGAAACTTTATGGCTTGGAGATTCAATACAGCGGACCGTGAAATCAGATCAACGAGTCCGTCTATGTCCTTGCGGGGATTGTCGTGGATGAATATGGCTTCAATGTGTCGAAATCTTCGAAGAAGATTCGGGAGTAGAGGGAGTGTCTCGTTGTTTACATGTTCCAAGCTAAGCTTTACCCGATTAGATATCGAAAGGAACCGCTTTGAGACCAAAGATATCGAATCCAAGTGGCGCTCATCATCTTCTCTAAGTTTTTGGAATATAAGTTCCCAGCAATCATCTGGGAAGTAACCATGTCCTCCTTGTTTCTTCATTGTTGACGAGTTTGAGAAGAATAAGAAAAGATTCTTCATTGTTCAGTAAATAGATGATGTATGTAAGAAGTTGTTGTATGCAACAAGGATTCAAATCCTTGTTAAAAAAGGATACGGGAAATAAAAAGGGAAACAACGTAGGAAAAGGGTATAAAAACAGTGTCGGCATTTTGGATCTTGATCGTTTGACGTTCTGGGTGTTACGGCGGCATTTCGGGTTTGGAGGTGTTTTAGGGTTTTGTTGGTTTTTGACCAGCGTTTGGGTCTCGGGTACTTATGGAGATTAAGTAATTTGAACTTTCTTGTGCCATTGTCCTTTTAATCTCTGTAATTTTCGAATTCGGTGATTAATAAAAAAATTTGCTGATAAAAAAAAAACTGGGTTATTAATAGGTTAGCCACCTGTTAACCTTCACAATTATGCCATTCTCCTTGTTGTGTTAGTCTTTGTATTTTGTTCAAAAATTAATTTTAAAAAAATCTTTCAAAAAAAACCCTTAACAATTACACACAATCACACAAACTGTCTATCATCAAACATGACGCCCCCACACATTGGGTGTGTAGGCCCCATGTTTGATGTGAGGGAGTTTGTGTAATTATGTGTGTAAGTATGTGAGAATGCCCATGCTCACATACTAGTGTCGGGAGTCAGAATTCCCAAACCGACGCAATATACATATTTCCATTTTTCGAAAAAAAAAATACATATTTGAATTATGCAGATCCATTCGAGTTGAATCAGGTTCATATTATGTTTCATTCTTTTTTCTTTTTTTTTGGGAAAATGACGGCCCAGGACGTGTTTTGATATTTAATACCCGCTAAGGACATGCTGAAAATATTTGTTAATGCTTTCTTTTTTCTTTTTTTTTTGGGAAAATGACGGCCCAGGACGTGTTTTGATATTTAATACCCGCTAAGGACATGCTGAAAATATTTGTTAATGCTGAAAATGTCTTTTGCGGGTATTAATTATCAAAATACGTCCTAGGCTGTCATTCCCTCCCCCCCCCCCCCCTCCGTTTTTTTATAACTCTGGTGTTCGGCCCAACATACGCTTGCCTCGACTAATTCTTAGGACTCAATCCCATTGCCCTCTTGCGGGAAACCTAATTAAAACCGGAGTAATGATCTTTTTTCGCTCGCCCAAAAAGAGTTGATAGCAACTGAAACAACCCCTTGGGATTGTAATTCCTTAACCGACTCAACCTAGGGTTTGAATCATTGTTGCATACCGTCATATACATTCGTTACTAAACCATCAACACACCCATTATAAGTTCACCTAACAAAGAAGAAATTTAATCTCGTTTATTTTCTCAAACTCATCAGTAATGAAGAAACAACGACATGGTTACTTCCCAGATGATTGCTGGGAGCTCATATTCCAAAAACTTAGAGACGACGATGAGCGCGACTTGCATTCGGTATCTTTGGTCTCAAAGCAGTTCCTGTCGATATCTAACCGGGTGAAGCTTAGCTTGAACGTACGCGACGAGACACTCCCTCTACTCCCGAATCTTCTTCGAAGATTTCGACTCATCGAAAGCATAGTCATCGACACCTATAATCACCAGGACATAGACGGAGTCGTTCATCAGATTTCGCAGTCTGGTGTATTGAATCTCCAAGCTATCAAGTTTTGGTGTGTAAGTGTACCTCCGCGAGATGGTTTTAAGGCACTGGCGTCGAATAAGAACATAAAGAACAATCTCAAGGTATTGGATTGCTCTCGACTGATCTCTATGCAAGACAAGGATTTGGTTCTGATAGCGGATTTGTTCCCACAGCTAGAGGAACTCAGGATTAGTGTGCGTGATGATATGTACGATGATGATGAGGTTGCGGCACGTATAACCGATGATGGTGTAGATGCCTTGGCATCAAAGCTTAAGGAATTGAAGAAGATTGTTTTTCAAGGTAATGCTTGTTTCATTACTGATCAATCGCTTATTTCTCTATCCTCAAATTGTGTGAAACTCAGGGAAATTAGTCTTTTGATAAACGGTAGTGCTCAACACAATTTGACTGAAGACGGCATTGATTTTGTGGTGCGGCATAGTCGCAATTTGACCTCTCTCTCGCTAGAATTGCCGTCGCTACAACCTTCTGCATTCTCTCTTACGTTGGAAAACCCGTTCGCCCACGCCAAAAATCTGCATTCTCTCACCATGACTCAAAAACTCTTTTCTGACAAGCGTATTTGTTTAGTCGCAAAAGCACGTCCTCCGTTAAAGAAACTCAATGTACTGATGGGCTTCATGGGCCAGCATCCCGAAATCTACGGGGCATTAAAAATGCTTTTGCATGCATGTCAATCGACACTGGAAGAGCTAACCCTTGGAGGTTGGTACCTCAGAGACGCGGCTATAACCGATTTGGCTCCGTATCTCTTTAATCTGACTTCTATACATCTTCATGACCATGCTTTGACTAGTGTCACCTTTTATACCCTCACAAAATATTGTCCTTTACTTGAAAAACTAATAATGGCACATTCGAGAGGACAAGTGATGGATACTTTTTCTCGGGGTTACTCACATAAAAACTATCGAATGCGACACCTTGATATCTCCGGGAATACGTTGTTGAATGATACAGCGCTTGAAAACTTTGGGCAAGTTTGTCCAAATCTACGATTTTTGTGTGTACTTAAATGTCTGCGCCTCACCAATGTAGGCATTGGGGAAATTTTGAGGAGATGCCCTAAAATAACGCAACTGAATATCAGTGGTCTTCAAGTTTCAGATGTTTTTGGGAGATATTCTGATGATCACTCTGTACTGAATTTGAAGACTTTGGAAGCTCGCATGACAGAAATTGATGACAAAGGAATGGCAATGATCGGAAATAGGTGTCGAAATCTCCAATATTTGGACATATGTTACTGCAATGAAGTGACAAATAAAGGGGTAATGGAGGTGGTGACGAAATGCGCAAGACTGAGGGATATAGATCTAATCGGGTGTGAAAAAGTGAGCACCTATATTTCACCTGAGATGGCACTTTCAAGGCGGGGATCATTTATCCACGAAGTTGTGACGGTCTTAGTGAACAGATGATTTCTACAAAAAAACTTTGTTTCATTACAGTCATGAACTTATGGTTCTTTCACTATTTCCAGTAATTCTTTTAATGTTATCTCTTGTCAATGTACAATATCTATTTCCAGTAATTCTTTTAATGTTATCTCTTGTCAACGTACAATATTGGTTAAATATAACCTCTAGAACTAAAATATGAGCTTGGACGGCCTCTCCATTATATTCATTGTCAATTGACTTTGAGTTGGATGATTTGACATGGTGTCAGGCTTTGTTTCAGACAAGCGTATTTGTTTAGTCGCAAAAGCATGTCCTCCATTAAAAAAACCTCAAACTGATGAGCTTCATGGGCCAGTATCCCGAAATCCATGGGGCATTAAAATTGCTTTTGCAGGCAAGTCAATTAACATCAGAAGAGCCAATCCTTGGAGGTTGGTGTCTCCAAGACACGGCTATAACCCATTTGACTCTTGACTCTGTATCTCTCTAATCTGACTTCTATAGATCTTCATGACCAAACACATTACTGTATGTTTCCTATGACTTGTTTGTTTCTTTTTCTTTGGAATCTGCCTCTGTTTGGGAAAAAATCCTCGAGTTTCCTAAGAGCCAACAGATTCCTCAAATGCCAAATATCAGGAAATTTGAGGGATCAGACATAGAATATGTGCTCTCGCAAATCATCAAAGCACCAAAAGAAGAGGGCGCACAAGGTCTACCACACAAACATAAGTCCAGTTAGAGGCTATTTTGCCCTCTAGGAAAGGGGTAGAAGGGCGACGAATCTCTTTTAAGGTGAACGTACTTAGCTTAGTAGCCAGGTTGGACTGAGCGATAGTGAAGCCAAGCAATTGCCTTTAACTATGCAGCGATCAGTCTTAACATATCTTGGATAAGAAAGTACTCTAAGGAATAAAAATCAACACAGTCACTATCCTCGAGATACAACCATGCGTAACTGTACAAATGTTCTGAAAGACCACCGTAAAGCCTCCAGGCATGCTTTAGCTTCAGCCAATATTGTCACCTTGTACATACATACATACATATATATACAACTAGCTATGAAAACTTGTAGGCTTGTACAGACATATAAAACTAAGATATATGCCAAAGATTCAGATAATGTGCCTATACATTTTGTGCGGTACTATCTCGACCTGAAGTATTAGTTGCAGCTGTTACGACAAAGATTGAAGCCAAACAGCTAACACACACAATCGAAAACAAGACAAGATTTACGTGGCTCCCCAAATTTGGGTACTCAACAGGGACAGCAGATTCTTATTTGTAACGGAGGAATTTCATTTGTCTATCACTCTCAATCTCCAAGTGTATGAAATCTCTCTGTTTCCAGGTTACATTAATGCAATACAGAGGGCTCACTTTACAGTTTACAGGCAGAGAAGTGAGCTGTGATACTCCACCCTAAGATGAGTTAGTAGTGAGGTATGTGAAAGGTTTTGATATACACAAGGAGAAAAAAACAAAAAGGAAGCAAATCATCCCATAATTGATCAATCCAATTTGAACAGCCCAATTATGGCTGAGCAAAGACCTTAGTGGAGAACACATTGTTGGTTGACCGATTGGCAATGAACGGAGAGGCCGCCCAGACTTACATGCTAGTTTTGAAGGTAATAATTAACCAACGTGAGAAAAGCTCTAACATTAAAAAAGGAAATACTGAAAGAATTATAACAAAAAAATTTCCCGCTTCAATCATGATTTTGTACTTTTTATACTCCTCTCGTAGGTAGGTAAACTATGCACAATTCTACAATTGGTTGAATTTTTCAATCAATTGACCTCTATATAATTCATAAACTCCCTCCGTCCAAATTCAGTGTCCCTTTCACTATTTGAGAGGTTTCAAAATATATTTTATATCCTTTTATCTAGAATTTTTTTTTTTTACATCTAATATGGATCTTGTTTGATAGATCTTAATTAGTTCTACTATACAAAATTTTAAAAAAAATTAAAAACATTATAAACTTAAAAATATAAGAGATTTTGTACACTAGGGTAAACCCCAAGATTATCAACCATGCACCGTGAAATATGTGATCTAACACTAGAACTAAATCAAACGTTTAACCTAGAACTAAATTGCGTGGGCTCCATGAAGTCTAACCTATCAACAAAGTCCCTTCTTTTAATCTCTTTTCCTACTTTGTTAACACGGAAAGGTAAGAGAGTAATTTCACTTAGCACATCCACTAGGTAATTACTGACTAGGGAGGGGTATGACGACCCTCTTAAACACACATACACACTTAATCCAAATTCTCGATGTGGAAGCCAGCCCAGATCACAGACCCAAGAGCCTTACCCGAATACTGGTAGGATTATAATGATTGGACTAACGGGCCTAAGACCTGGATTTAACTCCCGCACGGGGCGGGCCAAGACCAATTGTCTTTTTTTAACACGGAAGGATACATACCCATTCTACGGAATACTTTATTTCCCTTCTCATTTTCCCCGTATCCTTTTTAAACAAGGATACATACCCATTATAAATACTCCTACACTGAACAAAGAAGAATATTTTCTTTTTCTTCTCAAACTCATCAATAATGAAGAAACAAAGATCTGGACCATCTGGTTACTTCCCAGATGATTGCTGGGAACTTGTATTCCACAAACTCAGAGAAGACGATGAGCGTGACTTGGATTCGATATCTTTGGTCTCAAAGCGGTTCCTTTCACTATCCAATCGGGTGAAGCATTGCTTGAACGTATACGACGAGACAATCCCTCTACTCCCGAATCTTCTTCGAAGATTTCGACACATCGAAACAATAGTCTTCGACACTTGTGCCCACAAGGACATAGATGGACTCGTTGATCAGATTTCACGATCTGGTGTATTGAATCTCCAAGCCATAACGTTTTCGGTTTTTACAGAACCTCTGCGAGATGGTTTTAAGGCACTGGCGTTGAATAAGAATATACAGAACAATCTGAAGGTATTGGATTGCTCATTTGCTCTGGACTGAGATCTATCCAAGACAACGATTTGGTTCTGATAGCGGATTTGTTCCCACGGCTAGAGGAATTCAGGATTACTGGGATGCTGAATTGGTATAATAGCAATGATAAGGTTGCGGCACAATATATTACAGATGATGGCGTTGATGCACTGGCATCAAAGCTTAAGGAATTGAAGAAGGTTGTAATCAAAGGTACTGCTTGTTTCATTACTGATAAATCGCTTATTTCTCTATCCACAAATTGTGTGAAACTCAGGGGAATTAGTCTTTCCTTATACGATGGCGGTCAACATTATGTGACTGAAGATGGCATTGATTTTGTGGTGCGGCATAGTCCCAATTTGACCTCTCTCTCCCTAAAATGTCGGTCGCTACAACCTTCTGCATTCTCTTTTACGATCGGAAACCCTTTCACCCACGCCAAAAATCTGCATTCTCTCACCATGTTTCAAGAACTCGTTACAGACAAACGTATTTGTTCAGTCGCAAAAGCCCGTCCTCCATTAAAGAAGCTCAAACTCGTTGGCTTCAGGGGTCAGTATCACGAAATCCATGGGGCATTAAAATTGCTTTTGCAGGCATGTCAATTGACACTGGAAGAGCTAACCCTAAGATCTTTGTGCCGCGGAGACACGGCTATAACCGAGTTGGCTCAGTATCTCTCTAATCTGACGTCTATAAAACTTGATGAACATTTTGGGTTGACCAGTGTCACCTTTTACACCCTCACAAAATATTGTCCTTTACTTGAAAAGCTAGTGATGGCACGTCCGAAACAACAAGTGATGGATACTTCTTCTCCGGAATACTTCCATAGAAACTACCGAATGAGACACCTTGACATCTGCGACAATATGTGGTTGAACGATACAAAACTTGAAAACTTTGGGTATATTTGTCCGAATCTACAATTTCTGAGTGTAAGCGATTGTCAGCATCTCACCAATGTAGGCATTGGGGAAGTTTTGAGGAGATGCCCTGCGATAACAAAACTGGACATCAGTGTTCTTAAGGTTTCAGGACTCTTTGGGGGATATTCTGATCACTCTGTGCTGAATTTGAAGACTTTGATAGCTCGTTGGACAGAAATCGATGACAAAGGAATGGCAATGATTGGAAACAGGTGTCGAAATCTCCAATATTTGGACATTGAATGCTGCAACGAAGTGACCGATAGAGGGGTAATGGAGGTGGTGAGGAACTGTGAAAGACTGAGGTATATAAATCTATATTTGTGTGAAAAAGTAGGCACCTATATTTTACCTCAAATGGTGTTGTCAAGGCCCTCCCTTAGGAACATTAATCCACCATGTTGTGAAGATCTCAGTGAGCAGATGATAAACTTAATATTCTTGTCCTTTGGCTGCCGGGTTGGTCATTTCTCCTCGATCCCTAGTGAGTTTAGTTGTTTTTAATCATACTTCTCAGTTCTTCCATTGTTTTCCTTGTTTTCCTTCATATTCTTGCAATCAATTGCCTTGGTAGAATTAACGTGTTTTGATAATTAATACCCGCCAAGGACATGCCGGGAATATTTGTTAATACTGAAAATGTCCTTGGCGGGTGTTAATTATCAAAACACGTCTTGGCCGTCATTTTCCCCTCTAACAAAGTGATATGGGGGATCCCTTTTTATGCATTTCATTTAGGGGCAGAGCTATGTTGAGGCATGGGAGCCTCGACCCCGGCTTCCCGATTGTTCGAGTTTTGAATTTGTTATTTTGTATATACCTTATTTTGAATATTATTGATAATTGTTCGAGTATAATTTTGGTTTGATTTGCTAAAAAACCAGTTAATTAATTTTAATTTTGATCTCAATTTCTTTCAAAAATAAAAAATAAGCACGTGACAGTTGAAGTAACCTAAAGAGCAAAAAACAAAATGACTGGTATACTTAAATAACCGCATTAGGCTAGAATAATTTCAAATTTTCAATGTACAAATGTAATGTATTGGAAAGCAAAAACCTTGTGATATAATAAGTATATGTTCTGGAAAAAAAATAAGTCTATTAAGCCAGCCCCCGGGGTCAAAATCCTGGCTCCGCCGCTGGTTTCATTTAGTTTGAAAAACAACAGCGCTCTTTATTTCGCATCGACGACGCCCTGTTCCTCTCCAAATTTTTTTTTTTTTTTTTTTTTTATGGATGAAATTGCAGTTTCTGTATTATCACCTAATCTTTATTTGCCTTGGGACGTTGCTGCAACTGATACCCTAGCAAAAGATAGAACACCATTCAACATGTATCGGTGAATTTTCGGATGCTCTGTCGTGTAACTTCATCGTTTATGTATTTTGATCACTGGTTTCGTCGGGACTCATAAGAAAGCCTCAACTCTTCGTCAACCTGAATTTTTTGACAAGTTTGATGATATAATCGAAGCGCCTCGACGAGGAAGGTGAATCTTAATGCTGCAGAGTGGGAGAGGGTGTGTGGTTATGGTGCCATGGGGGCAAGGACTAGTATTTGGAATATGCCAACAATATGCATGCGCGCGTTTATCTACGGAATTGGTATTTGTTGGCTCTGTTTTCTTAAACATCTGCTTTATTTGTTTCCAAATTAGTCGTGGACGCCACGATGATGTGTGGCTGCGGAGTGGTCCGAGCACCACGTGGCAAGGTTATTTTCAATCACAAATCGCTTGAACGTTACCCAAAAATTCACGGACGAGACAATCTCTCTGTACTCCGGAATTCTTCGAAGATTTCAACACCTCAAGAATTTGGAAATCCATACCAAATCCCACAGAGCTATAAGCTTGCTTATTCATCAGGTTTCACAGTCTCTGGGCTAAACAAGTAAACATCAAATCTCTCGAGCCCTTGTGTGAAAATGCTGGATATGATAGTTTTAGGCAATTGGGATCGAATTCGAAGCATTCGATTGCTCGGGAATTCTCTCATTGAAAGACAGCGATTTAAACGCTGTATATCTGATACTCCATATTCTTCCATTGATAGAGGAAGTAAGCGTCAGTTGTAAATATAACTTGGGGTTGAGGTATTGACATCAAAGCTTAAGGAATTGAAGAAGATTGTGTTTAAAGGTAACTGTTCTTGGAGCGAGATTCATCTTTATCAACAAACAGGCCTTGTTCGTTTTGTGGTTTGAAAACCCTTAGGTACAGTCTCCAAATCGAATTGCACTTGGCCGCATCGAATTGCACTTGGGGCGGCCAAGTGTAATTCGATGCGGCCAAGAGCAATTCGATGTAGTCAAGTGCAATTCGTAACGGTCAAGAGCCATTTGTAGCAGCCAAGTGCAATTCAATAAGACCAAGAGCAATTCGAGTTTACACCAAATATCACTCAACTGTCTCAACAATTGCCAGCGGACACCAGAGTTATCAAAACAAAACAAAAAAACAATCGTCTCCGGATGGTTATCCTTTTGGTAAACAGCACACTTCCACATGGTCTGGGTTCGACATGGTCTGGGTTCGGGAGTCCGGAGGTTGGACATGCTAGTCATGCGGCTAGTGGCATAGCCAGAAATAATGAGTAGCTGGCGCACAATGAAAACACAAATTCAATAAAATAAATTTCGTAACAAATGACATGACCATATGTACTTCTTCATTGAAAACAGCTGTAAAAAAGTGGCATATTCGACCGACAATAAAATTATTGATATTTCCATTAAAGAAACCAACAAATTATTCTACTATCGTAATGAACACAATGTACTTAGGTAAGATTTTACAATAGACAACAAAGAGTTTTCATATTGTGAAAGTTTTGCATTCTCTCTCTCTCTCTAAAGATGTCATTACCCTTCACTGATCACCAATTCAAATGCGTAATTGATTCTTCACATAATTCATAACTAAAAACGCACTCTCAAATGTAGCAGTTGTAGCCGGTAAATTTAATGTCAAAACTAAAGCAAATAAATTCATCGACAAACTCGGTGTCTTCCAATCTCCGCCATCACGGATGAATCGGATGATTGTGGATTTCTCGATTCCAACTTTTCAAAATATGGAGTGTAAAAATCATTTTTCTAAAATTATCACTCTATAGTATATCATATATATATCATGTACTGTCAGACGGTCAGACCTTAAAAGTAGACTTCCAAGTCAACCCTTCTAATGTTACAAATCGTTCAAGCTTAAAAGGGTATCCTAGTCATCTCACTTCAAGATATCCTCTATGTCCTGATTAATAGGGGAAATGAAATTTGAAACGGGCTAATCTGTTGGCTAACAACAGTGATTAGTCTGTTAATCAGAAGATATTTTTGGGTACAAATATGATACGGCTGACGTAGTATCCGTGCAGTACATCCAAACCGTCCAAAAATACAACCAACGGCTTATACTAAAAGGTGCCAAACGAATTTTAAAGGAAATGAGTTTTTTCAATCCAAGCCGTCGATTGCATTGTTTGGACGGTTCGGATGTGCTGCACGGGTACAACGTGGTACCCGATTTGCAACAAAAAATTTCTAGTTAATCAGAAGATAAGTGTGATCAGAATTTGAAACAAACACCTGACCCTCATGCACAGCTTCGGGGACACTCCAAGCCAAACTCCGAGCCTCGGCCCCAATCCGAACCAGACGTCTATTAAACAGAACCCGACCAAAAAACCCTGCTCATAAATCCTATTACTCACCTGGCCTTTACTCTTCTTCTTCGAGCTGAAAATCAGAAATTTCAGAGGATTCTGGTCTGGGTTCCATCAATGGCTTCGTCAAAACCTCTTGTGCCCTGTTTGGCTCTCGTGATTTTGTTCTTCGGTTTCTCTTCTGAGGCGAGGGAATTGCTGATTGGAGGCCGAGAGAATTCCTGGAAAGTCCCTCCGTCCCCTGATGATCTCAACAAATGGTCCGGGAAAATCCGGTTTCTCATTGGGGATACTCTGGGTAATTTCCCCTATTCCAATTTCAAATCACTTACAATCTTCCCAAATTGGTTTTTTCTTTTTCATTACTACTGTTTACTGTCATTTTGACTCATTTAGCCATGAATTGCCATCTGGGTTTTCTGTTCAGTTGCATCTTCTGTGCCAACTCTGTTTTTTTTAAGTTCTGCTTTCGTCATTGTGCTTCATTTTCTCTCTCTAAAAAGTTGCTTTCTTTGTAGTATTATTCTCTGTGAATTATCTTCTATCCATGGTAATTCTGGGTTTTCCAGCTACGTGGGCAGGGCCGGCCCTGAGAATTTGGAGGCTTAAAGCGACTTTTAAAATCGAGGCCTTAGAATTTCGTAAAAAAAATCAACATAGATGGTTAATAAAGGTAAAAATATTAAACATGGTATTTTAGTTTCGTAATTTAACTAAAATAAAATTTTAAAATATTTTATACCATTAGAAAAAAAAATCAAACATAACGAAATACCAATCGGCAATCATACACTGCATTATTTTAACTAATCATGTTATTAACTTTAACCATAAGAATGCTATTTTAAGCAATGAGAGAATTGTTTACTTTAAATCTTTTTTTTATCAGAGTTTGTTGAGTGAAAATTAATTATTTTGATTTATTTATAGTCAAAAGTGTTTTATTTGTGAATTTGATATTAAAAGTTGAAAATAAAATTGAAATAAATGAAGGCAAAAAAAAACTTATCAAAACATTTATCGTGTGCTTTGAGTAATATCTACAATCACTTAAGCATAACTAATTTAGAATACAAGTGATGCAAGAATTGTCATCATCTACCTAGATCTCTCTATCTATAGAAAATAAGGAAAAAAAGAACCTTTTTTTTCCAGTTTACCAAAAAAAAAAAGAAGAAAAAAGATGAAGTTTGCCAAGAGCCCTCTCCCGAGAGTCGAACCTGAGAAGTGCCGCCTTTAACAACAATTAGAGGACCATCAGTGCTACGCCTTTACATTTGCAAGATTAGGAACAACTTATATATATATAAACGTTTTCTTCTGGAAAATGAGGCCTAGTATTGGGTTAACTTTCGGAGGCCTAAAGCGGCCGCACCCCGGGCTTTAGCCCAGGGCCGGCCCTGTACGTGGGTTCTTCGTAAAATCATCCATCTTTCAGTAATTACGTTCTTTTTTTGGTGCAATAAATGGGAAGTGCATGTACGGTACTCTCGAGAGAGTATTGCCCCGTCACACCCCACCACTATCGTAGGGAGCCCTCCCGCACCTATGTCGGGACCGAACATAAGGTTTCACCATGTAGCGTGGCGTTGGGAGAATGTTTAGCACCAATGAGGAGCTATGGAGAGACTTGAGCCTCGGCCTTGTCCAACTAAGTCCAAGTTTCGAGAACCAACCCCTTATTGGTGCGTCAGTACTGCTTGGTGATTATGTTCTAGGTTATTCTCTGAGAATTGTCTTCTCTCCATGTTAGTATTGTTTTTCCAAAAATTATTGCAATTTTTTGGGGAAAGCTTACTTCAGTTTGAAAAGAATCAGCATAAATTACCATCTTATTTTAATCCATTTCTTTTTATTTTGGGATTTATGTTGTGCTTGCTCTGGACTATCAATGAAGCATGCATGGTAATGTGCATATAAATTGATTTAGGTCTCTATGTCTGCCCTCTCTGATGCCATTTGGTTTTGATTTGGGGGCATGGTTCTACAACAAAATATCTCTGTAGCTCCTCGGTTCTTGGAGGTTTAGGGGGCCACTATTTCAGTGGTATTCTGAGGGCAGCCACTTTGTGCATATATTGCCAAAGGTTAGGTCTGTCTCTAATCATCCCCGTCCATACCCCTATGATTGGGGACTAGATGGGTTATGTTATGTTGTTGTCTTTTTATTTTGGGATTTATGTAGTGGAGATAAGTTTGAAACGTAAAAAATCAGATAAAGAGACTAAAAATAAATTTGTTAAGAAAGCTAGCTAGCCACATTATATAACAGAAAAAGGTTGGTCCAGTCATCGAGGCCTAGATGTTAAGTTTGCTCCCTCCTGCTCTCATATTCGATATCTCCTAGGTGCAAAAATTGTTGTGGGGGCGAGTTCATACGGGTTTTACTGTCACTTTAAATTAATGAACTCCCGTTAGTTGATGGTGAGATTGGTTAACCATGATTTGGCCAAAAGTGTGTAAGCTGACTCGAACAATTATCAAGAAATAGAGAAAGAAATTGGTTTTTTTAAATTCAATTTCTCATATTATTGGTCTCCATTTCCTTTATTGCCTTCTAATGTTCTGATTTTTCAGTGTTGAAGTACGACCCAAAAACTGATTCTGTACTGCAAGTAACCGAAGAGGATTACAAAATCTGTAACACGTCAAATCCAATCAAATCCTACAACGACGGCAACACGAAAATCCCTCTAGATCGATCGGGGCCGTTTTACTTCATCAGTGGGACGGAGGGGAACTGTAAGAAGGGCCAGAAGGTTGTGGTGACAGTTTTGTCTCCCAAACACGGCCATGTAAGGGCTCATCCTCTGGTGGCTTCTCCGGCACCGGCACCTTCTCCGGTGGAAGGAGGAAACTTTCCCCAGGCACTTGTTCCCACAGCCGGTGGTCATGGTTTGCCGGGTGGCGGTGGGGCTGTGGGTGTGGCGGTTGTTTTGGGGAGCTTGGTTGGGTTGGCTTTGGTCATGTAGAGAGAGAGAGATTGAGAGTTTGATTTTTTTGTTAGATGGGGTTGTGTATGAAAACTGGTTGTTTTTGGAGGGATGCTTTGTTTTGTTTTGTTTTTTAAGCGTTTGAGAGTAGTATGGTTATGGTTTATTTGAGAGAAGTACGGTTTTGAATGTTAATAATGTTGTGTGAGGATAGCTTTCTTATGGAGAAAAATATGCAACACAATAGAGAACAAATATGCAACATAATAGAAAATTTTGTTTCAAACACGTCTTGCCTCATATCCGCCAACAGTTAAAACCTATTTAGTACTAAAACCTAATCACAGTAATTAGAACTCTGGATACTCTGTAAGGAAGATAAGGTAGCACCCCTGGCAACCTTACCATGACCATTCAACCCTAGCGTGATCCGTAAGAATTCCTTATGATCCAAAAGGGCTTGACCATGATCCCCAAGAATTCCTTGTAACCCAAAATTCCTCCAAGAATTTCTTATAACCCAAAAAATTTCTTATGACCCAAAAGGGCATGACCATTCAATCCCAGCGTGGTCCCTAAGAATTCCTTATAACCCAAAAGGGCTTTCCATCACTCGTCGTGTTAGGTGTGTTAAAACCTATTACCAAGACTGTATGTAGGGAATTGCAGTGAGTATTTTCGGAAATTGATCCGTGGGGATCAGCCTTGATTTTACCACTGCCTTCATATATACCCTGCGAAACAAAAATATAAATTAAAAATGAGTCAATATTAGGAAACACCAGTGGATGAAAACAAATCAAATTGTTTTAACTGTTCGCAGGTTCAGAACCACTGAGTAACCTTCTCAACCTTCTCACCATAGTGAAGCAGAACATGAAAATCTTCTTCCCCTTCCAATTTAATCTGGCAATTAATCATCTGTGTAGAAAGAATCACAGGAGCCCATAATGCCTAACATAAAGAAACCTTTATTAAATAATGGAAGCATATTTAAAGAGCTTATGTGTTTAAAGAGCTTTTCAGATCCAGTAATTTTGTCAATCAAATGCATATTTCAATCGGTCACTGTAATCTGGGAAGCGTGTTTAAAGAGTTTTTCAGATTCAGCCTTGCGTCACAGCCTTAAAATTATGAGTCAAACTCTGAGACCTTAGATGTTATGCTTGCTCTTGCTTGCGCACCTAAGTAAACCAAAAGATGGAAGAGTGGAGAATTGTAGATTTGTAGAGAGAGAAAGAGCTTTCACTATAACTTGAATTACAAAGCCTTCAAGTGATTTGAGAAAATGAGGCCATTAACTATTTATATACCAAGGGAGAAGTTTGAAACACTCTCAACAAATTTCCCAACTATTCCAATAGAATTCTCTACAAATGTGTGTATAAGTCTAGAATTATTGACTCTTATATTGTAACAGTTTTTTTTTTTTTTTGGGGCCATTCGTTAATCCTAATCTACTCTATCCTAAGGGGATGACTTGGTGAGGGGATGGGTGGTTACGGAACAACTTTGATATGGAAAATTGCAAGCAAAAACTTCGGGACTTTATACAACTCGTGTTTTACACTTCTTTTTCTTGTTATGTTTATATTTTTTTTTAAGTTTACACAACTCATGTTACATGTCGACAAATTTCAAACTTGTTTTCTGAGTGCCTAGCTAAAAGAGTAACGAAATAACCAACTTCTTTCCTCAATGACCTAACTCATGAGAAGAATGATTTTCTTAAATTGATCGATTTGCATTTTTAAAAAAATAGATTTTAGCCTAGTTTTCCTTTCTTGAAGTTTGTCGCTACTTATAAATCAATAAATATGGGTGTGCTCAACTAACTAAAATAAGTACTTATTTTTTGAATTAAATGTGATGTATTGTGATAAAACGACATGTCTCAATCGTAAAGCATAATAAGTACTTAAAAAATAAAAACCTTAGCGTAACTGGACCTAATCTTGAATTTTCCACACACAAGGAACACTTATATGGAAGGTCAAAAATACCTGAGCTATCCATGCAATTGCTCAGATCCTGAGTAGCACCTTTATATATATAAGCAAGCAAAGGCCACTCTCCCTCTCATCTTCATGCAAATTACAACACCAAAACCACCAAAGAGGAGCCATGAAACATGACCAGGGGATAGAGATGGACAAGGAGGATAGGACACTCCAAAGCTGAGTTCTAGTCTGTTAGCCCCATGTCAATCACACACTTTACGGTCACTACTTGTTATTTCGCATAAGTAACTTGCACATACGGGGTAGACTCATTCCATAGATTTGCCGTTTCAAAAAGAAAAAAGAAAAGAGGAGAGGAGAATTATTCTGGTGATATTAAGGAAATTGTGCCATAGAATTTCACAGGGTATATACGTAGAAATACCAAGAAACCATATTGATATGATATATCCTTGTGAAAATGTATGTATGATGTTGTACATACCAATCATTGTTATACCCTCATAAGATTGTGAATCTATATCATTTATGTTTATTAGCATTTTATCCACGAATGGGTGAATGGTTAGCTCATATGACTTGCCAAAAGTGCTACACACACAACAGTTATGTAAAACACAACACACAACCAATCTCTAGCCATCCATTATTGTAATAAATTGCCAGGATTTGCTCAAACTCTTCCCCAGAAAAGTTAAATTTTTCCTTGAAAGAGTTTTTTTAAAATCTAGACCGTCCAAATACATCTGGACGGTCAGAATTACGCACACAACTAACACAACGATTGTGCACATAGCATTTTTGCTTGCCTATATGTTTTTCCCGAAAAAGGGCAGTAGAATTACATATATGTTTCTTCATCTTTTAATCCAATGTTGCATTCAGTCCTATTTAAATTTTTTTTAGAGTCCCCTTGGTCAACATGATTAATTTTCATGGTAAAAAAAATAAATAAAAGTTGAAAACGATTATCAAAGTTAGGGGAAACACAAGTTTTTGAATGGTAATTAATTTCAGGGACGGCTTTGAGCTAAGCCGGACAAGGGCACCAACTTAAGCCCCGAATTTTGACTCAAAATTAGAACTCCAGATAGGTACAGTAAGGTATGTAATATATATTTAATATAGCACTTATATAACAAATAAGCTTAGTGGAAAAGCTTAGTTTTCCTATTTAATAGATACATGGTTCAAGTCTGAGGGGGTTTTTTTATTCTTCAGGAGAATTTTTTTTTGCTTTCACAATTTTGTCTTAGGCCTGAGAATCTTAGAGCCGACCCTGATTAATTTTCACACTCTTCAAATCCTTTGTACACACCCCATGGAAACTTGTGGACCCCGTGGTCAATTATTTAACAACCCTGTTATGTACACAACGGTTGTGGCACAATCGTCTTTGTTGTAATTAATGGTCAGGATTCACTTAAAACTCTCTTGAGTTATCTCTTCTTTGAAAGAATTTATTTAAAATCTGGACCGTCGAAAATAATTTTGGACGGTTGAGATACATAGAATTTTCAATTATTAAATGCGACAATTTTTTTTAAAGGTAGTTGTCATTGTTTCATGCATGCAAAGTAAAGTTCATTCATCTATCTTAAAGTGTATAAACGATCGAACACCATAGTATCTCTCTCTCTCTCTCTCTCTCTCTCTAGGGTTTACTTTCTGTGATCGATCGTGACAGAGGCGATTGCTCTCGGAAAATGGAAGTTGAGAAGTCGGCGATTGTGAAGAACGACGAGGCGACGTCCAACATCAAACGCGAGGAGGAGGATTCTGATAGGAAGACCTTCGAGGCCTACACCGAACAAGTTCATAAGACCGATGTAGACTTTTTGAATCATCCGATTCGATTCCCATTTTGATGAGATCGTTTTCTTTTTGTTATTTTTTCTTTCTTTATGTGACATGTAGTATTTGTTGAATTTAGGGTTATGAGGTTACGATCTCACGGCCAGGCAAGATAATGCGTGGATTTCTCCCAATGGACATAAGCGTAGAGAAGAGGTATCAGGACTACGACATGTGTGCTCAACTTGCTGTCGACAAGTTCAACTCTTTGTTTAAGGTATGTACATGTCTCTCTGTTCTTCTAATTGTTGTTTTCGATCTGTATATGATTCTAATACCATACCTCGTAATGACATGACATCTATCAGCGACATGCAGGAACAACTTGGTCTTGAGCTCGAGTTCGTCAAGGTTTTGATGGTAACTGTTCGGCCGTCCTGCGTTTTCACCTTCTACATAACCTTTGAGGCTAAGGATCTTGCCGATGAGGCCGAGGTTAAGACCTATCAAACACAGGTGTTAATGGGATTGCCCCGTGGCACGTGGAAAGTGAAAACTATGAGGCCCAAACCTAACCTGGATGAACAAGGTAAGATTAATCCTTTGGCACTTAATTTTGCTTCTCTGACAATGTGCTTAGTTAGGATTTTGAAATATGCAGGTGATTGTTGGATCTTTTGCTTCTTTCGCCACAATATTCATTTACTATTTGTTTTGACCTTTCTAACTTATTCCGGTGAAGCTCTCTACACAGATCTAATTTTGAGTTTTTCCCTTTCCCTTTTTGTCTTCCATTTGAACAAGGTTGCTATTGTCCAACAGTACCATTCTGGAAAGAGAAGTAACAGAAGTTCCCTTAGCACGGTTAGTATACGTTTCAATCATCACATCGATGCACAACTTTAGTTGGTCCACTCTCGGTGATGTTTTTCAGTACTAGGAAGATAAGTGAATGATATCGTAGTTTGGTTTATTGGCTGTCGTACTCTATGGGGGTTACTGATGCACATTTATTTATTCAATTGTTAATTTATTGTACATGTGATAGTATGATTGGATGCAATTTCCCGAGAATGTGTTCTCTAGCATGCTAGTTGGGTTAAATAATCGAAATTCTCAATGTTTCTTTCGTACATTTGACGGAGGATGTGTTTACTGCCATACCTCCCATATCACTGTAGAAAATCACCCAAACAAACTAGGAAACATGGATGCAACCTTAAGGGGATTTCACCAATAATGGCATAGAAAAAGATTTAATGGGGAGGGCTTCACAAAGGTGATCTGAGTACCCTTAGCACTAATGTGAAATCTAATCTTGTTTACTAGATTAGATCGTGGAAAACTCTGCGATTCCGCCTGCTTGACATGGTAGTATGGTACACCATGGCTGCCCAAGCAAGCTTTCAAATGATATTGGAAAAGGATTTTCCACTTGTCAATTCACTTGGTTACCCCAAGATTAGTGAGGTTTGGATATGCTGAAAAGTGAGCCAACTTGTTTTCATGTGCATCTAAAATAGGGGCGGTTGAAGAAGAGGTCAGGGAGGCTATCATCTTCTTGCTGGCATAAAGGACTGATAGGAGAATTATGAATGGCTCCAATTAATAATCTTTGGTTCTAAGCCTTCGTTCAATAGCCATCCAGAGTACAAAGCAATGCCTGGGAATAGATTTTGATCATATTATATGATACCAGTGTACAATAGGAGAGTGAACCCTTATAGCATTCTACTTAGCTGCCACGTAGTATGAGGAAGGAAGAGTAACTAACTGTCCACTGAACCTGATCAGGCCTCGTGCAATGTTGTTTATAAATTATAATGGTTGAATATACCTAAATAGATACATACATGTTTATGGGTGTGTGTATACATACATATATACGTGTGCAATGTTCTAGTTCACATTTGGTTGAATACCTAAGAACTTGTGAATCTCCACATGGACTGCTCTTAGAAACTTACGTAACTAATTTGTCTTTGCGCTTAGAGTGAAAGGAGAAATCCTTGAATATGCCCTAACCAGACCAAGAAGGCATGGGCAAAGAGGATCCCGGTAAAAACATCTATTACTTGGTTGGTAAAAAATATCTTAGAGGCAATTATAGAAGGAGAGTGAACCCTTTACAGCAATCCATGTAGCTGCCAATTAGTATGAGGAAGGAGGAGTAACTATCCATTGAACCTGGTCAGGCCACATTCAGTTCTGATTCTTGGATGTATGTAATGGTTTTATATATATACATAGATATATCGTATATCGGGGCGGTTCAAGGGACACCCAAAAAAACACCTAAACATCCCAAATCTCAATCTCATAGTTCCCGATCAAATTTTTATGATCCAAACTGTTCAATGTGTGCAGAATGTGATTTTAAGGGTGCCCGCGAGAAATTAGCAAACAATATGACATGAAAGTGCTCGTTTTGAGCAGTTTTTAATTGAATCGTTCATTAAATCTAAGATAAAAACTGCTCAGATCAAGCCTTTTCCGGTCTTTTTTTTTGCTGATTTCTCGCACGTATCCTTAAAATCACGTTCTGATCACATTGAGCGGCTCGGATCATCAAAATTTGATCAGAAACTATGAGGTATTTTTTTGGGTGTCCTTTAAACCGCCCCGTACATGTTTATGTATATCTATACACATGTTTATGTGTCTATTCTAATCTAAATACCCTAACTTTGATAATTTCTTTATAGGTAAGGATTGGAAGTATAATTATCAACAATGTGTCGAACCAACGAATTTTCCCTAACAAGGCTCTCCCTATTGGAAAGATTATTCATTTTTTGTCTTTTAGCAATAAAAATATACTCCCTCCGTTCCAAAATAAGAGTCCCGCTCCGGGATTCCAACTTTTTAAGTGACCTTAATTATTGCACAATCAAAATTATAACTTTCCAATTTTGCCCCTCACCTTTTTTAGAATAACTTTTCTGTACCAAATTAAATTGGGAGCACTTTTTCAAAACTTTAAACCAAATTAAATTGGGCGGTAAGTTCCAGTAAGAGTACGAAAAAGGAATTCAAAACTTTAAACCAAAAGTAAAGCAGTGGGCAATAAGTACTGACTTGTCAAACTGACCTATCAAACAGAATTCAAGAACAAGGGCAAAAAGGGAAAGTTGGAACTTTTTTTGGGTTGACTTGTCAAACTGGACACTTATTTTGGAACATCCAAAAATGGAAAGATGGACACTTATTGTGGAACAGAGGGAGTATACACAAAAAAGAGAATGTGAAAATCAATCTCAGTTCTTTGTGTAAGTTGCTCAGTTCTTGATATTCGAATAAGTCGCTTGTGGAGGGACTAACTGGCCGTTGAGTCATAAATGTGATTGCATGAATTAAAGAACAGAACTCTTTGTAACAATCAGCCTCAACAGTCGACACAATTTCTGACTACACTGGACCCTTTGAATTCAGTTCTCATTTCACCTACTGCATCTCTATCTCCAACCAATTTCTTACTCAATCCTGAGGTAAGGATACTCTGCATCGAAGAAACGATTTGCCACGGGCCATTTTACCATTCCTCAGGAGTTTTTACAGATTCGGTATTTTTCGCCCTCGTCCGTGGTATTGAAGCCAACAAGTAAAATAGCATGTTGTAGACCCGATCTCATTGGGTCTGGTGCAACAAGTCCGGTGGCTCTATATATATCCTGAAAAATAAAATTTTGAAACACAAAAATAAAATTAATTTTTAACACAAAACGTAAAATGCAATCAGTCAACAAAAGCGTGACTAATACTGTTCAATTTCGAAATCCTCACATCTTTCTAAATTCGAACCCACCGCACCAAGTTAGTACATTTCGAGTGCAAAATGTCAAATAGTTAGTGTATACCTTCATAACTCTTCGCATCTTTTTAAATTTGTTTATTTAATATTAATGGCTATTCTCTATAATACTACTGTACTATATACTGTACCTTTGTAGTGCCTAAACCATAGTTGTCAAGGGCGAAAGGCACACCGAGGCACAAAGTTCTGTTGGGCGAGAGGCGCAAGGCGAGGTGCACACCTTTTTGAAAATAGGCACACCTATGCTAAAATAATTATTATTTCTGGAACATAATTGTGTTATGTGCACATTTTTTTTGAAAAAAAAAAAGCTCACTTTTTGTGTGTGATTTTGAAGAAAGCATGCTTTTTTGATTGATTTGAAAGAAAGAAGTGTAATTTTTTGCGCCTGGTCGCTTTTCTAGCCTTGTCGCTTTTTTTTTTTAAACGTTTTTTGCTCGCCTTTTTCAAATCACCTTGCAACAGGGTCAGCAAGGCACTGGGAGTATGCCTCGCCTCGCAATAGGCCTAGGCACGCCTTTGACAACTATAGCCTAACAATAATTACTGCATATGTACGTCATAACAATAATTACCATCTCAGTTTATATTAGTAAAAATTGTAAAAACTGTTTTTCCAAATCCGTCATAGTCACAGGCTGGGGATCGAAATTTTAGGTTCTAAAAATTGGCTCACTCTTCTATCTCGTTTTTTTTCTAGACGTGACTTTCATTGATCTTTTATCTCGTTTTTTCTAAAAGGCGCGGAAATGATGTACAAATCCAATCACAGTTTAAACAACATTGAGATGGAAAGTATTAAGCGAAACTTTTTATCTCATTTTTTAAGTTAAACTGAGATTAAAAAAAATAGTTTACAATTCTTTATCACCATGCTTTTATTAAAATTGTGAGATTTTTGTGAAGTTCTTGAGTGTGACCTATATCTATTATTGTAGTAGTAGTAGTGATTACTTACTTTCTTAAGGTCAACGAAATCTTCAGTAATTGTCATGTCACAAGCAACCGGACACTAGTACTGCAACACCGCCCACTCCAGGGCTTCTTCGTCATTGGGTCAACTTTGTGGGTTAATCTTCACAGAAAACAATTCCTATTGAAAGGCAAAACAAAAAAACAAAAGTTAATTACTAATTTAATCACATTCTTAAATATACTCCTTATTAGATAGAATAATAATAAAAAATTAAATGAATTTATAGACCTAACCTCCAGCTTGGTCTTCTCCCTAGAAAGGTCTTTCTCCCCACTGTAAGGGAATGAGCCCGGGCTCTCTTGGGAAAACCCGTTGAGTCGGATGTACTCAAACGGGCCCAAGAGATTGCATGGGTAATTAACCATGCTATTAGGATAGACATTATCGATCAACTCCTGGCCAGCAAGTTTCAACAAAATTTCTCTACCAGCGTGGATTGAATAACCTACTGCCGTAGCCTCCGAGACTACCAGTGCCCAACATAGTATATCTGAAATAATAATAATAATAATAATAATAATAATACCCACATATAAGTGTATCATTTTAAAAAATATACTGTACGTACTAATTGGTTTGAATTAGGTTCCATTTGTTACGATGTAAAATGTTTTCCATGTAAAATATTTTTCAGAAAACAAATAGAGATAACGAGTCTATCTCATCCTTCTAACCAACTCAATCACATAACCCATGTCGATGACCCAGGGCGGAAACAGGAATTGATTCTACCCAGGCTAACCCAAAACCAGTGTTTTCAATTATATAGATCGTATCTGGTTGGAAGATTAGGAATTTCTATTTCAGTTGAACAAGATTTTTGGAAAAGAAAGAATACTAAAGACAAGATGGGGGAATGAGACAATTGAACTCAACCTTTTTTTTGGATTGATACAAAATAGCTAGAACTCATCCCTATTTATACTACTCTATGAAAGACTCCAGTACAAAGATATTTTCATACAAAATAAATTTTGAGATAATTCTAGAATTACACATGTGACTAATTCTTACAAAAAATTCTAGATATTTCACAAGGATATTCTAAAGTTTCTAAAGCTAGTTATTTTAGAGTTTCTAAAAATTAGATACTATTTATCTCTTCTTCAATAATATCTTCTATCTTTGGGTTTTTCAGTACTAGGAAGATAAGTGAATGATATCGTAGTTTGGTTTATTGGCTGTCGTACTCTATGGGTTATCGATGCACATTTATTTATTCAATTGTTAATATATTATACATGTGATAGTATGATTGGATGCAATTTCCTGAGAATGTGTTCTCTAGCATGCTAGTTGGGTTAAATAACTGAAATTCTCAATGTTTCTTTCGTACATTTGACAAAGGATGTGTTTACTGCCATACCTCCCATATCACTGTAGAAAATCTCCCAAACAAACTAGGAAACATGGATGCAACCTTAAGGGGATTTCTCCAATAATGGCATAGAAAAAGATTTAAAGGGGAGGGCTTCACAAAGGTGATCTTAGTACCCTTATAGCACTAATGTGGAATCTAATCTTGTTTACTAGACTAGCAAAGGGTTTGAAGAAGAAGTCGGGGAGGCTATCATCTTCTTGCTGACATAAAGGGCTGATAGGAGAATTATGAATGGCTCCAATTAATAATATGGTCTTTGGTTCTAAGCCTTCGTTCAATAGCCATCCAGAGTACAAAGCAATGCCTGGGAATAGATTTTGATCATATTATATGATACCAATGTACAATAGGAGAGTGAACCCTTATAGGATTCTACTAATTAGCTGCCACGTAGTATGAGGAAGGAAGAGTAACTAACTGTCCACTGAACCTGATCAGGCCTTGTGCAATGTTGTTTATAAATTATAATGGTTGTATATACATAAATAGATACATACATGTTTATGGGTGTGTGTGTGTGTGTATACGTACATATATATGTGTGCAATGTTCTAGTTTACATTTGGTTGAATACCTAAGAACTTGTGAATTTGCACATGGACTGCTCTTAGAAACATACGTAACTAATTTCCAAGTCTTTGTGCTTAGAGTGAAAGGAGAAATCCTTGAATATGCCCTAACCAGACCAAGAAGGCATGGGCAGAGAGGATCCCGGTAAAAACATTTGTTACTTGGTTGGTAAAAAATATCTTAGAGGCAATTATTGAAGGAGAGTGAACCCTTACAGCATTCCATGTAGCTGCCACTTAGTACGAGGAAGGAGGAGTAACTGTCCATTAAACCTGGTCAGGCCACATGCAGTTTTGATTCTTGGATGTATGTAATGGTTTTTATATATATACATAGATATATCATATATACATGAATACATACATGTTTATGTATATATATACACATGTTTATGTGTCTATTCTAATCTAAATACCCTCCTTGTATAGATGGTATAATTTTGATCAGATAAGCAGGGATGAGTGAGTTCCTTAACTTTGATAATTTCATTATAGGTAAGGATTGGAAGTACCAAGCATACCCTTGGAAGTAATTATCAACAATGTGTCGAACCTCTTTATTATTTGCCATGCCTTATCCCTTGCGATCATTGGTAAGAGCAGTTTTGTTTTTGACTTTGCCTTATCCCTTGCGATCATTGGTATAGATAGTATAATTTTGTTTTTGACTCTGCGAACAGCAACTTTTGGTGGAAATAGGACGTATCTTGATCCCCAAGCTTAATCACATTAACCTTGATTCTTACTTGTAGAAAGCTCCACTAGTAGGACATTATAGGGAGTAAGGGCAGTTTTTTATTCACTGATAAGAGCAGAAGGATCAGGGCTAGACAAATATTCAATTGATTCCTCTCTAAGATTTCCTTCGGCTAAAAGAACTCTCTCAAAGATGTTTCTATAAGTAGAGGAATTCAGGGTACTAAGTCTCTTAGCTTGAAGCCTTAACTGATACATGGTCGTGTATTTCAAAGCGTATCAGTCAGTCACGACCCTAATTAACCTAATGAAAAGTAGAAATTTATGGATCCCATTTTAGTAGTCTTGCCTGAGCTTGCCCCCTTTGGACATTCATTTGAGTCTCTCGCTACCACTCGTCTTGAATTTCGTATTGAATATGCCTATTTGTGTTAGTAGTCATCTCGATCAATTGTAGAGATGCCAGGGCGGAGAAAGGTGGCTCCAGAATTTGGAAAGAGGTTAGCTATTGATGATTAAACAGCATCCTGTCCAATTTGCTAAAGATAAACATGTCCTCGTGATTGTTGCTCAAAAGTGTAAAAACAACATTAATATCCCCAAAGAGGAGCCATGATACATTACCATAGAATAATGGACACTCCAAAGTTTATTTCTAGCTTCTTGTCTGTTATCCCAATCAATCACACAGTAATTTGAATGAAGTTTTTTGTTGGACACTTTTGCGGTCACTAGTTATGTTGCATTAGTAACTTGAACAGACAGGGTAGACTCATTCCAGGGGAATTTTATTCTCTGTTTCGGAAGAGGAAAAGATAAGAGGAGAAATATTCTGGTGATATGAAGGAAATTGTCATAGAATTTTACCCCCCTAAACTTTCCGCAAGGCCAACGAAATCTGTTTTATGTTCTGCCAAAGACTTAAGAGAGAGCATGCTGCTTTGAGGGGGTGATTAACACCCATGTTCGAAGAAGCCTTATCTGTGTGATCCTATCGAATGTCTGTACTGTATGATTTGTACGTACCAATAATAGTTATACTCTCGTCGGAATGTGTACGCATGATGTATATATTGTTTATGTTTATTTGCATTTAACCCACCAATTGGTGGATGGTTAACTCATATGGCTTTCTTTTGGCCAATATTTGGCTTTTTTGCCCTGTTATTTTCAGGCGGAGTTCAATGCGAAGATATTTCGGGGGTTGCTTATGGAGTTTCAAGAAGATTATGACGATCTATTATATATGTAAATAAGCGGAATAGATTCACAACTCTTATTGAGAAATGGAATGTTCGGCCATTTGTACTGATGCACTCAACTTTTGGACGCATTTACCTGCTTGGTTTTTTTGGGTGTGGACAAGCAATTAGTTTTTGGAGAGATTTATGCATCTCTTTTACAGGGCATATCAACTACTCAATATGTCGATCAATTTTTTCATGTACCTTCTCTAAAGCTGTGTGGGAGGCAGTTAGAGGGAAGAATAAGGGACACCTTGTTTCTGTGAGCCTCATGGATATCGCGGATTGGTGTGGTAGGAGAGTTAAAAGGAAATACTTTGGCTAGAAGGAACCAACGAATTTTCCAAATTTCTACTATATAATATATCACATAGTTTGAACATGAAGCTACTGTATAATCCAAGATTCAGAATGCTTAACTGCTATAGCTGCAGTGCGTAGTTATATTTACCGAAGTTCTATTCACGCAGAATAGCATTGATTACAGTATTATTTTCACGTGGAATAGCATTGATTAAAATTTTCTGCCCTAACGCTCACCCCCTCTCTCTGCGCACTTGAAGTTGTTTCACTTTCCCATGCACAGCTCATCACTTGAAAACCCAGGTTTGAATCGTCTCATACCTCAATTTATTGGTTTGATTTTGGTAGGAAAAATAATTGGATTTGTGGAAGGGTCCAGGGCCTTTTTCCTCTGGTATACCCACATACGTGAATATATGTAACTATTTGACGACTGAGAGAAAGAGGTATCCGGCCGCCTCCTCCCATTGCCGTCGCGGTATGACTCTGACTCCAACCTACCTACCGTTCAAAAACCGATGAACTCTCTTCCAAAAGAAAAAGAAAGAAGAAAAAATATATATACATACATGTATATATTAAGTGATGATTAAAGGTGTCAAACAGGCCTGGTAATGCTGGAGTTTTGAAAGTTATGTGAATATGTAAAATTCACTATTCAGTACCATTTTTTTTTCTGCTAAGAACTGATGCACATGCTATAAACTTAGCATTATAAATAAATAGTGTCATGACGTGTTTTGATAATTAATACACGCTAATGACATTTTCAACATTAACAAATATTCTCAGTATGTCTCTAGCGGGTGTTGATTATCAAAACACGTCCTAGGCCGTCATTTTCCCAACAACAACAACAAAAACCATTGAATAGGTGGGTTATTGATAGGGGTATGAATAGAATTCTCCCAAAGATAGGGATAATTACATATGTGAACCTCCAATCCCAACCCAACTAAAGGTGTTCAAGAAAACCGTCCGAACCGTAAAACCGGTTTGATCCGGGCCGAACCATCCTATTTGGTCCGGTTCTGCGGTTCTACGGTCAGGTTATGGTTCAAAAAAATAAGAACCGTTAATTTTGGTTTGGTTACTGGTTCTCAATTAATGAACCGTAATTAGAACCGGACCGTTTAAAACTAAGATAAATATAGAAATACATATGTGTAATTAAATATGTATTTGAATTTGGTAGGTTAATCTTTTCCTTGCTAAACTTAATTTATTTAGAGATGAAATCTCATTTGTTAGGAAAGTTTTTATGTTCTTCTTCATTTTTACTATTCCAGCAGATTATCTTCCTATTTCTTTAATTTTATAAATTCATATTTTGTGAATAAGTATTTGGATGCTTATTGTATAGAATTGGAACCGAACCAAAACCGGATCGGTCTTGCGGTTTGGTTCTGGTTAGGTTCCATGCATATATTGGTTAGGTTCTGGTTCCCAATTTTCTAGAACCGTTTGAAATGGTCCGGTTACTGATTTTCTAGAGAACCGGACCAATCCGGACCGTGTACACCCCCTAAACCCAACCCAACATTTAAAGGCGACTAATAAATAGTGTAATTGTTATTTCAGGGATAACAATGACACTCCCCTAATACATTGGGGACCAAACAGATAAAATAACCGATGTTCTTAACTAAGGAGGAGTATTTCAAAGTATAAGGGTGTAAACGCAATTTACACACACTATAATCTACTATATAAATGCGGGGGGGTGCGTATATGTCAGGTTTCTCTCTCTCTCTCTCGGGTTTACTTCTTCCTGTGATCGATCGTGCTCTCGGTAATGGAAGTAATCGTGCAGAACGACGAGGTGATGTCCAACATCAAACGCGAGGAGGAGGAGGATTCCAAAAGGAAGATCTTCGAGGCCTACGCCGAACAAGTTCGTAAGACCGAGGTACGTAGACTTTGATTCATTCCATTCCATTCAATTCAATTCCTACTTTGATGAGATCGTTTTTCTTTTTGTTGTTTTCTTTCTTTCTGTGACATGTAGTGTTGAATGAATGAATCCTCCTATTTATTTATTTATGAATATTAGGGTTATGAGGTTACCTCACGACCAGGTGAGTCTGTTATGGGTGGATTCTCTCCAATGGACATAAGCGAAGAGAAGAGGTTTGAGGACTACGACATGTGTGCTCAACTTGCTGTCGACAAATTCAACTCACTCTTTAAGGTCTCTCTCTCTCTCTCTCTCTCTCTCTCTCTGAGATTATTATTGCAGTACTTATATTGCAGTACTTATGATCAGGTCGTTTCCGTACCAAAAATAATTAATAAAACAAAACAATTACTACTACTCAAATGAACAGTGGTAAGTATTCCGAGTACAGTCCTGCTACACACAGAGCTGTGCACAGATTTTTTGTGGGGCCCACCACGGGTCCGACACAAATCATCCGAGCCGTTCATTAAATGTAAAACATTTTTTTGAGGGTCCCCGTAAAAAATAAGCTCAATCCGATACCTATAGGTGTTTCATCCAACCATCTAACTTTTCATTCAGATTTCCGGATAATGAAAAGTTATATGGTTGGATCGAGCACCTATAGGTACCAGATTGAGCTTATTTTTTGCGAGGACCCTTGAAAAAATATTTTACATTTAATAAACGGCTCGGATGATTTGTATGGGACCCGTGGTGGGCCCCACAACAAAATCTGTGCACAATCTATGCACAGATTATATGTGCAAGCAGACTTTCTCTTCCGAGTATCGCTCCACAGGGATTATAAGGCTGAGTTACAATTATTTCAATTAATTTCTATATTAATTCGAGAAAAAAATTGATTGATTGATTGTTGGTTTCTTAAAACTATTGAATTGAAATTAAAGACGATAGAAAAGCAAAAGCATAAAAGAATTGATGGGAAAAGTTCTAGGGTTTTGAATCCACTCTTCCCCCTCGTAACCTAAATATGTTTCGATTACAAGTCAACTATTCGAATCAATCCGGATACCGTAGGATTGCAAGCCCTAGCAATATCTCCTAAAAATAATTTATGAATCACCAATCGGTATGGACTATCTCCGCCTAGCATGAATCGTCTTACCAGCACGAACCGTCTCTAATCAAACATGGATCGTCTCTAATCAAACATGGATCGTCTCATCGGCACGATTCGTCTTACGTAGTATAATCCATCTAACCAGTTATCACAAAATAATTAAAACCGTTGTACAAACGTGCATAAAACCTAGAAAATTATACACAAGATTTGATGGAAAGACATGACATCTATCGGCGACGTGCAGGAACAACTTGGTCTTGAGCTCGAGTTCGTCAAGGTTTTGACGGTAACGGCTCAGCCGTCCTGTATGCTCACTTTCTACATAACCTTTGAGGCCAAGGATCTTGCTGATGAGGCCAAGGTTAAGACCTATCAAACAGAGGTGTTAATGGGAATTCCCCTTGGCACCTGGAAAGTGAAAGTTATGAGGCCCAAACCTAGCCTGGATGAACAAGGTAAGATTAATCCTTCACTTAATTTTGCTTATCTGACAATCAAGCAAGTCCTTAGTTAGGAATTTGAAATATGCAGGTGATTGTTGGATCTTTTGCTTTTTTTGCCACAATCTTCATCTACAAGTTGTTTTGACCTTTCTAACTTAGTGATTCCTGTGAAGCTATCTACACGAGAAAGGATATTGAATATCGATAAGAGCGTTTATGATATATCCAACTTTGTCACAGAATTCAAGCTTGAATTCTGTGACAAAGTTGGATGTTTCATAAACGTCTTTACCGTTATTCTATTGAGCTGATTTTTTATAAGAACTCTAAACATAATATTTTAAACGACTCAAATCATTTTTTTGAGATCTGAAATGGGCCCAAATCGAATCTGTACTTGAAGGTACAGATATTCAATCTGTGTGAATAGCAGAGTTCATCTACACAGATCTAATTTTGAGTTTTTTCCGTTTTTGTCTTCCATTTCAACAAGGTTGCTATCTTCCAACAGTGCCATTCTGGAAAGAGAAGTAACAGGAGTTCCCTTAGCATGGTTAGTATATGTTTCAATCATCTCATCGATGCACAACTATAGTTGGCCCACTCTCGGTGATGTTTTTTTTTTCAGTACTAGGAAGATAAGTGAATGATAATTGTAGTTGGGTTTATTGGTTGTCGTATTCTACTATGAGTTACTGATGCACAATTATTTATTCAATTGTTTATGGTACGTGTGATGATATGATTGGATGCAATTTCCCGAGAATGTGTTCTCTGGCGTTCTATTTTGGGTTAAATAACCAAAATTCGTAATGTTACTTTCGTACATTTGACGGAGGATTTGTTTAATTACCATTTAAACTAATGACGTTGGAAAGTCTTTTGCAATTTCCGCGGGTTTTAGAGCAAACCCGTCTCACAAGTCAAAGACTTAAGATACAACCCCCCAGGTTGTGGCATGGATCTTTGCTAGGGCGAGGAAACCAATGGATGGTTCAATCAACGGATTTTAGTGGCGATAAATGACTTGTCACTAAAAGTGAATTTGTTACAAAATTTTAAAAACTATCACTAAATACTATGTGAAACTATTTTTGTCACTAAAAATTTTAGTGATGAATTTTTTGACATTCAATGTCGAAATTTTGTCGCCACTTAAAAACAATTTTCTTGTGGTGGGCAAGGAGTTCAAGGTATTTTATCTTGTGAGTATCAAACAATAACGATGTGGGTAATGTTCATCAACTTTAACGGTAGGCGAACAGAATTGAACTCGGTAGGCGAACAAAATTGAACTTGTGCAGTGGGTTGGTTGTGTGTAATAGATCTTTGTAACGGTTGTATTAGTGGTACACGGTAGTTGTAATCATCATATTCATTAATGAATTTCTTGCTCTTCCACTAAAAAAAAAAGATAAGTGTTCAACTTGGGCTTTTTTCGAAAAGGCGGGTTTATACTCACCCAAAAGCAAATCAACAAGCCCGGCCCTTTCTTGGACTGGAGCATGTAGGCTCGTGGTTCATTATCAAATGTGACAGTTTAAATATACGATTGTCATAAAACTATGGGTATCACTAAGGGTCCGTTTGATTAGCGAGATAATGGTAGAAAATGCAATAAAGAGAAAAAATATATACTTTTTTTGTATTCACTTAGCAAGAATATCTTAAAAAGTGGTAGAAAATGAACTTTCCTGTACTTGCTTTACTTTTTCTCACAAAATGTGCAGGGAAATTTTATTTTCTCGAGAAAATCAACAACTATTACTCTAACTTCTTTATTCATCCTCTTCCCTCCACATTTTCTCTTCTAATTTCGGCAATTTTATTCCCTCCAAACAATGATATCTTATTTTCTCTACTATTTTCTTGCAAAATTTCCATTCTAATCAAACGGATGTGAGAAAAAAAATCACTTCACTTTCTATCATTTTCACTTTCTATTTTATTTTTCTCGCTATTCAAACGGACCTTTAGGCTCCGTTCAATTGCCAGGAATGTTGTACCGGAAAGTTATTCTCAGGAAAAGTTAAGTCAAGTGAAGTAAAGGAAAAAGAAATTTATTTTCTTGTGAGTGTTCATTTGACAGTTTTTTTTGGCAAGAAAACTAAAGTTTAGTAGTTCATTTGCCGGGAAAAGACACTTATGAGAAACTTCTTTATTTTTATTCCCATGGCTAATTTTAAATAAAAGTAACTTTGAGAGCTAAATAATAGGCTATCATATTTCAAAAATTAACACATACGGAAAATGTATTTTATCTAATGTAAAGCCTTAACATGATATGAAAAAATCGACTTGCAATTCCCTATTCAATTTACTATATTCTGAATGGTCATGCAAATTCTTCATTTAAATTGACATTCTCTAATAATCACAGTACAAATAAAGTTTAAAAAATAAGTAGATGATAACTAAATAAATAAATATTAAACAACCGTGCTTGATTAGTTACCGATGCAAAAAACTCACTGAAAATTAGTTAGTACAAAACAAAATTGAAGACTAATGACAAGATAAATAAATACTTCCAAAAAAAATAAACTACCAATATTTTTCTAGTCAAAATTGTTGTTGTTCACGTAAATTTCGAAGTGTCTTTCTAAGAACCTAATTTGTATTTTTTTTGTTATTGGCATCATTCAATTTTTTTCTTACCCGCCAATTATTTTGGTCCCACAATAGATAAAACTTTTCCCGTGATGCAAAATCCTATGCTTTTGGCCGGATCACTTTTGCAAGAAAGTAAATCTTGCAGGAAAACTTAAAAACATGTTTCCCACTACTTTCCTGCCAACTGAACACTACAAAAGTTATGGGAAAGTTGATTTTCCCATCATTTCCTGTACTTTCCTGGCAACTGAACGAGGCCTTAGTGAAAATGATAGAAAGTGAAGTGAAAGAAAAAAGAAAAAGAATTTTTTTTTTCTCACATCCGTTTGATTAGAATGGAAGTTTTGCAAGAAAACAGTAGAGAAAATAAGATGTCCTTGTTTGGAGGGATAAAATTGCCGAAATTAGAAGAGAAAAGGTGGAGGGAAGAGGATAAAGAAGGAAGTTAGAGTAATTGTTCTTGATTTTTTCGAGAAAATAAAATTTTCCCGCACATCAAGCTCTCATGCTTTATAGAGTTGTATAAGAAAGTTCGTTTTCTACCACTTTCTAAGATACTCTTGCTAAGTGAACACAAAAAATGATATTTTTTCTCTTTCTTACATTTTCTATCATTATCTCGCTAATCAAACGAACCTTAAGGATTCTTAATTGGAGTCGCTTAATTTATTTAAAATAATTTTTGTAAGAATTCTTAAAAAAAAAATTAGCTCACTCAGATATCACTAAGGGCCAAATCAATTTTTTGTTCAGTCGTTGACAAAAAATCGATCTGTCCTTACTGATATTCGATTTGAGTTTTTACGAGTTCTTTAAAAAATCTCGTAGAATTCATAGGTTTCCCAAGTCTTGTTACCCTATTTCTTTTTCCACCTACTACCAAAATTAAACTAAACTAAAATGCCAACAAAACCCGTTTTGGGGGCTGCAGTTTGCAGCCCTTTTTGGGCACTGCAGGGACACGCCGAGTCCCTGCAGTGCCCAAAAAGGGCTGGAAACCGCAGCCCCCAAAATGATGTCGTTTTGGGGGCAAGTTACAAGCGGCCAAGGCAGGAGGAGGAAAAGTGGAAAACGTGAGGGGGAGGTAAATTATTCAGTGCTTTTACCTTCCCAAATTCGTATAAGCCCGCATCTTCTTTTATCCTTAAATCTCTCTCTCTCTCTCTCTCTCTCTCTCTCTCTCTCTCTCTCTCTCTCTCTCTCTCTCTCTCTCTCTCTCTCCAATCTAGACAACTGTTTGACTGTTCAAATGTAGACGACCCAGTTTTTTTTGGACGAATTTGTTCTTTACTCCAATGTTCTAACTTGATGTAGCCAAAAATAGACGAAAATCGTCTTCAAGGTCTTAAAAATGGACACAATCGGTGAATTATTTTCTGGAGGGGAGAGCTTTGAGAGAATATTGGAGAAAGAAAGAAAGAGGAAGTGGGTTTGGGGGAAATTTTTCCAGTGCCGAGCGGGTACCACGTGGTATCCGCTCGCCCATCTGAGCCGTCTATTGCGTGTTTGAACGGCTCAAATTTGGAGAGAGAAAAATGAGAAAGAAAGTGTTGGAACGGCTCAGCATTAACAAATGTTCTTAGCATGTTCTTGGCGGGTATTAATTATTAATACACGTCCAGAGCCGTCATTTTCCAAAAAAAATATCATTGAATAGGTGGGTTATTGATAGGGGTATGAATAGAATTCTCCCAAAGAGAGGGATAATTACATATGTGAACCTCCAATCCCAACCCAACCCAACATTTAAATGCGACTAAATAGTGGAATGGTTAATGATAAAAAATAAAAATAAAAATAGTGGAATTGTTATTTCAGGGACGACAATGACACTCCCCTAATACATTGGGGACCAAACAGATAAAATAACCGATGTTCTTAACTAAGGAGGATTATTTCAAAGTATAAGGGTGTAAACGCAATTTACACACACTATAATCTACTATATAAATGCGTGGGGTGCGTATCTGTCAGGTCTCTCTCTTCTGTTCAAAAAAAAAAAGGTCTCTCTCTCTCTCTCAAAGTCTAGGGTTTGCTTTCTGTGATCCATCGTGAGGCGGTTGCTCTCGGAAATGGAAGTAATCGTGAGGAACGACGAGGTGATTTCCCACATCCAACGCGAGAAGGAGGATTCCAAAAGGAAGATCTTCGAGGCCTACGCCGAACAAGTTCGTAAGACCGAGGTACGTAGACTTTGATTCATTCAATTCAATTCCTACTTTGATGAGATCGTTTTTCTTTTTGTTGTTTTCTTTCTTTCTGTGACATGTAGTGTTGAATGATTGAATCCTCCTATTTATTTATTTATGAATATTAGGGTTATGAGGTTACCTCACGACCAGTTGAGTCTGTTATGGGTGGATTCTCTCCAATGGACATAAGCAAAGAGAAGAGGTTTGAGGACTACGACATGTGTGCTCAACTTGCTGTCAACAAGTTCAACTCTTTGTTTAAGGTCTGTTCATCTCTCTCTCTCTCTCCTTTCTAATTGTTGTTTTCAACCTATATTTGATTGTAACACCATACCTAATGATGACATGACATCTATCGGCGCCGTACAGGAAAAACTTGGTCTTGAGCTCGAGTTCGTCAAGGTTTTGACGGTAACGGCTCGGCCGTCCTGTGTACTCACTTTCTATATAACCTTTGAGGCCAAGGATCTTGCTGACGAGGCCAAGGTTAAGACCTATCAAACACAGGTGTTAATGGGAATTCCCCTTGGCACCTTGGAAGTGAAAGTTATCAGGCCCAAACCTAGCTTGGATGAACAAGGTAAGATTAATCCTTCACTTAATTTTGCTTATCTGACAATCAAGCAAGTCCTTAGTTAGGAATTTGAAATATGCAGGTGATTGTTGGATCTTTTGCTTTTTTTTCCTACAATATTCATTTACTAATTGTTTTGACCCGTCTAACTTGCTATGTTTGGATTGGTGTTTGAAATTTTTTTTGAAAAATAGTAGAGGTAATAAGTGGAGAAAGATAGAGAGAGAAATGTTGGAAGTAGAGGGAATCTAGGAGGAATTTTTTGAAAAATTCTTTTTGAATTGTAAAGAGAACAAACACAGATCTAATTTTGAGATTTTCCCTTTCCCTTTTTGTCTTCCATTTCAACAAGGTTGCTATCTTCCCACAGTGCCATTTTGGAAAGAGAAGTAACAGAAGTTCCCTTAGCATGGATAGTATATGTTTCAATCATCACATCGATGCACAACTATAGTTGGTCCACTCTCGGTGATGTTTTTCAGTATTAGGAATAAGTGAATGATATCGTTGTTCGGTTTATTGGCTGTCATACTCTATGGGTTACTGATGCACATTTATTTATCTACACAGATCTAATTTTGAGTTTTTTCCGTTTTTGTCTTCCATTTCAACAAGGTTGCTATCTTCCAACAGTGCCATTCTGGAAAGAGAAGTAACAGGAGTTCCCTTAGCATGGTTAGTAGTATATGTTTCAATCATCACATCGATGCACAACTATAGTTGGCCCCACTCTTGGTGCCATTGTAGTTGGGTTTATTGGTTGTCGTATTCTACTATGAGTTACTGATGCACAATTATTTATTCAATTGTTTATGGTACGTGTGATGATATGATTGGATGCAATTTCCCGAGAATGTGTTATCTGGCGTTCTATTTTGGGTTAAATAACCAAAATTCGTAATGTTACTTTCGTACATTTGACGGAGGATGTGTTTAATTACCATTTTAACTAATGTCTTTGGAAAGTCTTTTGCAATTTTTGCGAGTTTTAGAGCAAACCCGTCTCACAAGTCAAAAACCTAAGATACGACCCCCTAGGTTGTGGCATGGATCTTTGCTAGGGCGAGGACATCAATGGATGGTTCAATCAACGGATTTTAGTGACGATATATGACTTGTCACTAAAAAAAAACAGGTATTTGTTACAAAATTTTAAAAGTAATCTTGCAAGTATCAACCAATAAAGATGTGTGTAATGTTAACCAACTTTGACAGTGGGTGAACAAAATCGAACTCGTGCAGTGGGTTGGTTGGGGTTGATTCGATAGGTGTTCACCTTGGGCTGTTTTCGAAAAGGGGGGTCAGGGACAAAAAAATATTACTCCTATCCCCACCCAAAAGCAAATCAACAAGCCCTTTCTTGGAGTACTGGAGCTTGTGGGCCCGTGGTCCATTTATCAAATATGAGTTTTTTTTTTTTTTTTTCAGATTGTCGTAAAACTATGGGTATCACTAAGGATTCTTAACGGGAGTCGCTCAATTTATTTAAAATAATTTTTTAAGAACTCTTAAAAAGATTAGCTCACTCAGGTATCACTTAGGGCCAGATCAATTTTTTGTTCAGTTCATTGACAAAAAATTAAACAAAGAATCCATCTGCTCTTATCGATATTCGACTTGAGTTTTTACGAGAATTCTTGAAAATATGTTTAAAACAATTTTATCAAATTTCATCTTGTGAAACTCCGAAGTGTGGTTCCTCATACCCGGCATACATTTGGTGTGTACCAAATGGTGCATGGACTAGAATTCATATGTACTACAACCCAAGTCTCACGCAGAATATGTCACCCTTGCACACACCCCAACGCAAATACAGTAAAAAAGAGCCCTCTCTTGGACGGGAAATTGTGGGCCCCACGGTCAATTATTAAAATGCAAAGTATTCATCTAAAATTGTAAACGAACACCATATGCATGCTAGTGTTGTTCTCCTAAGTGTTTCTTTTGGGCTTTTTGACAATTTTATAATTAAAAAAAATCGCTTTTGATAGTTTTGTACCAAAATTTTATAGATTATTGATTCATATCGACATGAATTGAAAAAGTAAAATTTTTACTTTTATCCAAATATTTCTGAAAATATCCCAGATAAAACCCAAAAAACCAATTTTTAGGGCTTCTTCCTGATTTTTAGGGCATCATCTTGGATATTTTCCAAATTATTTGGGTAGGGAAAGCCCTCTCTGGAACTTGTGGGCCCCGCGGTCAATTATTAAATGCAACAATCTTTTATAAGGTAGTTGTCATAGTTTAACAAAATATGAACTCATAAAATTAAAAAAATAGAAAGATAATCTGCTGAAATAGGAAAGGAATGAAGAAAATAAAAGCTTTCCTAAGAAATAGCAAGGAAAAAATTAACCTACCAAATTCAAATACATATTTAATTACACACATATGTATTTCTATATTTATCTTAGTTTTAAACGGTTCGGTTCTAACCACGATTTATTAATGGGGAATTTTTAGGCTGGCCCCAAAAATTAGGTTCGGACTTAATTTAGTCCTGCACAATTATTTGTATTTTATATTCCAACCATGCCCCTTCAGCGCACGGAACTAGAGAGCATCTAGTATAGGTTTGAATCATCTCTTCCGTCCATTTATGGGTTTGATTTTTGTAGGGAAAAAATTGGATTTGTGGAAGGATCCAGGGCTTGAAACATCAAACATTCCTTTTCACCCTGTTTTTTCCGGTATACACACACTCTATTATGCAGAGTAGCCAGTAGGTGTATTCTCTAATGTTTGTCCAGTCCACATAACGAGAACGTAAAAATAATACAATTTTTACAAAAAAAAATTGAAATTTTTTCAACAATCTACTAGATATCAAAGAGTTCTTTTAATTTATAAAAAAAGTTTGAATTTTTCCTTAAAAGAAATGCATTATTTTTTAGTTCTCGTTTTACGGACCGGACAAACATTTTGGGACGGAGGTAGTAACAATGAAAAAGCACAAGAGCACTAGCTGTAGTAGTTTTCAATTTGAAAGCTCTTTCCCCCAACTATTTGATGACTAGAAAGAGGTCTCCGGCCTCCTCCTCCTCCCATTGTTGTCCCGTCTGACTTTGACTCTGACCAACCTATCGTTCAAATACCGATTAACTCTCTTCCGAAAGAAAAAGGGGAACGGAACATTTAAATGTGGCACGGCACGGACACAGTTTTATGCAGGCTCGGCACAGCCCGTTTGACATGTTCAAGGATGATAGGTAAAATGGACAGCAATGTTGGAGTTTTGAAAAAGATGTGAATATGTAAAATTGGCACTGTTCAGTACCATTTTTTGCTAACAACGGATGCACATGCTCTAAAGGTGAAACTTAGCATTAAAAAAAATCCATTGAATAGGTGGGTTACTGATAGGGGTATGAATAGAATTCTCCCAAAGATATTGTGGACTAAATCGTGTAATTGTTATTTCAGGGACGACAATGACACTCCCCTAATACATTGGGGACCAAACAGATAAATTAACCGATGGTCATAACTAAGGAGGAGTATTTCAATTACATACACTACATATATACTGGGGGTGCGGGTGTTGGCGACCCAAAAAAGTGTCACGTATCTCTCTCTAAATCTAGGGTTTACTTCCTGGAGAAAAACTTTTTAACGGGATCTCCTGTAAATAAAGTTTAAACGATTCAGATTGAATAATTTATTCACGACCCGTGAATAAGTTTCACTCTTAGTTTATGCGACCGATTGTGAGGCGGTTGCTCTCGGGAATGGAAGCTGAGAAGTCAGTGACCGTGAAGAACGACGAGGTGATGTCCGACATCAAACGCGAGGAGGAGGATTCCAAAAGGAAGATCTTCAAGGCCTACGCCGAACAAGTTCGTAAGACCGAGGTACGTAGACTTTGATTCATTCAATTCAATTCCTACTTTGATGAGATCGTTTTTCTTTTTGTTGTTTTCTTTCTTTCTGTGACATGTAGTTTTGAATGAATGAATCCTCCTATTTATTTATTTATGAATATTAGGGTTATGAGGTTACCTCACGACCAGGTGAGTCTGTTATGGGTGGATTCTCTCCAATGGACATAAGCGAAGAGAAGAGGTTTGAGGACTACGACATGTGTGCTCAACTTGCTGTCGACAAATTCAACTCACTCTTTAAGGTCTCTCTGTCTCTCTGATTATTATTGCAGTACTTATGATCAGGTCGTTTCCGTACCAAAAATAATTAATAAAACGAAACAATTACTACTACTCAAATGAACAGTGGTAAGTATTCCGAGTATCGCTCCACAGGGATTATAAGGCTGAGTTACAGTTATTTCAATTAATTTCTATATTAATCCGAGAAAAAGATTGATTGATTGTTGGTTTCTTAAAACTATTGAACTGAAATTGAAGACGATAGAAAAGCAGAAAAAAAATTGATGGGAAAAATTAAGTTCTAGGGTTTCGAATCCGCTCTTCCCCCTCGTAACCTAAATATGTTTCGATTACAAGTCAACTATTCGAATCAATCCGGATACCGTAGGATTGCAAGCCCTAGCAATATCTCCTAAAAATAATTTATGAATCTCCAATCGGTATGGACTATCTCCGCCTAGCATGAATCTTCTTACCAGCACGAACCGTCTCTAATCAAACATGGATCGTCTCATCGGCACGATTCGTCTTACGTAGTATAATCCATCTAACCAGTTATCACAAAATAATTAAAACCGTTGTACAAACGTGCATAAAACCTAGAAAAAAAAATTATACACAAGATTTGATGGAAAGACATGACATCTATCGGCGACGTGCAGGAACAACTTGGTCTTGAGCTCGAGTTCGTCAAGGTTTTGACGGTAACGGCTCAGCCGTCCTGTATGCTCACTTTCTACATAACCTTTGAGGCCAAGGATCTTGCTGATGAGGCCAAGGTTAAGACCTATCAAACAGAGGTGTTAATGGGAATTCCCCTTGGCACCTGGAAAGTGAAAGTTATGAGGCCCAAACCTAGCCTGGATGAACAAGGTAAGATTAATCCTTCACTTAATTTTGCTTATCTGACAATCAAGCAAGTCCTTAGTTAGGAATTTGAAATATGCAGGTGATTGTTGGATCTTTTGCTTTTTTTGCCACAATCTTCATCTACAAGTTGTTTTGACCTTTCTAACTTAGTGATTCCTGTGAAGCTATCTACACGAGAAAGGATATTGAATATCGATAAGGGCGTTTATGATACATCCAACTTTGCTTTAGAATTCAAGCTTGAATTCTGTGACAAAGTTGGATGTTTCATAAACGCTTTTACCGTTATTCTATTGAGCTGATTTTTTATAAGAACCCTAAACAAAATGAACGACTCAGATCATTTTTTTAAGACCCGAAATGGGCCCAAATCGAATCTGTACTTGAAGGTACAGATTTTCAATCTGTGTGAATAGCAGAGCTCATCTACACAGATCTAATTTTGAGTTTTTCCCTTTCCGTTTTTGTCTTCCATTTCAACAAGGTTGCTATCTTCCAACAGTGCCATTCTGGAAAGAGAAGTAACAGGAGTTCCCTTAGCATGGTTAGTATATGTTTCAATCATCTCATCGATGCACAACTATATTTGGCCCACTCTCGGTGATGTTTTTTTTTCAGTACTAGGAAGATTAAGTGAATGATATTGTAGTTGGGTTTATTGGCTGTTGTATTCTAGTATGAGTTACTATGCACAATTATTTATTCAATTGTTTATGGTACGTGTGATGATATGATTGGATGCAATTTCCCGAGAATGTGTTCTCTGGCGTTCTATTTTGGGTTAAATAACCAAAATTCTTAATGTTACTTTCGTACATTTGACGGAGGATGTGTTTAATTACCATTTAAACTAATGTCGTTGGAAAGTCTTTTGCAATTTCCGCGGGTTTTAGAGCAAACCCGTCTCACAAGTCAAAGACTTAAGATACAACCCCCCAGGTTGTGGCATGGATCTTTGCTAGGGCGAGGAAACTAATGGATGGTTCAATCAACGGATTTTAGTGGCGATAAATGACTTGTCACTAAAAGTGAGAGGTATTTGTTGCAAAATTTTAAAAACTATCACTAAATACTTTCACCAAAACACTTTAAGTGACAACTATGTGAAACTATTTTTTTGTCACTAAAAATTTTAGTGATGAATTTTTTGACATTCAATGTCGAAATTTTGTCGCCACTTAAAATCAATTTTCTTGTGGTGGGCAAGGAGTTCAAGGTATTTTATCTTGTGAGTATCAAACAATAACGATGTGGGTAATGTTCATCAACTTTAACGGTAGGCGAACAGAATTGAACTCGGTAGGCGAACAAAATTGAACTTGTGCAATGGGTTGGTTGTGTGTAATAGATCTTTGTAACGGTTGTATTAGTGGTACACGGTAGTTGTAATCATCATATTCATTAATGAATTTCTTGCTCTTCCACTAAAAAAAAAAAAGATATGTGTTCAACTTGGGCTTTTTTCGAAAAGGCGGGTTTATACTCACCCAAAAGCAAATCAACAAGCCCGGCCCTTTCTTGGACTGGAGCTTGTAGGCTCGTGGTTCATTATCAAATGTGACAGTTTTTTTTTTTTTTTAAATATACGATTGTCATAAAACTATGGGTATCACTAAGGATCCGTTTGATTAGCGAGATAATGGTAGAAAATGCAATAAAGAGAAAAAAATATATACTTTTTTTGTATTCACTTAGCAAGAATATCTAAGAAAGTGGTAGAAAATGAACTTTCCTGTACTTGCTTTACTTTTTCTCACAAAATGTGCAGGAAAATTTTATTTTCTCGAGAAAATCAACAACTATTACTCTAACTTCTTTATTCATCCTCTTCCCTCCACATTTTCTCTTCTAATTTCGGCAATTTTATTCCCTCCAAACAATGATATCTTATTTTCTCTACTATTTTCTTGCAAAATTTCCATTCTAATCAAACAGATGTGAGAAAAAAAATCACTTCACTTTCTATTTTATTTTTCTCGCTATTCAAACGGACCTTAAGTGAAAATGATAGAAAGTGAAGTGAAAGAAAAGAAAAAGAATTTTTTTTTCTCACATCCGTTTGATTAGAATGGAAGTTTTGCAAGAAAACAGTAGAGAAAATAAGATGTCCTTGTTTGGAGGGATAAAATTGCCGAAATTAGAAGAGAAAAGGTGGAGGAAAGAGGATAAAGAAGAAAGTTAGAGTAATTGTTTTTGATTTTTTCGAGAAAATAAAATTTTCCCGCACATCAAGCTCTCATGCTTTATAGAGTTGTATAAGAAAGTTCGTTTTCTACCACTTTCTAAGATACTCTTGCTAAGTGAACACAAAAAATGATATTTTTTCTCTTTCTCACATTTTCTATCATTATCTCGCTAATCAAACGAACCTTAAGGATTCTTAATTGGAGTCGCTTAATTTATTTAAAATAATTTTTGTAAGAATTCTTTAAAAAAAAATTAGCTCACTCAGATATCACTAAGAGCCAAATCAATTTTTTGTTCAGTTCGTTGACAAAAAATCGATCTGTCCTTACTGATATTCGATTTGAGTTTTTACGAGTTCTTTAAAAAATCTCGTAGAATTCATAGGTTTCCCAAGTCTTGTTACCCTATTTCTTTTTCCACCTACTACCAAAATTAAACTAAACTAAAATGCCAACAAAACCCGTTTTGGGGGCTGCAGTTTGCAACCCTTTTTGGGCACTGCAGGGACACGCCGAGTCCCTGCAGTGCCCAAAAAGGGCTGGAAACCGCAGCCCCCAAAATGATGTCGTTTTGGGGGCAAGTTACAAGCGGCCAAAGCAGGAGGAGGAAAAGTGGAAAACGTGAGGGGGAGGTAAATTATTCAGTGCTTTTACCTTCCCAAAATCGTATAAGCCCGCATCTTCTTTTATCCTTAAATCTCTCTCTCTCTCTCTCTCTCTCTCTCTCTCTCTCTCTCTCTCTCTCTCTCTCTCTCTCTCTCTCCAATCTAGACAACTGTTTGACTGTTCAAATGTAGACGACCCAGTTTTTTTTGGACGAATTTGTTCTTTACTCCAATGTTCTAACTTGATGTAGCCAAAAATAGACGAAAATCGTCTTCAAGGTCTTAAAAATGGACACAATCGGTGAATTATTTTCTGGAGGGGAGAGCTTTGAGAGAATATTGGAGAAAGAAAGAAAGAGGAAGTGGGTTTGGGGGAAATTTTTTCAGTGCCGAACGGGTACCACGTGGTACCCGCTCGCCCATCTGAGCCGTCAATTGCGTGTTTGAACGGCTCAAATTTGGAGAGAGAAAAGTGAGAAAGAAAGTGTTGGAACGGCTCAGCATTAACAAATGTTCTTAGCATGTTCTTGGCGGGTATTAATTATTAATACACGTCCAGGGCCGTCATTTTCCAAAAAAAATACCATTGAATAGGTGGGTTATTGATAGGGGTATGAATAGAATTCTCCCAAAGAGAGGGATAATTACATATGTGAACCTCCAATCCCAACCCAACCCAACATTTAAATGCGACTAAATAGTGGAATGGTTAATGATCAAAAAAAAAAAAAAAAAATAGTGGAATTGTTATTTCAGGGACGACAATGACACTCCCCTAATACATTGGGGACCAAACAGATAAAATAACCGATGTTCTTAACTAAGGAGGATTATTTCAAAGTATAAGGGTGTAAACGCAATTTACACACACTATAATCTACTATATAAATGCGTGGGGTGCGTATCTGTCAGGTCTCTCTCTTCTGTTCAAAAAAAAAAAGGTCTCTCTCTCTCTCTCAAAGTCTAGGGTTTGCTTTCTGTGATCTATCGTGAGGCGGTTGCTCTCGGAAATGGAAGTAATCGTGAGGAACGACGAGGTGATTTCCCACATCCAACGCGAGAAGGAGGATTCCAAAAGGAAGATCTTCGAGGCCTACGCCGAACAAGTTCGTAAGACCGAGGTACGTAGACTTTGATTCATTCAATTCAATTCCTACTTTGATGAGATCGTTTTTCTTTTTGTTGTTTTCTTTCTTTCTGTGACATGTAGTGTTGAATGAATGAATCCTCCTATTTATTTATTTATGAATATTAGGGTTATGAGGTTACCTCACGACCAGTTGAGTCTGTTATGGGTGGATTCTCTCCAATGGACATAAGCAAAGAGAAGAGGTTTGAGGACTACGACATGTGTGCTCAACTTGCTGTCAACAAGTTCAACTCTTTGTTTAAGGTCTGTTCATCTCTCTCTCTCTCTCCTTTCTAATTGTTGTTTTCAACCTATATTTGATTGTAACACCATACCTAATGATGACATGACATCTATCGGCGCCGTACAGGAAAAACTTGGTCTTGAGCTCGAGTTCGTCAAGGTTTTGACGGTAACGGCTCGGCCGTCCTGTGTACTCACTTTCTATATAACCTTTGAGGCCAAGGATCTTGCTGACGAGGCCAAGGTTAAGACCTATCAAACACAGGTGTTAATGGGAATTCCCCTTGGCACCTTGGAAGTGAAAGTTATGAGGCCCAAACCTAGCTTGGATGAACAAGGTAAGATTAATCCTTCACTTAATTTTGCTTATCTGACAATCAAGCAAGTCCTTAGTTAGGAATTTGAAATATGCAGGTGATTGTTGGATCTTTTGCTTTTTTTGCTACAATATTCATTTACTAATTGTTTTGACCTGTCTAACTTGTTATGTTTGGATTGGTGTTTGAAATTTTTTTTGAAAAATAGTAGGGGTAATAAGTGGAGAAAGATAGAGAGAGAAATGTTGGAAGTATAGGGAATCTAGGAGGAATTTTTTGAAAAATTCTTTTTGAATTGTAAAGAGAACAAACACAGATCTAATTTTGAGATTTTCCCTTTCCCTTTTTGTCTTCCATTTCAACAAGGTTGCTATCTTCCCACAGTGCCATTTTGGAAAGAGAAGTAACAGAAGTTCCCTTAGCATGGTTAGTATATGTTTCAATCATCACATCGATGCACAACTATAGTTGGTCCACTCTCGGTGATGTTTTTCAGTATTAGGAATAAGTGAATGATATCGTTGTTCGGTTTATTGGCTGTCATACTCTATGGGTTACTGATGCACATTTATTTATTCAATTGTTTATTCAACGTGTGATAATATGATTGGATGCAATTTCCCGAGAATGTGTTTTCCAGCATGCTAGTTGGTTTAATTAACCTAAATTCTCTGTGTTTCTTCCGTAAGACAGAGGATGTGTTTACCTTTTAAACTAGTATCGTTGGAAACTCTTTTGCTCTTTACGGTTTAGAGCAAACCCGTCTTGCAAGTCAAAGACTGAAGGACCCCCTTTTCAAAAATTAAAAAAAACGAAAAAAAAAGAAGAAGGTTGTGGCATGGGTCTTTGCGAGGGCGAGGTGGCCCGTGGATTTGTTGAATCAATTAGCTACCTTTCCCAGTTGATTCGTCACCATTGCTCAATCTACTTTGTAAAAGGGAGCCATACCTCCCATATTACCATAGAAAATCACCCATACCTCCTCAAGGGGATTTCACCCATAATGGCATAGTAAAAGATTTGGGGAGAAGAGCTTCAGAAAGGTGAATGAGTCCCCTTAGCCCTAACATGGGATCTAATCTTGTTTACTACACTAGCAAAGGGTTTGAATGTCCTGGAAAAGTCTACGATTCTGCCTGCTTGATATGGTACACCATGGCTCCCCAAGCAAGCTTTCAAATGATATTGGAAAAGGATTTTCAACTTGCCGGATTATTTTCTTAGAACACAAAAATGGGCCAAAATCGAATCTGTATTTGAAGTTACAGATTTTCAATCTGTGTGAATAGCAAAGCTCATCTACACAGATCTAATTTTGAGTTTTTCTGTTTTTGTCTTCCATTTCAACAAGGTTGCTATCTTTCAACAGTGCCATTCTGGAAAGAGAAGTAACAGGAGTTCCCTTAGCATGGTTAGTAGTATATGTTTCAATCATCTCATCGATGCACAACTATAGTTGGCCCACTCTCGGTGATGTTTTTTTTCAGTACTAGGAAGATAAGTGAATGATATTGTAGTCGGGTTTATTGGCTGTTGTATAGTTTTTGATGCACAATTATTTATTCAATGGTTTATGGTACGTGTGATGATATGATTGGATGCAATTTCCCGAGAATGTGTTCTCTGGCGTTCTATTTTGGGTTAAATAACCAAAATTCTTAATGTTACTTTCGTACATTTGACGGAGGATGTGTTTAATTACGATTTAAACTAATGTCGTTGGAAAGTCTTTTGCAATTTCCGCGGGTTTTAGAGCAAACCCGTCTCACAAGTCAAAGACTTAAGATACGACCCCCCAGGTTGTGGCATGGATCTTTGCTAGGGCAAGGAAACCAATGGATGGTTCAATCAACGGATTTTAGTGACGATATATGACTTGTCACTAAAAATAAGAGGTATTTGTTACAAAATTTTAAAAGTTATCTTGCAAGTATCAACCAATAAAGATGGCGAAAATGACGGCCAATGATGTGTTTTGATAATAAATACCCGCCAAGGACATTTTTAGCATTAACAAATGTTCTTAGCTTGTCCTTGACGGATATTAATTATCAAAACACGTCTTGGGCCGTCATTTTCTCATAAAGATGTGTGTAATGTTAACCAACTTTGACAGTGGGGTGAACAAAATCGAACTCGTGCGGTGGGTTGGTTGGGGTTGATACGATAGGTGTTCACCTTGGGCTGCTGTCGAAAAGGCGGATCAGGGACAAAAAATGTTACTCTTATCCCCACCCAAAAGCAAATCAATAAGCCCTTTCTTGGAGTACTGGAGCTTGTGGGCCCGTGGTCCATTTATCAAATACGGAGTATGAGTTTTTTTTTTCAGATTGTCGTAAAACTAGTAAAATGATTTTGTCACTCCCTTGTTTGTTAACTCCACTCTCCTACAAGTGTGTTTTTCATCAAAAATACAATTTCAAAAAAGAATGTGACAAAATCAGCAGCCTAAAACTATGGGTATCACTAAGGATTCTTAATGGGAGTCGCTCAATTTATTTGAAATAATTTTTTTTAGCTCAGTCAGGTATCACTTAGGGCCAGATCAATTTTTTGTTCAGTTCATTGACAAAAAATTAAACAAAGAATCCATCTGCTCTTATCGATATTCAACTTGAGTTTTTACGAGAATTCTTGAAAATATGTTTAAAACAATTTTATCAAATTTCATCATGTGAAACTCCGAAGTGTGGTTCCTCATACCCGGTATACGTTTGGTGTGCACCAAATGATGTACGGACTAGAATTCGTATGTACTACAACCCAAGTCTCATGCAGAATATGCTACCCTGGCACACACCCCAACGCAAATAAAAAAGAGCCCTCTCTTGGACGGGAACTTGTGGGCCCCACGGTCAATTATGAAAATGCGACAATTTTTTATAGGTAGCTGTCATAGTTTCATGCATGCAAAGTATTCATCTAAAATTGTAGGAGTATAAACGAACACCATATGCATGCTAGTGTTGTTCTCCTAAGGGTTTCTTTTGGGCTTTTTGACAATTTTATTATAAATAAATAAAATCGCTTATGATAGTTTTGTACCAAAATTTTATAGATTATTGATTCATATTGACATGAATTGAAAAGGTAAAAATTTTATTTTTATCCAAATATTTTTGAAAATATCCCAGATTTCTTCCTGATTTTTAGGGCATCATCTTGGATATTTTCCAAATTATTTGGGTAGGGAAAGCCCTCTCTGGAACTTGTGGGCCCCGCGGTCAATTATTAAATGCAACAATCTTTTATAAGGTAGTTGTCATAGTTTAACAAAATATGAACTCATAAAATTAAAGAAATACTCCCTCCGTCCCTTTATTATAGTCCAATATTCCATTTTGGACTGTCCCTTAATAAGTGTCCATTTTGTAAAGTTAGTGGGTAAAAGTTAGTAAATTGTCTATTTTGTCCCTAAAAATATATTCTATTTTGAAAAGTTAGTGAGTAAAAGTGTAATAATGATAGATAAGTAAGAAAAGTGGAGGAAAAAGTTGATGTGAAAGGTATAATGATGATATCTTTTTAATAAGTTGGAGTTACGAAGTAGGACACTTAAAAAGGGACGGAGGGAGTAGAAAGATAATCTGTTGAAATAGAAAATGAATGAAGAAAATAAAAGCTTTCCTAAGAAATAGCAAAGAAAAAATTAACCTACCAAATTCAAATACATATTTAATTACACACATATGTATTTCTATATTTATCTTAGTTTTAAACGGTTCGGTTCGGTTCTAACCACGGCTTATTAATGGGGAATTTTTAGGCTGATCCCAAAAATTAGGTTCGGACTTAATTTAGTCTTGCACAATTATTTGTATTTTATATTCCAACCATGCCCCTTCAGCGCACGGAACTAGAGAGCATCTAGTATAGAAAAATTATCCAATGCTCCGCACCATTAAAACATTGTTTAAATTTTAAAAAGTCATATCTTTTGTTGTAGATATAAAAAATTATATTTTTGAAACCTACTCGACGATATCTACTAAACAAGATCCATATTGAATGTGAAATTATGTAAGATTAAAAAAGTACCCTTTGCTATGAGAACTGTTTCTATGAAAATTGTTTATATGAGAATTGTCTAGAATTGTCTATAAAAACTATTTTTATGAGAACTGTCCCTATAAGAACTGTCTTTATGAGAACTGTTTCGAACAAAAATATCCTTGGCTATGTGAACTGGATATGAGAACTGTCAATTCTCTTAGTCAGTTCTATGAGAACTATGTGAAATGGCTATGTGAGCTAAAAAATACACAGTTCAAATAGCCTCACCACACACTAAAACACACAATTCTCATAGAAAATACACAGTTCTCATGGACAATACACAATTCTCATGGAAAATACACAGTTCTCATAGAAAGTTGTCATGGACAATACACAGTTCTTATAAAAATAGTTCTCTTAGAAAAATACACAATTCTTATAGACAGTTCTCATAGAAAAATACACAGTTCTCATAGAAAAATACAATGTTCTCATATAAAATACACAGTTCTCATAGATAGTTCTCGCAAAAAATACACAGTTCTCATGAAAAATACACAATTCATATTATTTCATCACATTAAAATACACACTTCACATAGCTCCAACACATACAGTTCACATAGCCTAACTTGGTTACGAAATTGAGATCTCCAAGCTCATCAAAATGCAGATTCAGATGGGTTTCAAGAAATAATTGCCATTATTTACCCCAAAAAAAGGATAATTGCCACATGCCCACAAGGCACCGTCCACAACTATTGTGTCAAATAAATACGCTCCTGTTAATTTATCCAACGGAAACTCGGAAACCTCTGACGACAAGAAATACGGTCGCGTTAATTTCTCCAATTCCCTTGATGTCAATGGAAATTCGAACATTAGTTATAAGGGAAGAGACAAGAGTTCTGATTTAGAATTCGCGAAAATCACCATTAAGGAGAGAGGAGATCGAGTCGACGACAAGCTGTTGGAGTCGTCGGAGATGGATGAACCGTCGGAGTAGCGAAGAAAACTCTTGCTCGGAGGGAGGAGATTGCGTCGACAACGAGCTGTCGGAGTCACCGGAGATGGACGAGCCATCAGAGTAGCGAAGGTTTCTCTTGCTCGGAGAGAGGCTTGCACTTGAACTGAGAAATCTGCTCTTGATGTTGCTGTGGGCCAGGCTTGAAGGGACTGGATTGAAGCTCATATTCTCTCACAGAGATGAGGGAAAGGGAGAAGGGCAAACAAGTCAACACGTAACATAACCGAACCTAAATAGGCTCAGCAATAAAATTCAGGGTTGAGATGAAACCAAACCTAAAATCTGCTCGTGATGTTGCTGTAACCGAACCAAAATTAACAGTTCTTATTTTTTGGGCACCATAACTTGACCATAGAACCGCAGAATCGAACCAAATAGTACGGTTCGGTTCGATTTTGCGGTTTGAGCGGTTTTCTTGAACACCCCTAATAGTTTTCATGCATGCAAAGTGAAGCAGTATCATTCAACTAAAGTGTATAAACCAACACCATATGCAATAGTGTTGTTCTCCCAAGGATAATTTTTTTTTTTGGGGGGGGGGGGGGGGGTTTTGGCATTTTATTCTTATAAATAAAATTATTTTTGATAGTTTTGCATCAAACTTTTATAGATTATTGATTTATCTCGATGTGAGAATCAAAAAAATAAAATATATACCTTTACCTAAATATTTCTGGAAACATCCAAAATAAATCCCAAAAAATCAATTTTTTGGGCTTATCTTAGATATTTTTCAGTTACGCCTTGATGTATTTCCAAGCATTATCCAAGCATTATATAATAAGAAGGAGTTTTTGGCCTACCATTTTTCAATTTGGGACCAATTTACCCTTTGATTTAGCCCATTTTACACATTGCCCAGCCTTGCCAAATTCTCAATTACAAATTTTGTCCCTTGATTTCGGACAATTTACAGTTTGCCTAGGTTTTATAATGCGCCACAGTTTGCCTAGATTTTGGCCTGCCACTTTTAATTTGGGACAATTTTGCCCTTTAATTTCGTTCATTTTACCAATTGCCCAGGGATGCCATTTCCAATAATGCCTCTCCCCGCCTCCACCGTCACCTCCAGCCCAAGACCACCCAAAACACCCACCCCCCCTCTCCTCCGTGGCACCACCACCTTACTCTCCCCATACCGCCGAGCTCCACCACCCGTCACCTCCTCCTCTTGGCTTCACCACCATCTCTTCCGTCCTTCGGCTCTCCGCCGAACCACCACCAACAGTGGGTTTCACACCCACGCCGTTGCCGCGGGCATCGCCGGATGCCGCCTCAAGATTTCGGAACCACCACAGCGATCTATGAACACCGTGCAACACTTACCCGAGCTTAGAATCGCGTTTGAGGTAGTTTTTCGAAAACCCAAAACCTTAATCTGCATTTTAATGGAAATAGTACCGAAACTTAATTTTTGATGTAGATGGTGACCTAAATTTTATTTATTAATTAATGTTTAGTTTTGTTTCCATTAACTTTTAGTCCTATTTGTATGGAAAAGTTTTTGGCAGATTAAATTGGATGGTTTAATTGTTGCATAGATGAGAATTTATGGTGGATTGTGGTATTGAAATTCATGTGTAGAAAAATTGTGCGATTAATAAATTTATCGCAATAATCATAGTTTATGTAGTAATTATTTAATAATTAAATACGTAACAATTTGGATTTAAAATGTAAATAAGGAGATATTTATCGGAATAATCGTAGTTTTTGTTCATCCATTTTTTGAAACCGTTTAACCCAAAACTAATTGCCCATGTAGTTAAGAGACGAAATCGTATCAAATTCTTACTGCAAGTGTAACGAAAATTAATCCAAAGCAACAAAATTTGTTGTCAAGTTCCCTTTCCTTTAATCAAACAGGAATAAAACCAAATTCTAGGAAAAGATTTCACCATACAACTGTTGGAATTGGTAAAATAAGTTCAAAGACTTACGCTCTATGACTACGCTCTATGTGGTATGTATGTAAATCATCTAATGCTTTTGCTATTTTGATCAAACTATGTAATATATATTCCTAGCTATTTTCATACTTTTCTATTGCTTCCAACTCTAAAATTACAAACAAGACATATCTAACCTATATCAAAACTTGTTCCCTTTGACGGGCATACATTCGTGCTGTGCACGAAGGTGAATCTACCGTTTCCTAACACGCTCTCTTCAACGGGCAAAACATTCGTGCTGTGCACGAAGAAGGAACCTAGTATATTATAAAACTTATCTTTATTTCTCCCTCTAAATTTGTAATTAATCCCCAGTACTTCCTATATACCATTTTTACTCTAAAGAAATGAAAGAAGTATTACGAATTTCTAATTTGGTCCTGTTATTTAGGTATACGTATGTGAACTCTATGCGCTCGACACGTAATCACATTCAATGCCTTTTCTTAATTCCACATAAGCTAGCTCTATTTCAATGGCACCATGGTTATCCAGTTTATGCGCACTCGATCGAGGATATCAAAACATTTTTCGTACGCTACAAGTTCAAAACTTTTTCCTAGAAGACGGTTTCTCTTTAGGCAACTATAAGTTTTTAATATCCTTATTTGGATCGTTGATTTTATCTTCTATAGATGGTTGGTCATATTGGATGGACATACGATCCATGCACTGAGAAGCATTCAATTGTCCGTCCAATATGACCAACCATCTAAGCTAGTTTTTTGGACATCACAATGCTTTTTCATGGCTCGAACAGTGATTACTACTTCCATTTAGTGGGGCAAAATGTTCTATCTGCTAGCAATATCTAATCAGTTCTAGTATATATGGTCCTTATGATTTAAAACAAAGATCTATATCAAAGCTGGATAACTAGAAACCACCTGTCTTGAGCAGATCATTAGAACTTAACATGTTTGGGAATAACCCAACAATATATCTACCTAGCTCCCAATACACGGTGATCTGCAGATGTTATGTTAATCCAACAAACAGATTATGTCCACAACACATATTTATATTCTGCTACCGGCCGGGCTTGAAATTTTCATGTCCATTGCATGTTATGTAAATTCATATTGTATCTGGTACTTACGAAGTACAAAATTCTTTTCCTTTACATTTTCACGAAGTCCCGCACAAATCCAGTTATTTTCTAGTGTAAATGGAGAGCTAGAATTGTTGGTCATCAGGTGGAATCGTGTTGTACTGTTGCAGTAATTAATGAAATCTTACCAATCTAGTGTGTGTTTTTTCTTATTCCTCAACATTATATCTGTTTTGCGGTGATGTGGTAAATCTTAACTGGAATGACTCTCCTACCTCAGTGCTCGACATCTACCATGAGCTAGCTTATCCAGTCAGGAGTTCGTATTTGGATATTTAGGTACTTTTCAACCTTGAATTAATGTATGTGTTTTCCCTTGTTTCTTGTGGTTGCATTTTGCTTATTTTACTTGTTTTCATCATGTTTGCTTGTTTATTATACTGAAGAAATTAAACCACGGTGCAGAGTTGAAATATGTTTCAAATAAAAAAGCTGATCTCTTTGTGAAACCTCCAAAGATAGTTTGTTGGATGTTCCTGTGTTTCTCACTTGGTTTTTCATGCACAAATTGTAACATATATATGCTGAGTGTCAGAATTATCTATATTCTCCCAGAGGATCGTTCTCCCATTCGTTCTCACATTGCTTTCGGTTAACAATAATAATGCTTGGGTGACCATATTTTGGTACACCATGTCATGTGTTCAAATATTAATAGAGTTATCAATTTGAGGCCTATTCAACTGTTGTGTTGATGCCAATCATGCCATAGGAGATGGTATCCGAAATGTGTTGCGTGAATGTAGTCATTGTAGTATTACCCATCAGCTAATCTTGCAATAGAACCGTAGTCTGATTGTGTAGTTTGGTTGTAGAACTTCAGACCAAGAAGCAATATATCTTCTTATATATCTAAACAAGGGAGTGGGAAAAAGAATGAATTGAAAGAAACAAGTCGAGCTACTTTGGTTTCATTTTTTCTCGACGGTCGTGTTAAAGTGAAAATGTTGTGTTGAAACAGGTGGGAGGGTGGACACAGGAATATGAAGGGCTCACATTTGTGACAGTAAGGGGAGCAGGCCATGAAGTCCCCTTGCATAAACCCAAACAAGCCCTTACTTTGTTCAAAAGGAAACTCAATGCCAGAAGTGAGTGACTTTTGAGAAATAATAATGTAAAGCACTATATTCTTAATTTTTTGCCCTTTCTGACAAGGGCACAGTAAACGGTTGTATTTTACCATTTCTCAATAATAATGTAAAGCACTAAATGGTTGAATTTTAATTTCAAAAAGGCAAATGGTCTTCTAGTACGGTAGTGTAGTATTGTGGGTGTTGTGGAATGTTGCGGCGAGTAGCCTGTGGAGCCTGTGGAAAGCGTGGAACCGGATAGAGCCGCGACCGTGCAGCCGCTGTGGAACCGGGTTTGCAGGGCCACGACTGTCACCAAACAATGATGGTATTTCTTGATTCAAACAAAAAACGCATACTCCCTCCGTCCCTTTATTACAGTCCAGTATTCCATTTTGGGTTGTCCCTTAATAAGTGTCCATTTTGTAAAGTTAGTGGGTAAAAGTTGGTGAATTGTCTAATTTGTCCCTAAAAGTAGATTCCATTTTGAAAAGTTAGTGAGTAAAAGTGTAATGATGATGGGTAAGTAAGAAAAGTAGAGGAAAAAGTTGATGTGAAATGTATAATGATGATGTCTTTTTAATAAGTTGGAGTTACGAAGCAGGACATTTAAAAAGGGACGGAGGGAGTATATTTTTTCATATTTTTGTACTTCTAATTAAACCTTCAGCAAAATGACATTTACAAAGGGTGGGAAAGGTTAATGTGAATTCTAAATGAAAAACTAAACAAATAGATCAAGAATAACTGTATACTTTTGTTGCGTGAGCTAATTTTATACTACAAAAAAGATGGGCAAAAGCTATTCTATACAAAATAAACAATCTCCATCATTTGTATGAAATCCCACACAACACATCTTTTATAAATGCATTCTAAAATCCTTTTTGGTATCTGAAAGTGTGCTTTCACATATCTCAATGCACATTATTGATATTTATACATATTTCTAGAATGCTTTAATTGAAGAATTTGCTTCAAAAAATTCAAGAAGAAAATATTTTTTTTGAACCCATTTGTTGATTTTAAATTTTTGAGGAAATTCAAACTAAAAGCATAACCGGCACAAAAAAACTCAGATACTCACGTAAGATAAAATCGGCACAAAAATCACAAAAAGAGCCCCCATTTTACACATCTGAACACCATTTCTTCTTTGAAAACTGTATGATAATAGAAACTGGGGGTGCCATGCTTAGTGTGTACAATTTTTTTATGGTAGATGTGATTGAATAACAATGGGCTAAATGAAACTGCGTTGGTTGGAAATAGAGGGTGCCATGACCCCCAACTTCTACACAAACCCCTCTCTACATGGTCCATATTGTTTTCTTTGTTATCAAAATATATGTTATTGGCTCCATACTTATAACTTTTAATCTATTTACTAATATAGTTTTTGACAACAAGACGTGTTTTTGGAGTCCAAATCATTGTGATTCCGTTTTCATTGTGATTCCGTTTTGTTCGTCGAACAGTTTGCGGGTTGCGTGCACAATCTTGACAACTCCCCAACTGTATTAATTGACCAGTCAAAGACGCATTTCTACAAATATCTTATGCGCGAAACCACTACTAAAGGGAAAACAACGAAACAGGAGAAGAAATCAGGTCAGTTTGTCGTAAAATAGAGATATGTAATGATTCCCCATTGCCGGTCTCAGATTTGCAAGATATTGTACACCACTTGCAAGTAACAAATACTGTTCATAGTGGAATTGATTTCAAACTTCAAATATTGGGGGCTGGGGGAAGACACAGTTTAAGATTGAACTTACTAAGCACTTTTTCTTTTGGCAGCAAGAACATAGGCAGTGAGTACGGTTCCCGGGTCAGTGCTGGGGAATGTCGATCGGCGGGTTATTGTTCGCCGGATGTCGGCGGGTCAGGGTCTTTGTAATAGTCGGACATCAAAGGTTGGAGATGAAGATGGAAGGGAGTCAGAGGGAATGTGCATTGAAGCGGTTGGAGAGAATCAGAGAAATAGTTTGGGGGAGCTGTTTGTTTGTAGAAGACAAACATCTTTTGCGTTTACATGGCGCCGCTTCAGGTGTAGCGTTTCGCTAGGAGGAAACGGCCACTTTCCAATAGCGGGAAACTCTTATAGTTGCAAGTGCTGGTTTGTATTGTGTCGGTTGGGAAGAGGTGCAGGACAAAGCTGGTATTAGTTGCAAGTGCTGGGGACATTTGTGGAAAGCAAAAAAGAGAAAACATCTTCGTATATTTAAAAGTAGTATAGATTAGTGAATAGAGAATATTCACTCGTTTTTGAGAAGTATTAGTGAATATTCACTTGTTCCTTTTGAGAAGTAGTAATACTTCTCAAAAGTAATGCACCCATCGGATCCCCTACATCGAGAGCGGCACCGCCGCGGTCACTACCTCGCCTCCAAACTCCTCCACATCATCTCCGCTACATGCCACCGTTGCTCCTCCGCATCAACACCGATGCATCTCCTCCGCTACTTCACCACTGCCCCTCCGCCTTCACTGCTTCTCTGCCTCTAACCACCACCCATCAGATCCCTACGCCCAAAACATTGCCGCTCGCCACCATAAGGAAAGTCCTGAGATTTCATGTCACCGCTTCCGACAACAAACACCGTCGTCGTGCACCTACCGCCATCGAGCTCTACAGGAAGCCTCACCACCAAAACGGGCCAAAAAAGAATTGCGTATTTAGGATATAGGTACAAACTTATTAGAGAGAGGGAACACCTAAAACCAGATCGGAAACGCCCGGGGAGGGGGCGGCGCCTCCCCCCAACCCCCGAGCAGGAAACCCTAGAAATGTGAAGGTAGAGAGAAAGAACACGTGTAGTTCCATCTTTTCCAATAATCGACATTATCCACTAATTCTCGTGGAGCAAGCACCACCGCACCACCTCCAAGGGTGATTCGGTAACGTACACTAACTACCTCCGCCACTACGAACGCCCAACACGTATCGGGTCCTTGTCTCCGCAAAGGATTCATGAGATAGCTCCAATCAACAATAAGGAAAACGCCTACTCCACGTAGATGCCGAGAGACAAGATAGTATTGTGGATGCAAGATACGGTGTTGTGGAATGTACCGGCGAGGAGCCTGTGGAAAACGTGGAACCGGATAGGGCTGCGGATAGTGCCGCCCGTGTGGAACTGGATTGCGAGGACGTAGAACAGGATTGCGAGGTCGTCGAGCACCGAACAATGATGGTATTGGTATTTCCTGATTCAAACAAAAACCATATTACTTCTAATTAAAGCTAATTAAAGTTAACCACCTCTCAGCAAAATGAAATTTACAGGAAAAGTCAATGTGAATTCTAAATGAAAAACTAAATAAATAAATAGATGAAGAATAACTGTACTTTTGTTGCATGAACATTTCTTGAAGCACATCTCTTGTATAAAATTAAATTAGCTCATGCAACAAAAGTATAATTATTCTTCATCTATTTATTTATTTAGTTTTTCATTTAGAATTCACATAGACTTTTCCAGTAAATTTCATTTTGCTGAGAGAATGTTAACTTTAATTAGAAGTACTATGGTTTTTGTTTGAATCAGGCGGTGCTCAACGACCCCGCAATCCTGTTCCATGTCCCCGCAATCCGGTTCCACACGGGCGGCACTATCCGCAGCCCTATCCAGTTCCACGCTTTCCACAGGCTCCTCGCCAGTACATTCCACAACACCGCATCATGCATACACAATACTATCCTGTCTCTCGGCATCTACATGAAGTAGGCGTTTTCCTTACTGTTGATGGGAGCTATCTCATGAATCCTGTACGGAGACAAGGACCCGATACATGTTGGGCGTTCATAGTGGCGGAGGTAGTTAGTGTACGTTACCGAATCACCCTTGGAGGTGGTGCGGTGGTGCTTGCTCCACGAGAATTAGTGGATAATGTCGATTATTGGAAAAGATGGAACTACACGTGTTCTTTCTCTCTACCTTCACATTTCTAGGGTTTCCTGCTCGGGGGTTGGGGGGAGGCGCCGCCTCCTCCCGGGCGTTTCCGATCTGGTTTTAGGTGTTCCCTCTCTCTAATAAGTTTGTACCTATATCCTAAATACTCAATTCTTTTTTGGCCCGTTTTGGTGGTGAGGCTTCCTGTAGAGCTCGATGGCGGTAGGTGCACGGCGACTGTGTTTGTCGTCGAAAGCGGTGACGTAAAATCCCAGGACTTTCCTTATGGTGGCGAGCGGCAATGTTTTGGGTGTAGGGATCCGATGGGTGGTGGTTGGAGGCAAAGAAGCAGTGAAGGCGAAGGGGCAGTGGTGAAGTAGCGGAGGAGATGCATCGGTGTTGATGCGGAGGAGCAACGGTGGCATGTAGCGGAGATGATGCGAAGGAGTTTGGAGGCGAGGTAGTGACCGCCGCTGCGGTGCTCTAGATGTAGGAGATCCGATGGGTGTCGTGTTGGAGGCGGAGGAGCAGTGGAGTTGAAAGGGCAGCAGTGACGTAGCGGAGGAGCAGCGGCGGCATGTAGCGGAGATGATGCAGAGGAGTTTTGCAGCGATGTTGGTGTGAGCGGCAGCGGCGGCAAGCAGCGGTGGAGGACGTGATGCAAAGGCGGAAGAGTTGGGGAGGAGTTTTGCAGCAGTTTGATGTGGGCGGCAGCGGCGGCATGCAGTGGCGGAGGACGTGGTGCAGAGACGGATGTGTTGGGGTTAGCAGCGGTGTACGCCATTAAGAAACCAAAAATTAGGATGGCATGACCTGAATCCTGATGCATTGGTTCAAGCATGTAACTAAGTATGTGAAATAATGTCATTCTCTAATGCTAATATAATGCACAGAATGAAACAAATTTACTGAAAAAGATGAATAAAAAGGGGAAAACATGCCAGATGACAAACTATGGCAACTTACTTGGCCAAAGAATGAGCTAGAGCACGCAAGGACTCAGCAAATCCAACCACCCCACCTGAAGAAACACAGCTCCTTAATCTTTCAAAAAGGCTACGCATCTTTACTGCTGAAGCACGCAATGCACTATACTCTGAGGCTCTTCTATCGGCTGCACAAAGATGAGTTTGGGCTTCCTCTCTCGCTTCATGTAGACAATTCTCTAAGTGAGCACAGTTCATCTGTGGTAAGACACACAGTGTTAAAGTGAAGAAAAGCAATCTTCCCCTTAAAGGATAGTCTAACCAAGTGGTCACACTGAATCAGGATTTTCTCTGTTCAAATCTACATCACTTGAAACTCATGTCAGATGCACAGACGTAGAAGAAATTTGCTAGCCCTATATTACATGCTGAAAACAGAGAATCCAGGAAGCCACAGAATTACTAAAGTGTAGACAAGCAAAATCTAATTGGCTATCCAACTAAGTGGTCACCCCCAACAAGGATTTCATGGTTTAAAACGATAAAACTTGAACCTCATTTCAGATGCACAAAAACAGAAAACATTTGCTTACCCTAGTAAATGCTGAAAATTGAATTTCCTCGTCAGCAGTTGAAACTTAGTTAGAGTGGCAAAAGGAGCCACACCCCGACTCCCCCATGGCACAACAATAATGATAACGACAACGACGATGATGCTATTGGCGGTAATAATCGAATAACAGGTATGATGAAAGTACAACAACAGACGTAATAGTGGATAGATGTATCCCTAATATCCCTAGTCATCGTGCAGACTGAGCAACCTGATCTATTTTGCAGTTCAAATTAGCAACTACGTAGGACTAAACCTAGCACATTTCAGCAAAGCCATGCCAAAGAGTGTTGAGTTCCCTTTCGATGCATGGAACTGCAGCTCTCTCGGCCATTTAGCCACTCAAGACAACTATCAACAAAGAGCTCCAATCATCAATGCAATCCTGATGCAGCTGCTCACTGAAAGGTCTAACTTCTTGTTTCTAGGAATAAAGGAGCTTTGTTGCAGTAAATAATAAGTAAATACAGCTAACTCACATTACAATATAAATCATAGTTGCTTCTATACCCCTTCATTTAGTTGGAGCTAAACTGACTTCAACTATTAAATAATCAGCTTCTAGGTTAAAAGAGAGAAGAGAAAGGGAAAAAACAAAGGTTCTGAAATTGAAACTCAATTCGTCATATAGTTTCTCAAAGTGACAAGATGAAAAAAGATATACAGTTGTAACAGTTCAACCACAAATACCTGAGATTCATCCAGAAGCTTACGAGTTACGACTGATTTCCAGCTCCCTTTCAAGCTTGGCAGCCTCCTCCACTAGGGTTTTCAGCTTGGTTTCAGTCTCACTCAATAGACTCGACTTTTCTGCAACTTCATTCTGCAATTCCACCACAAGATCGCTACTAGCTTTAGAATCTAAACCCCTTTCAGCAATTGTTTCAGCAGGTGAATTATTTAGCGTTTGAGTCATGCTCTCAGTGTAACTGGTTGCCACGGTATCTTTCCCATCTTTCTCATTATCCTGAACCTAATCACGAGGTAGTTCCAGCATTGATGAATCCAGTGGAGGATTTTGCACTGAAGACGAGTCTGTCATATTCTCATCCAATCCTTCAGAAGGTTTGCTAATCTGTTTAGGGAAAAAACCTAATTTTAAATTCAAAGAATTAGAGGCACAAGAAACCTCTGCTCCAATTCTTGAATCCGTTTTTCATACGACTCACACTGCATTTGCTTAACCTTTAGCATAGATTGCAGGTGTTTCCAGTATTCGTCCTTCAAATGCAAGGCTTCAGCAGTCTTTTCTGCTGCATTTTTCAACAAACTGTCCACTTTACTATCATCAAGCGATTCGTATTCAACTTCAGGGCTGAAGGAACAAATGAGGGGCTATAGCTGACGCGAGTTCAGCTTTCAGTTTTGCATTCTCAACTTCCAACTTGCTAGTTCCAGCAATCTCTATCAACTCAGAGCCATCAAGGAGCTCCTCCTTCTCATATTTCTCAAGGGAGTCAATGGCATTTTCTTCAATTTCAGCTGAATGAGAGCTACTGGATGGAGAAAACGAACCCATTGAACTACCGTGCTTCTCGCTCTTTGACAATAGTTCTACCAAATGTTCAGGGGCATAACGGTCTATATCTGATATGTCAATGTCAAGCAAGTTAGTGTCGAAAGTAGTTATATTGACATCACACTGGTTAGGAGTATCATTTAATCCCACTGAAGCTAAAATATCCCTTTGTATATATGAACTATTTGCTTTCAGAAACTCCTCACGCCTCCTGACCTCGGCCTCTCTCCTTGTTGCAAGCTTTTCAGCCAACTGCCAAGCCATACCCATGTAGAGCTTCATTGAAGCCTTTCTTCTCACTACTTCTGCAAGGCATGCCCTGTAGGCGGAGCCAATCCCACAGACAACCTTCAAGTATTCAAATTGATCGTTTTGCCGCTTCATGGCTTCCATGAAAACAGAAAACTTGTATCGTGCATCTTTGATGGTGTATTAAATATATGCTATCTTTTGCATGTAATTATGCACAAAATTGTTCATTTTGGTTTTCTTATCCTTGCAGATATCAAGCAAATTGGAAATTGCACGGTCACAAGCCTGCATTGTAGGAAGGTAGTTTTTGTCATGGCCATCATACATAGGACCCAAGGCTGAAACTGCATCGTGAGGACGGAGGGAAGAGGACAACTGACTGGTAACACAGTCATCCACAAGTTTCTTCACCGTATTTACATCTTTGCTGCACAAATGCAAATAACATCTTGGTGATTTAAACAGATGGCATTCCCCAAATACACAACCGTTTGAACATGTGAAAGCAAAACAAATATATGTATACACACACAAACGTACCAAAGCTTGAGTAGCCTTGATATTTACAAGTGACACCCAGACATTTTCTTGAAGTGACATCCAGATATGTGTACAGTTCAAACAAGCTAAAAGCAAATTACCACCCCCACCTTTTCTTACAAATATTTACTGTCAGTGTTTGCAACTTATGCTTCCTTCAATTAATTTTTCTTTCTTTTGTTGGCAAATCTTTGACAAAGTCAAAATTATGGATGTACCTCCCACCTAAAAGTATAAGATGTCCGCTCCTCTACTTCCTTTTGGTCTGCAAAATGTGGGCAAAAAAGCGTTTTGCCTCTCTCCCAACTGAGTTCGTTTAAGAGAACCCCAAAGGCCAAACCGAACCAGACACGGAAAAAATGACGAATAAAGAGTAAAGAAAACCTATCACCTCTAAAAAGAGAGAATTTCAACAGTAGGCCCCAACAAAGACATGAACAAACCCAATAAGATATGGTTGTGCATTCATTCTGTTGGCAATTACCGTATAGCTTGCACCATAACAAAAAATATCTGATTCAAGGGACTAAAAACTCAAGTTGAGTAACTACCAAAATAAGGAGCAAAATGCTTAACAGGCATTCATAGATGTCCACGAGGGAATAACTAAATCCACCCCTAAGAGCAAAAGGTAAAATTACATAAGTCACATGACTTTACACTAACTGCCTTGTGAACATAAGCATAAAATGGATGAGCACACCAGTTAACCCATACCACTACAAATCAATCAAGCCACATCAGATTCAACATGACCAGTGGACTTAACCCAGGTGAAATTTCCAAAAAAGCCAGAAAGTTATAGGATATGCAGAGCAAAATCACTTCAAAAGAAACAAACAACAGGGATTCCAAGGCCTAAATAAAAATTATGGAAAGAGAGAGCACCTCAAAGCTTGCATTATACTTTTTTGTTCGCTATCATATCGCTGGTGCTCCTTAGTTGCCAGTTCCAAGTCCCTGACAATATAGGAAGCCTTGCTAGTAAACAACTGCTCAGCACTCCGCTTTAGCTCTCCAACCCCGGGTGCAGCATGGGCTGCACAGCACCAACCCATGTCGCCGGCTGCACATCTCCAACCCCGGCTGCACATCGCCGGAGCCTCCCTTGTCGCCGGAGCTGCTCGTTTTTCAGTTTGGTTTGTTCTAATTCAGGGCTCCAGTTTGGTTGGTTGCTTGATGGAGAGAGAGAGAGAGAGATGGGGGAGAAATCTGTGGGTGATTGTCGTGGTTTTGATCTTGGAATGCATATTGGGATTTGATCCAGTGGGATCCCATACATCATCTTTCTCTTTTTGATCAGAGGGCTTTGATCCAGTGGGATGCCACCTCTCTTATTTTTTTGCTTGATCTTGATCCAATGGGTGGGATGCCACCCCTTGATACGTACAGTAGTTTTCTTTTTCTTCTCTCTTTTTTAATCTTTTTTTCTCTCTATTAAAATTGAACTTTTTTTTTATAGTAATATTCTAGAGTCTTCTCACAAATTAAAAAAAATAATAGTTAATGGTATGAAATGAGAGTCATATGAAAAAAAAATTCCAATAAAAAAAGGTTTAAACATTTTAAAGATTTAATGAATTTATTTTATCCCCCAATTAATGATAAATATGTATTTACTAGGAGTGAGCAAAAAATCCGTCAAACTGTGAATCCAGTCCAAACGAATCCAAATTGAAAGGTTTGGTTCGGTTTTTTAGTTGTATGGTTTGGTCATGGTTTAAAAAAATTAAAAACTGCGTTACATGGTTTTGTTTATGGATTCACGTTTACGGTTATGATTCCAAACCAATCCGAACCGTATAATACATATATACATATTTTCGTAGTTGGTATTCTTAGTTGGTTCATTGTACATTGTAGTGGCTTATCGGTATTTCATTTTCTTAGTTTAAGACTTGAGGCAATTGTTGGTATTCTACTCTTATTTAGTTGGTTGATGTTAGTGTGTTTTGGTAATTTGAATGGAATTAGTGTTTTATTATAAGTTTTATTTTAATTTATCTTCCTTATTTTAAGTACTTTAAATATTTTTTGAAAATGATAGCTTAGTTCAAAGCAAACCGTGGTTTAAAACCGAAACCAATCCGTATTTTAATGGTTTGGATTGGTTTGGTTCTATGTCTTTTGTTGGCTGGGTTGGTTCTTCAAATTCATAATCCGTAGATATTGGTTTGGTTTTTGGTTTGCCATAAAACCGAATCAATCCGGACCATGCTCACCCCTAGTATCTACTCTAATTATAATGAAATTAATCTAATTTATCTCTATTAAAATAACAAACTAGGGGCAATTAGGTCATTTGATACTTTATCCCATCATATCCACCTTCCAAATCCCCCTTCTCAAAAAATCATTCAAACACCTCATTACAAATCCACCCTTCTTAAGAGGTGGGGCCGCCCTTCTTAACATATCATCCCTCATTACATATCCACCTTCAAATCCATCCTCATTCTATATCCACCCAAAACAAATCATTCATCTAAACGGGCCGTAAAGGTGGATTATATAGCCTAGGTCACTTTAAGAAAAACCAAAAACTCATTTCATTTTTTTTAGCCCAATCCAACCAATCAGCCTATTTTCTGTCTCTCTCTCATACGTTCTTTCTTTCTACTTTCCCTCTCGTACTCTCTCTCTCTACCACTGTCAATGGCAGGGGTTCTTGTTGATTGTTCAAAACTGAAAATCCAGTTAAATCGACTCAACCTCAATATACGGCTTGTATAAAAGACAGAACCATATCTTGATTGTATTTTGCTTGACTTTTCTTTCCCTAACAAATGGTACAGAAAACCTTAATGTAATAGGTCCCAATTGAAAGACTTGAAATTTTGCATCTAAATTTTTTTTAAATATAAGCATAATTTGTTGGTAGTATTAGGTGTATCTACTTTTAAATTGTCTATTAATTATGATTAACATTATTGAACCATAAACTAAATTTAGTATTTGACACAAGAAAGTTAAGTCCAAACAAGTTCAATCGACAAAATCCAAAAGATAGAAGATATTATTGAATAAGATATAAATAGTATCTAATTTTTAGAAACTCTAAAATATCTAGCTTCAGAAACTTTAGAATATCCTTATGAAATATCTAGAATTTTTTGTAAGAATTAGTCACATGTGTAATTCTAGAATTACGTTAAAATTTATCTTGTATTAAAATATCTTTGTACTAGAGTCTTCCATGGAGTAGTATAAATAGGGATGAGTTTTAGCTATTTTGTATCAACCAAAAAAAAAGGGTTGAGTTCAAGTGTCTAATTCCCCACTCTTATCTTTAGTATTCTATCTTTTCCAAAAATCTTGTTCAATTGAATAGTAGAAATTCCTACTCTTCCAACAAACGTATCTTAAGATAAGCCATATGTATTCCGATACGATCTATATAATTGAAAACATTGGTTTTGGGTTAGCCTAGGGTAGAACCAATTCCAGGTTCTGCCCTTGAGAAGAAGGATGGTTGATCATCTGGGTTGTTCTTGTACTGGGGTCGCTGAAGAAGGGTAAGGGTTTTCCCTCAGCGACGGGGGCGAGTTCATCAAATTTCTGGCGGCCTCCTTGCCCATCAGCCATTGTTGAGGCAGTGGGAGGGTTTTCAGAGAGAGATGGGGGAAGGGGAGGAGAGAGAGGGGATTAAGGTGGAGGAGTGGGGGGGGGGTTCGTGTTTGTGAGGGTTTTGGTGGCCTCCGTGGTCATTCGCCATTGAGGCAGTGGGAAGCTTTTTAGAGAGAGTGGGGAGGAGGGAGGAGAGAGAGAGGGGACTGATGTGGGGTGGGGGTTCACGTTTGTAAGGTTTTTAGAAAGAGAGAGAGGTGGAAGAGTGTATGTACGATTTTGTTTTTAGGGCAGGGAATGACGAAGGGCGAGTGAATTGAAATTAAAAAATTCCAAAAATAGCTCAAGACGTGAAAGGCTGAAAACTGCGTTGGACACAAAAACCCAACATTTTGCGGATCCAAAAGGTACCATGCGAAGGTCTGGGAAATAAATCCGCGCGTTTCATTGGGCTTCTGAGTAGCTGACATCTTATTGTGGGTTTAATAGACGAGGCTCATGTCATAGCAGGAAAAACGTTAAGCACAATTGCCCAACTATTTTTGATCGTTTCATAATCACACTTCATTACTAATTATTTTTTTAATCTCACCTTTTTACCAATCTCAAAAAAAAAATCACGTATCAAACATACCTTAAAAGATGGGGCAAAATCCACTTTGACCCCCTGTATTAATCAAAGAATAGAGCAAAATCTAATCTGAGCCATTCATAATGTATTAATCAAAGAATAGAGCATCTCTGTAAAAAAAAATCAACTCGATCAGACATTATTAATTCAGTGATCTAATTCTTGTTCAAATGAATGATAAATTTAAATTTGAAATTTTACTTCATAATAAATTCAATTCGATTGTGAGATTTTTTTCTTTTTTGATCGACTTGAATTTTGGTATGGATGTAGTACTCGTCAAACTCTACAAATCAAAGGTTCATATTCAATTTTTAGTACATGGGATGGATTGGTTAGATTCAAGGAAAGAAGAAAAATCAAAGGGCAAGATGAGGGCATATCGGACTTTAATGCACGTCCTTCACACTTAACGTTGTAATGGACGGAATCTCGTCTTTTCATTTTTGCTTTTTTTCCTTTTTCACGAATACATGATCCAAACACGAGGTAAGTACCCATGAATTTTATACGAAAGAAAGGCAAACTTGATACCGTAAGTTTGATTTAAGGTGTTTACACTAATGAATAAGTTAGTGTGAATAAGTTGTTGATTACGAGTTGTTAGTTGTAGTGTGAACAAGATGTAATTTAGGTTGTTGATTGTGACTGGAATAGTGTGAATAAGTTGTTGATTAGTGTAAACAAGATGTTAAAAGGGAATTGATTTTGCCACTCTCAATTTCTCTAATGCCACTCCCCTTCTCTCATAAAATAAATCATCTAATAATGATTAGTGTGAACAGCATTCAATTTTGGCAAAAATTGTTCACAAAAAAATTAGCGCTTTTGCTGAAAGTAAGAAACACGTGTGTCTGTACCCTTGAATTTTATACAGTGTCTGTACGTACACCCCATGAATTTTTACAGCCCATGCTCCATAGCATTAGCCACCAACTAAAGTAATGCGACTTTAGAATTACAAGTTTTTCCCAGTTGCTACTTCAAGTACTCACTTTTTTGGAACCACCACCTCCTTGAGCATTTTCTTTTTCCCCGCTGTAATCTGTTTACTTATTTTTACATAGTTTTTAAAAAGCAGTCGACCCGTTCGACGCATGGGTAGGGAATTGCATGAATATCTTCATAAGAAGAGAAGGTCCCGAACTATTTTTCATCAGATTAGAAGCCGCGTAAGCTTAGGATTGTGGGTTTGGAGACTTCGAAGCCTAACTACATGGTGGAGAAGACGAAAATAAGCTATTGAAATGGAAAAAATGCATGCGTCCTCCAGGTTGCTACATCTCATTGAAGAAAGACATCATCGAAGTCATTGTAAAGAGTCCGCTTTGGATCATAAATCACTGAGAATTATCGCTTCACTGTAGCAAGCAAATCATCCACGTACAAAAGATGGAGGATCCGCTGATACATAGCAACAAATATGAGGCCCAGATCACTTCTTCTCACCCTTACTCTCTCATAGTTAGTGGTCGAGAAAGCAGCAGCGTTGCATTGAGGCTTTCCTCTTATTCTTTTGCTCACATTATCAACTCAAGAAAGGCTCCCGACTGGTAGCCAAGGAAACCATTCTAAAAGGAAAGACGTATAATCTGTCATTGTCTTTTTTCAGTTTTGCTCGACAAAAGGGAATGAAGAGGCTGACTAGGCTTGGCAACCTCCCCCTAAGAGTGACCATAGAGCCTCCCAACCCACAGCGGTTCCTCGAAAGGGGATCAAAACCCAAAGGTGCACACTGCCCCACCTCGGCAGAGCATCCCAAGTGAGAAAACATAGAGAGAAACAAATGCCTTCTTTCACACACAAATTTTTCATGCCTGCCAAGTAGAATCTAAAACGAACATGCCAAAGTTGAGAGAGAGAGAGAGAGTCAACAAATTAAATACTCAACCAGGTTCCTGACGGAACAACTGATGATACACCACCAGAATCAAAGTAATCAGATCACAAGGGGGAAGAGCATACAAATTGTAGCATTGACAAAGATGTTCACAACAAACAGGACAGCAAACAGAAGCAACCGAAAGGAAGATAAACACAAATGCACTCTCTCACTTAAGAAGTGTCTTGACAATGGACTTGACATTGAGCTTTTTCAGATCTGTATACGACTGTCCACAACCAACAAACATGACCGGAGCTCCAGATACGTAAACCATCGATAGAGCTGCTCCAACCTACATTATCACCCAATCAAGTACTACGTTGAAGTTAAAGCACTCAAATATTGTTGAAAGTCTAGTTTAGTATGGAATATTAAAGGGAGCTCTTGAGGCATCGCCACGAGATCACACATTCATGTGCGGCCAACAACTACGCATGTGGGTCCCACATGAATGTGTTGATTCTGGAGGGTGTTGGGGCCACGACGTGATGAGCCCCCAGGACCATTCAATAATTACACGTTTAGTATACATTAAAGGGTGTACGGGAGAGGCAAAATGGGTGCAAACATATCGTGTGGCATTAATTGAACAAAGTGATTACCCTCAAATCAAACCCCCAACCTGAAGATTAGAAGGCTGAGTATTGACAATTGAAACCGGTGGTCACCCATAAATGGCTAAATTCTAACACCTTGTAGAACATAAACATTTATTTACCTTATCGTCAATGGTATCAAACTTAGTGAGCAGGATCCCGTCAATCAGCCTTGGATTTGGAGAGGGTGAGAGGTCTGCTAATTTCTGAAGGAAGAAAAAAATCACAAAATGTTGCTCAATAAACAAGAGATAACTAAGATTACAGACTAAGAGGGAAAAGCCTCGACATAGAGACTAAACCTGATTGAACTTCATTAACTGATCTACGGCATCATTCCCAACCAGTGCCTCCCCAACAAACAAGACAAGATCTGGACTGTTGAGGTAGATAAGCTTCGACAGTGCCCTCATTAACGGTTCATTATCCTGGAAAATGTTGTACAAATTTACAAACCCAATTGTATTTTGATAATGTGTAAAGATAAATTCAGAACCCAAAGTAAAAATGGTTTCTGGTTCAACGTTACAATTAACGAGCCTTGCTCAGATAATGTGAAGACCTGCTTAATTGTAAGCTGTAACCCAGGTCCTAAAAGTCCGGTTACGAAAATAGCATTTGAAGCAAACAGCATATCAAGCTTTAATGCAGAATACCAACACAATGACGATTGAAGAAGTATCAAACATAATACCTGCATTCGGCCAGCAGTATCAACAAGAACAACATCTGAACCATTTCGAGTGGCCTCTTGAATAGCTTCCTTTGCTACAATTGCAGGATCTTTTTCGTAGCCCTTCTCAAAAATAGGGATCTAACAAGGGCAAATAGTTACAAAGTCAACTACCAAGGCCAAGCTCATGTTGAACTATTTCAGGAATCTTCTCAAATAACAATGGGTGGAGCAGAATGTTGTAGAGTGTGGGTGAAATACAATGGAACGGGCAAATTACAATTAAAGACATTCAAAAACTCGGGCCAACTTTGAGAAACCTCTGTAAATTCAACAGTAAAAGCGCAATTTTTAACAAGTGAAATGCCCCCACTCCTCACATGGCTCTGCCAATGCGAATAACATCTCAATCCAACAAAAAGACCCAATACAAGAGAGAGAATGGAACTCTGCATCATAAGTATACCTGGAGTCTACGAGCATGAGTCCGCAACTGTTCAACAGCTCCAGAACGGAATGTGTCACATGCAGCCATCATGACTTTTATGTCATGCTGCTGAAGCCAGTATGCTACCTGCAAATTTCCATTGGAGCACAAACGATCAGATAAAATTTCATCTTCAAATAGAGAAATAAAAAAAGATAAAGAAACACCCTAATTTACTAAGCTAAAACCTTGGCAAGATTGGTAGATTTTCCAACTCCATTAACTCCGACGAAAACCACCACATATGGTTTCCTTTGCTCCTTTGCAGCATGCACATCCCTCAAAATGTCAATAGAACGTCTAGGAGTTAGAATCCGGACAAGTGCCTCTTCCATTGCTGCCTGCAGACATCAATTACCAATAGTTAGTACTGTTTTTTGATGACTCAAAGAAAGTAGAAGAAAAATCTCTACAATGAGCAGCCAGGAGAAAGGATTATGAACAAAATAACATTTAACTGACCAACCCACTCACCTGCACTGTTGAAGATATCCTTGTAAAGGAAGCAAGCTTTTTACCTTCCAAACTTGCTGCCACAGATTCACAAAGCTTTTCAGCAATCTCCTCAGCCTGAGAGTTCCACAATATGAAAATCACTATGAACATACTAGGCATTTTTTCCCCCGTTAAGTATACCAGGTATTATTTAAAATACTAAACAAAAAAGAACTCAGGACCGAGTACCAACAAGAAAAGAGAAGTACTGGAAAAGGAACAGCAGTACTAAAAGGAGTAGAGAGCAGAAAGCATACCACATTCTTGGTCATGAGCCTGTCCTTGAGAGCCTTCAAAGCTGGTTCAAGGTCTGCCTTCTCTAAATTAGCTTTCCCAGCAATACTGAACAGAGAATAGTGAAAACAAGTGATTTATGTATTAAGAGTTCGATCAATTGGAAAGAAATTCTGGAAAACAGCCATTTTTGTAGAAGTTAAAACTTGGAACGACAACTTGATCGATGACTTGAATGGTACTTTAGCATCAAAAGTATGTCCGAACTATGCATTAAGGTCACTAGTCATTATCCAAAGAATGATCGATACTAAATGCACCACTCTTAAAACTCATGCAATAGTTAACAAAATCATCCACACAACCACGAGTCCAACAATTCTTCCCCTATTAGAACAAAAACACAAGTTCAGAAAACAGACTTTCCGCCACTTCTCAGCATCACATTTAACAATTTTGAATCTTTGATCGAGTTTTCAAACTTCCATTTCTATAGTACGATATCTAGGTCACAATAAATTTTCTTCTTTATGTTATCATTGTAAAGAGACGATCTAATTTGCTACAACAATCCCCAAATACAGAGGTAATAAAAAAAAAAAATGGTTGAACCTCAACAAAACCAGGATCAGAAACACCATTTGTAGCAATGTAAGAACGTCATTCACAAGATAAGGGAGTGCAAGAGAGAGCCATACACTCTCTGTGCCATGTACATCATGGATTCACAAATCAAAACTACTTTAAGAACATCTACTATTCAGTGTAAAATGAAGTTTTTTGAAAATCTTAAACAATTTTAACCGTTTGGTTGCTGTAGCCCATGCAAGATCGACAAAAGTTATCAAGTGGTGAACAAATAGGGAAAAACAATTTACCTCTCGAACATGGAAGAAAACCACCCTTTCTTCTTTGTTTCAATCTTGCTGTCCTTCCCCACGTCCTCCTCTTCTTCAGTCTCACTATCACTGCTAACGATCTCATCTTTGTCCATCATACTCTCACCTACATCTGCTGCCACAACTACCATATTCTCATCCCCATTCTCACCCACCGGATCTGTAAAATCCAACTTTGACTCCTTAGGTGAATCATCCCAAACCCTATTCTTTTTTGTAACCTTTTTCTTCGGCTCTTCTTTAGAACTCTTGTTAGTAACTGTATCAACTTTCTTCGAACCTTTAGCTCTTAGCTTCTGTAGCTTATTTACATCAAAAGCCCCATTATTGGAGCTCACGTTCTCTTTACCATTAACATTGCCCATTGAGGGCAACCTGTCAGCTGCAAAATTTTTGCCATTGGTATGACCATTTTCGATCTTGCGACCTTTTAAATTTTCACCATCCTCGCCATCGTTCCCAGATTCACCACTGCTCTTTTTTTTATTCCCTCCTTGAATTCCAGACTTCTGCACCTGCCCTTGCTTCTTACCCATGTTATTACTTATAGGCTGACTCACCTGCTTTGACTTTTTCATTTCTTCAGCTCTAGCCTCAGCCTCCTTCCTAAGCTGCTGAAAGACATCATCAAAGTCATTGTACAGTGTCCGCTTTGGATCATAAATCTCAGAGAATTCTCGCTTCACCATAGCAAGCAAATCATCCACATACAAAAGATTGAGGATCCGCTGATACACAGCAACAAATACGAGGCCGAGATCGTTATGAAATGTCCATTTCAAGGTATATGCAGCACCTGGGGCATCATAATTGTATGATGCAGCACCTGAACGTTCTTCCAAAAGGCAGGAACGGATCAAGGTGTCAATGGGCGATCCTTTAAGAGCATTTCCAAGCTCTTTACATGTCCAGAGGATTAGTCCTCCTCTGGTAAATATCAGTAACTGCTCTAACATCTTTGGAATCTACGTCACTACTAAGTCCTGCAATGAAATCCAGGAAAATTTGAACTCTCTAACACTAGAGTTTCAACAAGAGAAGAAAACTTCGAAAAGCAAAATCTGATTATAAACTAACATTGCCAAGCCAACAACCAGTTAATTGCTTCAAATTTCAATATCACTATATATGAATAGACAAGCTAAGACGAATTCAAAAACATGCCCAAACCAAAATGACCGATCCTATTCTAACAGAAACTTGAGACATCAGAAACCTGGACACAGAATTTGAATTCTGATATCTGATCCCAATACAGACTCGCACATCAGACAATGAATAGTGAACAGTATTGACAAAGGGCAGCATAAAAACGGTCCAGCAGCTCTCTAAGTATTCGATATACTAGTCCCTCCTTTTGCATTATTTCTTGCAAGTCAACCTTCCCGCCCTGCGGCTAGCTTCCCCCAGACAAAGAAAGCGAGCGCCTAGCTCAAAAGGTTGCTAACACAAACCCAGGCTGGTAAAGGGATCATCCCTATATCCTAGATCAAGCATGGGCGCCAAACTAATTCTTCAGGTAACGAGAGCAGGGCTGGCCCTGACTTTTCGGGGGGCCTAACGTGAACTTTAAGGATGGCCCCACTTTTGTTTGACAATTATAAGGGGTACCAAACCAAAGTAAGAGGGCCCCTTGGAATTTGTAAATTTTTGCAGGTCTAAAGCGGTTGCACCACCAGCTTTAGCTCAAGGCCAGCTCTCCGAGAGCTTTCATTTCATAGGTTGCCAGGATAAGCTCCACTGGACGACACGGCAGTTTCGTTCAAATATAGGCCGGATAATTCTACAACTCCAACAATTCACACAAAATAAGCCCCTAAATTTTAAGACGACAAACAACGAATCAACATTTTAAGGGGTCCTCCAATAACAAAATCACCAGCGACGGATCATGGATCCAGTGGGGATATAGGGGTAAGCCACAACCCAAAGTTTGAGGGGGATAATGAAAAGAACATTTCTTAGAACTCATGTTTCCGGGCCATCTTACGCGTGCACCTGGAGGACCAATTCAAATTCTCAGCAACCAAACAGATCTCGGAAAGCGTTTGAACTAACGAATCTCCTAGAAATACAAACCTCCGTACCGATAATCGGAGCCGGAGAATTCGATGATACGGAATTAATCAGCGTGCGAACAGATCAAAACGCGTGTGTAGAAACATAATTAGGATCGAGAAAATTTACAACTTGAAAATTCACGAAAACAGAACGCAGGGGATTTATCGGAATTGAATCGAGATGCGAGATAATTGCGGAAAGTACCTGCTGATCGTGTCGGAGATCGGAGAAATACAGAGGAGGGAAACGGAGAGAGAGAGAGAAAATGGGGGAAAAGGTGAGAAAAAATAAACGCGAAGGAAAAGAAATCCTACTACAGGAAAGAAGGGAAACGGAAAATGGAATATATATAGCTGAAGGGAATCTTCCGAGTGGGTTTCGTTGGTCGGCCGGAGGAAGGCCCAAGTGGTGGGTCACCGCGTGCATTCGAATATGCGCACGCCACTTTTTTTGAGTCAAATGGCCACGTGACCGTACCATATGTGTCAAAGTCCGAGAGGATTTTCAGCGCAACGGTTATTTGTAATGCCTCTATCGTACGAGTTGTGGACCCACACGTGCGTGGGGCTCATATTGTATGAGAAGGCGTTACGAATAATCGTTGCATTGAAAAAAAATCCGTCAAGTCCATGAGATGGATTCAATCGTGTTCTCCGACTTGTGAGGCGGAATCGGTTCCTGTTTGTGCAACTCGACTCATCTGGAGGGACTAATCCTGCCACGGGAGCATCAACTAAAATTGGAGTATTGAATGATTTTCCTTGAGGAAGTTGATACCACCTAACAAGTTTTGAACCCGAGACTCTTTAGGAGCGAGTATACTCTTCTAACGTATCAGGTCTTGAACATCAAACCAACTCCGTGTGATTGAGCCCGATTCATGTGTTCTCCCTTATGTTTTGTAAATTCGGTAATCGGTCAAGTGAGTAGATGTATTTAAAAATTAAATTTGCCGTTCATTAGTGGAAAGAATCAATTAAAACAGTGCAAATTCTTTTCTAGACTGGCCAAATATAAGAAGGGAAAATGACGGTCAATAACGTTTTTTGATAATTAATATCCGTCATGGACATTTTCAGTATTAATAAATATTTTCAGCATGTCCTTAGTGGGTATTAATTATCAAAACACGTCATAGGCCGTCATTTTCCCATATATATCGACAGTGCATAAGCTAAAGTGGAATTGCAAATCAAAGACTTCGGGGAGCTTCTAGTTGCCAGATAACTACCACTGTGCTAATCTCTTGGCGTTCGAGTCTCTCTTCTTACTTTACTTTTGAGTTTTGATGCATAGGATTTATTAGAATTATGAAGGACCAAAACCACAACATGTTTTATTTTGTAAACTTTGTTGGGATGATTATTTGTAAAAAAAAATTAAATAAGTTCCATACTTATTCTAACCACACGATACTATTCTTTTACAAAAAATTAACAATAAATGTGCTTTCGAAAATAGGTTGTCCGTCTTTTTCAATAAATATGAATCATATGATGATACTCCTAAGTTCAAATTTAGCATACCAGTTTATGAGTCAATGGTTGTGTGACTATTGGGTCAAGTAAAAAAAAATAGTCTTGATCGTGTTGTTCGAGCATATGAGGCATATTCAGGGTTTTTTCTTTTTATTAATGGCTGCTGATTTTGTCACTCCTTTTTTTGTTAACGCCACTCTCCTGCAAGTGTATTTTTGTACTAAAAATACACTTGCAGAGGAGTGGCGTTAACAAAAAAAGGAGTGACAAAATCATTTCTCTTATTAATTTATCCCCTTAATACAAGAATTTGTTTGATTCATGAAGAACCAAATTTTTGATGTATGGTTCCATTTTCAAAAGTTTATCTCGATATACTCTCCCTCCAATCACATAATTTCATTTTTTGAAAATACAGTAGCAAAATTAAAACTACTAGCTAGGATCACAGTGAAATTTTGTTAGATAGAGACCAATATTGTAATTTGCCCAAACGATAACCAAGGGTTGGCGTAGCGGTCAAAACTCGGGGACTTGGGGGTTTGCTCACCCTAAAGTATCAAGTTCGAAACCTTTCAGATGCTATCAATTATTTTGGAGCCAGTCCATAATGAACTTCGCTCTGATTTTAATCGGGATACCAGCAAGTGTGTAGTTAGTTTTTTCTTCATTCTTATTACACTTTTTTTTTTTTATCTCCTTCATACAAGAATTTATTTGATTCATCAAGAACCGAATTTTGACATACTTTCATTTTTTTTTATAACTTTAATTACCTTGCTTTACTATACTTCCAATCACGTAATTTCACTTTTTTTTTTTGAAAAATAAAAGTAAAATAAAACTACTAGAATCAAAGCCATAGTCCCACTCCATGATGATCGTTAATCTTTCTCCAAGCTAAATATATATATATTTTTTGCCACAATGATAACAGATGTTATTAATAAGTCAAAACGATACATCAATCGGGAGACCCGTCCCTAGAAAGGGGACCAAGTAACCACAACGGTGGGCTTCCGTCCATAGATTATACCCCGAACCACCCAAACCCTTGCCCGCCAACACATGAGCAACATTATTACCAATCCTACGAACAAAAGAAAAGCTGCAACATAGAAAATTTCTACTCAAAAACTTGAATGTCATGAAAGACCATTTCTCCAACTAAACTTGCAGAAGGGCAATTCATGAAGAGACAAGCCGTGAATGGCTCTGCGCCTCCGTACAAAAGCGTTTTGGACGGCCAAAATTAAGCATCGTAAACCTTAATCACGGCTCCTCCGGAAATAAGATTTTCATATTCAAACCAACCTCTCTCTTTCTCTCTCTACATCCATCATTAAAGTAACGAAGATAAATACTGGGGGTGGCCGACAATTTGTTACACAAGAAAACCTTTTATGGTTTTATTCTTGATCAACGGATTAAATGATTAACCACAATTAAATGTCATCCCATTTTATGATTTTTCTTGTGTAGATCATGCGTACGTATCTTAAAAGATACTAAATGAGATGTATTAGTGTATTAGTACTATCAAACTAGTCGGCTGGTGCGCATCCTCCGAGCCGTTCGTTCGGTAATCTAACGGTCCAAATCTCATATCGGCACAGTGTAACATCAGAACTGTTCATTTGCTGAGATAAAATCTAAATCGCTGAATTGCCGAATAGGCATCTCAGCCTGTGCACCAGCCGCACAACACCCCGTTCCCTTAAAACTTTTTTTTTTTTTTTATAAGTCCCGTTCCCTTAAAACTTATCCTAAAGAGACTTTTATTGTGCCTTTCTCTCTCCTACTTGAGCATCAACCTCTATACTGTTTTACAGATGGAGGTGAGCTAGAAGGAGCAATTTTTAAAGGTGCCAGCACAAGTCTCCATCGCAGGATGAATTTTCCAATTTTGCCCCCTCTTCTATTTTGAAATTCAGGGATCCACTCTAACGATGGGTTCTGTTTGGACTTTCAACTTCTTTGCTTCCAACCCCAAATTCGGTAACCAACTCAACATTTAAAGCTTTGGTAGGCAGGTGGGGATGCTAGCAAACCAGTGGTTCAGGAGTTAGGTATGAATTTGAAATTGTTTTCTCCAGAATTATGAAGACATGGTAAATAAGAATTACTGAATCAAAATGCAGAAGCTGAAAACAGAACCAAAATAGTTTATAGTTAAATTTACAGGTACAACTTGTTGCTCTCTGAATTATATTTGTCCCAGAAGAAGTTCCATAGATTTCCGTCAAACGTTCTTTAAATAACAAAGATTTATTGCCAAGCGGCTTTTGGCCCAACGGCATCAAGAGTGAACTTAAGTAGTACGAGTAAGGAGGTAAGGAGTCTAACTACTCTTAATGTGTTAATCTAACAATTCTAACCATACTAACTTTGGCCGACAAAAAAAAGAAAAACAAAGATTTATTGGGATATTGAGGACAACTAGATCAAGAGCACCCATAACAACCCTTGTGGATGATTAGTCGACAATTTTTGATAACTTAGAGAGTTTGAGTCAACTTATGTGTAATTCAACTAATTCTCGGGAAACCAATCTTATTGTGTACTAGCTGGAGGTTCGATCAGAAATGAGCTAATTACATCTCATATGGCTTAGCCGTACAATAGTTAGTACTAGCATTTTTGAGGTTTGAAACCTGAAGCTATAGAGGTGGCAAGCTTTTAAGTCCAAAGCCAGGCAAATACCTTGGTTTTGTGGATGAATCTACTAAGGTAAACTATTTGAACTCCTATTCTTATATTTTTTTCTCATTAGAATTCAAAATTGATGAGAGATTAATGAAGAATCGGAGATCCACTAAAAAAACTAAGGGGGTGAAGAAGATGCCAACCAAAAATTATCTGTATATTTTTTATATGGGAAACAAAATTTGATAACAGATGCAAAATTTCAAGTTTTCGAAAAATAAAATTTCATTGGTCTCAGATTTGAAACCTCTAATTTGTTATCAAATCTTTTGGTGTCAGTTCATACAGAGCGAAAACTTTAATTAGAACAACCGCACGTGGGTGATAAGATTGGTCTCCAAAATCAATCGAGGTGTACGTAAGCTAGACAGAACACCTGTTCACTTGCCCTTTTAGTTTTAGTTTTAATTTAGTTTTTAATCATTACCTTACTTTTTTCTCCAATCATTACCCTATTTCTCCAATTATTACTTTCTCATCTCTCTCTATCTCTCTCCAATCATTACCCCTATTTTCAATCATTACTCTATTTCTCTCTCCATCTACTACCAAAACTAAACTAAACTAAACTCCTAACCAAACACAACGTATATTGTTTTAAAAAAAACAAAGCATACAGTATTACATGTGGAGTTCGTCAGAGAAGAAAGCAGAAGGGTAAATGAGTAATTTGAGCCATTGGCCGTCCATGATAACGTGGAAAACATCATCAAAAGCCTAAAAAACAACTGCAACACATCCCAGGAAACAGCATCCCTCAAATTCATTTACCCTGGCTTTGCTTTTTCATCACCATCTCCCCTCTCCCTCTCTCTCTCTCTCTCTCTCTCTCTCCAGAAGAAACAAGAAACTCCACGCTACCCCCCCTCTCCCCATCAAAAAAAACAAAGAAAGAGTCCCACACACCACCCAACTCTCTCTCTCTCTCTCTCCCTCCAGTGGCCCAGCTGTACCAAAATTTATGTAGAAGAAAAAAAACCCACAAAAAGAGGGAGAGAAATCTATCTCTTGATGGAAGAAAGAAGAGAGCTGTCTTCAAACGTCCTCCACCAAACCTACCTCACACAAAGCATAGACAACCCAAAAGTCATGTTGCCACAAATACCCTTCTGCAACCCCCCAAAAAGAATCCACCCCATCTTCATCACACTTCCAATTGGGTCTCAAGACTACAACCTACTATACTACTACACCATGTTTTTCCCCAATTTATGTGGGCTTCTTGGGCCTTGGTCTCGGTCAGAGTTTCCTGCACAGAGAAAACAGCAAACCAAGAACCTTCTTCTTTCTTTCTCTCTCTTCTCCTCTCTTTCTTTACCCTTCCTTTCCTTCATCATTATTTCTCGCCCACCTCTCTTTCTTTCTCCCTCTCCATACCTCTCTCTCTTTCTCTCTCTACGATACTTCACATATTCTCCTATTTCTCTCTTATTTCGATTTGTTATTTGTTCTTGGAAAGTGGGTTGTTTTTATTTTTGGGGATCCGATGATGTCTAATAAGAAGATGAAAGGGATTGCTTTGGATTCATCAAGTTATGGTCAATTTGAGGTTTCTAAGGCCAGATTCAAGCATCAGACTCTTATCCAGGACTACCAGGAATTGCACGAGGTACAACCTTTTTCTGGGTTTTGATCCTTTTTTGTTGGAGATCTAGGGGTTTTTTCTGAATTTGGTTTGTATATATCTGCTTTTCCCCCCTTTTCATGACCTGTAGTACTAATTTATCTGGGTTGGATCTATATGTCTGAGATCTCATGACTTGTGTTTATGTGTATTTCTTCTTCCGGTTTTTCTAGGGCTCTTTCCACAAATCTTAGTTAGTGTTGGAAATATTGTATGGATCTATTGCTATTCTATATGTGAAAGTTTTGTGAGGGAGGGCCTTGCAAGTTCCTTGTCATCAAATAGTATACCTAACCTTTGATCTTTGTGTTTATGGTTTTTGTGAGGAAGGGCCTTCCCAACTTTCTTTTTTGTTTTTGAAGTTCCCTTCTCTCTCTCTCTCTCTCTCTCTCTCTCTCTCTCTCATGCTGTTATGGTTCAAGGTTTAGATCAGTTCTTCCTTGTATTCTATCTCTTATTCCATGCTGTTATGACCCAGACACCTAAATTCTCTTGGATCACTTTTGTTAGAGTTTGTCATTAATTTTCCTTTTCTTTTTGTCCACCTCAAACTTAGTTTTATATTTTCTCAGTTCCACAAAAAAAATACATTTTGGAGAACATCTGATCTAGTGGATTTTTGTTTTTTTGTTTTTAATGTTTGTTTCTTCCTTTCTTGCCCCTTGTCTGCTGATCTTGATGTTATGTGGTGCTGATCCTTTCTTAATGAGTCGTTTATGTACTTTGGATTTTCTGCCTAGGGCACTAGTTAACCAACATGTTTTCAACCCATTTTAACAAATTAGCTATGGGTAACTACTAAACCAAGCATTTTGCAGGAAGCTGATGCCATGAAAAACAAGCTGGAGACCATGAAACTCAGGAAGTTAACCCTACTGGCCGAAGTCCGGTATGCCTTTTCTCTTAATGCATATGCTCTGGTTACTTTTGAGTTTGGGCTGTTGTCTTTTCTCAGGCTTAATTTTTGGCCATATGTTTTGTTCTACTATGTAACTCATAATTGATGTAACTGGTTTGCTGTTCATGGTTATTTTTGTGTCCAACAAAATTTCATGAAATTTTAGTCCACATCTATCACGGGGTCACCTGTTATTGGTTAGCTTCGACCTATTCAAGTTGAGGTTATAGTTTCGAGCTTGAGGCTACTACTATGTGGAGTCACTAAACCAGTTTTCTTATCCTCAAAGGAGCTTTGTCTAGTTCATTTCAACTTAGTCAGATTGTCATTCGAGTGATTAAAAAATGTTTGGATACTACTTCAATATGATATGTTGGTGTGCCGTATGTTGTTCTCTATAGTGCTCCTTTGATTATTAGGACTTTGTATAAGCTTAGATGGTGAAATAGGACTTGGGATGTGATTTGTTATTCCGAATGGCAGGTTTCTCCGGCGACGATACAATTACCTAGTGACTGCAAAACCCCCTCAGAGACAAGGACTGGTTCAAAACCAAAATTTTGAAACTCAGGGCAAGAAGGCTGCGAAGGAGAAAAATCACAGTAGAAAGGATGCCAATAAGAAGGAAAAGATTTCCATTGCAAAGGAATATGCTCGTCGGAATCAAAGTCCAGTTCTTGACTTAAACTCAAAGGATAGGATACACGGTGGAAAAGAAGCTTCTCTTAGATACAGAACTCCAGCCTTTGACTTAAACCAGAAGGATAGAATGTATGGTGGCAAGCAGACTACCTTCCGAAATCGAACCCCTACCCTTGATTTGAATCAGAGGGAAAGTTTATATAGCGGACAAGAAACTACTCACCGAAACCAGCCTCAATCCTTTGATCTAAACCAGATGGAAAGGACTTATATCGGGAGGGAAAATGTTGCGCAAAACAGAGCTCCAGTTTTCGACTTAAACCAGATCTCGGTAAATTCCTAGAAAATTTGTGAACTATGTATTTCCAAATGATACCATATATTTGCTCTAATGGGTTCGCATATGATTTTCTTCAGGGAGAGGAGGAATCACAGGATATTTATGAACCATTAAGAATAGAGAAGTCAACCAAAAAATCGATCGGAGGTGGAACCGACGACCACCTCAACGATTTGAACTTATCCGCTTGTAGGAATCTTGGTAATGGCCCGAATCGCGTGGGAAAGAGGAAGATTTCATGGCAGGATCAGGTTGCCTTGAAGGTTTGAGTTATTGTTCTTCAATTGCAATAGGTATTTGGAGGAATGGGATAAAAAATATGCCCCGCTTTAAAACGGTTCGTGTAATTCTTTCTACTGGATTTTACATGCTTTCTTTTCTTCTTGTTGTAAAGGAAAACATAGCTTTTATATGTCCAAAATAGACGGCAATGGTAGGAATATTTACCGAGGAATCATATTTGTGATTCACCATGAACATCTGGTTTCAAGAATATATCTCGGGCAGATTTGACGGTGTGTAAAAGGCTTATACTGCAATTACTCAAATCGGCTTTGTTGCCCTCTAGACTTTGTAACTGTTGTTTCTGTTGGATCTTGCTTCTTCTTCTATATTTTCTTCCTCTGTACCCAATTTGTACAGGTGTTTCGGTTCATTTCTGGTTGGATGACATGAAAATCTTAAGAGAGAGAGAGAGAGAGAAGATTTTTATGTTATGCAATGGCTGGAATGCACCGAAAAGCCGAAACTGACTGACATGTTTGGTTTGGATTGAGCAGCGCTATTTCTTACTGCCCAATCCAAACTCAACGCTTCAGTTGGTTTGGGCATGGGAGTGAGTTCTCTTAAAAGGAAGTTAAGCAGCGATCTTGTGATAAAATTGGTATTAGTTCTCTGGCAAGTTAGCAAACAATAAGAAAGAAAGCTATGTCAATTCAACTTGCATGTTTCAAAAAGATCATCAAATAGATCGCACGAGCAAAGTGCAACTTGCATGTTTCAAAAAGATCGCACGAGCAAAGTGCTTGCTTTTTAAAAAAAATTCAAAAAAAAAAGAGTCTATAGGGGATCTATCACTAAATCTCCCTCTTTTTTTTAAACGGCAAAACGAGCAAAGTGCATATTGCATCGTCCTCTGCACATCAATCCTTGCAAAAGCACATCCTTCCTTTCAGTTTATCTGAAACGCAAGAATATTCCCAATGAGCCAATTTTGAGAACCCAGACCATTGAAGTTCTATTTTTAGGAAAAATGGACAAGGACCCAGCTTCTCTGCAGTCCGGGTTTGGAGTGCAAAAAGCAGTCACATCTGGGCCGCCGTCCGGGCTTGGAGTGCAAAAAGCAGTTGCATCTGGGCTGCCCATCTCAAGGATATATTGTTGTACTCCAGGATACATTGCCAAAGATTATATCTATAGATCAGCATACATCGTCAAGATTACGAGGCAACACAATAGCATGCCCAACTGGCCCATAAAGGGAAAAAATCATCCTTCATATGGAAAACTGAATATGCACAGTTCTAAAATGTGGGTTGTGTTAACTTGTCAATGCAAAGGGAGAGTGTTTTAGCAGAGGGATACAAGCAGTTTTTTTTAAAACATGCCTAACTGCAATTTGTAGAGAAATGAAATTGAACAGTGATCTTTCAACAATTAGGCAAAACGAATTTGATGGGTTTCAATGTCGAAAACGAGCTTGTTCGTTTGGGGCTTTACAACCCCTGCGCTAGGTTCCCAATACATTTTATCTATCTTTACATACCAACTAATACGGTGGAGGAAATTAACAACAGCTTCTAGACTGTTCCTAAGCATCATCAGTGACTTTTTCAACACATGTACTTGAGCAACCATCAAGGCCTATTCAAAACAAAGTCTTGTCTTTCCCGTACTCATCTCGCATCCGTCTACAGCATATGAACCTCATCAATCGCTGGCTACAGATTTTCCTCAACCTCTCCATCAGCATATCCCTCCAAATTCTCATTTTCCATCGTTTCTTCATCTTTTAGACCCACTTTGGGTTCCTCATCCAAATTAGCTGCTACTCCAGATCTGCTCTTTTCTTCAAGTCTCTGGAGCCCTCCCAAATGCTTCTTTCCCTTCATATGTCTATGTAGCACTTTCTCAGAGAAGGCTCCGACCTGACACATTTCGCACCAGAACTTAAACCTGTTCTTGTTCTTCTGAATCTTCTTCCAATCTGCACCCTTGTCCTGCATTTTCTCCTTGTCCCCATTCTTGTTCTTCGAATCACTAGCATACAGCACCAACGCCAAGTCATTATTAGGCTTTACATCTTCGGGCTTTGACTTTTGCAGCTGCTCCAAGTTCTTATTATTGGAGGGCTCCACAAGCTTAATGGGCTTGGAAGTTTTCTTAGGGAAAAGCCCAATGGCGTAGTTCTTGCCCGCCTTTTGCGTTATAAGTCCCGCCTCCTTGGACTTATGTTTCTTCCCCTGAAGGTGTTCATTTAAGCCTCGCTCGCTTGTCGCACTAACTTGGCATATTGCACAACTCCATTCCTCTTTGCGTTTCTTCTTTGGACCAACTGATGGAGGCTCAGTAGCACATATTGTTGGTGGAGTTGCAGCTTTACGCTTGGTCCCAGATGTATTCCCCTCGGGCTTAGCCTGCAATGGAATATTCCAACAATGACAATAACCAAGTACTTGCCGAGTAATAATAACGTTTTCATGAACTAAACCAAATAAATTCCTCTAATTTAGTTCAAGTAGAATATTCTGATAACTTGAAGGCTAAAGATTTCTGTGAATTTGTGATTACTAAATACCTAAAGACTACTCGCTAACATTGTCCTTTAGCTCCTCAAAAGGTTAAATGCATGCAATGGTGATCATTAGGAGGAAAAGTCGATAAATCTAAGCCTGAATCCAAGCCGAAACTGACTGACATGTTTGGCTTGGATTGAGAAGAGCTTTTGTGATCCATCAAACTACCCAATCCAAACTCAACACCTCCGTTGGTTTGGGCTTGGGAGTGAGTTCTCTTAGAAGGAAGTTAAGCAGTGATCTTATGATAGTTCTTTGGCAAGTAAATATTTTAGCAAAACAATAACAAAGAAATATTGCAGCTATGTCAACTCAACTCGCATATTTCAAAAAGATCACACGAGCGAAGTGCATACTGCATCGTCCTCTGCACATCAATCCTTGCAATAAGACATCCTTCCTATTGTTTATGTGGCACGAAAGGATATTCCAAACGAGCCAAACCACAGGCCATTGAAGTTCTATTGTTTGGTAAATACTAAGCATTTAATAAAGAGTCTCCCATAAGTTGAAAATTTCAATGGACAATGACCCAGCTTTTCTGCAGGCTTAAAAAAGCAGTCACATATCGGCTGCCCATCTCGAGGATATATGTTGGACTCCAGCAAATATAGTGAAGATTATATCTATTGATCAGGATATATTGTCAAGATTATGAAGCAACACAATAGTATGCCCAACTGGCCCATAAAGGAAGAAAATCACCTTTCAAGAAAACTGAATATGCACAGTTCTAAAATGTGGAGTTGTGTAAATTTTCATGCAGGGATCCAAGCAGTATTTTGAAAATATGTCTAACTGCAATTTTTAGGGAAGCTTCAAGCAGAGTAACCTTAATGCCAAGGTAATACAAGGCCTCAAAGAAACGAAATTGAACAGTGATCTTTCCACAATTAGACACAAGAAATTGATGGGTTTCAATGTCAAAAACAATTCAAGATTTAGGGTTGGCGTGGGGGGTACAGAACAAATGCCAATCAATCAGCAAACTTAATCATAATAGTGCAGGGCAAATAGGATATACAATTAAACATACACATACACATAATTACCAGGGAAAAAAAAAGATATACATATTTCCAACAACTCATCTTGTGAAAGATAATTAACAACAAACTTAATTGTAAGCAGGGGAAATAGGATATACACATACACATAATTACCACAAAAAAAGAGAGGTTATACACATTCCAAAAACTCATCTGTGAAAAGATAATTTACAACTGATTAATAGACTGTTGCCTGCAACAAACGACTCTCGTCGACAACAAACAAACTGTTATTGACAACAGTTATAGCTATGCCTTACGTTGATCCCGTATGGCAGTATGTTCTGACTTATATTCTTTCTGCCATGACTCATGGCATAGTTTTTTCCTTTTTTTCCCGGATGACATGAAATTGATTTCATGTAACTGGAGAAATATCTATCATTCATGGGCTAAAATAAGACATGGCCATTAGCGCCCGAAACATGACACAATACAAAACAACAGATTTTAGACTGTTCCTAAGCATCATCAGTAACCATCAAGGCCTATTGAGAATTGGAGTTGGTTGATGGAGACATAAGCCAGTTTAATACTAAAAACCCTCTCCACAAGGTTGATTACCATGAGCTAGCAAGTTTAATTGACGTGATCGTGATTTGGAAAGTTAGAGCTAGAGAAATGAGCAAAGTGCGGAAGGATAAGACAACATAGTGTTTCCTATAATTGATCTCTACGAGAAACCATCGGCATATTAAGCCAAGGTGATCTAAAACTACGGCAATTCTGGCTTTATAAAGATCAAAGTATGAACTCATCAAACTCCCAACAATAACAACACCATAACAGCCATGGTAATCTGTTTTGCTGCTTTTGCGACCATGCACAGGGTAGCGCAGTTTTCAACAGAGGGAAGTTTTTAACCTGTAGCTTAAACCCAAGAACAGAGACTGCTGCAGGTTTCCCAGTATTTTTTTCATCCAAGTAAACTTACACACGTCATTCAATGTACTGGTTTCTCCGCAAAAATATAGAACTAATACAGCAAGAAAAATAGCAGTGGATTCCCATATGTACGCATTAGATGGAAACAGACTAAAGGACAAGAGCTGGATCATTGTAACAAGAACTTAGCAACCCTAGAATTTGAGAGGACTAAGCTTGACAACGCAAATAATAAAATCCAAAAGAAATCACAGGAATTCTGTAAAAAAGCATACATACCTAGGATTCCAAAGATTGGGTTATGATTCAATATTCAGTCAAGTTTATGATGTTAGAGCATCCACAATGTAATAATCAAAACCAAAAGGTTGCTAAAGTTAGCAATGTGTGCTAAAAAAAGTGCTCACATTGTAATAACCAAACTTAGCAACCTCTTAGCAACTCATCAAATTTTGGCCTTTGGATAATCAAAACTAACAACCTTTTGCCAATAACCAAATTTATTGGACCCCACATCTTCTCAATTAAGTAGACCCATCATGGGAGAGTAAAACTCACTGTCCATAAAGCAAATGCTTTATTGGTAGGTGAAACTCACTCTCCACTTTGGCAAGTGATTGCGCAATTGACAAAATTGATCACTTTATGAATCTTAACAAATGCTCTCCACTTTCACTTATTTTACTAGAATGCCATTCAATGTAGACCATTAGATTGAGAAGAAAAAAACTGACCGTTAGATTTAAATTTTTACCAACCCATTTTGATTATGGGCAAAAAGTAAACAATGTGGGACTTGACATTGCTAACTTTAACAACCTCTAAATGGATAATCAAAAGATGATGTGGCAACTTTTGGTTATCCAATTTTGATTATTACATTGTGGATGCTCTTATGATTCAATATTCAGTCAAGTTGTAAATCATAAACTTCTGTGAACTTAAATCTCATGATTTAATATGAGATGACTCATAACTCATAAAACATTTTGTATCATAGCTTTGAATCCTTTTCCATAAGATTCTCTGATCTCTTTCCCAATTAGCTGATTGCACAATCTTTACAACATGCACTATTCTAAAGCAGGTACAACTATTTCAAGCTTGAAAACAATTTTCCCCTAGTGCACTTGTTAACAATCCTTTTTCCCTAATTAGTTATGAAACAAAACACTTAGCCTGCCAACCTGCCAAACTCCAGAGACAGTATGGAATATCTAAAGCATGCTGTTTACAATTCAAAGACACAAAGTGCTCAAGTAATTTTGCTATGTGATTTAAGGCAAAATCGAATCTCGGCCATCGAGAAGCTTTTGAGAACTGTGGAGTACCAGATAAAAAAGGACTACAAAACAAATATGAAATTAAGACCAACTTAATATCTCAAAAACATACTTTATAATGAGCAACACTTAAAAACAAATACGAACCAATGACCCAATGGGTTACACATCTCTAAACGATTGGTATCGTATTCTCACTTCTAATAAACTACAAAATATTCACTTTTAGATCTTATTACTACATTTTAGATCAATGTTGAGCAATGTAATGTCATAATCCTAATGTTCCCCACATTTGTCCACCTATCCGAAAGACACAAGAGTCAAGGCCAACATTAATGTGCTGTGACGCTAAGCATCCACACCTACTGCATATAGACGAGGTTGCCCGCACCTAAGTTAAACCTGCAAATGAAAAATCAGAACCTAAGGATAAGCAAAGCCATTCATTGGGAATATGTGCCAAGATCACTAACACAACATTCCAGAAGATTGTCATGGACCATATAGGTTTGGTGATCTAGAGAAAAAATCTCCCAAATAAATGACAATGATTCGCCTTCATGGCTGACTTTAAACTTGCAGGTCCACAGGGCCACCACGCATAACATCTCAGTAGGAGCACCACTTTAGCTGAAATTGTTCCACGCATAACATCTTGAAGAGGCCAGTGTCTTCTCAACTACCCCACTCAATATCCACTAGGGATGTCACAAGGAAGTGGATCCTCTCACTAATTGCCCCAGACTGTAGCTGGAATTGTCCCACATAAATATCTGCCCGAGAAGATACTCTTTGCATTGGGAGAAAATATTGTACTATCCGGGACGGCTACTGGAGAGGAGCTACCATATCACAACACCCCTTTGTTGGATTGACTCAAGTACTTTAAAGTGTTCTAACCAGTCTAATAACCAAGAGTCTAAGATAGATAAGGGAGTGCGTAACCTATCAACATTCCTCCATAATGAACATACGTAAGCAAAGTGAAATTAGAATACCACCACTTCAAAATATAAAAACATCAAAACAAAACAAAAATTCACCAAATGTAGTACTTAAAAACTTGGTTGAGCCAATACTTGAGGAAATCAAACGATGCTAATGGCACACCATTGATGCATGACATTGTATGAAATTTTATATTACAACACTTAGACTAAGCTAGAGATTCCACATCAAAAAAAACAAAAACTTAATCGTAGTTCTCAATGTAGTGACCCTCTTCAAAATCAAATACTCTAAACGAACATAGGCACAAGTCTGAAACCAAACAAAATTGCTCTACTACACACAATGGGAAGAGCCTTAAATGAGAAGATTACAGAATCAATGACAAAATTGTTCAGGATTATATACATCCATTCTCACAAAACTCATGCATAAACAACTGTGAAGTTGACAATAACAACTCTTGTAACATAATTTACTAGTTTGGCCTTTGAAGCCAAAAAGAGAGTTGTAAACTATCTTCTGGGCTGCAGACTACGAATTTTGTTACAAGTACTTTTATCGTCAGCTTTATAGCTATTTATTTCATGAATGTTGTTTGAGTTGTGGTGCAACTTCCCAAACAATGTTCTCATTTATATCATGTACTCTTTTAAGGCTTCACCCGTAGTAGTAGAATTACTTTAGATCTACGGTCAATACTGGTACACTTTGGATGTTTCCTTTTTCTCTTTTCCTATTGTCATTTTGCTATTAGATCCCTAAAGTATGGCCTAAGAACTGCTTCCCTAAAATAAATAAATAATAAATAAAAGGGAAATGAATCCTCTATTGTAACTAACTGCAACAATTCCTGGAATTGTCTCGAAAGTGAAGGTCTTACAAAAGTATCTTAACTTAAGATACTCTTGCGATTGTTAAAAACATTGGACTCCCTAGGACAGTTTCTGGAGAGGAGCACAACCCAAAAACAAAGGGTTGGGTTCCTCTCCAGTAACTGTCCGAGACAGTCCAAATTTTCTCATAATGCAAGAGTATCATATCGGTACGATAACATACATTTTGGAATCCACACTTATGAGACAACTTCAACAACAATCTCGGACAGTTACCAGAGAGGATCCATTTTCAAAAACAAAGTATCCTCATTTGATCGCCATATCAGCATCCATGTTGCAAAAATTACTGGGTGCTCCTATAGCGTGACCAAGTGGCATGACTAAAAGTATTTAGAACTTAACCGGGAACACACTTGCTGAATAATATAGAGAGCCAGTTTTAAAAAAAATAGAATAAAAGAGAGGAGAGAACAATATAGAGAGTCAATGTGAGGAAAAAAGGGGAGAAGAGGGCCAAAAAATACTAATGTCGTACTGACCAGGAAAATAACCTTCTCTTTGCAAACCTCAGAAGTAGGTTTGACCTCAGTAACCTTCGGCTCTGCAATCCGCTGAAACGGCACCGTCTCAAATCCCCCACCAATGCCGGCACGTCGACCACCGCTGCTAAACCTCTCCTCGATTGCCGATACGATTCTCTCCTCAAGCGATCTACCTTCAAATTGATGCTGCATAACCGAATGTCTCGGTTCAAACCCTGAGAAAATTGCGAAACCATCGCCACCACCTCTACGCAATGCCATTTCTCTCTCTAACATCATCTCTCTCCTCACTTCCTCCTCCAGTGCTCGCCTCCGGGCTTTCTCGGCCGCGATAATCTCCTCTCTGATCTGCTCTTTCTCGAGCTCCCTCTGCACCGCTTCATGCATAGGGTGCATAGGGTTAGGGTTTCGAAAGCACTCGGCTGTGTTTCCGAAGTTAGGCCCCGAGTATCCCACTATCAGCAACACCATGACAAATCACACACAAAGAGCAACAAATCAGAAAATCAAACTCTGTTCGAAAAAGACAAAAATAGCAAAATCAAAATGTAGATTGACAAATTGAACAAAATCTAGTTATAAATCTACATCACCGATCCTGAGTTAAGAGACATGTATTTTGAGCATTCCTCACAATAACACATGGAAAAAGCAACAAACCAGCCATAACACATGGAAAAAGCAACAAACCAGCCATAACACATGGAAAAAGCAACAAACCAGCCAAATCAAGAAAATTCAAACAATCTGATCAAAAAGAAAAGAAAACAAAAAGAAGCAGCAAAATCAAACTGTAATATACAAATTGAACACATTTAGGTATAAATCTACGGCCCCGATCCTGATACACTACTTCGAAGTTCACAATTTACAATCAAGTTTGATTTTACAGCAACAATCATCTTTTCGAAAACCTATGTCTTTTTGCAAATTCCTCGCAATAACACATGCAAAAGCAACAAATCACCCAAATAAACTGTACATATGCAAACTGAACACATCCAACCCGTTCCTCTGAACTTCTTGGGGTTTTTTCTTGTTTTCTTCTTGTTCAAAAAAAATTTGCGTATTTTTTTGTTTTGTGCCAAAATTTGGTGGATTATTGATTCGTTTCGACGAGAGGAATCGGAAAAGTAATTTTTTTTACTTTTACCCAAATATTTTTTGGAAATAACCAAGAAAAAAAAAAACCAAAAATCCAGGCTTTCAGGCTTTATATTTCCAAAAAAATTGAGTAAAAGGTCATAATTTTATTTCCTGGTTTGTCAAGACGAATCAAGCCCCTCCGCTCAAGTTCTTACTTTTTTAAGTACTAATTTCTCGCTTTACGAGACAAGTCATTCTCTCAAAATACATCCCTTTAATTCAAAAAATATGTAATTATTTTTAGTTAGTGAAACACGCCCTCACTAAACCGCAAACTTTCACGCAAAACTAACATACACACGAATTTTTTTAAATAAGGACTCAAAAAAGCTAAGGAGAACAACACTACTCATAACTTACGATCTGAACAACAGATCCTGATACAAGTACTTCTTGAGATTCCAAACAAGTTCCATTTTACTGCTGCATTCCTCTTTTGCAACAGTTGAGATTTCTTATGAGATCTTTTCGATTCACTAATGGGAAAGGGATGAATGGTTAGAAAATTAAATGTACTGACCTCTGCGTGCTTGTTCTGTGAAGTAACTGACGCTTGACGTCGACGGACGAGGGGCGTACGTCGGTGGTCTCCCGTCAATCGCTCGAAACCTCGAATCCATGGCGGTACAGTACAGCTGATATATACGTATAGATATGGATATATATGTAGAGAGAGAGAGAGAGAGAGAGAGAGAGAGAGAGGGGGGTTGGGGATTGAGGAAGACGAGAGGGCAATGAAAGCGGTACTTTATTACTCCCCTTGGATACTTTCGCGAGAGAATCTCGGGCCTTTGAACAACTACAGGACAAGCAACGCGCACGTGATGATGGCACGTGATGACGCCCAAGGAGCGAGATAAATTCTGGAGTAGTACTCTCTTTCTTAACAATTCTTTTAATAGAAAAAAAAGAGTTCTCTTTTAAGCTAATGTTTGGAAGTTGTGGAAAGAAGTGGAAAACGTACGAGAGTAAATTTTAGTAAGATTTTCCCTTCCCTTGTTTGGGGAAATTTTTTTTCGTGCCGAGTCCGTATCACATGGTGTCCGTTCGGTACATCCGAACAGTTTATTGTGTTTTTTGACGGCTCGGATTTGGAGAGAGTAAAAGGAGAGAGAGAGTGTTGGGGTGAGAGGAGAGAGAGGGTTTCAATCCGAGTCCATCCAAAAGTGTTTTGGACGGTCCGGATGTGCCGAGCGGGTACCACGTGGAATATACCCACCCGGCACAGAAAAATTTCTCCTTTTTTTTTTTTTTGTCAAAAGTGAAAAGATTGTATTGATAAACGCCCAGCGATACTTACAAAATAGAGATCATTACAAAGAATTCGGACAAAACCAAACTAATCATTTAACAAATACAAACTAAGTAAAGGGGAATTTACGGAACAATGGCCCTTGGGGCAAATAAATCCCAACCAATGGACTACTTTTTTGGAATTTATAAGTAATAAGAAGGAGAATATTAATTCCCAAGACATGGAATTCTTAATTTATCAAGACAAAAATATCCCTGATTGATATTGAAAATTACTTTCCAAGACACCATTGACGCCGAACTCCATTGATAAGCCCGTCGCCGGAGTTTCGGTCGGATGAGAAGAGTCTGCCGTCGGAATGGATGGTTTGGGTGCCGGAGCCGCAGTCGATTCAGTGGAGGCGGCGGTGAAGATGCAGAAAAGAAATAGGAGGGTTGCCATTGGCTTCTTTTCCATCTCTAGCCCTTCTGTGTGAGGGAGATGAATTCGAAAGAGACCCACTAAGGGATGATTGTGAGGAAAAAAGGGGACTGATTTTCTATTTCTGATTTGTTTATTTTACACTTCTTGCTCAATTTTCCAAATTTCCTCACCCAATTCATCCTCCCTCAGCACAGCAGCGAAAACCCATTTCAATCCCCCTCACTTTCATACCTCTGGTCCATATTATCCGAGGTACAAAAGAGCAAGTTATTAATTATAACGGACTACATTTGGTATTAGTAAAGACCAAAATTTCTGTTAACATCGACCAAACCATATTTTTTTAAAGAATTTTGTCCCAAATAATTGACTATTGTTTGATGTATAAAAGAGCAAGTCGTTAATTATAAAAGACTACACTGGGTATTCGTAAAGACTAATTTTTCTGTTAACATAGACCAAATCATATATTTTTTTAGAGAATTTTGTCCCAAATAATTGACTATTGTTTGATGTATAAAAGAGCAAGTCATTAATTATAACGGACTACATTGGGTATTTGTAAAGACCAATATTTCTGTTAACATCGACCAAATCATATTTTTTTTTAGAGAACTTTGTCCCAAATAATTGACTATTGTTGAGGTATAAAAGAGCAAGTCATTAATTATAAAAGACTACACTGGGTATTTGTAAAGTCTAATTTTTTTGTTAACACATCTGAGTGGATTGCACCCAGCAGTGCTACCCAGCCTTTTCCCCCACAGACAGAAAAAGAGAGAGAAAACGAAAAATGTCTCAAATCGCTAATGGGGTTGTTGAGCTTGGCGATGTGGTGGTGGTGGGTGGCGACGACAATGGTGAATGTGGTGGCTGTGATGGGCGGCGGTGATGGGTTTTGTTGAAAGAGAAATTGAAACAAAAAAACCGAAGGGAATCAAGGCTCTGTTTCTTGTTCTTGTTTTGCTCGTTAAATCCGCACTAGTTAAACCCAAGCCAGCTTGCTTGCAAATTCATTGTTTTGCTCGTTAAATCAAGGCTCTGTTTCTTGTTTTGCTCGTTAAATCGAAACAAAGATTTTATTGGAATTGATTGATTTTTTTTTTTTTTTTGAAAAGACAAACAGAGATACAAAGATCAAAACTAAGGGGGTCTATCTCTAGCAATGAGACCCTCAATCCCAGGTGGAATACAACCTGGATGTATACAAGAAATCCTATCAAAACTTAAAAGAAGCAAGCCTGTGAGCTACACGATTTTGCTCCCTGTAGACCCATGAGAAATTCCAGTTCCTCCCCTTAGCCCAATGCTTGTAGACAAAATTCGTCTAAAGACGAAACTAATAACTCTCGTAGAACGAGAGACAAAATTCTCGCAAATCAGACGACAAGTCGTAGATCTGGAGAGATGGAAGGAAAAAAAAACGAAAAACAAAGAATGAGAGTCGGTAGTACCATGGCCTTCCCCTCCACCACCGCTCATGGATATGGAATCCATAGAAGGGAGGGAAAGGGAGAAGATCGAGGAGTTATGGTGGCTAGGATTGAGAGAGAGGAAGAGAGAGATAGGGTTGAGCTACTGTTGATCAGCTACTGTTGCCCGTTTGGTAGTACTTCAGAAAAGCAGAAAAGTTTCAAACTCCAATTCTAGTTTTTCTCCCAATTTCTCTTTTAACTTATAACTTAATTTCCCTCTCATTTCTTTCTAAATTAGTAGTACTATTTTCTTTTATTTTTTTCTTTCTAAAAGAAAATGATGTATCGTGCGTCATACTTTTGCTTAATGCATAATTTAAACATAGATCAAATAGTAGCATTTATCTAAAATTTACTCATATTTGTAAAGGTGACTTTATTCCGTCATAAATTTACAATTACACTATCAATTAAGAATATGGTTGGAGAGTGTGAGATTAATTTTGTTTGAAGATCGGCTAATGTTGTAGCGGATGTTTTGGCGAAGGATGATTTGGGAGGCCTTGTTGTTAACTTGGGAAACTAGGCCTCCCGATTGGTTATTGAATAATCTTGGAAGAGATAACCGTCTTATTTCTTGTAATTAAGATTTTATTGAGTTATAATAAAGTTTCCTATCGTTTCTGATGTCGGATTTAACACAGATGGGAAGGAAGAAAAGTGAAAAAAGGATAAAAAGATAAATCACTCACCACCCACTATTAAAACCGAAGGGATACAGATTTCATCAACCAAGGATTAACAGGATATAGGGCGTAGGGACCGCTCATCACTCAAAAGAATCTACCTAAGAGATACAGAAACGGGGAACTCACTACCCACTACAACACAAAACTCCAATGGTGACACTCTTCGGTGACAAAAAATTGGTGTTGACACGGAATATACTCAATGGTGACTAACAATTTTACTGTTTGTCACCGAAAACCTTTAGGTAACCACCAGGCAATGCGCTAAATAATGAGGGGATTTGGTGACAATTTGTCGCCGAAGACAAGTTTCGGTGACAAGCATAAAGTTGTTGCTGAAAGATCTGAATTTCCGCGTTCTTGGGTTGCTATTCATTTAGGCGCACTTATAAAAAGTTAGATAAAAGTTTTTTCATTCAAAACGACGTCATTTCATGCGGTTTTGCTTGAAATCCACTGGAAGATAAGAGTTACAAGAAGAAATATTTTCTCACAAGCCAAAGGCTCTTTTAATTCAACACTCAAAACTACTCATTTCATTCATAGCAACATACTAAAATATAGGCCACTTGGAAGTTGGAACAATCCTCCAAGAATAAGAAAAAACACTTACATTTTTAAGACACTAATTAAAATATAGGCCACTTGGAAGTTGGAACAACCCTCCAAGAATAAGAAAAGACACTTACATTTTTAAGACACAAATTAAAAAAGACTTGACCACTAATTGAAATACAAAAAAGCTATAGGGACCGACAGTCCCCATACACATATACACGAAAAATAGGGTGTTTGGATCAAGAACCCTACACACATCGGATGCCGTTGATTCCCGCGTGGCCCCCTTCGTTTTTTTTTTAAGAATTTTTGGATGGCTCGGATCGGCCGTCCGGTGAACAGAGATGGCCCGACGCGGCCGTCGATACAGTTTCGATATGCTATCCGTCGGTACGGATAGCACTACTCATTGAAATATGTGTTTGACTCTTGAAACTTAAAAAATACTCCTACTTTGAAACTTTAAAAGACTCTTTGATCGACGCAATGAGTTCTTGAATGACTTCAAGGACTTTGACCGGCATCAATTTCGGTAAAAAAGAAGAAGCTATATTTCAAACTCATGCTTAGAATTAAATTTATCCATTGAAGTGCTCCTTATCAAACAAAAAATTTAAATTTGAATAAAAACTTGTACGTGTAAGGGACGAAGATATTCTTAATCCTGTCTTCAACAATCTGAATTAATTTTTCCCAGATAACTATATTTTTGGTTAATATATGAATTTGTTTGCGAATTAAAATAATTCTGATTGAGCTACAATATATAATTTTGAAGAAATTAAAGGAGTTAAAAAAAAATGTTAGCACAAGATCTATATTCGTGTATATTATGGATTTATCGCTCCTATATATGCGCATTGTTTACTGCGGGGAAGAGAGACAGAAGTGCAAAATGAGAAGTTTGTGAATCATCATAAATTAACAAATACTATGTTTGTGACCAATTACCGGTTTTTTCTTCTTCCTGTTTTTCCCCAAATAAATGACCCCTGACGTGTAGAACTAAAGTGTCACATTATTTAAGAATTGCGGATGGTGTCGCACGTGCAGTGGTGTGCGCAGCATGAACCGTCAGATCGTGCATCCGACAGCTCGGATCTTATCTCTGCAATAAACGGCTCTCAATTGTTGGTTGCCGAAATGAGATTTGAGCCTTTGGATGCACGATCTGACGGCTCAGAGGTGCGCAGCACGGTGCTATGCACCTACTACACTTGTAAGAAACACTACAGAGATCACATTTTTGTTTTGAAAATTAACCCGAGTTTCAAAAAAAATTGTTGGGGATGCAAACAACTTTTAGCAATAGAGTTCAACAACAGAGATCTGCGACCCGCGTAGAGGGTTCCGCGACCAGCTCGGAGAGTTCCGCGACAGGTAGGCACGCAGTCAGGCTCGCGGTAGGTAGCGCGCGACAGGTAGGCTCGCAGCCGGAATGGGTTGTGGCCCAAGTTGGTTGGAGGGGTCCAGCTATCACTTAGGGTTTGCCTATAAATATTAGTTGCTGTATTTATTATTTTTTGAGAGCACAGAAATAGAGAAAATTTCTAAAGAGGGTTTCTAGTGAGAGAAAGTTTTCTTAGAGAGGAAGGAGAAAACTTGTAATTTTTCATTTTCTTTCGTTCATAGTAGGTTGGTATGGCTCCCAGCAGGGATGTAGGCAAGTTGCTGAAAATCGTATATCTGTGTGTTCTATTTTTCTGTTCATTTTTCTCTTCTTTTTCTGTGGTTTGTTTTCTGTGACGAGAGTATCCCAAAATTCTGAGTGTTTTTGTTCATTGTGAGTCGAGTGCGAGGCTCCGATTTCCCAATGAAAGAACCATCAATATGTGATGAATGAAGTATTTGCAGCCATTATTAAACCCCGTGAAAGTGAAAATTGATAATGGGATTGTAGAGAGAGAATCGAGAACGAAAGCGCATGGTTTCAACCGTAAAATTGTTTGACCTAGGTCATCAATCTCAGACGTGATGAACTAAAGTGTTACATTATTTGGGAGTGGAATCAGGTATACCGCACTCGTAATAAAAACTATAGATCAGATTTATGTTATGAAAATTAACCCGAGTTCCGAAAAAGAACCATCAATATGTGACGAATGAAGTATTTGCATACGAACATCTATAAAAAAAAAAATAGCACATTCCAGTTTCTTCCATCGATCTTATTCCACGTCTAAAAAATATAGCCATGCTATATACAATGATAATCTTTTCCTCCCAGAAGAAGGCCAGAGGTCTCGCAAAGGATGTTACAGTAATTGAACTCGTTGGTAGTCCATGTCTTGAGTTTAGGAGATGGACCGTCATTCAAAGTTATGAAACAATTGTAAATACTTTCCTGGGCGAGAGTGGCTCGAACATTTACGGTGTCATAATCTCCGACAACCAAGTAATTCCTCGCAGAATTGAGTCGAGGAATCGCTTCATTGAAGTAGTTAGAGCAATCGGTCAACACCGTATTGTTCGTCGGATCGCTCACTTGCCTGAAAAGCGTGCCGATCAGCGATTTGATCGCAGATGCCTGGGATAGTGCCAAGTCGACGGAGACCTTAGCGATGCCCGGGAGATCGGCAGTGGCGTTGCCGGGGTAAGATTTCAGTGTTTGTAAACAGGAATTAGTCCACACAGCGTTGGAGCAAACTTTCTGAATCGAATCATCGTTTTGTTTTGCAGTCTCGGTTGAATCCGCAGAAAGTTGAGTCCAAATGCATGAAAATAGCAAGAAAAGAGAGAGAATGTTGGGAATGCTAGTACTTGCCATTGACCCTTTTTCTCTTATCAATGAGGTGAAGGCCCTTTATACTTGGATTGTTGTTAGGGTAAAATATTGCATAGGATTACGAAAATTAATCTCTACACTTATGGTTGTGTTTGTAAGATATTTCTTTTAATTTACAGATTTTGGGCAAGTAATTATGATTGTAGATTCCTTTTCTTTGATGCGAAGATTTGGTCAATATATTGTATTAAAGGGAATTAACATGTAGGTTTGATCGATAAAAAGTGGCTTTCTTATCCGTGATAAGATCATAGCGTAAGCAGTGGTGGAGCGAATCGGAGGTGGCACCCACAACATTAATATATGTACTACCCAAAAAAAAGTCACTTGTTGTAAGGTTAGCCATTGCAATATTTAAAAAATGTTTAATTTCAAAGGTTAATTATTTTCTATGTTTTTTTTTTTTGATCGATAGTATATAGATTCAACATGGAATCCATCTCAGGGTTTTACATAAATGATCCAAGCAATTCATTTTGTCTAAATTTTTTTTTTAAAAGTCCTTGTAAAAAATTATCTCAATCGGATATTATATATGGAGATGACTCCTTGTACAGCTATTCTTGGACTTGGAAAATCTCCAAACTTAAGAAAATCACTGATTTATGTGTACATGGTAAACGTTAGTACTTAGTACAAATTACTACAATCTATTCATTTTAATTTGCAGATTTCTTGAAATAGCTTTTATTGTGTTCCTTACATTTATTGTTAAGATTTGGTCCCTACTTTTGACTCTATATATATATATTTTTTTTTTTGGTTTCACATGCGATTTTTTATTTTTTACAAGACAAATCTTATTCTAATCTAGGAGGAATGAGATGAGACAGGTAGGGTGCAAGAAGTATAGGGAGCTCATCACTTGACTGTCAGTCCATTGGCCACATTTGAAGTGAAATAACACTCCAGACCAAAAAATTGAAGTTGAATAACACTAAAAAATTGAAGTTGAATAACACTCTGTCATTTAATTATTTTTTTAAAAACAAAACAGAAAAACTACATTTTTCGATTTTAATAGCCAGAATTTTTTTCTTACACTTAATTGAATTCCGAACTTTTTCTTAATATAATAATAAATATTCAAAAGTTCATTTTGTCGCTTTTTTTTCTTCTTCCTCTTAGTTCGGCTCCTCCCAAGTGTACATCTGAGCTCCGCCACTGCGAATGAAGTACTCCATTTGCATTGGAACATAACATCTATAAAGATAAAACATTCCATTCAGTTTCTTCCATAAATCTTATTCCAAGTCTAAAACTTGTGTAGGGTTACATACACAAGTATTCTCCTCCTAGAAGAAGGCCAGAGGTCTCGCAAAGCATGTTACAATAAACGAACTCGTCAACAACCCGATTCCGGAGATCACGAGATGGACCATCAACCAAACTCAAATTACAATCATCGATACTTGACTGGGCGACCTCGGCTCGATTATTTACGGCGTCATAATCTTTGGCAGCCAGGTACTTCTTCGCCTCGTTGAGGTAACCAATCGCTTTGTTGAAGTAGTTAGTGCATTCGGTCAGAATCGCTCTGCTCGTCGGATCGCTCGCTCGCTTGAAAAGCGTGAGAATCAGCGATTTCGTCGTGTTTGCTCGGGATTGCGCCAGGTCGAGGGAGACCTTGGCGATGCCCGTGAGATCGGCAGTGGCGCTGCGGGGGTAAGGTTTCAGTGTTTTTATACAGAAGTCGGGAAGCACAACTTTAGAGCATACTTTCTGAATTGAATCATCGTTTTGTTTTGCAGTCTCGGTTGAATCCGCAGAAAGTTGAGTCCAAATGCATGAAAATAACAAGAAAAGAGAGAGAATGTAGGGAATATTGCTAGTACTTGCCATTGCCTTTTTTCTAGGATTATTGGTATGAGGTGAAGGCCCTTTATACTTGGATTATTGTTGAAACGGTCTTGCTATTGTCAGCTTACTGGGCTGACGATAAGCAAACTAGAAGGCAATGAAAATATGCATTTATGTTTATTTTTTACACCCTTCAATACACATTCACACACCTGCTATTGTCAGCCCACTGAGCTGATTTTAGAATTTTCCTTGTTGAAATTCCCAAAGTAATTAAGGGGTAAAATATTACATTAGGATTAAGAAAATCTCTACTTATGGTTGTGTTTGTAAAACACTACTACTATTTCTTTTAATTTACAGATTCTTGGCAAGTAATTGTGATAATTGTATTCCTTGATATGAAGATTTGGTCAATATTATATTGTATTAAAGGGAATTAATATGTAGGTTTGATCGATAAAAATTAATATGAGACTTTCTTATCTGTGAGAAGATCATAGCATAAGGTAGTGGCGGAGCCAGAACTTGGATTCGGAGTGGCACCCACAATGTTAATATATGTACTACCCAAAAAGAGTCACTTGTTGTAAGGTTAGCCAATTACGATATTAAAAAAAAAAAAAAACTTTCAAAAAATGATTATTACGATATTAATTCTTCCCTCTCCTTTTTTTTTTTTCCATCTCTTCTGTTCTCTTCCAGATTTGGTCAATTGGGAGATCCATTAAAAATCAGTAGAAGCGACAAATTATTTAAGAAGTAGACCCAATTATTATGTCCAATTAATTTAGGCAGCGTATATTAATTAAATATGACCAATTACAGGATTTTTTTTTTCTTTCTGTTTTTCCCACTTCCGCAAATAAATGCCCAAGCCCCTACACGACTTCTTCCAACGTGTCGTGAGCTCAGCCGCTGAAGGCGGCGCAAGGGCGAGCAGTAGCGACAATATGGAAGGGTTGTGCTAGGGACAAAGAAAATGGGCAAGGAAAAGACTCTTAAAGTGTACATGAACGGCTTAGATTCACTGCACAGTGAATTTGAGCCGTTCATGTACACTTTAAGAGTCTTTTCTTTGCCTATTTTATTTGCACTTAGCATTTCTCCAATATGGAATCGTCATTCATAGGAGTATCCAAAATTATTAAACCTCGTGAAAGTGAAAATTGATAATGGAATTAATTGTAGAGAGAGAATCGAGAATGGGAGCGCATAGTTTCTACCGAAAAATTGTTTAACTTTAGAGCATCTTCCAACCAAGGAGGTCAAACGTGACATGACATTGATAGGCGCGTCTATATTGACATAAGCGCCATCTAATTTATCCTTTTGCACAGGAGAGAAGGGAAAAAGGAGAACTCGCACAGCAGCAGCAACAAGGTGACCCACGGCTGGAAATATCAGAAAACAGAGGCTGTGCAAAGGAGATTGATCACCTTCTCCATGTCGGCTCTCAACCAAACGCGGATGGGTTCAACTCCGATGTCCGGCTAATCTCCTATTCTAGAGTTAGATGAATGTTTTTTTCCAAGTAGTTTGAACTTTGTTTGTGTTTAAAGATTATTCATTTGAATATTGGTTGTATGACTTGAGGATAAATTCATTTTGGGCAAAGTACGGATTACCTCCCTGAGGTTTGGACGTTTGGCAGATAACCTCCCTGACGTTAACTAATGACCACATAGCCCCCTATGGTTTTGGAGTAAACTGCAACCGTTAGGTTTTCCATCCAAACTAACGGAAGGTGTAACACACACCTCTATTGTGAGAGTGAGAATAGGAAAAAAAAATTAAATAAAGTAACAAAAAAATATCAATTTCAATAATTTTTTTTTCTAAGCAATTCCAATATTTTTTCAGTGTGATTTTTAATTTTTTTTTCCCATTCTCACTCTCACAATAGGGGTGTGTGTTATACCTTCCGTTAGTTTGGATGGAAAACCTAACGGTTGCAGTTTACTCCAAAACCATAGGAGGTTATGTGGTCATTAGTTAATGATTGGCGCGTGAAATGTGTGCATTTGAGCGCCTAAGTAGGGAAATTAGCGCGTTAGACGTGCGATTAATTCTCATTTTCCATTTAATGCGTGCACGTGGTTGGATTTTGTGTTTGTGCTTAATTTGCAGGAAATTGGGATATTTTGGCGCTAATGAGAGGTGTCCGGAAAGGCTGTAATGGAGTTTGAGGGCAAGGAAGCGTTGGGAGACTAAGGGTCGAAGGCGAGTTCGCGCGGAAAAGGTCGAAACCCATCGGGAGCGCTACCCCAAAAGGTTGGAGCGCTCAAGAGTGGCACAAAAGGGATGCCCAGATGAACAGAAGGTCCGCGAGCGCTACACCAAAAGTGGTGTAGCGCTACCCTATGGTTAAGAAGAACCGGTCAACGCCGGTTAGCAAAGTCAACACCTCTAAGGGAGTTAGGTAGCGCTACATAGCTTTTGCTACAGCGCTACCGAGGGCTTATCAGGCCCTTGAACGATGTCGTTTTGGTCGTTCGGGGTTCCGATTCCGATTTGTTTTAGGTTTTTAATTGTTTGTTAAATGGGGAAAATATATAAACCCCGTTTTAGCTCAGAATTAGGGTAGCATTTTCATAACACGTTTTAGAATTTACGTTTTGTTTAACTTTTGGCTGCTGTTCTTCTAAGTTTTGATTGCAGATTCAAGTTTTAATTGAAGTTCTTTCAAGTTTTTCAGCTTTAATTCCTGTTCTTCTTCGGTAATCGAATCCGTTACTCTTCCGTAAGTTTGTGGAATCGTGTTTTTATTTCTATTTCGATCATTCGAAGCATGTTTAGATCTAGGGTTTTAATTATGTCTGCGTTTAATAAAATTATGAGTGAGTAGTTCTGTAGAGTGCGGCCACGGGGCAAAGGCGTCCCGTAGCTAGTTTAATTGATGTTTTTACCTCGGGATCGAATTAATTTAATTTTAAGCAGTTTTGGGATACGAAAACTCTTCTAACAAACAAACACAGGCATCGCCGGAATTCGAATGCGCACGGGGTCTGGTGACAGGTGGTGTGCATTTGTTAGGGATACCTTTTTCTTATTCTAAAATCAACGAAGTGATTAATTGTGACCCGAGTAAACATTGGTTAAGCTAGTTGCGGACGCTAGGTTCCCACGGCTGTACTCTCCTTTTTAAATCTTTATTTCATTAATTTAGTTCGGTAATTTAGTCAGTAAATCAACCTCTCGAACAAAGGGTGGCTACCTAAGAGCCAGGTTAAACTAGAATTCAACACTTTCGAGTCAGCACCGTCCGTCCGTCTCTGTGGTTCGACTCCGGTACTTCCGGATATTGTGCTACACTGGTCGAGAGTCCTACGCTTGGGACGCGTCTTTATTTTAATACACCCGACAGGTCAAGCAGTTAACGTCAGGGAGGTTATCTGCCAAACGTCCAAACCTCAAGGAGGTAATCCGTACTTTGCCCATTCATTTTTGGAATGAATGGTTTGAATGCTTCCTATTAAATCAACTTCTTGTGTTTGTATTCTAGACTTCAAACACTAGCATACACGATTTATTATTGATTCACGGAGTTGGTTGAGATAGGTTATGCTTTATAAAACAAGGCGTGCTATTAGACGATTCGTGCCATAGAGACGGGTCGTGCTAGTAAGACGACTTGTGCTATGCGAAGATAATCTATGTCAATCGATTATCCGTGAATATCTTGAATTGATTTGAATGAATAGTTCTTAACCAAACAAAATCAAGTTGCAAGGGGAAAAACTGGATTCAAAGCCCTAGAAACTTTCTCACTTGTTTCGCAAAATCAAATTTCTTTTATTTTCTTAGTTTAGAATTTAAAAAAATCAAACTTGAATCTCGTTCTTGAATTGAAGTAGGAATTAGTTGGAACTGATCCAATAACGTATTCTTGTCCCTGTGAAATGATACTCGGACTTTTGCCACTATTCTACGGAGTAGTTGTAATAGTTGTGTTTTAATTAATAATTTTGATACAGTAACGACACGGTCAGACATGCCAAGTGGATTAATTGACATTTGAACCAGCACTAACCCATATACAATTGCTTAGGTGTAAAATTTGACACGTGATGTCAAATCTTTTCTTTCATTACTTTTTCTCCCCAAACTTAAATTAAATTGAAAACAAACCTAAATTAATAAGAGATTTGGCATATTGGTTGGAGTGGCTACTTTAAAGATGTCAAATTCTACTATGTCAAATTGACACATAACCGTTCAAAAAGACTTGACATCTTTTGTTTTGATCTCCTTGATTGGAGATGCTCTTAGGTCATCAATCCCTTGGGTGATGCACTAAAGTGTTACATTATTAGGGAGTGAAAATGAGGTGTACCACACTTGTAAGAAACAAAAAAAATGATGTGGAATGACACTCTGTCATTTTAATTTTTTATTTAAAAAAAAACAGAAAAACATTACATTTTGCGACTTTAATAGTCAGGACTTTTTTTTTCTTATACTTAAAATTAAATTCTGAATTTTATTGTTAATATACTTAATAAATATTCAAAAGTTTATTTTTGTTCGCATTTTTTTCCTCTCCTCTTAGTTCGGTCCCTCCCAGGTACGCATCCTGGCTCCACTATTGCGATTCTGTGAATAAAGTACTCCATTTGCTTTGGAACATCTATAAAGATAACACATTCGAGTTTAATCCATCAATCTTTATTCCAATCCTAAAACTTATAGGTTACTTACATAAGTACTCTTCTCCTAGAAGAAGGCCAGAGGTCTCGCAAAGGATGTTACAATAATCCCTCTCGATGACAGTCCATGTCTCGAGTTTAGGAGATGGACTGTTAACCGACAAACTTATAGAACAAAGATCCATAGCTCTCTCGGCGACGGCAGCTCCATTATTTGCGCTGATATAATCTTTGGCAACCAGGTACTTCTTCGCAACATTGAGTTGAAGAATCGTTCTATCGAAGTACTTAGAGCAATCGGTCAACGTCGTTCTGTTCGCCGGATCGCTCACTTGCTTGAAAAGCGTGGCAATCAGCGATTTGGTTGTGGATGCCTGGGATAGTGCCAAGCCGACGGTGACGTTAGCGATGCCCGGGAGATCGGCAGTGGCGCTGCGGGGGTAAGGTCTCAGTGTTTTTAAACAGAATTCAGGCGATTCAGCGTTGGAGCAAACTTTCTGAATCGCATCGTCGTTTTGTGCAGAAAGTTGAGTAGAAATGCATGAAAATAACAAGAAAAGAGAGAGAATGTAGGGAATGCTAGTACTTGCCATTGACCCTTTTTTTTTATTTCTTCTTATCCAAGAGGGTTTTCCTTGGATAACTGGTATGAGTTGAAGGCCCTTTATACTCGGATTATTGTTGAGATTCCCAAAGTAAGGGGGAAAATATAATTTACCCAAAAAAAAAGAGAGGGGGAAAATATTAATATAGGATTACGAAAATACTTATGGTTGTGTTTGTAAAATATTTCTCTTCTAGGCTAAGTTCCATTAAGTTTTTGAAGCTTTTTGGGCGTTTTGTTTTTATTCAATTTTTTTTTGTTTTTATTCAAGATGAATTGAAAAACCTAATTTTTTTTTACTTTTACCCTAGTATTTTTAGAAATATTCAAGATAAAGCCTCCAAAGTCAGCTTTTTGGGCTTTATTTTTGGTATTTCTAAAAATAATTGGGTAAAAATAAAAAAAATTCACTTTTTCGATTTCTCTTGTCGAGATAAATTAATAATCCACAAAAGTTTGGCGCAAAACTATCAAATGCAATTTTTTTTTGAATAAAGACAAAGCTCTCAAAAAGCCCAAAAATGGTAGTAGTAATTGTATTCCTTTTCTTTGATTTGAAGATTTGGTCAATATTTTGTATTGAAGGGAATTAATATGTAGGTTTGAACCAAAAAAATAGACTTTCATCATATAGAATTACGAAAATCTCTACTTGTGGTTGTGTTTGTAAAATATAATCTTTTAATTATGTACAGATTTTTGGCAAGTAATTGTAATTGAATTCTTTTTCTTTGATATGAAGATTTGGTCAATATAACGTATTAAATGGAATTCAAATGTAGGTTGATCGATAAAAAGAGACTTTCTTATCGGTGTCGTTTAAACTCACAAAAGTCCGGTACAATCGCTTGCGAAGAAGTCTTGAAGTCCAAATAAAAAATTGCCCCGTAAGCCAAAGAAAAAGGAAATTAAGGAGGGAACACGACGAAGACGACATCGTGCTAAAATAAATAATTAGGTGACACAACACTTTATAAAGAGATGCAAGCTCCAAAAAATAATTAGGCAATTTACCTTAATTATGATCCCTTAGCTAGCAATTTTTTGAAACTAAAATTTCAAGTTTAGCTTTAGAGAATCATTAAACCGGTGTATATTGCTTTATATATACTGATTTCTCACTTGTGAATTTTTTTTTTCAAGCGGCATACTTCTGCGGGAGTTAGGGGTAGTTAGTAAGTTAGTTCATAGAATATCCATAACTCTGAATCATAAACGTTCCAGACGAGGCTCGAACCTTGTCATCCCACAAGGGAAGGTCCAGAAAATACCATTGGGCTACAAGCCCTTTGGCCTCACTTGCAATTTGAGTTGACAAAATCTTGTTTGTGCAATTGACCTCTCTATTACATTGAGAATAACTTATTCACGGAGGAGCCGTGAATAAGTTTTACGGAAGCGCTCAATCTCGGCCGTGAATAAGTTATTCTCCAATTACATTATCGTATTAGGAAGATTCGTATCAGGTATAAGTTGGGCCTATGTTAGACAGATAAAGGGTTTCGTTTGTACAGTGCCGGTTTTGTGGTCTAGGCTGAATTCCATGGTTTTTTTTTAAAATCCCAGTTAACAAAAGGTGTTCCGAGTTAGTTTGCGCGTAACTTGAACTAATCCCTACATTCTCTCCGACAAACCCTTTCCACGCTTACACATAGGGTGAGGTGGCCTCAAAGTTTGCTATCTAGGAAAACTGAACATGAAACCTTAGGAGAGCCAAAAAAAAAAAAAAAGGTGGCCCCGAATTCTCTCTTCTAATGTTTTGCCATTTTGAGAGCCAAAAAAAAGGCTTGGTCATCCCTTTGGCTAAAATTTGGAAATGGCTCTGCTATTTTTTTTTTTTGCAAGCTTTGTGATTTAATGGCTGGTGGGAGTAATCCAATCCACTAGTTGTGATATCTGGATGTAATTCCAACGGCTTTGCCCAAGTAAAGGCTTTAGAACCACTTAAAACACTTTTGCCAATTTTTGACCAAATAATACTGCAACAAGTCAAAGAAAATGGCCAAGATCCTTGGGCATCTTCTTACAAGATGTGGGTACTGAGGAGAACAAGAGGTGCCGATAGTATTTCTTTTAGGGTTGTAAAGAAGCCGAATCGAATTGTGCCGTATTCAAGTTTATTGATTAAATTTTTGGCGAGCTCGAACTCGAACATAGTGGAAACTAAACGAGCCGAGCGATTCGAAGCTTGACTCAATCTTAAGCTTGTTCACGAGCCTACCATAAACATATATCTATACTTCCATAGTACTAGATACTAAATTTTTTTATTGTGCATGTAAATGAGTCTTATATCTATATAAAACTAGTATAAGGCCATCCACAGTGGTATAATCAAAAAAAGATAACCAAAAGTTGACACATCAGCTTTTGATTATTCACTTAAGAGGTTGTTAAGCTTAACAATGTTAAGTTTCACAATGGTCACTTCAAGTCCTAACCAAAATAAGGGGTCCACTACAATCTCTCTCTCTCCCTTTGTTTCTCGCGCATTCACTTCTCTCCATTTATGTTTTTTTTGGCAAAAATATATCGATTTCCTCTTTTAATTTTGGGAAAAAATCGGTGACTTTCTTTCCTCCTATTATGATTTTTTTTTTTTTTTGGGGGGGGGGGGGGGGGAACAAAAACGAGAAAGAATAGTGAAATATCTTAATCTGGCAACGATGGGTTGGATTGTAGATGATCGAGAGATATGAGTTTCACTTTTGGAGGGAAAGAAAGAGAAATAATTTGTCGATGAAGTGAAGAAGATATAGAGTAGGCGAAGAAGAGAATAAAAAAAATACCAGTTGAAACACGCGTGTATACAAATTTTGCAACTAGTTAACTTATGTGGTGTGAAGTCCACAAATTTTGATTATTGAAAAAGGTTGCTAGTTTTGGTTATCCAAAGCCTAAAATTTGATTATTTCTAAGGATGTTGCTAAGTTTAATTATACCATTGTGAGTCATTTTTTGCACCAACATTGTTAACTTTAAAAACAATTGGCTTTTGATTATACCACTGTGGATGGCCTAAGAAAAAGCTTCTATTTCAAAATAATAATAATAATAATAATAATAATAATAATAATAATAATAATAACACAACTTAGTCTAGCTTTTTTAGTATTGGACGAGCCGTTCACGAACAACTTGGTTCATTTGCCGCCCGAGCTATTTCTCTGGATTGGGGGAAGGTGCTGCGCAGCGTGCTGTGCATGGTAAAACGTCACCACCCCGGTCTTGCTTTGACGATCGGAAACGTTCATTTCGTAGAGCTTGTCGAGTAGAACAAGTGTACTAAAAATCAGCTCGGTCGGATATCATTAAGTGCCTCATCCAAACATTATTATGTTGAAATTATTGTTCCAAAAAAATAGTGGATTTTATCTAGTATTTCGGATCCATTCGTCTCAAGATAATAATGTTCGGATGAGGCATTTAATGATATCCGATCGAGCTAATTTTTGGTACACTTGTTCTACTCGACGAGCTCTACGAAGTGAACGTTTTCGATCATCGGAACGAAACCAGGGTGGCGGCATTTTGTCGTGCACAGCACGCTGCGCAGCATCTTCTCCCAGTTCTATTTCAACGAAAATGATATGTATACCGACCACCCCCACCGAAATCGTACCGACGGCCACCGGAAGGCCGATCCGAGCCGTCCAAAAATTCTAAAAAATAAAACCGAGGGGGCCCTACGCGAGAATCAATGGCATCCGAAGTGTGTAGGGTGCTTGGATCAAGAACCCTTTTTTTTCGTGTATATACTTATTATTTATTTTTTAGAATTTTTGGACGGCTCGAATCGACCTTCCGGTGGCTGGAGACGGCCCTCCGGTGGCTGTCGGTACGATTTCGGTGGGTGGTTGGTCGGTACGGCTAGCATTACTAAAAGGAGGACTACAAAACGGTTACCAAAAGAGCCAAACCAACAGAAAATGGGCGACAAAAGTGGAGGTGAAACCGAGTCCGGACCCCGCCCCGACTGGGCCGAGTTAACCCACGAGTGCCTCACCAACATCCTCTCCCGCCTCACCCTCGAGCACCGATGGACCGGACCCATGTTCGTCTGCAAGTCCTGGCTACAAGCCTCCAGGGACCCGTGTCTCAACTCGGTCTTCGACCTCGAGACTCGCTTCGACTCGGCCGCCGAGTCGGCTCGCTGGTGGACCCCCGACTTCGAGCTAAGGATCGACGCCATGCTCCGATCCGTCGTCGATTGGAGCGAGGGATCGCTTACGGAGATCCGTGTTAGGCATTGCTCAGATGGGTCTCTCTCATACGCCGCTGAAAGGTAAAAATTTTGATCGATAATTGCATGAATTGTTGCGTTATTGTTGTTTGTTTTGAATGTTGCTATTGGGTTTTGATGTTCATGGCGAATTCCATTTTTTTGAGGTGTCGATTTGTTGCAAATGGCTGTTGAATGGTTGGTGTTAGGGTTTGAACTAATTACGTGATGATTCTTGTTTTTTTTTTTTTTTTTTGGGTTTTTCAAGGTGTCAATTCTTGTTTCTAAATATGATTGGAGGATCCTCGAATTTTAAGAGGATTGGAGACAGAGGTGTTTCTAAATAGGATTGGAGGATACTCGAATTTTAAGAGGATTGGAGACAGAGGCGGAACTACATTGAGCGGAGTGGCACGGGCCACCCCGGTTTCATGAATTTCTTTCGAGGTGTCAATTCTTGTTTATGAATAGAATTGGAGGATCCTCGAATTTTAAGAGGATTGGAGACAGAGTCGGAACTACATTGAGGAGAGTGGCACGGGCCACCTCGGTTTCATGACTAGTGTTGATTTATACTTATGGAAAACAGCGATTTAAAAGAAGAATGGTTTGCAGCGTAAAAAAAACTCTCTATATTTAGAAGATGAATTATAGTCTTCGAATTCTCCATTGATTGACGTAATAATGAGTTTTGGGGTTGGTTGCTAAAGATGGTTTTAATCTTTTCAGGTTTACATTATTGCCAATTGATTTTTCTCCGTTGGTATTAGTTTCACAAAAGCATACTTATTTTTCCTATGCACTATGTAGTGCTACTGATTGCAGCAAGTTTTGTTCCGATTTGAGTAACAATGTATATTTTCCCCAATTGCACCTCAGGTGCCCGAACCTTCAGGTTCTTTCTATCAAGAGCAGCCAAAACGTAACCGATCAATCCATTGCGAAAATAGCTTCCGGATGTCCCAAGCTGAAAGAGGTTGATATAAGCTATTGCTACGAAATATCTCATGAATCAATAGCTTTGTTAGGGCAGAAATGCCCGGACCTCAGAATGCTAAAAAGAAACCTCATGAATTGGTTGGACCCCTCTCAACACACTGGAATAGTCCCAGAAGAGTATCTGAATGCCATACCCCAAGATGCGGACTCAGAAGCTGCCGTGATAGGAAAATTCATGCCTCATCTGCTGCACCTTGAACTTCGATTCTCCAAATTATCCGCCAAAGGCCTTGTTTTGATTTCTGAAGGGTGTCTTGATCTTGAATATTTAGATCTATCCGGGTGTGCCAACGTGACTAGTCGTGATATTGGGAATGCAACCGCTAATTTGAAGAGTTTGAATGATATCAAGAAGCCTAATTTCTACATCCCCAGTTCGGTGTTCCATACAGAGAGGTATGGGCATTGGAGGTTGTATGATGAGAGATTCCAGACGGATGTTTTCCGTATTTGATCAACAAAGCTAGGAAATCATTCTCTGCCAAACATGTGTGTGAGACATCGACAGAGGTAAGGTACTTTTGGCATCTTTCGTCCATTATAATATGATGATAGGCAGCATTTGACGTTTCGGAATCTGATTTGTGGTGTTTATAAGATCAAATCATGTTGTTGTACAGAACCAATCAGCTTAATATGAATGGCTGCTTAGTTTTTGAACAATTGTTCTGATTAATTAGTTGCTATTTGAAGTTTGAACTACTTGGTCTCTGATCTTTTGTAGTATCTTTTGGTATCAAGCATTTCCAGGCAGTTACGTCTCAAGTTATTGTGGTCTTGCAGCTTTATCTTCCTTAAGGATGCTAAGGTGTTAAGTTATTTTGCAGCCTAACCATTATTCCAAACGCTCGGCTAGGACTTCAATTTGTTCATATCAGCATACGCATGAACGCACTTAGGAACTCATTTTCATGGTGATTTCAAGAATTCTAAACCCCGACACCATCGCAAATATACTTTTCGAGTTCAAACCACGCGTGTTGCTTAGAGACTCTGGATTCTGGGTTTTTATTGGGTGTACAACCTTATGCTCTGAAATTAAGCTCTTCATTCCTAGTGGAAGTACGTGTATGGAGAATCCAAATATGAACGAAATCTAATCAGTATCGACTGTTGAATCTACCTTTAACGTTCATCATGGTTTTACACGAAAACGTAAATCTGGTTGTAAATGTTATCCTGAAAGACCAAGAAGTAGGAAAAAAAATACATGGAAAATTTGATACGATCGGCTATTGAAGGCATTATAGATACTAGAAATTCCAATATTACAAGCAGCGATGGGACAAAAAGGATTTCAACAATAGACAAATAAATACTGGGGAAATTTGCAAAACGCGATAGGAAAAACAAAAAAACAGAGAGTAGTTCAATCAACTGCCCAACCCTTTGAAGCTCATTTTCTGGTCCATTTTGTATGCCCCGGCCCCGCCCAAAATCAGCTTCAGTGCATCTGAGGTTTTTGGGCATCTGAATGGGTTTTCTTTAGTAGTCATAGAAAACAGTCTTGAAGACTGTCATATGATCAGCCTCTAAGCATATAACCAAAGACAAACTCCCATCCCCAGTTGGGCTTGGTAATATGTACACGTTCCCTTCGAAAGGTACATCGGCAGGGCCCATATGAATGGGCCGGCCCCACCCGAAATCAGCATCATATACAGGCAGCCTGATCCAACTCACAACATTGAGGTTTGGGCACTTGAATGTATGGGCTCCCCGGACCAGAGCCGTTGGATCGGGCTACAGGGCGAGGTAGTCTAGAGCCGACCTCAGATAATTGTCGTCCATTGGGATAAAGCATCGTGTATTTTTGTCACGGTCGAGTTCAACGGCTTTGATCGGAGATTGCCGGATAAGGCTAGTGATATGGCAGTGAAGATTACATTGCCGAAATAGCCAGGTGGGAGAGGAGGATGCAATCTGGACCGTCCATCGGTGGAGATGTACAATTTGGTGGCTTGATCGTCACCAAGTCCGCGTGCTATGCATGAGCATCGCCACACGTGGGCAGCAAGTGTCTCATAGGTGCTGTACCTTTCAGGGTTTTCATCGTCCTTTGAATTGGCTTTGAGGGTGTTGAGCTGATCACGTGTGATCTTAATAATGGCAGTGGAAGTGAGTTTGGGACTTGTATGGTATTCTTGGGTTACGACGGGGTTGTTCATGGAAGGCGGTGAGTCGTATTCAACGTGGTGGTATGTACGGGAAGGTTGGTCCCGGCCGCTGAGTAACGATCGGTCGATGAACGGTGGGATGGTGACGGAGAGGCCACGTGTCATGTCGGACCATGCGTTGATGAAGCTGAGGGCTGACATTCCATCTACCAAAGTGTGTTGAAACCCTACTCCAAGAGAAGCTCCTCCGCACTTGAAATATGTTACCTATCATGCACCACAGTAGAAAGTTTGTTTGAATGTAACCAAATTTTCTTTGCAAGCATTGAAATCTACAAATTTTTCACTATCGGAAACACCCCCTAAAGTCAGCTTTCAACATTTTTAAACAGACCGCAGTGACTATCATCTCTTGACACATGAAAGGAACGGATTCGAGTTTCTATCTTGAGGTCCGAGTTAAGTCCAAGGATGGAGCTATACTGGGGTCTGGGGAGCCTCCGTCCCCCTGAGTTATAAATTTTTTATTTTGTATATACCTAATTTTGAATATTATTAATAATTATTCATGTATAGCTACTTATAATCTTAATAATGTTGTTTTGTTTTGATAAAAAATCAGTTATTTTTCATTTTCATTTATCAATTTTTTCATGAATGAAAAAAAGCACGTGGCTGTCGAAGTAACCTAAAGAAAACAAAATGATTGGTATTTTTTAACTGCATTAGGCTAGAATTATTTCAATATACAAATATAATGCATTGAAAAGCAAAAAGTTTGAATTTAATTTTGTTCGGGTGAACGTTACCCTCATTCATTAACATTGTAACCCTGATGGTTCTCGGGTTAGGAATATAATGCCATCATTTCTTGTTTCTATTAATCTTTGTAACAATTTCAGAGATTAATGAAATTTTTTTTGCCTTTCAATAAAAAAGTATTTGTTCCGATAAAACATACTGTATATTGCACTAATCATTGGGCCAAAATCCTGACTCCGAACTGGTTAAGTTTCACCGGTTCATCATAGCCCAAGCTAGAGTAGGGTGTCAATGTTGACCCAAACTTAGAGTCCGCCCACCTTAGGTGGAAAACCCACCTTTTTCACCACCGCCATTTGTGAGCTCTACCGTGCATTTATTGCAGTAATCTGAACCATATATCTTATAGTACCAGTCAAGTACTATATTCACACACACACACACACACAAAAAATAGCTTCGTCGGACATCGATAGATATGTCAAAAATTAGATTTTAGTTTGTGAAATGTACGGTCTGATTCTTAGAGTTCAACTGTATATGGCCATTTATTTTAGAAACTAAAATTCAATTTTTTTTATATACACAACTATGTCCGACGAAATTGATTTTTGTCGAAGATATACTATTCTACGAGTTGTACAAGATGAACAGTTTAGATTACTGCAATAAACGCATGGTAAGAGCCACAATAGGTGGTGGAAAATGTGGGTTTTCCACCTTAGGTGGAAAGAATTTATTTGGATGGTCAAATGGGTCAAGCTAAGTTATTCTACCCATCTAAATTCATCCAAACACATGCACGTACCCGTTTAACACCCCTACGAGGGACAAAACCAAGAACAGAAAAATATATATGTGAGAAACTTATTCACTGTTGAATAAACTGTTCAAGGAAAACGCGCAATCTCATTCATCCGTTTTGGCAATTAATGGTTGAGATATTTTTTTAATCTTTGACCGGTAATAAATATCTCTTATCGTTAATAGTTTGTTTTTAATCTGGATCATCTAAAACACTTTTGGGCGGTCGAGATTGGCTTCCGTAAACTTTATTTATAGAACCTGCGTAAATAAAGATTTTCCAGACGTATGAGAATATATATACCTGTAGCATCAGAATGGGCAAGGAAAAAGATTCATCAGAAGTTGGAATAAGTTGTTGGAGCTCAAAGCAAGGGGTGAAATCGCCAAAATCATCCATAACACCTTCGGATTCCGCCTCTACAAATAACACACCCTCTCCATTACAATCTATGTCGAAACCGCCGCCACGCTCCTCCCTCCTCTTCAGCCGCCCCGCCACCGGGTAAAAGACCACCAGACAGTTGCTCAAAGCCTCCTTGAGCAAATGAGTGTCGAAGAAGTCATTTGAACCATCTGGTTTGTAGAAGTAGATAGTTGGGGCATGAAAACTTGGTACCAATAGGTCCAAGTTGGAGCTCTTTAGGGTGTGTTTGGGTGTTTCTTTGGCTGGTTTTACGATATTGCTTTCTTTCACCTTGATCTGCATGTTTTCTCACTCCTGTCCCTTTGTAACAATAAAAAAAGTTCTTTAGCAAATAAGATCAGGGTGTTGTTTTCCTCTTGAAATCAAATTACTACTACTTATAGTTGAGATTAGGATAAGAGAAATCTTCACCGCAAACGGAGTGTGGGGCCGTGCGCCAAATAATAGGTCTGTTTTTTGCATGGCTGTAATTCCCACAAGTCTGCGGGCTTGGGCACCTCCACTATTAGATTGTTAACTACTAATTCATCTAAAAGTTTAACCAGAGATGGACAACTTTGTTACTTATACCTTCAACACGCTCGATCCCTTCCGCGTAGGAAGGCTCTCCTCCATAAGCAGGATAAACACATGTAAATATTTTAACATTAGGTATGCGGTGGTGTTCGAACACAGGATCTATTTCTTGCTCTGATACCATATTATATTGTTAACCACCAACTCATCTAAAAGTTTAAGTTGTTAGAGAGAGGGACAACTTTTATTACTTATACCTTCAACACATTGGCAACAAATTTTTTTTTTAATGTAAACTTAACATGTAATCTTGATTTTTTTGTTGTTGATAATCTAGGTGTCCGAAACAGCTTACGCTCATCTCGATTAAATTCTCACAGTAGGCTAGCACAACAATCCACCCCTATGACTCTCCACTTAAATTATGATTTTGTCTACAAGGAGAATTGAACCCTGCCATGTTGCAGGCTCAGGCTCGCCCTTATTGTTGGGCAGCCCATACCAAAAAAAGAAAGAGGAGTACATTATGTTCAATCTAATTTTGTGGACAAGTGGAACTAATGTGATGTGACAAGACACTTGCGGATACGGAATGTTATCTCACATCACAGCCGAATTGTGGGGTCCTGGACGAGGTTAGAACTTTAAAGTCTGGAACCACCACGCCATATATGTAGGGTTCACTCTAAATCTCATAAAAATATAAAAAAATATTTATAAGTTTTAAAATAATTATTTATGGGTCCTGTTGACCGAGAGGAGAGTTTTCCACGGTAGATATGTTTTCTGAATTTATAGAGACAAAAATGGGAAAAATTATTTTAAATTTATAAATATTTTTTTTGTATTTTTCTAAAATCTGGAGTGAGTCCCATATAGCGTGCGGTCGCGGTGAACACCATGCAGTGGTCCTAGCATGACTTGCTAAAAATCAGTGTGGATGCCGACACTGTGAAGTACAAAAATATCTAGTCAAAATAATGGTTGCGCCCCCAAAAATGGGGCAAAATATGTCATATCTGGTGAATTATACTTCATCCGTCCTAATTTATTGTGCCTATTTTGACTTTCATTTTATTTAAGGAAAGTTATAATTACATTGACTTTGTATCAATTTTACCATTTTACTCTACTTTCTTTTCAAATTAAGTTCAAAATTTGAATTTGGGAGAGAGAAATGAGGGGTAAAATGGTAATATAGACATTCAAAATTGGAAAGTTTTGAAACAAGCACATCATTTTGGAACATCTCAAAAAGGAATAAGAGCATAACAAAGTGGGACGGAGGGAGTACATTGTCGGGTCATTGTTTAGAGGGTGTTTCCGGTAGTGAAAATTAAAATTTATAGATTTTTATCTTGTAGTTGAGAAGTTGCTAAATGTTTTCGGTAGTGAATAAGTTGTTAATGGATTTGTGAGTAGAGTTACTGTAGCAATTTTTTTTTTTGTTGACAATTATTTTGTTACTTGACACAAGATGGTAAAATGCTAAAATTTTTTTGTTAGTGGAAACGAGATGGTAAAATGCATTAAGGAGTCACATGACTTTCCCGCCAAAAATGAGCCAAATTAGCCAATTTTTTCGTCTTTATTAAAAAAAAATTGGATTTTGATCAAATTTTTTTACTTTTTAGATTCCTCTCGTCATGAGGATGCAATAATCCCAAAAAAATAATGATAAGCCAAGTGATACAAAAAAAATTTGAATAAGGACAAAAAAATAAGCCACTTGGCTTATTTAGCCGAACGGCCCCTAAATTTTTTGCGTTTTTTCGCTAGTGGAAACACCCCCTCATCATTCATGAAATATCTCTTCCGGGAAAGAAGATAGAAAAACCCGTTGAGCCGTCCGTACGAGAAACTTCGTAGACCATGACCACTCGTAGTGCCTCTGTCGCTGCTGCGTTAGCTGACAATGGTGGTTCAGCGGAAGACAATGAGACAAGTCCATGGATAAGTTCCAACTCTATGTTGATATTAATTAAATTGGAGGATCGTGACAATGCAGTTTAACATCCTTTGGGCAGCCTTAGAATCACTACAAGAAAATTTGCATTAGGTGACAAATGAAAATTGTCACAAATTGCATGTTTTTCGTCACAAATAGTATTCGTGACGAAAAAAAATTTGTCGACTAAAGGTTGTCGAGGATTCCTACCTCGTGACGAAATTTGTTTTTCGTCACCTATGGTGTCTTTTGACGACGAAAAATTTCGTCACGGAAAAATCACTTGGTGACGAAATTTTTTTGTCACCTATTATTCTTTTTGATGACGAAATATTTCGTCACCATTCTAATAATTATTTGTCACCCATTTTCAATTTCGTCACTAATTATGGCAGGTGATTGAACAATGTAAATACATAGGTGACAAAAAAAATTTCGTCACCAAATAAATTAATTAAAAATAATAATTGTGACAAAATATTTTGTCACCTAAAATTTCAAATTAAAGCCAATTAGTGACGAAAGATATAGTCATTGAAAAGTTGATGAGAGAAACATCATTGGTAACAACAAAAAAATTGTCACCTTAAATATGAGTATAGGAAGTAAAAGTGACAAAATAAATTGTCACTAATACTCTCCTTACAAGACAATATCATCCTATTCATTTTGGAATTCAATACTCATCCAAACAAATGAACTATAAGTTACACCATAATAGCCAATACATCTTCATAAACCATTATAATCATGTGCCAAACTAGATATCCATTAACCACAAGAACTATGTATTCTACACCAAATTAATGTCCATTCAACCATAGGATCTACAGCATCAATATTCCCATGACAAAAACATGAAAGGTAGACCATACCATATATGTTCATCATAGTTCGGTAGAATCATTAAAATGAAAAAAGAAGACTAGGAACTTCATCCAAAAAAGGAGTCTTCATAGAAGCATATATCTAGAAAAGAAGACTCGGACCTTCATCCCAAAAAGGAGTCTTCATAGAAGCATACATCCAAAAAAGAAGACTCGGACCTTCATCCCAAAAAGGAGTCTTCATATATCCAAAACAAAAGTCTTCATAGAAGAGCGTATATATACCATCTTCCCCGCTACCAACCTTATGCGTATTCAATCTGCACATAGAAAGTAGGATAAAGTATTTTGGTTATGATGTTAATAGAACACAAAACATTATGGAAACTTAACAATCTGCACATTACACCTTATGCGTATTCAATTTGCACACACAAAGTATTTTGGTTATATGTTGGGTGTGTCGTGTCCACTAAAGGTGTGTGTTGGTGTGAGTTGTGTGTGTTGTGTCCACTAAAGGTGTGTTGTGTCCTCTAAAGGTGTAGATTTCATTACTGGTGTGTATTGTGTGGGTGCCAAGTGAGTTGGAACGCAAAAAACAGCCAAAAACTATCAACAAAGATTAGCCAAGCAATCCAGAAAATTAAGAGCAGCAACAACAAACATGAGCACCAAAATGCAAAAGGGAATTGATATTGTCTTGTTTGTTCTGTTACTTTATCTCTTTCTCTTATAGTTGAGCTGTTAGGTAATGGATGTAATATACAACTTCTGTATGTCATGTTGGGTAATGGTTGTAATCATTGCAGTGGCAGCAATGTGGTGCATGTCAGTCCAGCAGGGTTTGTTTAAGATGGCTTGTGTGCATCTTAGATAGATTGTTTGCTGTCTCTATAGCTCAATTGTAGTTGCTCAGTATAGCTCAATTGTGTTGGTTTTCAAGTGTTGAGCAGATACCCTCTTCTGCCTATGCTTCACTGCTACTCCTGTGTGTAGTGCAGCAAGGGTTTAACATAGAGTACCACTGGTGCTTTGTTGGTCTAGCTGATCATTCATTGAAAGTGCTGACTGTGATAGCAGTCTTTATGTTGTATAAGGTATCAAGCTGTATGTTAAGTAGTTGTGAGCTTGGGGGTTGTCCCATTGTTTGTACCTACCCTTGGGGGTTGTTCCTTGGGTTGTTTAAGCCTTCCTAGGGGGCATGTCCCCAGTTATCTTTTGATTTCCTTGCTTGTTTTTTTACTGCTCATGTGGTGTATCATGCTCATTCTCATTGCTAGCCTGCCTGCTACTGTCCAGTAGTGGCTGCCTGCTACTGTTCTGCTTCGCTGCTACTACTGCATCCTGGTTGCTGCTAGCTGTTACTGTAATGGCAGCAAACTGCTGCTGTATCAGAGCCCTTTCGGCTGCTGTATCTAGATTCCACAGGACTATAAAAGCTGCGTGCATCATTTTGCAATTCCAGCCAGTCAATTTCCAAGTGTAAGCTGCCGTGTGTGTTCTTCAAGCAGCCAGTCAATTTTGTTGTTGCTTCAAGCAAGTTCTTAAATGGTGTTGAGTTGTGAATCATGCTTAGCTCACTTTTGTTATCTTCCAGTTGTATTAGTTCTCATACGTTCCTTTTGTCGAGTGTTTCTGTGAGACCCGAGTCATTCGTTATTGTGCATTTTGAGATTGGGTGAAAGTAAAGAAGATAAATATCACACGACAATTAAAACAGGTTTAAAGATCGTAGGGTATTTTGTGGGATTCAAATGAAATTGGGTTAAAATTTAAGGGCCATGGTGATAGTTGAGGTCAGATTGCATGTCAAGGTTTACATGTCACTATGTGAGATTGTGGAGCACGTGAGTGATGAGGGAGGTGTTTTGTGCTTGCATGACTAATGCCCAGGGAAGGGGAAAATAGGACACGTCTCTGGAAATGGTAAGAAGGAAAAGAAAAGAAAAAGGGGATTGCTTTAAAAACATCTGGGGGGATGTTAATGCTCAGAAAAGAAAAGAAAAAGAGGTTGGTTTCCAGTTTTTGGAGGGTGAGTTTTACTTTAATTCAAGAGGTTTGAAGATTTGGTTTAAAAAGAGGAAACCCATGGTGTATGGGAGCGTGTTGTGTGAAGGTATACGTATTTGGTTCGGGGTGTTTCAGATTGGTATCAGAGCAGTCCCGACCGGAAGTGTGGAGTTTCCACATCGCTCGGGAGAGTTTACTTGAGGTCATTGATTTTTGAGGTGTCCGAAATTTTGATCAGAGCTTAAATTTAATAATTCTCTCAACTAGTCTCGACTGATAATTATTTGTGGGTAAGCGTCAAGTAGTACGTACTTGAATACAGGGATCGTGTATAGAATTTGCGGTTCTTGATTTATGATCAAGTAGTTTCTCTAATAACGAAATTGTGGGCAGAATAAAACAACTCTTAGTTGACAAAGACTTAACTTTAAATCGGTTCTCTTAAGTTGGGTTTAACTGTTCTTCTTGGTTATCACAGTAGGTATTTACTGTTAATGGAACTTGATGTTCTAGTTCGAAATGGGTATGTATATATAGATGTTTTTTTTTTTGATATGTATATATAGATGTTGCCCATGCAAAGGATATAGAGTAGCGTTTTGGATTTAATATTGTTTTACGTGATTCTATGCAACGAACAGTGTGGTCTTGACTTCATGTGGTATATGGTATTCTAAGTAGAATCTAAATAAAGAAAATTAGGAGGGGTGATGCTTCTATATTCAGGTCAGTTAAGTTGAAATATTTGGGTTAGTAGTTAATTGGCTAGAGTAGTTTCAATTTTAGCATGAACTACTCGGGTTTTTGATTTAGTTTGTACATTAATTACCAAGAGATGCTTTATAACCTCGTATGGTCGGTTTTATTTGGATTCGGATTCGTACAGTGCATATCAGTTAATCACTCTACAATCCAGCTGAGGTAATTTTGTAAACCATGTTAGCTTAAGGCTTCTTATCCAAGTTGGTGGTGACTTGGATTTCTTAACACTTGGTGGTTGTCGTCGTACTAATCTGAATCGTGTGTTTGGATGTGTTAGTATTCTTTATGCCTGAAGATGGGTTACATGCTATGCTACCGGAAAAAAACAAACAGTTAGGCTATCATTTCAGTTACTCTCATTTGATCGATATAACTCTTTCTACAATCATTAGTTACTGCAGGGGTTTAATTCAATGTATGGTGAACAGATGAATGCCTAACTGTATTGCTCGTAGAAGTTCATGTACTTCCATTCAGAACAGCAGCAGCACTACTACTGGTCTAACAGAACAGCAGCAACAGTAGGCTTCACACAACAGAGCAACAACAGCTGTAGGAAACTGTATTTTGCCCTGGCTTGAAAAACAACAGCCATAATAGAAAACAGTAACCAAAACTCAGTGACTTCACTATGACAAACTGGCAGTAAAGGACACTATTTGTATCCTAGACCTCTTAAGCATTTACAAAAGAGATGGCAGTAAATGGTAGTAACTGATAGCTGGTACCAGTTGGAACAGTCCATTTGCAAATGGATGGAACATCAGTGGTGTCAGATAACTAACTATTGCTATTTGAGCAGCAAACAACAGCAGCAACAGCAGTAAGCATCAGAATATAGAAGCAAACAGCTATGTACAGCAAACAACAAACAGCAGTAAGCATCAGCAGTAAGAGACATTAAAAGTAGCTAAAAGAAAACAGCTACGTACAGCTAGAGTCATTCAAAGCAGCCAAGCAAAGACTAGCGGATCTGAATATGCTCAATGAGTCCGGTTACAATAACAGCTACTATACACAGTATTAGCAGAAAAATCCAGCACATTCAAGTATCATATACTTGGGACACAAGCACATGCACTTTCCAATAGCACACAAGCATAGCCAGCTATCACATTACTTCTTCTTTTTTGTAAGGTTATCAGTCAATTGTTCTTTTTTCCACAAAAAGTGCACCAGTCATAATTTTACTTAGACTACATAAAACAAGATAATGTAACTGTAAAAATAAACCATATATTACATTACTCACCGCCATTGTTCTCAGGTAGCACCTCATTATGTGGCTGAGCAATGAGAGGTAGTGAGGCTTGGCTTTCCATGCTGGGATGAGGCGTTGATCGGGTGACCCTCTCGGAGATCAGAGTTGCACCACATTGTGGCTCTGTATGCGATTGTGCTGGTAGACCACCTGGTGGTATCTCTATGTCCTATAATAATAGAATACAAAATGCACCAGCATTAATACATATTGCACTTCATTCATACGAGAAGACAATAGAAAAAGTATGAGAAGAAAAGATTAATAAAAAAGAGATACATTATTACCTCTTGCTCGAAAGAGTCATCAGACTCACTGTTATAGCCATGACCTTCCTCATCATTTGATAGTATGCAAGTAAGATTTAAGTAATCAAATTAATGTCATGTCATGCATCACATAGTAATTAATGTTGCTTAGCATGAATGAGGTCTTTGGATTGGATAGATTTGAACAAACAAAAATATTAGAGTAGACCTCCTTACGAAGCTAAGGCACAGTACAAAGTTCAATCTAATAATTTTAGAGTAACCTGATTAACGAAAGTACAAAGTTCAATCTAATAATTAAGACAAGTATTATCTTGAGTATGGCTAACGAACATACAGATTACTACTTACTAGAAGCAGAAAGTTGACCTTTGCAGAGAAAACTATATAGTTCTATTACCAGAGAATTTTAAGAAGGTGAAAGTGACTATTCCAAAGCAGGCAATACAAAACAAGGATGAAAGTGTTTGGTATGAGACTTGATCCTATGCGGCAACAGCTATACCATTAAAGTAGATATGACACAAGTAAAGGCCATGAACAGCTCCTGGCCTCTTGTAATACAGTTTGACTGGAGAGCTGGACAAGGGCTCAAACAAACATTATCACTATTTTCTGAAAATGGTTGTCGTCCAAGTTCCACTCTAGCCTAGATTCTTATACTTGGACCCAAGCCTTAACCCCAATGGCCAATACCAATGAGTAGCCACTAGATATGACACAACACAAACAAGGTAAGAGAGGTTCACCCAGCTGTCAAATTAGTTCAAGCTTGTGCTGTCCCCTAACAATAGGTCAGTCAAAGAACATAGAAAGAAGTTAGGCACAAATTGTGGACCTCCCTCTATTTTCTGTAGTATCATAAACTAAAAATGCACCTTTCTAATAGGTTTGAAAGAGACTCGAATTGCAATGTACTCAACAACGGGAACTTCATGATAATCTCCAAATAATTGAAATGATAAAAGCAGTATTCAGTTGCAAGCAACAATAAAACAGTACACTCATTTCTCGTTTATTCATCAAATCTCAAATCCAAACTATTTGCAGCTTATGACCTAAACTAGAGAAGGTAATCGTTCTAGCATCGCAGGAACATTATTTGAGATTTCTTAGATAGCACCAGACCTTCCGACAGGTTCATTATTTGGGTTAGGTTTAGGGTATTGCTTTGATACCATGTTGTTGGGGAGAGCAAAATGTGTTTAGGGTGTTAACTAACCCTAACACAAACCACTTGTATTTATATTATGAAATACCGTGTTACATGACTTTACTAAGCAATGTGGGACTAATTATATTATAACAGTTTGCAATACTCCTAGTAATTCTTGCCAAATGTGATGTGTGAGGACTCAGTCAGATGGTCCGTTTCCCTTTCTGATGTTTACTCTAAATCAGCTTGGAATGCTGTCAGACACACCACAACTTACGAGAGTATCAAATCCATATAATACAGCGCTGATATCAATGATCTGCAGACTGATTCTAAGGAAAGAGAGAGACTTTACAGAAAGTCTAAATAAAGAGTCAGCTTTTATGCCGTTATGGCTGTATCTATTGACATATAGACATATAAGACCAACCATAGAGGTTCCACTATCTAAGGTGGCTTCGGTAATGGATCAAACCAGTTGGTGCCCTGGTTTGAAAATGTGAAATGGGAACACGCAAAGACAAACACTAAGTCAGAAAAGAGAGTACTAAGATCTCTATGTGCAAAACAAATCCAACAACTTAAAAAATTTGTAAAGTAAAAGTAATTTCTGCAAATGTGGAGTGGGATCCATAGTGACTAAAAATGCAGCTCTTCAACTAAAATGGAAGTAATTCGCTGTCAAAAAATTTCGGATGCAAAAACTTGGATATCAACTGCTGATGCTAATATTTTCTCAATTGTCTGGAGGGTCCAGGAGAGATATTGTGCAGAACCCAAGTGTTCCATGAGAATTTTGAATTGAAAACTGGGTGAGGAAACTTAGGGAGATTTTGGGAGGACCTTGATTGGGAAGTACTTGTTGTAAAGAAACTTCTCCAACAATAAACCTATTGTCTTTGGGAATGAAGTTCAGATGTCATTATTCATAGTGGCAGCTAAGGACTGTTGCGTAGACTTTTCTCTTTACAAGACATAAATTCCTTTGGAAGGACGAAGGCCTTAAGATGTAGTTGGATCGTATGGGAACCATAAGAAATATGTGTGGGCTTCGGATATAGAAGCATCCTTCTACAGGGCTTTCATCTTAACCATGAAGCTGGGCATTCAATTCGTAGACTCGTTTCGAAAGGTTCAATCCCCTCCCTAAGGGAGAGAACTTCATCAATAAAACAAAGAAAAAACATAAGGCAGCACTACCAAAGCTAGTAAGCTACAACATAGATACAACGCAAAGAAGACACACAATCCAACTGTAACTGTAGAACCTTGCCAGAAAATAATACAATATAAAGACAGACAAACCATGGAGAGAACTCCATGAATAAAACAGAGAATAGCAGTCTCACAAAGAAAAGAAAAGAACATTACATCCAATGGGAAAATTGAATGAGCCCATAGCCATCACAAACCAATCTTCCTGCACATAAGTGTACAATACACCACTACAAGGCATAAATCAGCACCAAGTTGGCCTAATTCTTGGCAACACTTGACCAATTCTGTATGAAACCTTGCCAGTAATGCATGACATCAATGTTGATCTTTAAAGCTAGCAGACTGAATTAGATATCAGCAGCATTATATTCCAAACAAGGACTACAAATCAGCACCACACCTCTCACACTAAGAACATAGCAGCTAAGTTTTGATAGCAACGGCAGAAGACGCGTATAGGGGATCATCACAGGATCAAAATGATGGAAAATGACACAATATCCGGCCTCTTAGCCCTCCCACGATTGGGAGATGGAAAGAGGTATTAGAGAGAACACATAATTTGCATCTGTTCCTAACATCAGCACCAAAACCAGTGGCCTACAATCAATTCTGCCCCTAAAACAGCCTTAAAAGATCCCTAAAGTAGCCTACAATCAGAACCAAAACCAGCCCCAAATCTGACCCCAAGCAACCCCCATCTGCCCTTAAAAAAGCCCTACAAAAAAATCCCAAAACCAGCCCAAAATAAGCTCCGAATACAACCCTAAAAAATCACTAAAACCAGTCCCAAAACAGCCCCTAAGCAACCATAGCCCCACCCTTATCCCTCCTCTATTAACTTCAATCATTTTTTACTGAATAAAAAAGTTAGCTCCATTAAAAAATTAGGGCATAAGTTATAAGGGTACAAGTATCAGAGAAATGCTAAACAATCTCACTGTGTCAGCACACAAAAGGAACAAATTTGATAAAATAATCAAAAAATTCACATTATGAATAAACTAATCACGTATGGGAAATCTATATAGAAAACGTAGAATGGGTTACAATGAGTTTACAAAGAAACCGAGGTAGGCTTATGGGTAGAGGGGGAGTCCAATAGTTATAAAAGATTTAACAGATCTATGGGATTACAGATCTAGAGTTCAATGGGTCACCCAATAGAACGGGCTTCTTCGCTCCACAATTCCTACGCATATGTAGAAACCCTTCTTTATCACTTCACCTGGCTTGGACAATGTCCCCCGAAACCCAAAAGCAAACGACTGAATTCTACCTATTTTAGACACTCAATTTCTGTCATGCTTTGCTATTTCTCCAAAGAAAAATTTGCAACCTAATCAAGAAAAATCAAGGGGAATAGAGAGATACGGAGAGAGAGAGAGAGAGCGCGCTCACCTGAGTCGGGAAACTGATGATTGATGATGCCGTTGCAAGAAAAAAGGAATGCAGTTAAGAAATTGGGATGAAAGTGATGAAGGGGACCCATCGAGGAGAAGAGAGAGAGAGAGAGAAGACAGAACACCAAACCGAGAGAGAGAGAGTCGAAGTTGCAGAGATGGAGGCTGGGGAGCAGTCTGAGAGAGATGGAGCGGTCTGAGAGAGATGGAGTGGTTTGATGCTGATGAAAGGGGAAACTTTGGGATGAACGCCCAAATTTTTCCCCGCCCCTGAAACCCGCCCAAATTTTCCGCCTCTGATTTTTTTTTTTTTAATTGTTTAAATCCCCCCTTTAAAATGGAAGACAAAAAAAATTTGTCACCTAAAGCATTTCCTTTTGTGAGGAATTATTTCGTCACGAAACGGTTGCAAGTATATGTGGAGGAAACGGATTGGTGACGAAATTTATTTTTTCGTCACCTTATATTTTTTTGTCCACTCTTTTGCTGACAAAATTTATTTTTTCGTCACTAATAAACTGTTTTTGGTGACAAAATAAAATTTCCTCACCTTAAATTTTTTTGCCCTCTTAATTGGTGACAAAAAAATATTTTCCTCACAAAATAGGTATATTTGGCGACAAAAACTACTTTCGTCACCACCATTTCGTCACATATTCTCATTTTTCTTGTAGTGAATATCTCTTATCTCTATTCCGTTGCACCAAAAAAAAAAAAAATTCTCAGAGTGCAGGTCTCTGTTGGCGGGCGACGGTAATCAAGTAAGAGTTTCGAGAGACAAACAAGTGCGCGGATTTTTTAGCAAAGGAAGCTCTTGATCAACCGTTCGTCTTTATTCATTTACCGTTATTCCTTTTGTTTTGTCATTTCAATTGTAAGAAGACATTGCAGGGGTTAAATATCCCAAAGATATTATTTCGTAATCTTATTATGACGGTTATATCATATGCAAGTTAGGTAGTGTCACCACTACACACATTTGTGGAGTACTTCTTTTTAAGATTACGTGTCTAGACCGGCTTGTAAAAAACATACTATATGTTCCGATGATTTTGTCCTCAAAATAAGAAACCCGGGATTCATCTAGGTACGCACATCTTAGACATCCAAGTGAATCATGTGGTTTTTAATTTGGGACAATTTGATTTCTCCCTCGGATAGATTAATTTTAGACTTCTTTTGTCCATTACCTAACAGGACCAAATCATTTAAAATTGACCACTCATTAATAATTGATGATAGTGCCTCCCACCCATTAAGAATTGGTTTCGTTTGCTAGTTTTGGTTTTGAAAGGAAAAAACATTCTGCTCGAGATACATGCGTTTAATCTAAAAAGGTGTGATCTTTTAAGATGTTTTGTCCACGTCGAGTGCTGAAGTCAATGATCAGACAAACTTCTAATGGCCTCAAGGTATACAATATTTGGCTCTCGTGGATATTCAACCTTGCGATCTTTTGGGAGGCTTTTTTTTTTATAACATTTTTTCAATAAGTAATTTGGCACGAATGCAATACATAAGAACAAAATGACATAATCTAAACTCAACACGACACGATACGATGCCACCCACAGGCAATGGGGTATTGTTATCTAGTTACCAAATTCAAATGTCATGGTAATGAGCAACAAAACATATACTCCCTTTGTAAAAATATTGTGGGTCCCCTATCAAAAGTCGCGTAATTTTGGAACTACAAATAGAGTACTTTCGTACATAATTTTTTGATTTTTCTGCACAAAATTAATGAACTCATGAAGAACATCAATTTAGTAAAAAAAATTTAAAATAGTTATACATGGAATCACTTTAATATTTAATCTCAAAATTGTACGACTTTTTTTAGAGGCAATGAATTTAGACGGAGGAAGTAAAAGAGATTGGCTGCTGAAGAAAATTAACTCCAAACTGAAATGTACGTGAACACACGGACTAAGAGCATATCCAATCAAACTCTAAAACACAAAAATAGAGAATGAATGTGACATATTAAGGGCAAATTTGGTAATTTATTCCCTCTTTTTGAACTTTATAAGAGAATATTGGAGGAACCCATGGTACTTTTTAGAGATTTGGTCTCCAAAATGGGAGTAGGATCTCTATTTTTGGAGACCCAAAAGTAAATTTGGAGTCCAAATCTCTAAAAAGTATCATGGATTCCTCTAATATTCTCTCATAAAGTGAAAAAGAGGCAATAAATTACCAAATCTCTCTTCAATATGTCACATCCATTTTCTATTTTTGTATTTTAGAGGATGGGTTGGAGATGTTCTAAGCCAAACATTTGCTCAGGTTTGACTCTTGGAGCTAGCCCCCCCCCCCCAAAAAAAAAAATAATAATAATAATAATAATTTCTTTGAGAATTCTCTAGTCCTGACTTGGATGCCCGCCTTTAAAAGAATCGAGAAAGAAACTAGTAAATGAAATACATATAAGTTGGTCCGTACACCATGCTGTCCAACCAAAAATAAAGAACACACGAACTAAGCCAAGATGTCAATGGGATTGGTTTATGCTTTGTGTAAGCCCAAGCCCCAAACCTAAGCACGCCATGATTAACAGTAGAAATCTATTTGATCAAAAGCAGGGCTCTTACAGGAAAGAAAGAGTCTTAACATTCAAGATGGAAAAAGCAGCAAATTGTAATGCCGTAGAAGACATCAGAATAAATTTTATTACAACATCTCAGTTTGGGCATCTGAATGGGTAATTTCCTTCATTATTAGAAGTCATAAAAAACTGCCTTGAAGACTTCCATGTGATCAGCCTGCAAGCACATAACCAAAGACAAACTCCCATCCCCAGTTGGGCTTGGTAATATGTACACGTTCCCTTCGAAAGGCACATCGGCAGGGCCCATATGAACGGGCCGACCCCACCCGAAATCAGCATCATGTACAGGCAGCCTGATCCAGCTCACAACATTGAGGTTTGGACACTTGAATGTATGCGCTCCCCGGACCAGAGCCGTTGGATCGGGCTGCAGGGCGAGGTAGTCTAGAGCTGACCTCAGATAATTGTCGTCCATTCGGGATAAAGCATCGCGTATTTTTGTCAAGGTCGAGTTCAACGGCTTCGACCGGAGATCGCCGGATAAGGCTAGTGATATGGCAGTGAAGATTACGTTGCCGAAATAGCCAGGTGGGAGAGGAGGATGCAATCTGGACCGTCCATTGGTGGAGATGTACAATTTGGTGGCTTGATCGTCACCAAGGCCACGTGCTATGCATGAGCATCGCCACACGTGGGCAGCAAGTGTCTCATAGGTGCTGTACCTTTCAAGGTTTTCATCGTCCTTTGAATTGGCTTTGAGGGTGTTGAGCTGCTCACGTGTGATCTTAATAATGGCAGTGGAAGTGAGTTTGGGACTTGTTTGGCATTCTTGGGTTACGACGGGTTGTTCATGGAAGGCGGTGGATCGTATTCGACGTGGTGGTATGTGTAGGAAGGTGGGTCCCGGCCACTGAGTAATGACCGGTCGATGAACGGCGGGATGGCGACGGAGAGGCCACGTGTCATATCAGACCATGTGTTGATGAAGCTGAGGGCTGACATTCCATCTACTAAAGTGTGTTGAAACCCTACTCCAAGAGAAGCTCCTCCACACTTGCAATATGTCACCTATCATGCAATTAACACAGTAGAAATTTGTTTGAATTTTTCGTTGCAAGCATTGAAATCACTTGAGGAAAAAGAATTCATAATAAGTCAGCTTTCAACATTTTTTGGGTTATTGTGTAATTATTTTTTGTCATACAGTATACATCAGCGGGGGTTAGCAGGGTGTTAGTATGTTAGTCAACGGAAGGTTCAGAGACTATCTATAGCCGTGAACCCCAAACCTGCTCCCCGTGAAATTCGAACTCAGGTCACCACTGAAAGAGAAATAAGACAACCAACTTGACTAATTTTATAGGATCCATTTTTATGTAGTACTTGACCATCATTTCTAGAGATTTCAGTGCTTGAATTGATTACATAATCTACTCCCTTCCTCCCACTTTAAATGTCCCCTACGCAAATTCGTGCATTTTCAAATACCAAAAAATATATTTATATATTATTATTTTTTAATTTTTTTACACCAAATTAAAGTTCTTAATGATTTGGTTTATTGATTGATTTGGTTTTTTATTTTTCTAAAGAACTTGATATAAGGTACTCCCTCCGTTCCGAAATAAGAGTCCAGTATTTTATTTTGGGTTGTTTCTTAATAAGTGTCCATTGTGAAAAGTAGTGGGTAAAAATTTGTGCAATTATCATTTTGTTCTTTGGAAAATTTAATTGGTAAAAGTGGACAATAAGTTTGGTCCAGAGCTGGCCCTGTCTTTTCAGAGGCTTAAAGCAAAAATAAAAGTATGAGGGCCCCCTGAAATTCAAAATTTTTTTAGAGGCCTAAAGCGGCCGCAACACAAGATTTAGCTCAAGGCCGACTCTGATTTTAGAAAATAAAGATAAAAATTGATGTGAAACGCGTAATGATGATATCTCCTTAATAATAAAATAAAATTACAAAACTTGAAACTTAATTAAAAAGGGACGGAGGGATTACTGTTAACAATCAGTAGTTTCTTTTCGCAAATTAAGTTATGTTGAATGGATGTGTGCCACAGCTTATCGGGTTTTTTGTTTTTTGTTTTTTTTGAAACGGCATGGCAAAAGTAGAATCGATTGAGAAGCAGCCTTCATCCATCCTAACAAAAGCATTATTGGAAAAAGAAGAAAGCTTCTCAAATCCCATGTACTCATTTTCTATTACCGTCGTGGAAAAGAGAGAAACTTGTTCACGGGAGCCGCTCAATCCCGCGCGTCTGTTTCGATTTTGGATGGTCCAGATTTTAATGAAACTTTCTTTTTCAAAAAAGTTTCATTAACATTCACACCGTCTAAAGTTGAAACGGATGGCCGAGATCGCACTCCGTTAAAACCAATTCACAGAGCATGAATTTTTTTTCCCGTAAGTACCCATCCCCTTCCTAAGTCCCTAGGATAGAGTATAATAGAATTAACGAATGAAAAAAAAAACTATAAATGAATTAAAACACCTGCTTATACAAAAAAATGTATATAGAGGATCTGAGCTCAGTAAAAAGTACTCGATATTAACTTCTCTTCAGACATGCATGCAATGTCAACATTAAAGCCAACCAATTTAAGAATCCGATCCTTTATTCGGTTAGTCAACGGGTAGTGGCGGAGCCAGAATTTTGATTCGAGGGGGACCGGAGTAATAGACATATATTTTTTATTGGAACATATACTTATTATATCATAAAAATTTTGTTTTTCAATATATTACATTTGTATATTGATATGATTCTATTCTTTTTTTTTGAAAAGCGAAAGCAATTTTATTAATATTAAAGAGAACAATATGAGGGAAAGGGGATAAAGGGCATCACAATGAGTAAATGACATCCCAACTAAGTTGGCTCTTCTCGGGTTCCGGTGATGGTGTGGCAGCGCTCGTCTCTTTTCAGATGGTCGTGGAACGCTGTTGTGGCTGCGACGACATAGATGAAGGCAATGGTGGCAGGAGGATGAGGCGTCTTTAGGGTTTTCTTGTGCTATAATTGTTTGTTATCTAGGCTTTGAGACCCATTAGGTGTAGGCTCTGTCCCAAAGGTTAGGCTAGCCTATGTTGTCTATAGGTTGGTCTTCGGCTTGGCCTATATTAATTATGGGCTATGTCTTTTAGTTTTTGGGCTAGGATTTCGGCACTTTGGGCTTCTTGTTGTATTGGGGTTACAGGCTTTTGGTGGGCTTTATCATTATTTATTTATGTCTATTTAGACCCTTTGGATGTTCTGGGCTAAACCCATTGGGGGTGCTCTTTGTTGGTTGCTTGCCAACAAGAGCTTGTTTTGTAATTCTTTTTTTTATCAATAAAATTTTTGTTTCGCCGTTCAAAAAGAAATGAATAGTTGGCAAGGTTCCAACCACAGTTAAAATGATTCTAGCTTAATGCAGTTAAAATATGCCAATTATTATTATTTTTTCTTTAGGCAACTTCAACAGTCACGTGATTATTTTTTATTTATGAAAAAAACTTGAGAAATGAGAATGTAAAATAACCGATTTTTTATCGAATCAAACAAAAATTGGTAAGATTATAAATACCTATATACGAATAATTATTAATAATATTCAAAATTAGGTGTATACAAAATAAAAATTTTAAAATTCGAGGGCTCGAAAGGAGTTCGGGGCCACCCGGGCCTCAGGGTAGCTCTGCCACTGTCAATGGAGTTGATGAGTGGAGGACAAACTAGAACCACCCCATCTATCTAGGTGAGCCGGCTTATGAAAGAAGCAATGAAGCCTAAGCTTGAACCACCCCATCTCTTTGGCGAGACGACTTATGAGAGAAGCAATGAAGCCTAAGCTTTGGGCCTCCGAGAAAGCTAGTACATCGCTCCATATATATTATCGCAACGCCTTATTTACCACCCCTACGAGGGACAAAACAATGAAAAGAAAAACATATATACCTGTAGCATCAGAATGGGCAAGGAAAAAGATTCATCAGAACAGCCACTGGTTGGAATAAGCTGTTGGAGCTCAAAGCAAGGGGTGAAATCGCCGAAATCATCGATAACACCTTCGCATTCCGCCTCTACAAATAACACACCCTCTCCGTTACAATCTATGTCGAAACCGCCGCCACCCTCCTCCCTCCTCTTCAGCCGCCCTGCCACCGGGTAAAATACCACCAGACAGTTGCTCAAAGCCTCCTTGAGCGAACGAGTGTCGAAGAAGTTGTTTGAACCATCTGGCTTGTAAAAGTAGATGGTTGGGGCGTGAAAACTTGGCACCAGTAGGTCCAAGTTGGAGCTCCTTAGGGTGTGTTTGGGTGTTTCCTTGGCTGGTTTTACAATACTGCTTTCTTTCACCTTGATCTGCATGCTTTCTGATCACTCCTGTCCTGTGTAATAATCAAAAAAAGTTCTTTAACAAATAAGATCGAGCAGGGTGTTCTTTTCCTCTTGAAATTAATTTAGCACTTATTATATACTCAGTTCCTTACACAGAAGAAAACCAGGCACAACCTAACATCCACCTATATGATCAGGATAACCAAAAAACAAAGCGACAAGACTTTATATATACATACATACATATATATATATATATATATATATATATATATATATATATATATATATATATATATATATAGTCAGTTGAGAGGAGGATAAGAACGAAGTGTGTGGCCGTAAAACAATAGCTCTGCTTTGAAAGGGATTACAGTAATGATTCCGGTGTGCATTGAATTCATTCAAAAACAGGCTGTGTTTGCAGTTTGCTCCATGGAAAAATATGAAAAAAACGAGAAAATACATAAAAAGAGGTTTTACCCTTGATATACTAGATTGATTTCCTTAGTTATAGTATTAGAGCATCCGCAATGGGATAAACTAGATTGATTTCCTTAATTATAGTATTAGAGCATCCGCAATGGGGATAATCAAAACCAATAACCAAAATTTGTCACGTCAGCATTTGATTATCTATTTAGTTCATAGGTTCATAATTAAACTTAACAACCTCTACCTTTCCATTGGTTATTTTTGCATCCCTAACCAAAAAAATCCCCACAATACACAATGCACATATGTCCAATCGCAAACGAGTTTCAATCAAGCACTCGACCACACTAAATTATTTTTGAGTTTGGTTATTGGTAAAAGTTGTTAAGTTTGATTAGGGAATGAGTGAAATTTGATTATTTGTTAAAAGACTTGAAACTTTGTTTATTATAATGTGGAGAATTTTTTGAGTATTGTTGTTAAGTTTGCATATTCACACTCATTTGCTTATTACAATGGGGATGCTCTTATATGCTAGAAATTTCAGAGGTGGATGAAGCCGGGCGTTCAGATGGTCTCTCGAGATAACTGAACTGACCCACTTTGGTTTATCATATCTGGACGGGGCACCTCAATGGTCCAGCAGTTTCAGTTGGTTAAATCCCAATGAAGTGAGGTTTATGGCAGAATTCGTATCAAGATTCATGGCAACAGATTTTCACCCTATTCGATCCGTAGCATCTCAAGGGTTACATAATGAGCATCCCATTTTCAATATTCTACACGTTTTCCAGACTTAATTCACACGCTACAATTCTGTGAGTTTGTTCTTGGACTGAGAAAAAGGCAGACAAAGTTTAGTTCGCCAAGACTGCTTATGGTGGTGTTTCGTAAGTTGTGGGGTTCTAGCTGAATTATATAGGGAGACAGACGCCGGTGAACCTCAATGATCTCGGTAGGCGGCAAGTGTTTTTTTAAGGAGACCATTTGAAACACAGGATTCGATTCGCTTTGTATCGTGTCTCAATTCGATTGTAATCCGGAATTATTCCAGTTTTTGTTACGATGTAATGGAATTGTATTTTGAATTCTTGCCAATAGTATTATTTCCAACATAATAATGGCTGCGGTAATCCATACACAAATGATATAGGAGTGAATGATATAGGAGTGGTTTAGGAGATTCCACCCATCTATGTTGACATGGAAGATAAGGCCTATCTATGTTGATATGGAAGATAAGGTGCTGTCGTGGAGAAGTTTTTTTTTGGTGCAAATAGAGTATGAGACGTGTGTTGCCTGGAGCGCATCCGAGCCGTCCAAGTGTGTTTTGGACGGCTAGGATTTGAGAGAGAGAAAGAGTAGAGAGGGTGTTCGGCTGACGAGGAGAGAGGGTTTTCATTGTATGTTTTTGTTGTATGTCTCTGTTGTTGTTTTTCGGTCCGCACACACGTACCCATACTGTGCTCTGTTCCATACGTGGGTCTTTTGTTGGCCTTGGTTTGTCGTCGGCGTCCTGATATCTACTTGCGATACAATAGTTTTGTGTCCTTTGCATCTTGCGGATTAATGCTCCGTGCTCTGTTCCTTAGGCGATAACACAGTCGTACATTTCTTGTAGTAGTTGTTATTAATAAGGAAAATTCTAAAATCAGCCCAATGGGCTGACAATAGTAGGTGCGTGAATGTGTATTAAAGAGTGTAAAAAATAAACAGAAATATATATTTTTCTTGCCTTCTAGTATGCTTATCGTCAGCTCAATAAACTGACAATACCAAGACCGTATTAAAAAAGTTTTTACACAGTATTTCTAGCGCTTTATGACATGCACCATGGTTTCATTGGTTTGGTCCCACACACTTCCCTCTTTTGGGAGAATTGTACTGTACTGTACATTACCATTTTTGTGCATAAGCCATAAAGTACTACATCTTGAGCTAGGGTGATTTTGACAAGACACAGATTCTTCTGACAAGACATTATTTCATCTGTGTCGGTGTATGCCGTCTGAGGAGGATTATTCGGAACCAGTCTACCCACACAGACAAAAATGCACAGATTGTGCACAGATTTTTTTGTGGGATTCACCACAGGTTCCACACAAATGATTCGCGCCGTTCATTAAATGTAAAACAATTTTTCAAGGGTCCCTATGAAAAAATCAGCTCAATCTGATACCTATAAGTTCTCGACCCAATCATCTAACTTTTCATTGAGATTTCAAGAAAATGAAAAGTTAAATAATTGGATCGAGCATCTATAAGTATCGTATTAAAATGATTTTTCACGGGGACTCTTGAAAAAATGCTTTACATTTAATAAACGGCTTGGATCGTTTGTGTGGGACCCGTGGTTGGCCCCACAAAAAAATCTGTGCACAATCTATCTATTTTTGTCTGTGTAGACAGACTTTCTGAGGATTTTTTTGGACCGGTAGCGTACCACCTGCCAACCAAACGCGGTATACTTGGGGGTTGGGGGTGTGTGTTTTTTTGGTTGGGGTGGGGGTAGATCTCCTCAATTTGGTTCCGACCGGTTTGGTTTTTTTAGTTTTATTTTTCAATCATTATCTTATATCTTTCTCAAATCATTACCCCATATCTCTAATTATTAATTTCATGGGTAAAGTACAAATTACCTTCCTGAGGTTTGGACGTTTGGCAGATAACCTCCCTAATGTTAACTAATGACCACATAACCCCCCCTATGATTTTGGAGTAAACTGCAACCGTTAGGTTTTTCATCAAAACTAACGAAAAGTGTAACACACACCCCTATTGTGAGAGTGAGAATGAGAAAAAAAAATTAAATAAAGTAACAAAAAAAATATCAATTCCAATAATTTTTTTTTCTAAGCAATTCCAGTATTTTTTCTAGGGGTGTACACGGTCCGGATTGGATCGAATTCGTATGAATCCAATCCTAATCCGTATCTCACGGTTTTTAGAAAATACAATCCAATCCTAATTCAAAAGTCTTACGGTTCGGTTTGGATTTCGAACTGTGAGTCACGGTTCGGTCCCGATTTTATCCACGGATTTCCTTCCATAAACATTAAACTCTAAAAAATGCAAAATTACTTCAACTACTATATTACATATCATTCCAAATTTCTAGTTCAAAATTCAGTCCAGGTTTCATCAGCCATTGTTACATCCACCGAGCAGCAGGAGGTTCTATTTATACAGTGGCAGTAGCTAACTACAAGTTATAAATCAGAGGGGGAAGGCAGGTGAAGTAAAAGTAAGGAATTTCATATAAGGAGCAGATTTCCTTCGGTCATTGTTATGAACTTAAAATTGTTAAAAAAAATTCATAACAAGTAGTAGAATTATAATTATTTATAAATATTACACACACACACACACACACACACACATATATATATATATATATATATATATATATATATATATATATATTTTTAATTTTTTAAATATCTCACGGTTCGGTTCGGTTAATTCACGGATTTGAAATAAAAATCCAATCCTAATCCGTATCTCACGGTTTTTTAATTTTCAAATCCGTGTCCGGACCATTAATCCACGGACAAAATCCAAAAGGCACGGATCGGTTCGGTCCGGACCGATTTCACGGTTCTCGATTTTTTTTGGACAACCCTAATTTTTTCGGTGTGATTTTTAATTTTATTTCCCATTCTCACTCTTACAATAGGGGTGTGTGTTACACCTTCCGTTAGTTTCGATGGAAAACTTAACGGTTGCAATTTACTCCAAAACCATAGGGGGGTTATGTGGTCATTAGTTAACGTCAGGGAGGTTATCTGCCAAACGTCTAAACCTCAGGGAGGTAATTCGTACTTTCATTTCTCTTTCTATCTCTCTTCAATCATTACCCCTCCCTCAAATCATTACCTTATTTCTCTCTCCACCTACTACCAAAACTAAATTAAACTAAAATACCAATCAAACAAAGCCGGTGTTTTTATTTTTTTTAAAACACTCCTTTAAATCCGAGCCGTTCAAAATATTTTTGAATGGCTCGGATGCACTAAATGGTCCGAACTGGCCCGAAGGCAAATTTACCGAATCCAATCCGTATACTTTGAAAACCTATGCATTTTTTGTTTTCATCGCACAACTCATACTATATATCATGCGTATAAATTATTGGTTAATAGCGCTAGTAAAATAAGTAATTTTTGAATATCCTCTTTAGGATTCTCGAGGCGCCACTGCTCACCAGAAAAACAATTGTCTTCTCCCGTTGGCTACGGGCACCACGTTTGGTGGCCGCGTGATACCCTATCGATACCCAAAATTTCTCGTGTGTGAGCCACACACATTTTGGCAGGCGTACATGCACAAAATGGGACAGAGGGAATATATTGCACCGTTTGTATTCACATATAAGAGATACTTTTGGAATTCATCCAATTTCTACTTCGATCTATTTTTGAAAAAAGGCAATTAAGGATAAGTCTACAATACACATCCCTTAAAAATGTGTACCATATGCACCAATTTTATAGTTCATTCATAACATTTTGGTGCATTTCGTAACTTAATTTTTAACTTTTATACTAAAATCGCAACTTTTTAGCAATACGATTTGTAACATTTTCTCTATGATTCATAACATTTTGGAGGTGCATATGATACACACCCAAATAAGGGGTGTGTATTGGAGTCTTTCCCATATTTTGAACATTCCCGAATGGAATAAGGGACTAATACTAACAATTAGGAACGAAGGGAGTAATTATGATAAATCCGAAATGGTGTCTGAAAAATTACAGATACCGGTACAGTTACAAAACCGGTATCATAGCCGATACGGTGTTCAGAGTCTAAAAATTGATTTAATGCACTTCTGTCTTCCCTTCTTTCTCTTTTTTTTTTTTTTTTGTGGGTTCTTCAGATATTAAACGCAACTTATCCATTGTGGGGACAAGTACTATGGAACTAATGTGTTGTGACTAGACACTGGAAGATATTGTGGGGCTTAAAAGATGGGCTCAAATTAGCTATGGACAAAGGCTGGTTCAACATTACTATTGTTACGGATGCGGTAGCGGCTTTGAATCTTATCCAAGACCAACACCACCCTTGCGGTGGAGTGTCAATATCCCATACGTAGCAACTATAAATAAGATTTATTCTAATCATTATGCTTAAACATCATTACAAATAAATGAGAGATTATTCTCTAAAGGTTTGTTGGTAGTGGAGGGTGAAAGAAGGAGAAGGAAAGTAAGAGAGTTGTGTAGATAAAAAACAGAAGAGAAGGTCTTTTTAACGGCAGAGCCGTAGTTGTTTACAGAGCCAATCACGCTCGTAAGAACGTGCTTTTGACGGTTCGGATGTTAATAAAAATTTTCCGGAGAAGAGTTTAAACTTTTCTGGAGAAAAGTTTCAATTTAAAATTCGGACCGTCCAGAATACTTTTGGACGGTCGCTGCTGTAAAGAACTTGTTCACGGTTGAGTCGTGAATAAGTTTCTCTCAAAAACACAAATACTGAGAGAGAGTTTTCGAAGTATCCTTTTTGTCATCCTTCCTATGCCCTTTTGAAGTTTCTAATATTTTCATCTCGTTTGAGTCTACCAACATGCATTGAGCAAAATAACAAATTTCCCATCTCCCACCAATATTTATCTCGGCAAATTAATAGTATGTATTTTTTAATCCGAAGCATATTTCATTAAAATGTCAAACGACACTTACAGTAATTCCATCTGAATACAGTGAAAAAAAAAATTATAGCCAACCCATTACAAAAAAATACATAAGAAAAGGACAAAGAGAAACTCCCATCCCCATGCAGTTGGGCATCTGAATAAAATTTACTCTGTTACAATATATCTCAGTTTGGGCATCTGAATGGGTAATTTCCTTATCAGAAGTCATAAAAAAACTGCCTTGAAGACTTCCATGTGATCAGCCTCTAAGCATATAACCAAAGACAAACACCCATCCCCAGTTGGGCTCGGTAGCATGTACACGATCCCTTCGAAACGTACACCGGCAGGGCCCACTCTATTATTAGAGGTTTAGAACTCAGCACAAGGGTGGCTGCGGTACTACTATTTGAGGGGTTCAAGCGAACCCTCTTGATTCAAAACATACTAACATTTTTTTTTTCTTAATACTTTTTACCTAGAGTATAATTTATTGTTCATCGTTATGTTGTCTGAAGTGGATCATTTTTATAAAGCCAAAGTATAATTTACTCTTATTTCTCTCTCTACTCATAACCTTAAAAAAAATTTCAAAAATTTCTTAAAAACTCATCCAAACAGAATATTTTTTCTTAATACTTTTTACCTAGAGTATAATTTATTGTTCATCGTTATGTTGTCTGGAGTGGATCATTTGTATAAAGCCAAAGTATAATTTACTCTTATTTCTCTCTCTACTCATAACCTTACAAATTTTTTCAAAAATTTCTCAAAAACTCAGAATATTAAACTTGTGAATTGGACATAATTAAACTTGTGAATAGGACATAATATACGTCAACAAAATAAAATGAAAAGCAACTTATCTGTACATTGTGGGGACAAGTACTATGAAACTAATTTGTTGTGAGTTGTGACTAGACACTGTGGATGCCTGGAGAGTCCAGCTATTGGAACTGATATTTCTCTATAGATTGAGTATTGACGGGCACATGGGCTCACCCCGGATTTTTCATGAATGATTCATTATGTTCGATCAATAATTTACAAAATAATTGAGAGGCCTAGAGAAAAATCAGTTTAATTTGATATGTATAAGTGCTCGATCTCATCGTCCATTAATTTTTCATTCAGATTACAGGATCCTGAAATGTGAATGAAAAATAGAAAGATTGAATCAAACACATACACATATAGATTGAGCTGATTTTTCACGGGATCCACTCCGGATTCCTATCACATAAGAATAAAATAATGCTTTAATAGAAATAAAATACTTATTATTCTATGATTATCCTATCATTTTTTTCCGTTACAAAATGAATACTTTTAGTAAATTATTGCCCGTAGCAACTATAAATAAGATTTATTTACTTGCACCAAAACCAATGGCAACTCATCAATAGGCTTATTGTAGTCTACATATGGTATTAGAGCTCTGGTTTTTGAAGTCGGAGTGAAGTCTTCAAAGTCGCTGATTTTAGCCTCCGGCTCTGTTTCCAAAAACAGCACCCCCATGGAGTAGCAGTTGACCTCCAGGCGGCCCCTTCCGGACCTTTGGAGGCGTCCAGCGAGTGGGTAAAATATGGTGAGTGCTTTGCTTAGGGAGTTTTTGAGCATCTCTGTTGGGTTCAAAACTAATTGACCACTGGTTGGTCTATAGAAATATACTGTAGGCTCGTGGGATGTTGCAATAACTTGATCCAATTCTGATAAGTACATGGGTTCTAATGGTGTCGGCCAGCCCCGGCTCATGGGGTATGCCAAAGAAGCGAGAGCTTCTGGCCCTCCCATTTGTAGTTCAAAATAGGGTCCCTAAACTTTGGTTGTTCTTATATACTATTGGTCTGCTACTAATAAATTGCATGGGATTGAAGGCCTACAACTAAATTGGGAGAGAACTCAATTAACTAAAAATTAATAAATTTTCTAAGCCTGAACTACTTGGGGATTTATAGCCTGTGGATTGAAAATAAATACTCATATCACTCATTACTTACTTGTTTGCTTTCCGTGAGGGAGTTAAAATAGTATTCATTGTTTTTTCAGTTGGATGCTTCTTCAAGTTTAGCTTTTTTTGTATTAGACAACAATTAAATTTATGTAAGGGTCATCATTTGGCCCGCCGGCCCGCGGCCCGTCCAAAGCCCGCCCGGCCCATCGGGCTTTTGCCCGGCCCGGGCCCGTCCAACGGGCGGGCTAGCCCAGCCCGTAGTTTGTAATGGGCGGGCTTGGGCCTATGAATTTTTACTCGGCCCGCCCATAGGCCCGGCCCGTGAGCCCGCCCACAAGCCCGCCCGTGGTACCCGCCCAAAAGCCCGCCTATGGGCCCGCCCATTAGCCCCAAATCCCACAAAATCCTTTTTTTTTTCCCTTGGTTTAGTTTCTACCCAAGGAAATTTAAGCCCGCCCGTTGGCCCGCCGGCCCGTCAATTGAGTAGCCCGTGGGCCGGGCTTGGGCTTCAAATTATGGTAGGTAGCCCGGCCCGCCCGGCCCGAAAAAAAGAAAAAGCCCGGTCGGCCCGGCCCGTGGGCGGGCTTGGGCATTGACTTGGCGGGCTGGGCTGGGCTGGCCCGGCCCGATGATGACCCTTAAATTTATGTCTTGAATATATTCGTTAAATCGCCCTTTTTTTATTTTGAAAAATTTATAAAGGCCCCATCATAAAAGTTCGCTTTTGGGCATAAAATTAAACTTGTGAATAGGACATAATATACGTCAACAAAATAAAATGAAAAGCAACTTATCTGTACATTGTGGGGACAAGTACTATGAATGGTCATGATTACCAGTAAGTCTAACAATACAGACAAAATTTACAGATTTTGCATACAGATTTTGTGTGGGGCCCACTATGGGTCCCACACAAATGATCCGAGCCGTTCATTAAATGTAAAAAAGTTTTTCAAGGGTCCCCGCGAAAAATCAGTTTAATCCGATACTTATAGATGCTCAATCCAATTATAGAATGTTTCATTATCCGGGAATCAAAATCAAAAGTTAGATGATTGGATTGAGCATCTATAAGTATCGGATTGAACTGATTTTTCGCGGGGGCCCTTGAAAAACTGTTTTACATTTAATGAACGGCTCGGATCATTTGTGTGGGACCCGTAGTGGGCCCCACACAAAATCTGTATGCAAAATCTGTAAATTTTGTCTGTATTGTTAGACTTACTGCATAATTACTCACTGCCAAATTTTGGGGACTTCAGAGAATCTCTTGTCCTTATCCGCCTGGATTGAGTATTGACTAGACACTGGAATATATTTCTCTATAGAGATTGAGTATTGACGGGTACATGGGCCCACTCCGGGTTTCTTCAATGAATGGTGGTGTTCCGCTTTTTTGAAAAGTATTTTTTTTTAAATTCACGTAATTTTAAATTCAAATATAATGAAAATGAAAATATTTTTTCAATTATTTGCGATCTCATTAATGAGATCTATCAAATAAGATCCATATTGGTAGGAAAATTATTTGCGTAAACACATAATTTTTGAGCTTGAAATTACATTCTTTTTCTAAAAGTTCTTTTTTGGAGAAACCGGAACACCTACTGATTCATTTTCAATAATTTAAAAAATAATTGAGAGGCCTAGTGAAAAATCAGTTCAATTTGATCTAATTTTCTATTAATTTTTCTTTCAGGTTCCAGGATTCTGAAATGTAAATTTAAATATGGAAAAATTGGATAAAATACCTACACATATAAGATTGAGCTGATTTTTCACGGGGTCCTCTCCGGGTTCCTATCACATAAGAATAAAATAATGCTTTAATAGAAATAAAATACTTATTATTCTATGATTATCCGATCATTATTTTCCGTTACAAAATGAATACTTTTAGAAAATTAATTATTGCCCGTACGTAGCAACAATAAATAAGATTTATTCTAATAATTATGCTTACATATCATTACGAATAAATGAGAGATTATTCAGGTTTGTTGGTGGAGGGTGAAAGGAGGAGAAGGAAAGTAAGAGAGGTGCGTAGATATAGAACACAAAGAGCCAAAGGATAAGACTTGATAACCGACTCCGTACATATTCACGTCACTTAATAATCTCTAAGTTCGTCGTTTTCATAATGTCAAGTATTCTCGATTTCATTTTTGGGTATTTGGGACCTCGTACGTCCTATATTCATTCCGGCATCGCACTGTGCGGTGGATCCATGGCATTCTTGTGCACTTCCGGGCATTTGGGACCCCGTGCGTCCCGTTTTCAGTATTACACCTTATAGTGGATCCGTGACTTTGTTCGTTTCATTCTATCGTTCTAAGTTGTGATTTTTCGTTCCATAAGCCTCAATACCGTAAAGCACGACATATGTCAAATCCGCATCATTCATAAAACATGCCACAATACTCACATAATAACCCAAATGCATAGACAACTGAACAAGTATCGTTTTCAAGTATCGAGAGCCAAAAGAGTGGGGATGAGCAACGAGTCGTTGGAACGCGAGCAATCAAGTTTAGAGATGATTAGAATGTGATTGGAAAGTGTTAGAAGTGATCAGGGATCAACACAATTAACGAATGATCAACAAAGTTCAAAACAATTTTCTGAGTCATTGGTACCAATACCTCAAAAAGTAGGTATCGGTACCAAACCAATTCAGTAAGCAATTAGAGATCAAGGTATCGGTACCTCAAAAAGTAAGTATCAGTACCACTGCTACACTGGGCGATTTGCAAAAAAAATCAAGAAAAGGCATGACTTTGAATCCAACCAACTAGATCACGATTTTGGCACACAATCAACTCATAAACATGTAGAGAGAGTAAGAATTCCTTACCTCAATTACCAAAGCCGAACCCAAGAGATCGATCAAGCCTTAGAACTCCAAAGTTCAAACCAAGCAAGAAAACTCTTATCTGAGTCAAACCCAATGAGATACGAGCTCAATAACGCGAATAGATGAAGGAATGGAGGTTATTTGCTATGGATTTTGAGTGATTGAGTGGAATTTTGGGTGTTGGAGGGAGAGAGAGAGAAAGTGCCAAGAGGGAGAGAGAGATAGGGAGATAGAGAGAGGAAGTGAGGAGTGAAAATACTCTACGTACACACCCACACCTATATATACTCATATAAGCACATATTGCACATATACCCTCCTACTCCATCACATTCACCCCAATTCATTTAAACTCAATAAATTAAAACCCATATTTTCCTTATTTATAATATCGAATAAATCTCTTATTACTTTCTGAAAATATGGGTCCTTACATTATCAGTATTCTTTAAACTCTTTTGTGTACCACAGTATAAAAGACTAATCATATGTGCTAAACTTATTATTGCTCTTACATTTTGTATAGCGAAAATGATTTTTGCACTTTCTTTCATGATAATGGCACTTTATTTTTTTTATTTTTGAAGTTTTTGTGTGTATTTTTACAAAAGATAAGTTTTTATAGATTATTGATTCTTCTCAACAAGATGAATCAAAAAAGTAAAAAACAATAGTCAAACCATAAATTTTTTTCGATTAAAAGACAAAATTAGCCAAAAGCTAGGTTTTTTGTATTTATTCAAAAAAATTGAGTTTTGATAATAGTTTTTTATTTATTTATTTACTTTTTCAACTTTCATCGAGAAGAATCAACAATCCACAAAAATTTGCCGCGAAGCTAATAAATGCGAAAAAAAAAACAAAAAAGTTAGCCAAGTCACTTATTTAGCCAAAACACCCCTTAGTAATGCTTTATACCTTTTCATTTTGATACTATATCATGCTATTGAGTGGCGTGTTAAAAAAAAAAGTGTTCTTGAAAATATGCAAGTAGCAGGACATTTTAACATGCAAGTAACATTTGATAATAGATACTAAAATTATTTTTTGATTCGCTTAGACAGGAGGACTTGGATAAAATGAAAAATAAAATTCAAATGTAACCATAATGCTAAAAATAATAATAAGTTGAATAAATATTTTTTTTTATTTCACAGCAGGAATTCAAAATATGAAAAAAGAAAAAAAAAATTTGACCAACCCCTTGTATTGCTTCTCCCATTGGACTGGTTTGTGAGATGGGTACTGGCTTCAGGAGTAACTTTTTAATCTCGACTCCGTTTCGCTAACAACTTATTTCACTTATTTCGTTTTGTCCTTATTTGAATTTTTTTCTCGTTCGTTAGTTTTGCGTCAAATTTTTTTGACTTTTTGATTCGTCTCGTCGAGAAGAATAGGAAAAGTAAAAAAAAAAAAAAATTCCTTCTACCTAAATATTTTGAACAATGACCACTTTTACGTTAAAAAAAAAAGGTCGACTTTTTTTTTTTATACTGAAAAATGGTCATTGTTCAAAATATTTGGATAAAAATAAATTTTTTTACTTTTCCAAATCAAAAATTCAAAAAAATTTGGCGCAAAACGAACAAACGCGAAAAAAATTAAAAATAAGGACAAAAACATTATTTTTTCTAAAAATTCAATTGTGAAGTGAAATAGTCCGAGACATTGTTTGGGGGCAAAGTTGTCACTTACAAATTAGTAGTAAAAGAACGTGGGGCTGCCCTTTCTTCTCTGAGTAGAAATTGTACAACTTCTTTAAGTGGTGTCTCTTAAAAGTCCGACAATGAAAGGACGTTATACGAAGGAAAACGCAAATTCAAGCACATTAACCGGTGAAACCATGCACCCAATAGCGGGACCGCTGGACATACCATTATCTTTTTTTTGTTACGTCGAAAATTGTACAGTACATTACCATTTTTTTGGGCATAAAATTAAACTTGTGAATGCCTGGAGAGTACTATGAAACTTATCTGTACATTGTGGGGACAAGTACCATGAAACTAATTTGTCGTAACTCTCTTGTCCTCTGTGGATGCCTGGAGAGTCCAGCTATGAGTATTGACGGGTACATGGGCTCACTCGGATTTTTCAACGAATGATTCATTCTGTTCAATAATTTACAAAAAATTTGAGAGGCCCAGTGAAAAATCGGTTTAATCCGATATGTGTAGGTGTTCGATTTAATTTTCCATTAATTTTTCATTCAAATTACAGGATCCTGAAATGTGAATGAAAAATAGAAAGATTGGATCAAACACATACATGTAAGATTGAGCTGATTTTTCACGGGCCCAATCCGAATTCCTATCACATAAGAATAAAATAATGCTTTAATAGAAATAAACTACTTATCATTCTGTGATTAATTATCCTATCATTATTTTCCGTTACAAAATGAATACTTTTAGTAAATTATTGCCCGTAGCAACTATAAATAAGATTTATTCTAATCAGTATGCTTAAACATCATTACGAATAAATGAGAGATTATTCAGGTTTGTTGGTGGAGGGTGAAAGGAGGAGCAGGAAGTTGAGAGAGGGGTGCAGATATAAAACACAAAGAGAAAATCTTTTTACTGGTGGAGTCGTGAATAGTTGTTTACAAAACTAATCGCAACCGTACGAAAGTGTTTTTGACGGTCCGGATGTTAATAAAATTTTTCTGGAAAAGAGTTAAATTCATTAAAATCCGAACCGTCCAGAAGGACCAGAACACGAGTTTTCAAAGTATCCACTATGTCATCCTTCCTATGCCCTTTTGAAGTTTCGAATGTTTTCATCCCGTAGAGTACTCTACCAGCATGCATTGAGCAAAATAACAAAATTCTCATCTCCCATCAATATTTATCTCGGCAAATTAATCGTATATATATTTTTTGATCCGAAGCACATTTCATTAAAATGCCAAACGGTATTGACAGTGATTCCATCGAATACAGTGAAAAGGAAAAACTACATCCAACCCATCACAGAGAAATATACAAGAAAAACAGGGACAAAGAGAAATTAATCATATCTGTCATGGCCATCGCTATAACATAGTGAGATGGAAAAAGCAGCAAAAGCAAAAGCCAAGAGAGGCTGAGCAATTCAAGCCATGCCGTAGAAGACATCAGAGTAAAATTTACTCTGTTACAATATATCTGAGTTTGGGCATCTGAATGGGTAATTTCCTTCATTATTAGAAGTCATAAAAAACTGCCTTGAAGACTTCCATGTGATCAGCCTGCAAGCATATAACCAAAGACAAACTCCCATCCCCAGTTGGGCTCGGTACTATGTACACGATCCCTTCGAAACGTACGCCGGCAGGGCCCATATGAACGGGCCGGCCCCACCCGAAATCAGCATCATGCACGGGCAGCCTGATCCAACTCACAACATTGAGGTTCGGGCACTTGAAGGTATGGGCTCCCCGGACCAGAGCCGTCGGTTAGGCTGCAGCGCGAGGTGGTCTAGAGCCGACTGCAGATAATCGTCGTCCATTCAGGACAAAGCATTGCGTATTTTTCTCGCGGTCGATTTGAAAGGCTCCGATCGGAGATCGCCAGATAAGGCTAGCGATCGATGTGGCAGTGAAGAGTACATTGCCAAAATACCCATGCGGGAGAGGAGGATGCAATCTGGACCGTCCGTCGGTGGCGATGTACAACTTGGTGGCTTGATCATCACCAAGGCCACGTGCATGCACGAGCATCGCCACACGTGTGATGCAAGTGTCTCATAGGTGCTGTATCTTTCTGGGTTTTTATCATGCTTTGAATTGGCTTTGAGGTTGTGGAGCTGATCACGTGTGATCTTGATGGTGGCAGTTGAAGTCAATTTGGGACTTGTTTGGTATTCTTGGGCTACCACGGGTTGTTCATGGAAGGGTGTAGACACCCTATTCTGGACTGTCCGGATTAGTTTACTTATGGTCTTTGATTCCCCAATGATGATTAAGGTCGAGAACATACCGAGTTGTTTGATGAGTTTGAGCTTTGAGCGTCCCGAACCTCGTCCAAACCCATTTCAAACCCTTGTCGAACCCTCAAGCCAGAACCAAATGGCCTCAACAAAACCCTGCTGGAGTACGCTGGTGGTGGACTAGCGTGCGCAGGAACCACTGCCACGTGTCAGTCATTACTACTCTCTGGCGCACGCCACTCAACAAGTGGCGCACGCCAGTCAGCACTAGTCAAATCAACCTTTTCAGCCAGCTGGGCGGGAGCCTCTGCAGCCGCCTGACGTCAGCTGGCAGCCCCCTGATCATTACTCCGGCCAGAACTGTTCCTTTCTCTTCCATCAAGCCAAGTCCCATGCATTTAATGCATGGGAGCTTCCTCCAAAGCCTCACCACACCCAAACAGCCCTTAAGGGCTGGCTGATCAGTCCTTCTCTCCTCCATAAATACCCCCTTTGCATTCATTTGCAAAGGGTTAGCACCATTAAGAAAGGGATAGCTTCTTAAAGTCAAGCCATCTTTTGTCTTCTTCTCCTTCATTGTTCTTTGCTCCCTTTCTTCCTCATAGAAAGAGCAAGTGAAGAACACACTTTCCACAGCCCATAACCATCTCTACATCCACCCTCCATCATCATCTTCAAGCTCAAGCTCAAGCTCTCTCTCAAAACTCACTAGCAAAGGTATAATACCTCTTGCTCCTGCTTTCTGTTCTGACCCCTGAGGGGGGCTGGCAGGGTCAAGGCTGGTAATCTATACCAGTCCTGGCCCTAATGTTAGCAAGGTTTCAAAACCGTGCACAATAATCAGTGGCGCACGCCAGTTGTAAGTACCGTACGCCAGTCATGGTGATAGGTGCAGAACTGGTGTGGGGATCATGGATCATTGTTTTTCTTGTATTATTCAAGCTTTGATCACCCTGCTGCATGCTAAAATCAGTTTACAGCTTTCTGTATTTAGAACTGCTTTCTTTTCTAACTGTATTTGTTGCTTAGTTTGGCCTTCTGGGTTCCTCTGGTCCTATTCCAGAGCCCAGAATGTGCAGAGCCAAAGCACTGGAACCTAGAGAGAACTGGCGTGCGCTCTTTCATCAGTGGCGTGCGCTAGTGGTCTATATTCCAGTGGCTTGGCCCTTGCATGGATCTTACATCCAGGCCTTTGATCATCCTCCCCTCACTGTTTAAGGGGTTTTCTGTCTATTTGGTGGCTTTTAAGCCCGTTTATCTGTCTGTAATAGTTTGGTAGCCTTTATAAACTGCGTGGTTTGTCCTGGGTGTGCACTGGTCCTTTCCAGAGCCCAGAGGGTTGAGAGCAGAAGCTGTGAGCTTGAGTCTACCGGCGCACGCCAGTCTTGGGGTGGCGCACGCAGGTCATGACTGCATGCAGTGGCCTGGCCAGTGCATGCAGGCTAGATCCTGTATGCAACATTCCATCGCTAGTGTGTTCTAGTCTGCTTAAAATGTCCACAAAAGCTTGTTCTCAATCTATTATACATAAGTGCAAACATCCATAAACATTTTGTTACATCTTTTGTACATAAATGCAATGTGTTACAGTTTTAATCCCTATTAACTGTTCCCCCGCCCTAATTGGTTAAAAGAATGATCAAATAAAGAGAGAAATGCAAATGTTTTATAAAACGCCTGAGTAGAGACCGGTCCCCGGACTGGGCGAGAGGGGTGCCATAAAACCCTTCCCCTCTCGTAATCTGGCTCCCGAACCTCAAGATCAAAGGTGACGACGGTCCAGTCTACAAAAGCCTTTTTTTTCAAAATCAAACAAATGTGATCCAAAACATTTTCAAAAGAACGGTTTCTTGGGTACAAACCGCAAAACCCGAGTGGCGACTCTCTGATCTGCGAAGCACTTCGCCGCGCTTTCCGCAAGATCAGGGCGCACCCGGAATTTCTACGCTTAAAGACGGGATTTTTGGGGCGTGTGCCCACAGTGGCGACTCTGCTGGGGACGTTACATTAATCAAACATTTGGAAATTAATACATGAATGAACAATTTTTCAAAAGTCTGGCAAAACAGTACGCTCCGCGCTACTGAAGAGTGGAATGGTATCATAACAGGATTCTACATCCGGCCATTCCAATCTGGGGCTTCTACTATTGTTCGCTTATGTAGTTTTCTCCAAGTGTCGATTAATGAAGTGAGCCAAGCTTAAAAAGGCGTTTTTGAAAAGCATTTCGTTTCTCTCTCTCGATCATTCTTTCGACACACGTTCATTTGCATCGGTGTTCTATCAGCCCCGTTGAGGCGTTTTGGGTAACCGGCACAGTTTACTGGAGCCCGGGGTCCTCGAATGCCCAACAACCTTGGACGATGATGAGACGTATTACCGTTCGACCATTGCTCTGCTGCACGCATTGCGATGGGAGGTATAAAACATCTCTAGTCTGAGGAACCCCTCTAAGCCAAAACCAACCTCGCCATGCGTACAAAGCAATAGAACCTTCCAAACTAAGACAGGAACCCACAGGGTAGGATTACTTGCATCTAACCCCCATAAACTGTCTATGTGTTACTGCTTTTCATATCGCATGCCTGTACATACATTCATACCGTTCTGCGTAGGAGCATGCTAGGGCGGCTTTTAGGGTTTCTCTCTTTCAAAACCTGTTTATGCCTGTTAGGGCGCTGCCTGGACCGATGAAGAGTCGTGCATCGTGATGGTGCACGTTATCAACTTTCCAATTCCTTGGGTCAACGAGACTTTGGGAAATCGAGACTTTCTAAATCCTTGCCTAAACCCGATCGAGGTTTCAAGCAGAAAACTAGGAACAACGGGAAACATGACGTGATGCTTATACCACCCAGGTTAAAAGTGCTAAACACTTACACCACTCAAGGCTCCGGCACAGTGCTGCTTATGCCCCCTTGGTTACGGTATCATGTCATCGACACCAAGTTGTTCCATTCCAACATTGAAACTTCGAGAGCGGGATAGTCAAAAACTTAGGCTGTTTCGACATCTCTTAGTGTTCGTCGATTCCTTCAAGGTACACCGTCGAAAAGAAATCCGAGGACTTGGGCAGCGTCCGGCTGTCATAAAACGGTTTTGTCTGCTAGTTCTAGAGTCTAGGAGGACACCGACGACGAGCATTTTTCATTCTCTCTTTCAAATAAAATTGTTGCAGGCTGTCACTGAGCCCTTCTACTTTACTGTCTAGCCGTCGCACCGTACAGATTCAGAATCAAGAGCCAAACCTACTTGAGAACGTCCGCCGGGTCTGTCTGTGAGAAGATTTGGGTGGGTCTGTTTCTGAGTCTGCCACAACGGAAGCTCCGGATTGTTTTCTGTTGGGAGAGGCCTCACCTTTCACTCCATCCTCTACGCCTCGACAGCCCTTCCAAGCCAAGATCGAACCTCTCAAAATGGCTGAAACTCCGACTCTTGCTCAGGTCCTCGCCGACATCCAACGCAATTTGGCCATTATGCAAGAAAGGGCCGATCAGGCCGATGCCTCCACTGCCAATCTCCGTGCCTTAATCGAGGAACGCCTCCCTCCGGCAGCTGCAGCTGGAGGAGGTGGCGAAGAACGCGAACTTGTGATCGAAGAAAACCGTCAAAGAGAAAACCCTGCTCCGAATCCGGAAATAGCCATGCTGATCGCCAAAATGGCCAAACTCGAGGAGACGGTCTCCAAAGCCGAGAAGATAGGTGCTGGTGGATTAGACATGGATCGTCTTTGCCCTTTTCCTAATGCTAGGCTGCCCGAGAGGTTTAAGATGCCTGATTTTGTAAAGTTTGACGGTTCTGGGGATCCGAAAACCCATTTGTTGGCATATCACAGCGCCATGAAGTTACATGGGATTGAGGAAGAAACGATGGCTCAACTCTTTCCACAAACTCTCACTGGTCCTGCATTCCAATGGTTTCTGTCATTGGATCTTTCCAAAAGAAGGACCTGGGTCGATATTGGGGCTGCCTTTAACTCCCAATATAGCTACAACGTCCAACTTAAAATGACCACACGAGAGTTGGAATCCACCAAGATGGGCGCGAAGGAGCCCTTTGCCGACTTCATTCAGAGATGGAGAGCGAAAGCGGCCAAAATGACGGATCGTCCCAGCGAGAAGGACCAGATTCGCATCATCTCCCGCAACCTGCAACCGGACTTCGCAAAGAACCTGGTGCTAGTACAAGGGGCAAATTGGGAAACCTTCTTCGACTCTGGTCTCGCCATAGAGGAAGCTCTCCAGAATGGGGTCATCCCAAGAACCGAGGCTGCTCCTACCTCTTCAACATCGAAATCAAAACCCCGTGTATACACCGGAAGCAGCACTGCTCTCTTCGGTGGTAACAATTATGCTAGTGCCACTACTGCAAGCAACACCGCCACAACCCACAATTCCAATCATACTGCCGATGTCAATCAGGTACAAGCACCACAGAAACCTCGGAACCGTAACCAACCTCGTGTCTTCGCTAACTTCGAAGCACCCCTCTCTGCTGTCCTTGAGAAATTGGCCAAGTCTGGTCATCTCAGGCCCCTCACTCCAACTCCACTCCCTCAAAATCCGCCGCCCAGTCATAACCCCAATGCCTTCTGCGCATACCACCAAATGCCCGGCCATTACACCGACTCTTGTTATCGCCTCCGTCACGCGATACAGGATTTGGTGGATAATGGAACCCTTCCTAACCCACCATCCAAACCCAATGTCATCTCCAACTCCCTCCCGAAGCACCATAACCAAATCGGCCAGATATCCCTTAGCTCCACCATATTTAACCCTACCGACTATATAACCTCAATCAATCACCCAAGGCCCATCGTGGCATTCCCAACCGAACTCGACGTCAACATGATATCTCCCATCTGGGAAATGGAAGAAAGGATGAGAGAATGGACGGCACTGGCTCACGACTGGAATGAGCAGTACCATCTGGGTTTCCCTATGCCTCTGCAAGCTTATCAAGCATGGCTCGGCCAATTGGAAGAGGAGTGGGTTGCAGTACAAGCCGACCCGCTCGATGGCCTGTCACTACGCACGTTATTCTGTCAGGCCGAACCTGCACCTATCATCGAAGAGGAACCGTATTTTTGGGATCCCGAGCCAGCATGGCAGTTCCCAGCCAACTATGATCTAGAGGCGGTCCTGCCCGGGAGACTTCCAACAAGAAGAACCCCTAGAGCAGGTGGCCGAGGAAGGGCTTGACCCCGACCTCTACATGATTGATGAGAATCTCCCGTGCCCTGTTTTGCCTATCTCCCGCGAGGATTGCCGCATTATGACTTTGGACGCTGTGCCCGACAATCTGTGGGAAGTCGACGAAATCGTCGACCTTAATACGAACCCGCTGCCCGCTGACTTTTGGGACGAGGAAAAGGTGGTAGACGTCAATATGGGAAATGAGGTGTGGACCGTCAACTCCGCTTTGGTTGACGCAGGTTTCTGGGATACGCCATTTGTGACCAACCCGGGAGTACCATTCGAAGAAGCCGCAGCACAGGATCCGACGTTTTGGGAAGACTTAGCAATGCAGAACTGGGAACAAGATCTGACTTCAGAACAGGACCAATCTGCAACCGTGGCAGCAACTGATAAGGGAAAACGTAAGATGGAGGACATACCCGCAGATTTCTGGGATTTCAACAGTGCAACCTCTTGGTGGGATGTCGCCAATGTCACGAGGAGCGGCCGAGTCTTTCAGCCCGCCAACTTACAGGCTGGGAGCTCATCCAATCCTCCCGTTGTGCAACCCACTAATCCAGCGGCTCAAAGAGGCACTCCGAACATCCTTGCTGGAATCCCGGAAGGGGACATGATTCAGAGGCAACTTGAAAGGATCCCTGCAGCAGTATCCGTTTGGGGTTTGATTGCGTCATCAAAGGAGCATCGCGATGGACTGTCTGGGGCTCTCGCCCGTCTCAAGGTACCAACCGACATCACCCCCGAAGCATTGGTCTCTCTCATCCTGCCATTGCTTGCCAAACACTCTGTTACGTTCACCGAGCGGGATCTGCCCGTTGAAGGAACTGACCACAACCGCCCATTGCACATTACCGTCAAGTGCAAGGGGCTCTGGGTGCCAACTGTACTCATTGACAATGGCTCCGCCATTAATGTCTGCCCGCTGAGGGTTGCCTACCGATTGGGATTCGCCAAGAAAGACCTCGCACCGTCCAACCTGGCTGTCAAAGCCTACGATAGCACTCGCCGAGTGGTCGAGGGTACCATTATGCTCAAGCTCGACGCCGAGGGTTTTGAAATGGAGGTGGAATTCCATGTGGTTGATATCCCAGCCACTTTCAATCTGTTGCTAGGAAGGCCATGGTTGCACAGGTCAGATATCATGGCAGTGCCCTCGACTCTCCACCAGAAAGTCTTGCTGGGGCTTCCGACTGGGACCCTCACCATTTGCGGAGACGCTGGGATCCGCCCGCTTAAAGAGGATGAGCCCGTTCTAGGGATCACACATGGGGAGGAAGACTCTGACTTTGGGGGATTCTCGTTTGACACTGCAGGCTCCGTTCTCACCGTAGCTGTAGACAAGGACTTCTACGTTAGCTCCGCCGCGATCGATATTATGAGGAAGATGGGCCACATGCCCGGCCTTGGGCTCGGGATCAACCAGCAGGGGGTCGCTGAATTCCCCATCTTTCCCTCTTCCGAAAGCCGAGCTGGCTTTGGGTACGCACCTCCGGCCAAGAAGGCTAAAAGGGGGAAAGATGCGGGAAAACTTCGAACCCTCTACGGTAACCCCGGTAGTTACTTCATCCGCGAAGGAGGGAGCATTGTTTACGAAGGTCAGCCTGAACCATTCTGGGATCCGGAGACGGGCACTTGGCTTCCGGGATTTGAGATCTTTGCTGCGGACACCTGGTCCGATGATGAAGAAGAAATAGCCAAGGACAAGCTGGCAGAGGCAGAGTTCAAGAAGCAGCTGGTCCAGACTAAGGAAGAGACAGACTGGGTCATGGCTGTTGATCAAGAAAGCTTGGAGATGCTGTTCTCTCAAGTAGGTTTGGTTGGTGAAGAAGAAGAAGCCGAAGTGCTGATGCTTGGGCCCGACTCGCAGGACGTCATCGAGGATCCGACCTCTCTCATTGTAGAGGCTAAGGGTAGCCTAAATAATTGCTTTTTCACTCCACGCTTGACATGCATTGACAATGTGCCTGAGTCTGACACGGAGTCTGTCCGGTCTAGGTCTAGCTCAGAGTCGGAGTTTGTGCCTCTTGGCCCTCCACGTCATAGCTTCTACTTTGAATTCGAGTCAACTGTACTTGGTAACCCGTCTGGGTTTTATGAAATGAATGAGCCTGCTTCTGATTACTTTGCTGAATTATATATAAACTGTGTCGACCCCGACGATGAAGGAACGGACTTCGATGGGAACATTCCCGCTGAATTGCGTTCCCTCATCGAAAGAGAAGACGAAAGGCATGCTCAGCCTCTAAACGAAGAAGTAATTTCTATAAATTTGAAAGACGAGGATAACCCTCGGATGATGCAAATCGGTTCAACTCTGTCCCCCGAGGATCGCACTGCACTGATTGATTTGCTCAAAGAATACTTCGAGGTCTTCGCATGGTCTCACAATGACATGCCCGGTATCGATCCTGAAATCGTGCAGCACCGAATTCCGTTAGCTCCCGGGGCTGTTCCAGTCAAGCAGAAGCTCCGCCGAATGAGACCAGATTGGGTGGAAAAGATCAAAGAGGAAGTCACCAAGCAGATCGACGCCGGATTCCTGAGGGTTGCTGAATATCCGAAATGGGTGGCCAACATCGTGCCAGTTCCTAAGAAAGATGGGAGAATCCGAGTCTGCGTCGACTTTAGGGACTTGAACAGAGCAAGCCCCAAAGATAGTTTTCCCTTGCCTCACATTGATGTGCTCGTGGACAACACGGCGGGGCATGCCTTGCTCTCTTTTGTCGACGGATTCTCAGGATACAACCAGATCTTTGTGGCACCCGAGGATCAAGAGAAGACTACTTTCGTCACCGAGTGGGGTACTTACTGCTATGTGATGATGCCGTTTGGGTTAAAGAACGCCGGTTGCACTTTCCAGCGGGCCCAGACCACTTTGCTACACGATCTGATCCACAAAACCGTTGAGGTCTACGTCGACGACATGATTGTCAAGGCAAAGAAAAAGGAGGACTTCATTCCAGCGCTCAGGCAGTTCCTCGAGAGGCTCCGCAAGTACAACGTGCGTCTTAATCCACAAAAGTGCACATTCGGGGTCACAGCAGGCAAAATGTTGGGGTTCCTGATCACCGCAAGAGGAATTGAGGTCGATCCCTCTAAGATTACGGCAATCCTTGAAATGGAACCACCACGGTCAGAAAAGGGAGTACGAAGCTTCCTGGGAAAAGTTCAGTTCATCAGTCGATTCATAGCCAAGCTCACACTTACTTGCGAACCGCTGTTCCGTCTGCTCAAAAAGGATGTTCGTTTTGAATGGACAGAGAAGTGCCAAGCTGCTTTCGAATCTATCAAGACGTATCTGAGAAATCCGCCAGTCTTAATGCCGCCTACACCGGGTCGACCCTTGATCCTGTATTTATCCGTCACACCAACGTCTATGGGATGTTTGCTGGCGCAGGAAGGAGATAACGGAGTCGAGAAAGCCATTTACTATCTGAGCAAGAAAATGGTGGGATGTGAGGAGCGTTACACCCCCCTGGAGAAGACATGTTGGGCGTTAGTTTGGGCTTCCAAAAAGCTTAGACACTACATGCTAGCCTATTCGGTGAAGCTGATTTCTCGGATGGATCCTATCAAGTATCTGTTTGAGAAGCCGGCGCTCACCCATAAGCTAGCACGTTGGTTGCTTCTGCTGGCTGAGTTCGATCTCCAACACGTCACAAGGAAATCAGTGAAGGGCCGTGCTGTGGCAGAATTCCTGGCCGACCACCCGATTGACGGACCTGAAGACGTGGACTTCAATTTCCCGGACGAGGATGTGTTAACGATTGTCGAAGAAGTGTGGACGCTCTATTTTGATGGGGCTGCTAATCAAAGAGGTTTCGGAGTTGGGATATTGCTCATTACGCCCGCTGGGGCTCATATCCCGCTCGCTTTCAAGTTAAACTTCGACGTCACCAACAATCAAGCCGAGTATGAAGCCTGCATCGTAGGAATGGAAGCTGCTATTGCATTGGGAGTCGAGAAGCTTGAGATAATCGGGGATTCGAACCTGGTAATCTCTCAAGCTAATGGAGACTGGAAGGTCCGCGAGGAAAAGCTGAAGCCTTATCATCAAGATTTGGAAGAACTGATTCCCCGTTTCAATAAGGTGACTTTCACCCACATTCCCCGCTTGAAGAATCAATTCGCCGATGCTTTGGCGACTTTGGCTTCAATGATCGAACTTCCAGTAGGGGTCAGGATGCGACCTATTGTGATAGAACAGAGGGACTTGCCCGCTTATGAATACGTCAACGCCATTGATGATGTCGATGATGGCCTACCCTGGTACCATGATATCTGGAACTTTGTCGAAAGAGGGGAGTTCCCTGCTGAAGCGTCGAGAAAGGATCGGGTTGCTCTGCAAAGGCTGGCTGCTCAGTACATCATTTGTGGAGGGAAACTGTATCGAAGGTCTCACTGCGGAATGCACAAGCTGTGTGTCAACGGGGCCGAAGCAACAAGGATAATGGAAGAGATTCACGAAGGAGTCTGCGGGCCCCACATGAGTGGAGTCATGCTTGCACGGAAGATCCTCAGGCAAGGCTACTACTGGTCAACAATGGAATCTCAATGCATCGACTATGTGCGGCGTTGTTTCAAGTGTCAAATCCATGCCAACCTGCAGCATGTTCCACCCTCTAAGCTACACGGCATGACCTCGCCGTGGCCTTTCTCGGTGTGGGGAATTGATGTTATCGGGATGATCTCGCCTCCTGCTTCCAATGGTCACAGGTTCATACTAGTGGCAATAGATTACTTCACTAAGTGGGTCGAGGCTGAATCGTACAAAACTCTGACAACGGTTCAAGTGGCTCAATTCATCCGAAAGAACATCATCTACCGTTATGGAGTTCCTCAGGCGTTCGTCTCCGACAATGGGAGTCACTTCAAAGGGAGGGTCCTGGACCTTTTCGAAGAATTCGGCATCAATATTCACCGGTCGACAACCTATCGTCCACAAACAAATGGAGCAGTTGAGGCAGCAAACAAGAACATTGAAGTGATCATCAAGAAGACTATTGAGTCCGCAAGGGATTGGCACGAGCAGCTGCCTCTGGCGCTATGGGGTTACAGGACGTCAATTCGAACCTCAACCGGTGCAACTCCTTTCTCTTTGGTCTATGGGATGGAAGCAGTACTTCCTATCGAGCTTGAGGTTCCCTCTTTAAGGATAATGGTCGAGAGTGGCTTGGAAGAATCTGAGTGGCTCAGCGGAAGGTTTGTCGAGCTAATGCTATTTGATGAAAGGAGACTCCGGGCTCTGTATCATGTTCAAGGTTACCAGCGTCGAATCGCCCGGGCATTTGACAAAAAGGTGAAGTCCAGGGGCTTAGTCGAAGGGGATATGGTCACAAAGGAAATACGGGCACCAGTCTTCGACGCCCGTGGAAAGTTTCGACCAAAGCGATCCGGGCCCTTCATTATCAAGACCATCCTATCCGGGGGTGCTGCTCAACTCATCGATCTCGACGGCAACGAATTCAGCACTTTGGTCAACCTGGATCAACTCAAACGCTTCTACCCCTGAGAGATGCTCGTTGGACCGAAAACCACAAGGGTGGGCGGTTCCAAGCAAAAGTTAGAGCAGCCTGCTAGACCGAAAACCTGTGAAGGCGGTCTAGGCAAAAATAAATAGGCAAAAGTCGAAAGCTCGCTAGGCCGAAAACCTGTTAAGGCGGCGCTAGGCAAAAGTTAGAGCGTAAAAGGAGAGGTAAAATACACGAGTGAACCTTGGCCTGAACTACGTTCTGACCTGATTCCTTGAAAAGGGATACGTAGGCAGTCTCACCTTGAGACCCGGTCACATTCTATCAAAATAATCCAGTGGTCAATATTCCGTTGCCATGTCAGGATCCAAGCAAAGTCAAGGAACGAGCCAACATTTCATTAAGAAGTCAGAAGGGGGAAACCCTCCGTCTTTCAACTTTATTTATAATTACTATTTCTGATACACAAGCTGAGCATAAAAGCCTTAAAAACAACTAAGCATAAAAACAGAACAGATGCCTGAGAAGCCTAACGGCTCACAGTTTATTCTAAAAACAGCAAAGTGGTCCGAAGTCAATCAATGTTTTCCCTTGCTTCCACATCTGATCTTAGCCACTGTCGATAAACGTTCCTCAGTCTTGGAGTAAAATCCGGAGACTCCGCCTGCAGGGCCCTGTCCGCCCAGCGCCTGTTATACCCATGAAGCGTCTGAGCATTGAAATTCGGGACTCGAAAGTCCCCGGCAGTGATACGAACATTCCCCTGAGGGATTCCCAACTGACGAAGGACACGGCCTGGAATGTAGAAAGTGAACTGCGTCAACCCTGCAATCACAACCCTGTCAAAACCATCGGAATAAACTGTCATCCCCTCCAGTCCTAGCCATGAACACCTCCAAGCAATTTCATCCGGCTGTATCTCCTGCATGAAAGCAAACCACTCCATCTCATTCATCTCGGGGTACCTCATTTCCCGTTGATGAATCCTCTTCGGAAAAAGTTCCCAGCCAGCCTCCGGAGGATGCAACAAGTTCAGCTTGTCACATAGCCATAACTGCATGAGCGAAAAGACAAGTAAGGAGCCAGATAAAGCCTGAGCGAAAAGACAAGTGAGTAGCCCAGCAAATAGCCTAAACTGAGAGTCGAGGTAAAATGAGAAAGTGCGAAAAACCAGAAAAAGGTGAGCTGAGTGAGTATACCTGAAGGAGCAGCGGACTGCCGCTGAAGGTGCGTGACACCCCGGAATACACCAAGTCCAAACCAATGAGTGTCTCAGCTAGAACCAGCGGGATCACATTTTGCCGATCCCCCTCCCCCATTTGGAGAGCAACACTCACTAGCAAGGGGCTGACCCGCCCGTCAGCAGGAATGAGCAGGTAGCCGGCAAGAAGGCAGATTACCAGAGCCAAGCGGCGCCGCGCCTGCCAAGTCATGTCCTCCGGATCACCCTCGGGACTATATCGCTCGATCAGCTGCAAGATATGGACCTGGCCACCCTCTAACATGGAACGGGCCAGACCTCCGGGGATGGCAAGTGCCGTAGTCAGCAGCCTGGGCATGCTAACTTGGTAGGGCGGAACGACAAGCGTCGGAGAAGAGTACGTCCGGAGATAAGCCTGGAACTCCTCGACTGTAGGACAAATTTCGTCATCACCAAAGCGGAAGACGTGGACGTCGGGATCCCAGAACCGGAGCGCGGCCCTCAAGAGAGCCGGGCGGACTGGCACATGCCGTAAGTACCGGAACGAGGAAAGGCCGTGGTACTGGAAATTCAACCAGTCGACGCCGAACATTTCCGTCAACCAAGGCCGGATTAAGGTGGGAATGGGATTCGCCATTGGAAAGAATTGCAGAGGAAATACTGAATAGGGGGAAGACAATGAAATGCTGTGGTTCTGCAAGTGCATGGCATGCGTCTTTATAATTGAGTACGCATCTTTCTTTCATCCGAGGATGCATTTGCCAAGGACTAGCATCCAAGCCTACCTTACAATGAGTACACTGCCCCTCTGAGGAGCCAGAACCACTGTTCTGAACGTGGGATGGTAGAGACAAAAGGCAGCCAGGGGAAGGACAGTTGGTCAGGAGAATGGCACTGTGTCGTACTTTTGTGGCGCACGCCACAACTTGACAAGCGTGCGCAGGATACCCTATACCACTGGCGTACGCAGTCCAACTACTGGCGCACGCCATTGAAGCCTGCACCAGACAGCAGCAACAGCAGCAACTGTCATCGAACAACCGTTTTCAATTCTGGGGCTTGTTTGGCGAATTGGTCGATTTGTACAAGTCATAAAGGGTGTTTGGGACTGTGTGGAAGCACCGGTTCGGAGATGTCGCGCTTAACGAAGAATTCGGACCTCCGGCGGCCCGTATCCTCCTAAATTTAGGATACGGAGACTCAAAATCCATACCGAAGATCTCGTGCCAAGTTTTCTCATGCCGTGTACGTCATATAGGCTTTATGTGATTGTACGGGGGTGTCGGTTTCAGTCCGGGACTATATCGAGTCATCTTTGGCGTCTTATGTCCGTTTTATGGCATTTTCGAGCGTTTTGCGATTTATTGTCCATTTCAATTCGTTTTCCCCGAGTTTTCCACTCATACGAGTCTTTGTACATCTCTATAGCCTCACAAAAGTGTCAGTTTCCCTTTCAGAGGAGGATTGGGCGTTCCGGCCAACCAATGCCAAACTGCCGTATCCTCCGCGTGTCTTAAAGATACTCGACGTATCCTGGGGCTTTCCTTCCCTTTCATTCGAGCTAGATCAGTTCTACGTATATCCTAGCGCTTGTTGGTCGATTCAGGGCATTTGTCAATGCATGTCATTAGTATTTGATTTGTTTACTTCTATACCACCAATGTGGAAGTTAAATAAACAGAAAAAGCAATTACCATACTATCCAAAGCATGCATCTATAAAAGTAAAAGGTGGGAATGTACAAAGCGGCACAACGGCCCGAGCAAAAGCAAACTAAAGTATGTACTAGGCACAACCGCCTATGAATCAACAGGCACGCAGGCCCCAAAATCAAAATCAAGTGTCAAAGGAAAAGACAGTAAAGTAGAGAGGCTCAGTAGTAGCCCTCACTGGTCGGAGAGCTCGTCAGTGTCGCCGCTGTCGTCCTCGCTCTCCTCAGCTGCGGCTAAGTCTCTCTGAGTGGTCCTGAACCTGGGGTCGCCAGCAGAGTCAGAGCCGCTGCTGAGGGACACGGGTTCCTCCTCCTCGTCCTCGTCCTCGTCCTCCTCTCTCCTCTTCTTCCTCGCGGGCCCCTCCGCTGGCTGCTTCTGAGCAGCCCTCTTCCGCAGCACTCTCTGAGGCGGTGGTGACCCTCTGTCGGGGGCTATCACCACCCCTCTGGCCTCGCGCCGTGAAGTCCTCACCGATCGCTGGGCTGCAGCAGGGGCCTTCCCCTTCCCTCTGCCCTGCTGAGGGGCTGGCTCCGCTGGCCGCCGCCTAGAAGCCGCCCTAGCGTGTCCCTGCATTGTCAATTCGATTCAATATCAATATTGTGCATAGCGTATATGTAAATGCTGAAACAGGGATCAAGAGCAGGTACTTCTAACATGCATTGTAACAAACATGCACAGCAGATAAGTATCGAATTCGGAATTCTGGGTTATACCTGAGGCTGCGCAGCAGGCGCTGGAGCTGCCGGCGGGTAGTGCAACTGCAAGGGAGTCCCACTGGCTATCTGGTGGAACTTCTTCTCCATGGCAAGCATCAAGCGCATGGACTCCCTCGCCCACTCAAGCGGCACCTGAGTCACATGTATTGGAAGTCAAAGGCATTTCAAACACGAGACAAGCATGATATGGGAAACAGAGAATAAACAAAAGCTGAAAGTACATCATACCGGTCCCGTGACCTCTGCCGGCTCAGTCCTAGCGGGCTCAAAGTGAACCTCTGCAGCCTCCCCCTGAGGGTCACGTACAGGCAACGTCCAGGAAAGCTGAGTGAGCCCGGTCGACTCTGCGAACTCACTCCTCTCCCTGGAGCGGCCCGACCTACTCCGCCGTCCCGACCTCTCCTCGCCGGCAACTAAGGCCTCCGCCCGCACTGCCCTGTGCTCCAGCACCCCAAGCGCCCCAGCCAAGTATCGCCTCTGGTAGACGGCGTAGTCTCGCTCTCGTCTCAAAAAGGGAGCCGCAGCAGCAGGAACAGTGAACCTCCTCAGCTCTCTCAAAGTGTACCTCCCAGTGTGCGAAGCACGAGGCGGAAGTGGCCCAGGGACAAGGGACTCGGACGAGTCGAGTGACTGTCGCGTCACCCGGTCGCCCAAGTACCACCGCCACCCGAAAGCCGACTCCAGCAGCACCCGGCTCGCTGTCACCACTCTGCTCCGGGCAAGGTACTCAGGCTCAGGCCCTGCGGGCCTCCACGGGTCCCACTCCACCTGCAAAGCAATCAAAGGACATCAGCAACAGCATTGAAGTATTTCAAAGGCACGAACTATCGAAAGGGAAAGCTAGCCTTACCTGAGAGGCTGTCAAGTGGTCAATGTACAACCGGAAGTCTGCAAGCGTCTTCGTCGACCTCTTCTTCCCGACGCGAAGCGGTCCCCAGACCATCGCTCGAGGAAGCACCCTCGGGTCCGGACTCCTGTTCTCCGGAGGGTACATCCTCAGCACCTCGTAAGCCCACAACTGCAAGGTTATCAAACAATCAAACGATCAAGACATCAGAAATACAGTATATGCAAGATAAAATACAAGTATGGAATGGAATTGAAAGACAGTATTGATCCCTTACCTCCCACACTCTCCAGTACCCGGCAGCTGCCCTGCTCCCTCTGGAGAACTCACCGAAAAAGCAGTAGCACGTGCCCAGGGCCGCACCTCCCCAGTCGAACCGAGAGGCCGACCGCAAGTCAAAAAGGGCCGGCAAGTAAGACAAGTGTACCGTGGACCTCTTGTTCGGGTACAGAGTAGCCCCGAACAAGTACAGCAAGTAAACCCGGGCCAGCTGCGCCGACTCTAACTCAGAGACCTCCCCTCCTGCCAACTCCAGCTCCGGGACCCTCTGCTCCACGCGCCTCACAAACTGATCGTAGGAGACCATCTCTGAACTCCCCGCCGGCACCATCCCTAAGAACCACTGCAGCGCCTCCCTGTCTCTGTGGATCCCCGAGTCAAACGGGATCGGGTCCCCTCCTACCCTCAGGCCCGTGATGGCCGCAAAGTCCGTCGGAGTCACTGTCATCTCCCCAATCGGGAAGTGGAAGGAGTTCGACGTGTCCCACCACCTCTCCGCCAGGGCAGACAGCACCGCGTGGTCACTCCTCACCGCTGTCAGTGTGGGGATGAACACGCCAAACCCCGCCGCGTCCACCAGCTCTCGTGCCCCCGCAGGTAAACTCAAGTACAACTCGAGCGAGTGTGCCGGACCACCGTGCCCCCGCTGGCTAACCACTCCTCTCTGCACATCACAACAACCAAGGCAACAGAAAAAGCATCAGTATAGCAATTCAAGTTATCAAGGCAACAAAAGCATGCTGTTCATTCATTTATCTTTTCAAGGCACCCTATCGGTCGATTCAAGTCATTCGAGCGTCCTACAGAGTCAAGTCAGAGTTCAGGGCAACCTATCAGTCGAATTACGTTACGTGGCATATTACAAGTCAATGTCGGTTATCTACAGGCATTCTATGGTCGAATTCTATAGTCGAGGCATCCTACAGCCAACTCAATCCGTTTCAAGTCGAGGTATCACTAACTCTACACAGTCAATCAAATACAAAAGGGTCGAATATCATGCATCACAAGCACAAAATGAAGACTAAAAGGGGAGTTTTAAAAAGTGTACCTCAGTCCAGCCCCTGGACAAGTGCCGCTCACGGTCCCTCAGCACCAGCTCCTCGTCGTAGTCCCTCTGTAGAGGGACGTAGCTCTCAGTACCAGACGCCACAAACACGTGCGGCTCTGGAGGAACGTACGTCTCAGCAGCAAACGGGGCACGAGTGGCTGACCGTCTGGTCTCCGCTAAGTCCACGGCCACCTCGTACGCCCCAGGACCCTCCTCCTGCTCCCTCTCGGCCTCCTCAGCCTCTCGCACCAACTCCGCCTGCTCTCTCTCCGCCGCCTCGGCCTCTCGCCTCAGTCTCTCGGCCTCGTCAGACCGGGCTATCTCCCTCAGCCGCTCCTCACGCGCCCTCTCAACTACTGCAACCACCTCAGGACTCTCTCTCATCAACCGGGCAAGCACAAACTCACCCACAAACTCTGCCAAGTCGCGGCTCATGATCGGTTCGTGACTAGACGAGCCCGCGGGCGCCACAAACTCAACCCGCTCGGCGTGGTCTGCCCTCGGCACATACCCCTCCTCCTCCACCACCGCCGGAGCCTTGCCGCTCGCCGGATCCCTCGGTGGAGTCTCCGATCGGCCCTCACCAACGACACCACCACTGCCACTGCCGCCGGCCTCAACCGAACCACCGCCGGACACCACAAAACCCTCTACGCCACTGCTAGGATCCAGGCGATCAACCTGTGGACCCCCTGTAACCGACGCGACTGGCGTACGCCCCAGATCTACTGGCGCACGCCGCTCGTCGCCACCACCCATCTCCGCTACATGGCCACTGTCATTCCCGTCGAGGCCAGGAACCTGTGCACCGATCCCCGTCGAAGCTTCGCCTGTCGCTTGATCGTCGACCCGAGGCGTCTCCGCCTCAATCTCACCAAGGCGTGGCCGCTCACCCTCGTCGTCGCCACCAGTCCTGCCCTCACCACCAGTGTCTGCCATGGATGGACGTGGATGTGTGGATTCGGGGAAGAGAATGGAGAATGATTTGGGGTATGAAGGATTTGAGAAAAGTTGGAGCGATGCCAGGAGCTTTTGAAACCGATCAATGGCGGTTTCGTTCGTCCTCTGGGAGTTTTAATCGACGTGGGAAGCATCTGGGCCGGATCTGGGCCTGGATATTTCAGCATAAGTGGCGCACGGTACAAAACAACTGGCGCACGCCATACGTTCATGGGCCTGAGGCCCAATTCACATTCTGTGGTCAAAATCGAAGCCCATGGTCATCAAATTAGTTCTATCACCTAGGATGATCACTCCCCAAGCAGAGCCTGTCCAAAATTCAAATCAACGACGATCTATCCGTCCAAAATTCAAATCAACGACGATCTATCCGTCCAAAATTCAAATCAACGACGATCTATCCGTCCAAAATTCAAATCAACGACGATCTATCCGTCCAATTTCAAAATCAACGACGATCTATCCGTCCAATTTCAAGTCAACGACGATCTATCCGTCCAATTTCAAGTCAACGACGATCTATCCGTCCAATTTCAAATCAACGACGATCTATCCGTCCAATATCAAAATCAATGACGGTCCATCCGTTCAATTTCAAATCAAACAGGTGACCCTGAGTCACTTTCAATGGATTATCCCACAGGAGAGTCCGCACCCCATGACAGCCTGTTCTGTCCTTGTCAAATCAACGACGATCTATCCGTCCAACTTCAAGTCAACGACGATCCACCCGAAGGACCGTATCTTTCTCAATGGAGCCGATTCACGGCAAATTACTCCCCAGCTGAATCAACCGCCCCGGCCGCGTAATCAAAAGCCAATGTCAGGTTATTTAAATTTCATGTTCTCATTGACACGTATTTCCTGCTCTGGACGGCCTAGATGGGTGTCTAAAAAAGCCTTTGACGTTACTTACGCCAAAGCAATGGTGCTCTAAGTGCCGTCAAAGGGGGGCTACTGTAGACACCCTATTCTGGACTGTCCGGATTAGTTTACTTATGGTCTTTGATTCCCCAATGATGATTAAGGTCGAGAACATACCGAGTTGTTTGATGAGTTTGAGCTTTGAGCGTCCCGAACCTCGTCCAAACCCATTTCAAACCCTTGTCGAACCCTCAAGCCAGAACCAAATGGCCTCAACAAAACCCTGCTGGAGTACGCTGGTGGTGGACTAGCGTGCGCAGGAACCACTGCCACGTGTCAGTCATTACTACTCTCTGGCGCACGCCACTCAACAAGTGGCGCACGCCAGTCAGCACTAGTCAAATCAACCTTTTCAGCCAGCTGGGCGGGAGCCTCTGCAGCCGCCTGACGTCAGCTGGCAGCCCCCTGATCATTACTCCGGCCAGAACTGTTCCTTTCTCTTCCATCAAGCCAAGTCCCATGCATTTAATGCATGGGAGCTTCCTCCAAAGCCTCACCACACCCAAACAGCCCTTAAGGGCTGGCTGATCAGTCCTTCTCTCCTCCATAAATACCCCCTTTGCATTCATTTGCAAAGGGTTAGCACCATTAAGAAAGGGATAGCTTCTTAAAGTCAAGCCATCTTTTGTCTTCTTCTCCTTCATTGTTCTTTGCTCCCTTTCTTCCTCATAGAAAGAGCAAGTGAAGAACACACTTTCCACAGCCCATAACCATCTCTACATCCACCCTCCATCATCATCTTCAAGCTCAAGCTCAAGCTCTCTCTCAAAACTCACTAGCAAAGGTATAATACCTCTTGCTCCTGCTTTCTGTTCTGACCCCTGAGGGGGGCTGGCAGGGTCAAGGCTGGTAATCTATACCAGTCCTGGCCCTAATGTTAGCAAGGTTTCAAAACCGTGCACAATAATCAGTGGCGCACGCCAGTTGTAAGTACCGTACGCCAGTCATGGTGATAGGTGCAGAACTGGTGTGGGGATCATGGATCATTGTTTTTCTTGTATTATTCAAGCTTTGATCACCCTGCTGCATGCTAAAATCAGTTTACAGCTTTCTGTATTTAGAACTGCTTTCTTTTCTAACTGTATTTGTTGCTTAGTTTGGCCTTCTGGGTTCCTCTGGTCCTATTCCAGAGCCCAGAATGTGCAGAGCCAAAGCACTGGAACCTAGAGAGAACTGGCGTGCGCTCTTTCATCAGTGGCGTGCGCTAGTGGTCTATATTCCAGTGGCTTGGCCCTTGCATGGATCTTACATCCAGGCCTTTGATCATCCTCCCCTCACTGTTTAAGGGGTTTTCTGTCTATTTGGTGGCTTTTAAGCCCGTTTATCTGTCTGTAATAGTTTGGTAGCCTTTATAAACTGCGTGGTTTGTCCTGGGTGTGCACTGGTCCTTTCCAGAGCCCAGAGGGTTGAGAGCAGAAGCTGTGAGCTTGAGTCTACCGGCGCACGCCAGTCTTGGGGTGGCGCACGCAGGTCATGACTGCATGCAGTGGCCTGGCCAGTGCATGCAGGCTAGATCCTGTATGCAACATTCCATCGCTAGTGTGTTCTAGTCTGCTTAAAATGTCCACAAAAGCTTGTTCTCAATCTATTATACATAAGTGCAAACATCCATAAACATTTTGTTACATCTTTTGTACATAAATGCAATGTGTTACAGTTTTAATCCCTATTAACTGTTCCCCCGCCCTAATTGGTTAAAAGAATGATCAAATAAAGAGAGAAATGCAAATGTTTTATAAAACGCCTGAGTAGAGACCGGTCCCCGGACTGGGCGAGAGGGGTGCCATAAAACCCTTCCCCTCTCGTAATCTGGCTCCCGAACCTCAAGATCAAAGGTGACGACGGTCCAGTCTACAAAAGCCTTTTTTTTCAAAATCAAACAAATGTGATCCAAAACATTTTCAAAAGAACGGTTTCTTGGGTACAAACCGCAAAACCCGAGTGGCGACTCTCTGATCTGCGAAGCACTTCGCCGCGCTTTCCGCAAGATAAGGGCGCACCCGGAATTTCTACGCTTAAAGACGGGATTTTTGGGGCGTGTGCCCACAAAGGGGGTGGGTTGTATTCAGTGTGGTGGTATGATGGGGAAGGTGGGTCCCGACCGCTTAGTAATGACCGGTCGATGAACGGTAGGAGGGTGACAGAGAGGCCACGTGTCATGTCGAACCATGCGTTGATGAAGTAAACGGCTGAAATTCCATCTACTAAAGTGTGTTGCAACCCTACTCGAAGAAAAGCTCCTCCACATTTGAAATATGTCACCTATTATGCAATAAATACAAACAATTTGTTTGCACGTAACCAATGTTTTCTTCACAAGAATTGAAACATACATTTAAAACAATTTGATATATGTAATAATTGTAGACATGGCAAGAGCACGCCACTCTTTCCTTGTCTAAACATAGATACATTTAAATAAATCGATATGTAATTGGGTTAGTTAGCGGGCTGGAATGAAGCCAATGCTTAAAAATTAGGGGTGGCAAATTAAATCCATACCCATTAAGTAACCCAAACCCATTCATTAAAAAATAGACCCAACCCAACCCACTTATTAGTTGGGTCAGAATGGGTCAAACCCATCTAACCCATTTATTAATTGGGTTTAATTGGAATTAATTGGGTCAACTTAAATGACCCAATAAGTCATGAGTATAACTCAACTAAAAAAACCCCATTTATCTCCCTTCCTCTTGAGTCTCGACCTCTCTCACCAAGCGAGGGTTTCAGGTCTCTCTCTCTCTTTCTCATCTGGGTTTCTGAATGAAACCTAATCTCTATCGAAACCCTAGACCCAAGATTAGCATGTGAAGTCATATAGCGAAGCTTTTGGCAGGTGAGTCGTGATTGAATCCCCTGCCTATGGTCAATCTTCCTGGCCATAGTTCGTCAACCCTTCTCTTTTCCGATTGGACCGGGGTTAGCCCTTCTAGACTGACAAGCTTTTGGCTTGTTGAATGTATGCATATATATACATTCTTGTCCATTTATCGTTTTCTCTAACAAGTGCTAAAGGGGTATTATTCTTTACAGAGGAAAAAATTGGGCCCGAGTAAAACCTTAATTAGGAAATCTTCTACTCGTTCATTACTTAATTCATACTTTACATGTAAACTACGTTTCAAAGAATTGACAAGGTATTAGTTTGGGTCTGTTCTTCCCTTCAATTTGGGTCTGTTCTTCTCTGTTAATGCTACAGATGATTGATTATTGCTTGAACTCATCCAAGTAGGGTCGCTTTTGCATGTCGCTTTGGGTTCGTTTGGTACGTAACGGAGACTATATATAAACAGTTGAATCTTGGATAGCAGCTTCAAAATCCCGAACGGGCTCTTCTTCTGTCAAAATCCATTTTCGACAGGGGTAATTTGGTAATTTTAGTGTACATGAATATTTTAGTTATTTAAATTTATAGGGGTAATATGGTCATTTCAGTATACATTGGTATTTTAGTCATTTTAAATTTTAGTATATATGTAATTGGGTTAATTGGTGGGTCGGGTTGAGTTGGGTTTTACCATCCAAATTTATCCAAACACACATATGTAATGAGGTTGGCTTATTCATGGAGGCTCCGTGATTCCCTTATTCACAGAGCCGGCGATCTCGGCCATCCATTTCGGAAAAGTTCCATTAACATCCGAACTGTCCAAAACACTCTTAGACGATTGCGATTCACTTCTGGAAGTAACTGTTCGCGGAACTCTCCATTAATTTTTTTTTCTCCCCATGTAACACCCCTTACGAGGGACAAACCATGTAAAGAGAAACATATATACCTGTAGCATCAGAAGGGGCAAGGAAAAAGATTCATCAGAACAACCAAAAGTTGGAATAAGTTGTTGGAGCTCAGAGCAAGGGGTGAAATCGCCAAAACCATCTATAACACCTTCAGATTCTGCCTCTACAAATAACACACCCTCTCCATTACAATCTATGACGAAACTGCCGCCACCCTCCACCCTCCGCCCTCCTCTTCAGCCGCCCCGCCACCGGGTAAAAGACCACCAGACAGTTGCTCAAAGCCTCCTTGAGCAAATGAGTGTCGAAGAAGTTGTTTGAACCATCTGGTTTGTAGAAGTAGATGGTTGGGACATGATAACTTGGCACCAATAGGTCCAAGTTGGAGCTCCTTAGGGTGTGTTGGGTGTTTCTTTGGCTGGTTTTACAATACTGCTTTCTTTCACCTTGATCTGCATGTTCTCTCACTTCTCCTGTCCTCCTGTCCTGTGTAATAATCAAAGCAAGTTCTTTTGCAAATATGATGAGGGTGGTTGTTTTTCCCTTGGATTTTCTGAGTGCTAACCCATACGTGGTAGATTATATGCATTGAATTCAAACAAAAATAGGCTGTGTTTGCACCATGGAAACATATAGAACAACGAGAAAATACATAACAAGGTTTTACACTTGATAAACTAAATTTAGTTCTTTAGTTGTGTTATATATGCTGGAGATTTCGGAGGTGGGTGAAGTTGGTGATGCAGGGAAGCGTGTTGAAAAAAAAGATCGTGACAACTCTCTTCTTTAAACCTGTTTAGTCTGAGAATACCCAGAAATAAAGGTATCAACAATTGGTTGATTCACACAGAATACCCAAAAGTTGGTATAAAAGAGAACACTATTTATAATTTCATGAATCATCAAAAACTAAATAGCCTCAAGACTTATAACTCAATTTATAGTAGGAGAAACCCTACACATTAGGAAATAAAGGAAAAGAAAACAAAATAAACTAAATTGAAAACTAAATAATGTAGAATACTTATTTCTATAATTGCAAGATTGCTAACAAAATATAAAAAAAAAACAAAAACAAGAAAAATTTAATATTCTTATTTTTTAAAATATTATAATCTTTTCATTCTACATCAGTTGGGAATTGAGAGGGTCTCCTAAGATAACCGAACAGACCCACTTTGGTTCATCATATCTGAACAACAAGACGATGCACTGTTTTTCCTGGTTTCTTCTCAATCGACAGGGATGAACCAATCGGCAGAACATAATTTGATGTTTGCTGGAATGTGGGTATGTTGTGAAGTGGAGTTTGGTTCCTTGCCGTATTTCAGGACTTCTTTGGAAGCAAACGTAGTAATATGGGATGAAATGGAATGGAATTGAAGACTTAATAAAAGAGACTTTTATTGAATCTCCAAGTAGAAGTACAGAATCGACAGGGTATGGCCTAATCGACAGAGTACAATTTACTTAGCGGTTACTCCTACTCCTAGAAAAGAAAAGATAAAGGCATGTTGGCGTTGTTTGTGTGTCCTTGAAACTGCTACTAACTTGTACTTAAATAGGCCTCCTTCAATATGAATTTGAATTCTCCCTCCAATATGGCAGTTATCCCTTCATGTCATGCCTTTGAACAATTCCCGCGAGCAGTGAAGCAAATAACTTCCACTTTGTGGAACTGCTCCATGACTAAGCAAAACCGCTCCCTTGATCGTGGGGATAACTGCATACATCTTCTTTTAACACCTGTAAGTGAGTCGTCAGAAGAAACAAGTCCAATAATGCTTAGTTGTTAACGGAAATACACCACATATTGGCCAATCGACGGGCCAATCAACGGAAGGGTAACGCTCAAAACTTTGTCATAGTTTTATTTCCCTTAATCGAGTTTGCTTAACTTAAACCCATAATATTAAGGTAAACCAGAGTCACCTTTCAACTTTCCAACTTTGCTATTGCCACGTGTCACCCAATCGACGAGTAAAAAGAAAATCACAGTTATGGAACAAACAGGCACCTCAATGGTCCAGCAGTTCAGTTGGTTAATACCCCATGAAGTGAGGTTTATGCATATATATATGGCAGAATTCATATCAGGATGACAGGATTCATGCATATGGCAGCGGTTTTTCACCCTATTCAATCCGTAACATTTCAAGGGTCTCTCTTTGGTTATATAATGAGCATCCCATTTTCAGTATTCTACGTGTTTTCCAGGCTTCATACACTACAATTCTGTGAGTTTGTTCTTGGAGTGGGAGAAAGGCGGACAAAGTTCAGTTCGCCAAAGCTGTTTGTGGTGGTGTTTCGTAAGTTGTGGTTCTAGCCGAACTATCTAGGGAGACAGACGCCGGTGAACCTCAACACCCTCGTAGGCGGCAAATATATTTTAAGAAGATTATGTGAAACACAGGATTCGATTCACTTAATATCATGTTTCAATTCGATTGTAATCTGTAATCTCAAGTTTTTGTTACTATATATGTAATGGAATTGTATTTTTTCCGACATTATATATATTGGTTGCGGTAATCCGTACACAAATGATATAGGAGTGGTTTATGCATATTCGGTGGTGTGTGCTCCTTCCGGTCACCATACAACTTATTCCCTCCGTCCTTTTTTAGAGTCCAGTATTCCATTTTGGGCTGTCCCTTAATAAGTGTCCATTTTATAAAGTTAATGGGTAAAAGTTGGTGCATTTTTTATTTTGCCCCTAAGAGTGGATTCCAATTTGAAAAAGTTAGTGAGTAAAAATATAATGATGATGTCTCCATAGAGGATAAATAGGAAAAGTGAAGGTAAAAGTTGATGTGAAAGGTGTAATGATGATCACTGTGTTTGGTTCACAATTTTGGATTGAAAATTTTGAGTTAAAATACAAAAACATGTGATTGGATCGGTTATTTAAAAGATGAGTGGGTCCCCTTGCTGAGACTCACCAGAAAGGAAAAAAAGAAAAACTCACGGATAAAGATTGTGCGGGTTGACAAGTTGAACAAAAAGTCTGTCCCAACCTCATCTCTCTCTCTCTTCAATTACTTCACCCCAACTCTTATTCATCCCAACCTCCACGGTACAGCTAACTCTTTTTTCAAAAGTTTACAGAGAACGAATCTCTGCGAAAGTCTGTCCCAACCTCATCTCTCTCTCTCTCTCTCTCTCTTCAATTACTTCATCCCAACTCATCTCTCTCGAAACTTATTCATCCCAACCTTCAAAAATAACTTTATGAAATAAAAACTGAAAAAGGGGAACCGAACACAGTGGATGTCTTTTTAATATGTTGGAGTTATGAAGTAGGACACTTAAAAATGGACGGAGGGAGTACCATATTTTCTTTTCTTTGGTATATAAGATAAGAAGTATAGTCATTTGTAGGGACGGATAAGCTATGCTCATGTAGAACAAGTAGCCTCTGAATTTATGGACTGATCGAAGCGTCGGAAGCCCAAACATATTTTTATTGTAGAGTGTCATAATTGGCAAAGTTCGGACAACCTTGAAATGACTTTAGGGTCCGTTTGATTAGCGAGATAATGGTAGAAAATGCAAGAAAGAAAAAAAAGAAAAAGAAAACTTTTTGGGTGTTCATTTAACAAGAATGTCTTATATAGAAAGTAATAGAAAATAAACTTTCCGTTACAACCCTCTAAAGCTAGGAAACGTGCTTTATTTTTTCTCACAAAAAGTGCAGAGAATTTTTTTTTTTTGTTGCAAGAATGAACATTTATTACTATAATTTTCGTATTTTCTTGCAAAACTTTCATCTTAATCAAACAAATGCGAGAAAGAAAAATACATTTTCTTTTTTTTTTCTTTTACTTTAATTTCTCTCATTTTCACTTTCCATTATATTTTTCTCAATAATCAAACGGACCCTTAAGGTCATGTTTGATGGTAGATTTATGCCTAATCTCTTTATTTAGGCATTCAATTGGAAATTTTTGTCATTTTAGGAAAGTTTTAAAACATTAAAAACTCTTAGCGTATAATTTCGTAGAAGTTGGTTTCAGTTGGGAAAGTCTTATTTTTATTTCCCGTTTTCAATTGTAGTAGTTTCCCAATTTTCGTGACTAAAATTTTTGACATATTTTTAGGGTTTCTAGAGTTAGACCTTATAAAATCATTAAAATGGGTTATAACCTAATTTCGTATCCATTTTTTTCATCAATAATATTAAGAGTTTCTCTTTATTTTTCTTGTGCGCAAGGTTAATTTGTTCGTGGACACGTGTGTTTATCTCATTGAAATACTATTTTTTTTGTGAATTCTGCTGCTATCATATTTAATCAACTCTACGATCCATCAGGGAAGATTGCCGTTGCACCTCATATCCGTTTGCAGGGCCGGCTTAGAGGATAGGCGAGAGAAGCATGCGCTTCGGGCCCCAAAAAAAGTCTAAAAATGAGGGCCTCCAAAATTCTAGGACCCCTATATATATATATATGTATATATGGCCAAAAAAAAATTCCACACTAAGCTTACTTTACACTAAATAGGCCCAATTGAAATTTAGGAACCACAAAATAGGCCAAACGGTTGAAGACACTGATTATCAACTCCCATAGGCCATAAACCATTAGGGTACGTTTAGTTTGATGGAATTGAATTGACAATTGAATGAAATTGAGAAGACAAATTTTCAAAGGATAGATTTTGAGATATTATAATGGTTGCATTTTTTGGGGATAACTATGTGCTTATATTTTGTAATGGTAAATCATTTGTAATGGTTTTTTTATGAAACTTTTTGTAGACCAAATTTTGTAAGGAAAATATAGGGAAGCCTCATTCAAGAAGTTCGCTTCCGGCCTCCAAAACTTATGAGCCGGCCCTGTCCGTTTGTAGGCGATTCCACCGATCTATGTTGACATGGAAGAAACCAAACCAAACCGTGCCTTAGGAAAGCTAAAAGCTACTCCTACGTTTCTCCTTACAAACAATTATGGAGACTTTTTGTTTTCGAATATCCAATTAATATATTAAACTAACCACCTTATTGTATGCCGCTCACTAATTTGTTGCAGTACTTAAGCCTAAGGAACTGTACTCCCACTTAGATACCCATGCCAGTTGAGAATAGGATAAGAGAATGAAGTGAGAGGTTAAAGCAAGGGAATTGATTTTGCCACTCTTATTTTTATTTTTGTTAAAGTCACTTCCCTTCTCTAACAAAACAAATCATCTAATAAAGACACAAAGGGGAGTAGCCGGCATTAACAAAAAGGGGAGTGGCAAAATCACTCCTCTAAAATAATAGCTCTGTTCTTTTGCATATATGGATTTGAAAGGGATGACAATACGTAAAACTCGGTTTACAATTACTCCATACAACCACACAATTACGCACACAAACTCATTGTGTGGGCCACATGTTTCATGTGAGTGAGTTTGTGTGATTGTGTGCGGTTTTATGGAGTACTTGTAAACCGAGTTTTACGTGTGTGTAGGCTCCGTGTTTCATGTAAGTGAGTTGTGTGATTGTGTGTAATTTTATGTAGTAATTGTAAACCGAATTTTACGTAATGTGCAAGTGTACATGTGGTTGTAGCTAGAATAGCTGGTCTATTTATAATTTTATATCCTCATAGATTGAGAACTCAGCACAAGGGTGGCTGCACTACTATTTGAGGGGTTCAAGCGAACCCTCTGGATTCAAAACATACAACTTTTTTTTTTCTTATTACTTTTTAGCTATAGTATAATTTATTGTTCATGGTTATGTTGTCTGGAGTAGATCATTTGTATAAAGCCAAAGTAAATACTAGAAAGTCACTTAAACTTGTGAATTGGACATAGGCAAATGCTAACTGGTGCTGGTTATGTGGGTTCCCAAGAGCCACTTTACACTAAAATGACTACTTCCATACAGTGTCAGGCAGAACACAGAAAACGACATAAGCAGGAGTAGTATCATTGGGCTTCTTTACATTTTTGACCTTAGTTTTTTAAGTAATAACAAAACTAACATAAAAATAATACTTGGTGATAATAAAATGGAAGCAGAAAGGAGCCCCAAAACTACCATAAATATTTGAGTGACTTATTTTTTTGTCATTATTCAAAAAAAATTTGCATTTGTTTATTTTGAGTCAAACTTTGTGATTTATTGATTCGTCTCGACGAAAGGAATCGAAAAAGTAAAAATTTTGATCGAAACTTATAATTTTTTAAATAAAGACAAAAATAAGTCAATAAGACAACTTCTTCTTTTTTTACTTATCTTTGCCTTTTTAAAAAAAATTATGAGTTTCGATAAAAAAAAATTTACTTTTCCAATTCGAATCAATAAGTCATAAAAGTTTGATATAAAACTAACCAACGCGATTTTTTTAAAATAAAGACAAAAAAAAGAGTTACTGTTCGACTTTTCAATTCAAATCACCCCCGGTAAAAATAATACTTGGCGGGCACTTTCTCCTCTTTACAATTTTGGGGCACCTTTCCACTTCCATTTTATTATTACCAGTATTCTTTAAACTCTTTTGTGTACCACAGTATAAAAGACTAATCAAATGTGCTAAACTTATTATTGTTCTTACATTTTGTATAGCGAAAATGATTTTTGCACTTTCTCTCTTGGTAATGGCACTTTATTTTTTTTTTCTTTTTGAAGTTTTTGTGTGTATTTTTACAAAAAGATAAGCTTTTATGGATTATTGATTCTTCTCAACGATATGAATCAAAAAAGTAAAAAAGAATGGTCCAACCATAAAATTTTTTCGATTAAAAGACAAAATTAGCCAAAAGCTAGGTTTTTTGTATTTATTCAAAGAAAATTGAGTTTTGATAATAGTTTTTTTTTACTTTTTCAACTTCTTTCATCGAGAAGAACCAACAATCCACAAAAATTTGCCGCGAAGCTAACAAATGCGAAAAAAAAAAAAAAAAAGTTAGTCAAGTCACTTATTTAGCCAAAACACCCCTTAGTAATGCTTATACCTTTTCATTTTGATACTATATCATGCTATTGAGTGGTGTGTTAAAAAAATGTGTTCTTGAAAATATGCAAGTAGCAGGACATTTTAACATGCAAGTAACATTTGATAATAGATACTAAAATTATTTTTTGATTCGCTTAGACGGGAGGACTTGGCTAAAATGAAAAATAAAATTCAAATGTAACCATAATGCTAAAAATAATAATAAGTTGAATAGATATATTTTTTATTTCACAACAGGAATTCAAAATATGAAAAAAGAAAAAAAAAATTTGACCAACCCCTTGCATTGCTTCTCCCATTGGACTGGTTTGTGAGATGGACTGGTTTGTGAGAGAAAGGGAGAGGAGAGGGGGGAGTAATTATTAGCAGTTTGCTCTCTAAGGTCTTAGGTTTGAAATCTCTTATGTGCTATCAACTTTTTTGGGGATAGTCCATAGACTCCATACAGAGCTTTGCTCTGCCTTTAATTAGAATTCTCGTAAGCGAACGGTGGAATTGGTCCCCCGAAATTAGTTGAGGTATACGAAAATTGACCTAGATACTTGAGTTATCAATTTTTTTTTACAAAAGTGGCTTCGGGTGTTAGAAGTTAGAAGTGGCAGGAGTAACTTTTTAATATTGACTCCGTTATGCTAACAACTTATTTCACTTATTTCGTTTTGTCCTTATTTGAATTTTTTTCTCGTGTGTTAATTTTGCGTAAATTTTTTTTTGACTTTTTGATTCGTCTCATCGAGAAGGATTGGAAAAGTAAAAAAAATTTCCTTCTACCTAAATATTTTGAACAATGACCACTTTTACGTAAAAAAATGTCGACTTTTTTTAACTTAAAAGTGGTCATTATTCAAAATATTTGGATAAACACAAATCAAAAAGTCAAAAAAAATTGGCGCAAACGAACAAACGCGAAAAAATTCAAATAAAGACAAAAACATATTTTTTCTAAAAATTCAATTGTGAAGTGAAAAAGTCCGAGACATTGTTTGGGGGCAAAGTTGTCACTTACAAATTAGTACTACTTTGTAAAAGAACGTGGGCTGTCCTCTCTTCTCTGAGTAGAAAGTTAAGTGCTGTCTCTTAAAAGTCCGAAAATGAAAGGGACGTTTTACAAAGGAAAACGCAATAGCGGGACCCTCTTGTAGGAGCACAGTACCATTATCTTTTTTTTTGGTACGTCGAAAATTGTACATTGTGGGGACAAGTACTATGAAACTAATTTGTCATAACTCTCTTGCCCTCTGTGGATGCCTGGAGAGTCCAGCTATGAGTATTGACGTGTACATGGGCTCACTCGGATTTTTCAACGAATGATTCATTCTGTTCAATAATTTACAAAAAATTTGAGAGGCCCAGTGAAAAATCAGTTTAATCCGATACGTGTAGGTGCTCGATTTAATCTTTCATTAATTTTTCATTCAAATTACAGGATCCTGAAATGTGAATGAAAAATAGAAAGATTGGATCAAACACATACACATGTAAGATTGAGCTGATTTTTCACGGGGCCCAACCCGAATTCCTATCACATAAGAATAAAATAATGCTTTAATAGAAATAAACTACTTATCATTCTGTGATTATCCTATCATTATTTTCCGTTACAAAATGAATACTTTTAGTAAATTATTGCCCGAAGCAACTATAAATAAGATTTATTCTAATCAGTATGCTTAAACATCATTACGAATAAATGAGAGATTATTCAGGTTTGTTGGTGGAGGGTGAAAGGAGGAGCAGGAAGTTGAGAGAGGGGTGTAGATATAGAACACAAAGAGAAAATCTTTTTACCGGTGGAGTCGTGAATAGTTGTTTACAAAACCAATCGCAACCGTACGAAAGTGTTTTTGACGGTCCGGATGGTAATAAAATTTTTCTGGAAAAGAGTTAAATTCATTAAAATCCGAACCGTCCAGAAGGACCAGAACACGAGTTTTCAAAGTATCCACTATGTCATCCTTCCTATGCCCTTTTGAAGTTTCGAATGTTTTCATCCCGTAGAGTACTCTACCAGCATGCATTGAGCAAAATAACAAAATTCTCATCTCCCATCAATATTTATCTCGGCAAATTAATCGTATATATATTTTTTGATCCGAAGCACATTTCATTAAAATGCCAAACGGTATTGACAGTGATTCCATCAAATACAGTGAAAAGGAAAAACTACATCCAACCCATCACAGAGAAATGTACAAGAAAAACAGGGACAAAGAGAAATTAATCATATCTGTCATGGCCATCGCTATAACATAGTGAGATGGAAAAAGCAGCAAAAGCAAAAGCCAAGAGAGGCTGAGCAATTCAAGCCATGCCGTAGAAGACATCAGAGTAAAATTTATTCTGTTACAATATATCTGAGTTTGGGCATCTGAATGGGTAATTTCCTTCATTATTAGAAGTCATAAAAAACTGCCTTGAAGACTTCCATGTGATCAGCCTGCAAGCATATAACCAAAGACAAACTCCCATCCCCAGTTGGGCTCGGTACTATGTACACGATCCCTTCGAAACGTACGCCGGCAGGGCCCATATGAACGGGCCGGCCCCACCCGAAATCAGCATCATGCACGGGCAGCCTGATCCAACTCACAACATTGAGGTTCGGGCACTTGAAGGTATGGGCTCCCCGGACCAGAGCCGTCGGTTAGGCTGCAGCGCGAGGTGGTCTAGAGCCGACTGCAGATAATCGTCGTCCATTCAGGACAAAGCATTGCGTATTTTTCTCGCGGTCGATTTGAAAGGCTCCGATCGGAGATCGCCAGATAAGGCTAGCGATCGATGTGGCAATGAAGAGTACATTGCCAAAATACCCATGCGGGAGAGGAGGATGCAATCTGGACCGTCCGTCGGTGGCGATGTACAACTTGGTGGCTTGATCATCACCAAGGCCACGTGCATGCACGAGCATCGCCACACGTGTGATGCAAGTGTCTCATAGGTGCTGTATCTTTCTGGGTTTTTATCATGCTTTGAATTGGCTTTGAGGTCGTGGAGCTGATCACGTGTGATCTTGATGGTGGCAGTTGAAGTCAATTTGGGACTTGTTTGGTATTTTTGGGCTACCACGGGGTTGTTCATGGAAGGGGTGGGTTGTATTCAGTGTGGTGGTATGATGGGGAAGGTGGGTCCCGACCGCTTAGTAATGACAGGTCGATGAACGGTAGGAGGGTGGCAGAGAGGCCACGTGTCATGTCGAACCATGCGTTGATGAAGTAAACGGCTGAAATTCCATCTACTAAAGTGTGTTGCAACCCTACTCGAAGAAAAGCTCCTCCACATTTGAAATATGTCACCTATTATGCAATAAATACAAACAATTTGTTTGCACGTAACCAATGTTTTCTTCACAAGAATTGAAACATACATTTAAAACAATTTGATATATGTAATATTTGTAGACATGGCAAGAGCACGCCACTTTTTCCTTGTCTAAACATAGATACATTTAAATAAATCGATATGTAATTGGGTTAGTTAGCGGGCTGGAATGGAGCCAATGCGTAAAAATTAGGGGTGGCAAATTAAACCCAAACCCATTAAGTAACCCAAATCCATTCATTAAAAAATAGACCCAACCCAACTCACTTATTAGTTGGGTCAGAATGGGTCAAACCCATCTAACCCATTTATTAATTGGGTTTAATTGGATTTTAATTGGGTCAACTTAAATGACCCAATAAGTCATGAGTATAATCCAACTAAAAAACCCCCATTTATCAAATATTCTTCTCCCTTCCTCTCGAGTCTTGACCTCTCTCACCAAGCGAGGGTTTCAGGTCTCTCTCTCTCATCTGGGTTTCTGAATGAAACCCTAATCTCTATCGAAACCCTAGACCCAAGATTAGCATGTGAAGTCATATAGCGAAGCTTTTGGCTGGTGAGTCGTGATCGACTCACCTGCCTTTGGTCAATCTTCCTGGCCATAGTTCGTCGACCCTTCTCTTTTCCAATCGGGCCGGGGTTAGCCCTTCTCTACTGACAAGCTTTTGGCTTGTTGAATGTGTGCATATATATACATTCTTGTCCATTTATCGTTTTCTCTAACAAGTGCTAAAGGGGTATTATTTTTTACAGAGGAAAAAATTGGGCCCGAGTAAAACCTTAATTAAGAAATCTTCTACTTGTTCATTACTTAATTCATACTTTACATGTAAACTACGTTTCAAAGAATTGACAAGGTATTAGTTTGGGTCTGTTCTTCCCTTCAATTTGGGTCTGTTCTTCTCTGCTAATGCTACAGATGATTGATTATTGCTTGAACTCATCCAAGTAGGGTCGCTTTTGCATGTCGCTTTCGGTTCATTTGGTACGGAACGGAGACTATAAACAGTTGAATATTGGATAGCAGCTTCAAAATCCCGAACGGGCTCTTCTTCTGTTAAAATCCATTTTCGACAGGGGTAATTTGGTAATTTTATTGTACATGAATATTTTAGTTATTTAAATTTATAGGGATAATATGGTCATTTCAGTATACATTGGTATTTTAGTCATTTTAAATTTTAGTATATATGTAATTGGGTTAATGGGCGGGTCGGGTTGGGTTTTACCATCCAAATTTATCCAAACACACATATGTAACGAGGTTGGCTTATTTATGGAGGCTCCGTGATTCCCTTATTCACAGAGCCGGCGATCTTAGCCATCCATTTCGGAAAAGTTCCATTAACATCCGAACTGTCCAAAACACTCTTAGACGATTGCGATTCACTTCTGTAAATAACTGTTCGCGGAACTCTCCATTAAATTTTTTTTCTCCCCATGTAACACCCCTTACGAGGGACAAACCATGTAAAGAGAAAAACATATATACCTGTAGCATCAGAAGGGGCAAGGAAAAAGATTCATCAGAACAACCAAAAGTTGGAATAAGTTGTTGGAGCTCAGAGCAAGGGGTGAAACCGCCAAAACCATCTATAACACCTTCAGATTCTGCCTCTACAAATAACACACCCTCTCCATTACAATCTATGTCGAAACCGCCGCCACCCTCCGCCCTCCTCTTCAGCCGCCCCGCCACCGCATAAAAGACCACCAGACAGTTGCTCAAAGCCTCCTTGAGCAAATGAGTGTCGAAGAAGTTGTTTGAACCATCTGGTTTGTAGAAGTAGATGGTTGGGACATGATAACTTGGCACCAATAGGTCCAAGTTGGAGCTCCTTAGGGTGTGTTTGGGTGTTTCTTTGGCTGGTTTTACAATACTGCTTTCTTTCACCTTGATCTGCATGTTCTCTCGAGCTCACTCCTCCTGTCCTCCTGTCCTGTGTAATAATCAAAGCAAGTTCTTTTTTTTTTTTTTTTGGTACGTCGGAAATTCAATTAACTAAAAAAGCAAGGTCCACACCAGAGACATAACAAAGATAAAGGATAGAATAGCCCAAGAAAGGCCAAAGAGCACTAATCTAAAGTCTGCCTAAGAAGAAGGCTATCTTTAATTAAGAACTCCCGTAGGGAGATAGGGGTAGTCACTGCAATAGTTAGCTCGTCGTTTTGTTCGGCTCCCAAGTGGGCAAGATGATCGGCACATTGATTGGCATTACGGTAAGTGTGGGATAACTTGGTGCCCGTGCGATTTAGCAGCCCATGAGCTTCAGTTATGATGATAATTTGAGCGTGATTACCTGGATTGCCTTCATTGATGAGCTCAACAGCCACAAGAGAATCTGATTCGATAGTAACATTTGCCAAACTTTTCTCCAGGATAATAGTAAGCCCTCTATAAATTCCCCAAAGTTCCGCTTCAAGGCTAGAGTCGCAGACGAGCTTACCAAAGAATCCTAGGATCCAGTCTCCCTTTGAGTCTCGAAACAATCCTCCAAAGCCTCCTTTACCGTTTGATTCGTACCAGCAACCATCCGTGTTTAACTTGATTGAACCTGTACAAGGAGCAATCCAATTAGCACATTGTGAATGGGGCGGGCCATGCAGGCGGAGGGATTTAAAGGCTTCCTCAATCTCGCACGCATAAGAGTATATTAGCTTGGCACTAATGGAAATTAACCACCGAGTCCATATTATCAAAACTTTTTTTATTTCGGTCTTTCTAAATTTGCCAAAGAGAAGTGATAAATAGAGTAGGCCAAGTTAATATTCCATCTATGCTCACAGAATTTTTAAACTTTAGGTTCAAATGTAACCATTTAGATAAAGGTCTATCCCAACCCCTTCGCATGCTATTAGGGCTGTAAGTGAGCCGAGCTACTCGCGAGCTCGGCTCGGCTCGGCTCGGCTCGTTAAGGCTCGGCTCGGCTCGACTCGTTTAGTAAACGAGCCGAGCTCGAGTATTTGGCTCGTTAAGTAAACGAGCCGAGCTCGAGCTCGCTGAAGCTCGGCTCGACTCGGCTCGTTTACACCCCTACATGCTATGGCCTGAAGTGATTGCATTCCAAAGCTCAACAGCTTTGGGGCACTCTCTGAACAAGTGATCTATGTCTTCGGGGAGATTGTTACATCTCGGGCATAAATCCGAGGTAACAATTCCTCTTCTAGCACGAAGCTTGTTAGTGGGTAATTTTTGAAGGAGGATGAGCCAAATAAAAGTTTTGAATTTAGCAGGTAATTTTAGTTTCCAAAACCATTTCCACCCCTTAACATCCGCTTCGTCTTGTTAATCAGATTATAAGCAGCAGCGACTGAAAAGTTCCCACTAGGGGAACCTGCCCAGTTGGGGTGATCAGGCACGTTAGGAGCCAAAGGGAGTTTGATTCTGGAAATGGAATCAATCACACCTTGGTCCACTAAAGGAAAGAGCATATCCAAATTCCATCTACCATGCTCAATAAGAAAGCAAGTTCTTTTGCAAATATGATGAGGGTGGTTGTTTTTCCCTTGGATTTTCTGAGTGCTAACCCATACGTGGTAGATTATATGCATTGAATTCAAACAAAAATAGGCTGTGTTTGCACCATGGAAACATATAGATCGAACAACGAGAAAATACATAACAAGGTTTTACACTTGATAAACTAAATTTAGTTCTTTAGTTGTGTTATATATGCTCGAGATTTCGGAGGTGGGTGAAGTTGGTTGTGCAGGGAAACGTGTTGAAAAAGAAGATCGTGACAACTCTCTTCTTTAAACCAGTTTAGTCTGAGAATACCCAGAAATAAAGGTATCAACAATTGGTTGATTCACACAGAATACCCAAAAGTTGGTATAAAAGAGAACACTATTTATAATTTCATGAATCATCAAAAACTAAATAGCCTCAAGACTTACAACTCAATTTATAGTAGGAGAAACCCTACACATTAGGAAATAAAGAAAAAGAAAACAAAATAAACTAAATTGAAAACTAAATAATGTAGAATACTTATTTCTATAATTGCAAGATTCCTAACAAAATATAACAAAAACAAAAACAAGAAAAATTTAATGTTCTTATTTTTAAAAATATTATAATCTTTTCATTCTACATCAGTTGGGCATTGAGAGGGTCTCCTAAGATAACCGAACAGACCCACTTTGGTTCATCATATTTGAACGACAGGACGAGGCACTGTTTTTCCTGGTTTCTTCTCAATCGACAGGGATGAACCAATCGACAGAACAAAATTTGATGTTTGCTGGAATGTGGGTATGTTGTGAAGTGGAGTTTGGTTCCTTGCTGTGTTTCAGGACTTCTTTGGAAGCAAACGTAGTAATATGAGATGAAATGGAATGGAATTGAAGACTTAATAAAAGAGACTTTTATTGAATCTCCAAGTAGAAGCACAGAATCGACAGGGTATGGCCTAATCGACAGAGTACAATTTACTTAGCGGTTACTCCTACTCCTAGAAAAGAAAAGATAAAGGCATGTTGGCGTTGTTTGTGTGTCCTTGAAACTGCTACTAACTTGTACTTAAATAGGCCTTCTTCAATTTGAATTTGAATTCTCTCTCAAATATGACAGTTATCCCTTCATGTCATGCCTTTGAACAATTCCCGTGAGCAGTGAAGCAAATAACTTCCACTTTGTGGAGCTGCTCCATGACTAAGCAAAACCGCTCCCTTGATCGTGGGGATAACTGCATACATCTTCTTTTAACACCTGTAAGTGAGTCGTCAGAAGAAACAAGTCCAATAATGCTTAGTTGTTAACGGAAATACACCACATATTGGCCAATCGACGGGCCAATCAACGGAAGGGTAATGCTCAAAACTTTGTCATAGTTTTATTTCCCTTAATCGAGTTTGCTTAACTTAAACCCATAATATTAAGGTAAACCAGAGTCACCTTTCAACTTTCCAACTTTGCCATTGCCATGTGTCACCCAATCGACGAGTAAAAAGAAAATCACAGTTATGGAACAAATAGGCACCTCAATGGTCCAGCAGTTCAGTTGGTTAATACCCCATGAAGTGAGGGTTTTTCACCCTATTCAATCCGTATCATTTCAAGGGTCTCTCTTTGGTTATATAACGAGCATCCCATTTTCAGTATTCTACGCGTTTTCCAGGCTTCATACACTACAATTCTGTTAGTTTGTTCTTGGAGTGGGAGAAAGGCAGACAAAGTTCAGTTCGCCAAAGCTGTTTGTGGTGGTGTTTCGTAAGTTGTGGTTCTAGCCGAACTATCTAGGGAGACAGACGCCGGTGAATCTCAACACCCTCTGTAGGCGGCAAATATGTTTCAAGAAGACTATGTGAAACACAGGATTCGATTCACTTAATATCATGTTTCAATTCGATTGTAATATGTAATCTCAAGTTTTTGTTACTATATATGTAATGGAATTGTATTTTTTCCGACATTATATTGGTTGCGGTAATCCGTACACAAATGATATAGGAGTGGTTTACGCATATTCGGTGGTGTGTGCTCCTTCCGGTCACCATACAACTTATTCCCTCCGTTCCTTTTTTAGAGTCCAATATTTCATTTTGGGCTGTCCCTTAATAAGTATCTATTTTGTAAAGTTAATGGGTAAAAGTTGGTGCATTTTTTATTTTGCCCCTAAGAGTGGATTCCATTTTGAAAAAGTTAGTGAGTAAAAATATAATGATGATATCTACATAGAGGATAAATAGGAAAAGTGAAGGTAAAAATTGATGTGAAATGTGTAATGATGACCACTGCGTTTGGTTCACAATTTTGGATTGAAAATTTTGAGTTAAAATACAAAAACATGTGATTGGATCGGTTATTTCAAAGATGAGTGGATCCCCTTACTGAGACTCACCAAAAAGGAAAAAAAGAAAAACTCACGGATAAAGATTGTGCGGGTTGGCAAGTTGAACAAAAAGTCTGTCCCAACCTCATCTCTCTCTCTTCAATTACTTCACCCCAACTCTCATTCATCCCAACCTCCACGGTACAACTAACTCTTTTTTCAAAAGTATACAGAGAACGAATCTCTGCGAAAGTCTGTCCCAACCTTATCTCTCTCTCTTCAATTACTTCATCCCAACTCATCTCTCTCGAAACTTATTCATCCCAACCTTCAAAAATAACTTTATGAAATAAAAACTGAAAAAGGGGAACCGAACACAGTGAATGTCTTTTTAATAAGTTGGAGTTATGAAGTAGGACACTTAAAAAGGGACAGAGGGAGTACCATATTTTCTTTTCTTTGGTATATAAGATAAGAAGGATAGTCATTTGTAGGGACGGATAAGCTATGCTCATGTAGAACAAGTAGCCTCTGAATTTATGGACCGATCGAAGCGTCGGAAGCCCAAACATATTTTTATTGTAGAGTGTCATAATTGGCAAAGTTCGGACAACCTTGAAATGACTTTAGGGTCCGTTTGATTAGCAAGATAATGGTAGAAAATGCAAGAAAGAAAAAAAGAAAAAAAAACTTTTTGGGTGTTCATTTAACAAGAATGTCCTAGAAAGTAATAGAAAATAAACTTTCCGTTACAACCCTCTAAAGCTAGGAAACGTGCTTTATTTTTTCTCACAAAAAGTGCAGAGAAATTTATTTTTTTGCAAGAATGAACATTTATTACTATATATTTCGTATTTTCTTGCAAAACTTTCATCTTAATCAAACAAATGCGAGAAAGAAAAATACATTTTCTTTTACTTTACTTTCTCTCATTTTCACTTTCCATTATATTTTTCTCAATAATCAAACGGACCCTTAAGGTCATGATTGATGGTAGATTTCTACCTAATCTCTTTATTTCGGCACTCAATTGGAAATTTTTGTCATTTTAGGAAATTTTAAAACATTAATAACTCTTAGCGTATAATTTCGTAGAAGTTGGTTTCAGTTGGGAAAGTCTTATTTTTATTTCCCGTTTTCAATTGTAGTAGTTTCCCAATTTTCGTGACTAAAATTTTTGACATATTTTTAGGATTTCTAGAGTTAGACCTTATAAAATCATTAAAATGGGTTATAACCTAATTTCGTATCCATTTTTTTCATCAATAATATTAAGAGTTTCTCTTTATTTTTCTTGTGCGCAAGGTTTGTTCGTGGACACGTGTGTTTATCTCATTGAAATACTATTTATTTTGTGAATTCTGCTGCTGTCATATTTAAGCAACTCTACGATCCATCAGGGAAGATTGCCGTTGCACCTCATATCCGTTTGTAGGCGATTCCACCGATCTATGTTGACATGGAAGAAACCAAACCAAACCGTGCCTTAGGAACGCTAAAAGCTACTCCTACGTTTCTCCTTACAAACAATTATGGAGACTTTTTGTTTTCGAATATCCAATTAATATATTAAACTAACCACCTTATTGTATGTCGCTCACTAATTTGTTGCACCTTTTATATCTAAGACCATCTCGAACACCCTTCCAAGTCTTAAATACTCCGTTAAGATTTATGTCCCAAATAATTGCGGTCGGCTACATGAATCTTTTTTCTTTACTGAGCTTTATGAAGGGCCACTCAGCTCTTTGCGCACAACAACATTAAATGTCAATTTATGTCTTTTTCCTCCCCGTAGCATTGTTAATCCTATCCGCTCTCTTAACTAGTGCATATCCACGTCTATGGTAGACATGCCCAAACCACCTAATTAGCCTATTTTCCCTCAACTTCTCCTCTATAGGCGCTACATCTATCATCTCACAAACCGTTTCAATTCTAGTCCTATATTGTCCAGTCTTACCACATATCCACCTCAACATTCTTATTTCCGTTTTACTCATCTTGCTCACATGTTGTTTTTTAATAGGCCAACATTCTGTCCCATAAAGCATCGCTGGTATTATAGCAGTTCTATAGAATTTTTCCTTTAATTTTGTGAATACCCTTACCCTCTTGAAAATTGTCATGTATACGTTTATGTAATACTTTCCTAAAACCACATCTGATTAGCGGCTACTAATTTGCCAGATATATATATGCTTAGGTCCCGTTTCGTTTTCTCAAAAAAGTACTTATTTTTTAAGGACCTATTTTCGAGCTTAAAAATAATGGATTTACGGAAATAGTTTTTCAATTTTTTTTGCATTCTTCAAAAGATCTCATCGAGATCTATCAAACAAAATCAATATTGCATATATATATATTTTTTTCATCTAGATCATTATTTTTAAACTTGAAAATTGCAAATAAACTTTTTATTTTTTAAGAACCTAAGCCGGAACGGACCCTTAATCCATCCTTGGCATGAACCCTCTCAGCTTCAGCAGCTTCCTCATAACCCAAGAAATATCACTAGGAATCTGAATACCCCATAAGTCGTGCCCTTTGAGAATCTAAACATGCACCCATTATTGGTGTCTGGTTTTTGACAAAAGAGCCCAAAGATGCTTCATATCAATGGCTCTATTCCACTGCATCAAAAAAGATCCGAACCCTAGACCACCCTCATTTTTGGGAACGCATTCGACTAGATGGTGAAAAATTCTACTCCATCAGTCCCGAAATGATACTCCTTACAAAAAGACGTGCAATTTTTGAATCAAAATTTTATTTCCTAACATGATTTTTTTCAAATTTATTCACACCAAATTAAAGATCTTGATCAGTTCTTTAATTTTTGTGCACAAAAATCAAAAAAAAAAAATGAACAGAAGTACTTTTATGTTTTTAATCGAAAATTGCGCGTCTTTTTGTAGGAGACTACTCTATCATTTTGGGATGGAGGGAGTATAACCACAAACAATCATACAAACACTTTACACACACATTCACCTTTATTAGTGGATCCCACACATAGTAAAGATGTAGTGTGTGTGGATCCACATGTAAATGTAAATATGTAAGTGTAAAAGTGTTTGTGATTGTAAAATAATTGATAGTAGATGATTTCATCTACCCAGAACTTCGTTGTAAACATCCAAAAATACTAAGGGTACCGACTAGGAGGGTACCCGACCATGAACCGATGGGGTCCTGCATGATGATCCGAATGAATAAATGAAAGATTGGATCGAGCACTTACATGTATCGGATTGAATAGATTTCTCACGTGCCCACTCAGTTTTATTTTTTTTTAAATTTATTGAACAGCTCAGATTATTCATACGGAACCCAGAGTGAATCCCGCGTACCCATTGATTTATGATCGGTTCCATCCCCGGCGGTCCCTTTCTCTCACAAACCAGTCCATCTCACAAACCAGTCCAATGGGAGAAGCAATGCAAGGGGTTGGTCAATTTTTTTTTTCTTTTTTCATATTTTGAATTCCTGTTGTGAAATAAAAAATATATCTATTCAACTTATTATTATTTTTAGCATTATGGTTACATTTGAATTTTATTTTTCATTTTAGCCAAGTCCTCCCGTCTAAGCGAATCAAAAAATAATTTTAGTATCTATTATCAAATGTTACTTGCATGTTAAAATGTCCTGCTACTTGCATATTTTCAAGAACACATTTTTTTAACACACCACTCAATAGCATGATATAGTATCAAAATGAAAAGGTATAAGCATTACTAAGGGATGTTTTGGCTAAATAAGTGACTTGACTAACTTTTTTGTTTTTTTTTTTCGCATTTGTTAGCTTCGCGGCAAATTTTTGTGGATTGTTGGTTCTTCTCAATGAAAGAAGTTGAAAAAGTAAAAAGAAAAAAAAAACTATTTTCAAAACTCAATTTTTTTGAATAAATACAAAAAAAACCTAGCTTTTGGCTAATTTTGTCTTTTAATCGAAAAAATTTTATGGTTGGACCATTGTTTTTTACTTTTTTGATTCATCTCATTGAGAAGAATCAATATATAATCCATAAAAACTTATCTTTTTGTAAAAATACACACGAACTTCAAAAAGAAAAAAAATAAAGTGCCATTATCAAGAAAGAAAGTGCAAAAATCATTTTCGCTATACAAAATGTAAGAACAATAATAAGTTTAGCACATTTGATTAGTCTTTTATACTGTGGTACACAAAAGAGTTTAAAGAATACTGGTAATAATAAAATGGAAGTGGAAAGGTGCCCCAAAATTGTAAAGAGGAGAAAGTGCCCGCCAAGTATTATTTTTACCGGGGGTGATTTGAATTGAAAAGTCGAACAGTAACTGTTTTTTTTGTCTTTATTTTAAAAAAATCGCGTTGGTTAGTTTTATACTCCCTCCGTCCCTAATTAACTGTCCACTTTCACTTTTTCCAAATTTTTTTAAATAAGTTATATCTTTTAATTTATACTTTTTTTCATAATTTTCAAAATTTTGTCTAATAGAATCAATCGAGATCTATCAAACAAGATCCATATTGCATATAAAAAATATTATACTTTGGAAGATATAAATAATTTTTTAAAATGTCCGGAATAGTAACATGGACAATTAATTAGGGACGGAGGGAGTATCAAACTTTTATGACTTATTGATTCGAATCGGAAAAGTAAATTTTTTTTTATCGAAACTCATAATTTTTTTTAAAAAGACAAAGATAAGTAAAAAAAAAAAGTTGTCTTATTGACTTATTTTTGTCTTTATTTAAAAAATTATAAGTTTCGATCAAAATTTTTACTTTTCCGATTCCTTTCGTCGAGACGAATCAATAAATCACAAAGTTTGACTCAAAATAAATAAATGCAAATTTTTTTTGAATAATGACAAAAAAATAAGTCACTCAAATTTTTATGTTAGTTTTGAGGCTCCTTTCCGCTTCCATTTTATTATCACCAAGTATTATTTTTACTAGAGGTGGCAAACGGGCGGGTCTGGGCGGGTTTGGGCGGGTTGAAACGGGTCGTGGGTCAAATATGGGCGGGTCGAATATGGGTTAAAAAGTAAACGTGTTGAAATGGGTCGGGTCAAATATGGGTCAAGCCAAACCCAAACCCACCCGACCCGACCCGTTTTACTTTTTTTTTTTTTTTTTCCCCTCCTTTTTTTCCTCCCCCCATTCAGAAAGGTAAAATTTTATGATTTAAACTCAATTTTTTTTGAATAAAAATGAAGCAATTAGAGGCTAAAAAAATCAGGTTTTTACTTTTTTTTTCCATTTCCAAACAGTAACGTAACTTCAACGAGGAGTCAGAGGCAACATCAAAGAATTGTCTGGAAGGCGATGATTGCGCCGATTGTACAGTTTCGGTCTTCATTGCGTTCGCCGAAGCCACCGCTTAGGTTTGGACTTTTTTTTTTTTGTCTCTATTCAAATTTTTTTGTATTTGTTTGTTTTGCGACAAACTTTTTATCCCTATTAGTTCATCTCAACGAGAGAATCGAAAAAGTAATTATGCCTAAGTCGTTAACATTACATGTGAATTTTGATCATATGCCAAATTTTGTCTTCCAGAATCTCTTGATTTTGTGTGTGTAATCGCATGCCAAATTGTGTTGTTTCGGTGATGATATCGTTTCGTCGCGATAAACCATTTTTGTTGCAATGAAATGAAAAAAAAGTGTAGAGTTTGTTCAAATATCGGTGAAGACCAAAATGAAATCGAAAGAGTATATAGGCTAGTTTTGGATTAAAAAGTAAAGTCGATTTTTTTGTCTTTACAAGCAGGAAACCCCCTGTTTTTTTTTTTCCTGCTTGGTTCCTCGGAAAGCAAATGAAAAAAATAACAGTTTGAATGAATTAACAAATGGAGTACTAGGCGGTGATGAGCGGCTTGTGTCCTCGTCGGGGCTGGCGGCGTGGAAGAGAGAGAGAGAATTGGCAATAAGAGGTGGAGATTTGCTTCAACTGCAGACAGGACCTAAGTTCTATTTGACCGACAGCACAACGGAAGCAATGAAGTGGAGATTTCCTTCACGACTTCAGCTGGTAACCCATTTTAACTTCAACCCATATAGAACCCATTTTTAACCCATCTAAACCCATGTAAATATGGGTTAATATGGGTTCAATCCATATTATAATATGGGCGGGTTGGGTTGGATTATAAGTGGGCGGATTTGGACGGGTTAAAAAATGTGGGTTGAGATTGTCACCTCTAATTTTTATGTTAGTTTTGTTATTACTTACAAAACTAAGGTAAAAAATGTAAAGAAGCCCAATGATACTACTCCTGCTTATGTCGTTTTCTGTGTTCTGCCTGACACTGTATGGAAGTACTCATTTTAGTGTAAAGTGGCTCTTGGGAACCCACATAACCGGCGCTAGTTAGCACCACTTAGCATTTGCCTATGTCCAATTCACAAGTTTAAGTGACTTTTGTATTTACTTTGGCTTTATACAAATGATCCACTCCAGACAACATAACCATGAACAATAAATTATACTACTATAGCTAAAAAGTAATAAGAAAAAAAAATGTTGTATATTTTGAATCCAGAGGATTCGCTTGAACCCCTCAAATAGTAGTGCAGCCACCCTTGTGCTGAGTTCTCAATCTATGAGGATATAAATAGACCAGCTATTCTAGCTACAACCACACGTACACTTGCACATTACGTAAAATTCGGTTTACAATTACTACATAAAATTACACACAATCACACAACTCACTTACATGAAACACGGAGCCTACACACATGTAAAACTCGGTTTACAAGTACTCCATAAAACCGCACACAATCACACAAACTCACTCACATGAAACATGAAACATGTGGCCCACACAATGAGTTTGTGTGCGTAATTGTGTGGTTGTATGGAGTAATTGTAAACCGAGTTTTACGTATTGTCATCCCTTTCAAATCCATATATGCAAAAGAACAGAGCTATTATTTTAGAGGAGTGATTTTGCCACTCCCCTTTTTGTTAATGCAGGCCACTCCCCTTTGTGTCTTTACTAGATAATTTGTTTTGTGAGAGAAATGGAGTGACATTAACAAAAATAAAAATAAGAGTGACAAAATCAATTCCCTTGCTTTAACTTCTCAACTGGCATGGGTATCTAAGTGGGAGTACAGTTCTTTAGGCTTAATAAGTACTGCAAAGAAAAAAGAGGTGAAAAAATTAAGTGGGAGTTGAGTGAATAAAGTATACATGCATGTCTCCCTCTGTTAGTCTCATTTCAGCCTACAGTGCTAATTAAGGAGGCTCTCTTGTAGTCTGTATTTCGACGGTTTCTGCTTGACCAGTCGGGTGTATTAAAATAAAGACGCGTTCCAAGCGTAGGACTCTCGACCAGTGTAGCACAATATCCGGAAGTACCGGAGTCGAACCACAGAAACGGACGGACGGTGCTGACTCAAAAGTGTTGAATTCTAGTTTAACCTGGCTCTTAGGTAGCCACCCCTTGTTCAATGAGTTTGATTAACTAACTGAATTACCCAACTGAATTAATGAAATAAGAATTTTAAAAAGGAGAGTACAGCCGTGGGAACTCAGCGTTCGCAACTAGCCTAACCAATGTTTACTCGGTCCACAATTATTCAATTTGTTGATTTTAGAATAGGAAAAAGTATCCCTAACAAATGCACACCACCTGTCACCAGACCCCGTGCGCATTCGAATTCCGGCGATGCCTGGGTTTGTTTGTTAGAAGAGTTTTCGTATCCCAAAATTGCTTAAACGTTCTGTTTTATTGAACCCGAGGTAAACATCGATTAGTCTAGCCACGAGGCGCCTTCGCCCCGCGGCCGCACTCTATGAAACTACTCACTCATAATTGAAAGAGAAACAAAAGAAACCCTAATTTGAATCATGCTTCTATTACTGGAAAAAGAAAAATAAACGAAAGATAACAACTAATTGAATAACAAAGAACAACTTTAATAAATGACAAAAATCAAAACGAGTTACCGGAGTGCGAAGATCTGAACAAAACTTTAAAAACTTGAAAGGAACAAAACTTGGAAGAAACTAAATATCGGAACAGTGAAATCTCGGCAGCCCCGTTTTCGTCAGGAATAAAAATCAAACAATACCAACCGTGGTCTTCTTTTTATATCCTCCTGTAGCCGACTTCCCAAATACCCTATGTTTCTCTCCTTTTAATTTCCAGCCACAATTACGTTGTCAGGGCCCTTTTCTTTTCTTTGGTCTAACTCATTGGTTCTGGGCCCACCAAGACAAGTGCAAGTACAATTCTTACTCCTAGTGTACTCGGTAGCGCTACACCAAAAAGGGTGTAGCGCTAGCCAGCTCTCTGATCACTTCGCGCGCCATGCTATGCCACCTCTGAGCGCTATACTTATTATCCTGTAGCGCCAAAACAACCTTATTTTCCTGAAAATTAACAAAAACACAAAAACATACCAAAGCAACGCATCAAGTGGAAAATAAGGAATAAATTAGATAACAACGTGTTAAAACTACCCTATTTAGGCACTTATATCTACGATACCGCGTGCCTATCAGTTTCGCTTTTGGAAGGCTCGTAATCAAGCAAGACGATCTATTTTGGAGTGTATTTTCTCAAAGAGGTATGTACACCTATAGAACTCCCACTTATCTTTCGACAATTCTTAGAGTTCGGTTTTGTTCACCCTCACCAAACGAGGGTGAACGTTATCCATCCTCACTCATATTGGTTGTTTCTAACTTGTAGAAACGAGGACGATCTTTAAAGTCCACTTCTGTGCAGCGAAACAGAACTCACGAACCGATTATTGTCCGACACCCAAAATTCTTGTACAAATATAATCATCAAGCATTGCTTATTTCAAAGAAGTAACTCCTCGTAGGATCCTTATCGATCTCTCATGGGAATCTAACAGCTAAAAGATAGGATAAAAAAATGTACATGCATGCATATAAAATAAAATTTTAAAACTCCATATTGATTCCTGAGGAAAACAATACCCTGTCTTAATTATTTGCAAAAAATAAAAAAATAAAAAAAAACTTTTTTGATTATTACAGAGGACAAGGAGTGAGGGAACATGCAGATCAAGGTGAAAGAAAGCAGTATTGTAAAACCAGTCAAGGAAACACCCAAACACACCCTAAGGAGCTCCAACTTGGACCTATTGGTGCCAAGTTATCGCGTGCCAACTATGCTGGAGATTTATATTATTTTTGAGTTTATATATATATATATATATTCTGTTCCGTTAATTTACAAAATAATTGGGAGGTTTAGAGAAAAATCAGTTCAATTCGATATGTATAGTTGTTCGATCCAATCTTCCATTAATTTTTAATTCAGATTACAGGATCCTGAAATGTGAATGAAAAAATGGAAAGATTAAATCAATCACATACACATATAAGATTGAACTGATTTTTCACGGAGTCCACTCCGGATTCCTATCACATAAGAATAAAATAGTACTTTAATGGAAATAAAATACTTATTATTCTATGATTATCCTATCATTATTTTCCGTTACAAAATGAATACTTTTAGTAAATTGTTGCCCGTAGCAACTATAAATAAGATTTATTCTAATCAGTATGCTTAAACATCATTACGAATAAATGAGAGAATTTTCTAGGCTCAGTTTGGATGACCAGAATCTTCAGCAGGAATATGAATGTAATTACTAGAAATCAAATTCCTAGGAATTTTATTGAATGAGAATAGGAATATGATTACTGGAAATGAAATTCCTAGGAATATAATACCTTGACTAATTTCATTCTAGTGTTTGGATTAATTCAGCAATCTTATGCAGGAATCAATTATTTTGAAAATTTATCAAAGTCAATATTTTTCATTTTTTATTGATTGAGTCAGGAATCAAAGATTCCCATGGGGTAAGAGAGGGATCAGATTCCTACTCAATTTGGTAATTAATGTGATTCCTGGTCGAATATGTCGTTAGGAATCCCAATCCTGTTCCTGTCTCTCTCAAACATGGGAATCCTAAGAGTGTGGCATCACATTCATATTCCTGTTCCTTCCAAACGTCGGAATTATGAAAATATGGTGTCATATTTCCATTCCTCCTCAAGATTTCTGTCATCTAAACTGAGCCTAAAGGTTTGTTGGTGGAGGGTGAAAGGAGGAGAAGGAAAGTAAGAGAGGTGTGTAGATATAGAACACAAACACTACTACAATAATCGTAAAAGATGACAGTTTAAAAGTGTCATTAAATGTGAAAGATGACAGTTTTGAAACTGTCATCTATGCAGCTGTCATTAAAAGTCTAGATTTGTTATGACAATAAAAAGCTGTCATTAAACATATAAGATGACAGTTTAAACCTGTCATGCATCTTTGTGATAAAAGATGATAGTTTTAATCCGTCATCTTTAATCGCAAAGATGACGGATTTAAACTGTCATCTTATTTGTTCTCCATTCAAGAAAAAAAAAACCAATTCTATTTCAAATGTGTGGCCACCCACGTGGCACCCACGTGCCTCTCGCATGGCCGCCCAGTGGCACTTGTGTGTAGCCTACTTAGCACTTGTGTGGCCAGCAAATATTTGCTTGCCCCAGGACTTGAACTCAAGAACTTAAGTTCCTCGCGCGTATGTTACCAACTGAGCTGGCACGCTTATTGTTAACAAAAGACAAACAAAAATATGTATACTATATTTTCGAAAATTTTAAGATGAGCACTTTTAATGTCAATTTTGGATGAAACTGTCATCGTAGACATTGAAAGTATAAGATGACAGTTTTAAACTATCATCTTATATGTTTTTATGACGCTTTTTGACTGTCATCTTTTATGATCAACTGCAATGTCAGTTCTAATTAAAACTGTCATTAAAAGGGCTTAGTTTCAATGTCGCTTTTAAGGAAAACTGTCATTAAAAGGTTTCCCATATGGGCTTCCGGAAGCACCATGTTTTAATGTTAGTTTTAAGCAAAAACTGACATTAAAGAAAAAGATAATAATGTCACTTTTATTCTAAACCGTCATCATATATCGCAAAGATGACAGTTTGTAAGATGGACTGTCATCAAAAGTCTACCATCATATTTTCGATGACAGTTTTATAAAAACTGTCATTGTTTCAATTTTTTGAGTGTCATCTTTTAAGGTTTTGGTAGTAGTGAAAAGAGAAAATCTTTTTAATGGCGGAGTCGTGAATATTCACAGAACCAATCGCGACCGTACAAAATTATTTTGAACGGTCTGGATGTTAATGAAATTTTTCTGGAAAAGAGTTAAATTCATTAAAATACGAACCGTCCAGAACACTTTTGGACGATCGCGAATATTGGTCGCTGCTGTAAACAACTTGTTCATGGCTGAGCCGTGAATAAGTTTCTCTCAAAACACAAATACTGAGAGAGAGAGAGAGAGAGAGAGAGAGAGAGAGAGAGAGAGAGAGAGAGAGAGAGAGAGAGAGAGAGAGAGAGAGAGAGAGAGAGAGAGAGAGAGAGAGAGAGAGAGAGAGAGAGAGAGAGAGAGAGAGAGAGAGTTGAAGTTTCGGACCGGACCGGATTTTTTAAACCAGTTGAATAATTTCGATTCGCGGAAAAATAATTTCGATCCGGTTTATGTGTTTTAGAAACCGGTCGAAACCGGACCGGTTATATATATGTATATTGGTCTAATATATATACTCCCTCCGTCCCTTTTTAAATGTCCTGCTTCGTAACTCCAACTTATTAAAAAGACATCATCATTATACCTTTCACATCAACTTTTTCCTCCACTTTCCCTACTTACCCATCATCATTACACTTTTACTCACTAACTTTTCAAAATAGAATCTACTTTTAGGGACAAAATAGACAATTCACCAACTTTTACCCACTAACTTTACAAAATGGACACTTATTAAGGGACAGCCCAAAATTGAATACTGGACTGTAATAAAGGGACGGAGGGAGTATTAATTATATAAAATCAACCCCATATATATATATATATAAACTGTTTTTATGGGCTTAATTATATTTTTATGGGTTTTTTTTTTTATATATGTATTGGGTTCAAAATTGGTCCTTTTTTGTTAGGCCCAAAAAAAAGGATTGAATTATGAAATTTTGGTTGATATTTTGTGGGTTGAATTGTGGATTTTTGATGTGTTGAGCCCAAAATATGTCCCGTGAATGAAAACCGGATAAACCGGACCGGAACCGGTTGACTCAATCGAAACCGGACCGGATTATCTCAACCGGTTCCGGTTTCTAAAAATCTCAAACCGGATAACCGGTTTCGACCGAAAAATATGCCAAAACCGGTCGAAACCGGACCGGTATCACCCCTAGTTTCGAATGTGTTCATCTCGTAGAGTCTACCAACATGCATTGAGCAAAATAACAAAATTCCCATCTCCCATCAATATTTATATCGGCAAATTAATTGTATTTATATTTTTTGATCCGAAGCACATTTCACTAAAATGCCAAATGGTACTTACAGTGATTCCATCCGAATACAGTGAAAAGGAAAAACTACATCCAACCCATCACAGAGAAATACACACAAAAAAAAAAAAAAAGCAGGGACAAAGAGAAATTAATCATATTTGTCATGGCCATCACTATAACATAGTGAGATGGAAAAGGCAGCAAAAGCAAAAGCCAAGAGAGGCTGAGCAATTCAAGCCTTGCTATATATCATGCCGTAGAAGACATCAGATTAAAATTTACTCTGTTACAATAGTATCTCAGTTTGGGCATCTGAATGGGTAATTTCCATTGTTAGAAGTCATGAAAAACTGCCTTGAAGACTTCCATGTGATCAGCCTCTAAGCATATAACCAAAGACAAACTCCCATCCCCAGTTGGGCTCGGTAGTATGTACACGATCCCTTCAAAACGTACACCGGCAGGGCCCATATGAACGGGCCGGCCCCACCCGAAATCAGCATCATGTACAGGCAGCCTGATCCAGCTCACAACATTGAGGTTCGGGCACTTGAAAGTATGGGCTCCCCGGACTAGAGATGTTGGGTCGGGCTGCAACGCGAGGTGGTCTAGAGCCGACCTCAGATAATCGTCGTCCATTTGGGATAGAGCATCGCGTATTTTTTTCGCGGTCGATTTCAACGGCTCCGCTTGGAGATCGCCGGATAAGGCTAGTGATGTTGCGGTGAAGAGTACATTGCCAAAATACCCATGCGGGAGAGGAGGGTGCAATCTCGACCGTCCATCGGTGGCGATGTACAACTTGGTGGCTTGATCATCACCAAGGCCACGTGCGATGCACGAGCATCGCCACACGTGTGCTGCAAGTGTCTCATAGGTGCTGTATACGTATCTTTCCGAGTTTTTATTGTGCTTTGCATTGGCTTTGAGGGTGTTGAGCTGATCACGTGTGATCTTGATGGTGGCAGTGGAAGTCAATTTGGGACTTGTTTGGGGTTCTTTGGTAGTGTGGATGGGATTTTTCATGGAAGGGGGTGGGTTGTATTCGGTGTGGTGGTATGTTGGGGAAGGTGGGTTCCGACCGCTGAGTAATGACCGGTCGAGGAACGGTAGGATGGTGACAGAGAGGCCATGTGTCATGTCGGACCACGCGTTGATGAAGTGAATGGCTGATATTCCATTTACTAGAGTGTGTTGAAACCGTACTCCAAGAGAAGCTCCTCCACATTTGAAATATGTTACCTATTATGCAACAAAACAAACATTTGTTTGCACGCAGCCAATTTTTTTCACAAGAATTGAAATCGCTTAATTAATTTTAGTTTTTGTAGCCTATGCGACCTGTAACAACAAATTGCTCTTTTATTGAGTTTTCTTTTCTTATAAAAGTGTGGAATTGAAAAGAGCGACGAGAAATAGATTATCTATCCTGAGAGTGACCATAGAGGTTCTAGACTCACTGAGGACGATTCGGTCACAGTTGGACCAGCAAAGTTGCAAGGCGAATCAAGAATTCATTGAATTGATCATGAATCAAGAATACTCTTTGATGTATGGACGCTTTAACTGCAAAAACAATATTGTGGACGATTCTATTTCGATGACCCAAATTTGGATAACGATTCTATTTCGATGATCCAAATTTTACTAATGCCACGATAAAATTCCTACTACCACACCAAAAGTTATTTTTTCACAGGAAATTTACTTACCCCATCGAAAATTTACGAATGCCCTTCCAAATTACTAATGCTACACCACTTTTTTCTTGTCTAAACATACATTTAAAAAAAATTGATATGTAATCATAGATCGACACGGATACATTTTAAAAAATTGAGATGTAATCGTAGACGTGGATGTATAGTTGGGTTAGCAGGCGGGCTGGAATGGATCGCATTGGCTAACTCAGTGGGTTATACCTACGAGTGAGGGACAAACCATGTAAAGGAAAAAGAATCATCAGAAGCTGGAATAAGTTGTTGGAGCTCAAAGCAAGGGGTGAAATCGCCGAAACCATCGATAACACCTTCAGATTCAGCCTCCACAAATAACACACCCTCTCCATTACAATCTATGTCGAAACCGCCGCCACCCTCCTCCCTCCTCTTCAGTCGGCCCGCCACCGGGTAAAAGACTACCAGACAGTTGCTCAAAGCCTCCTTGAGCAAATGAGTGTCGAAGAAATTACTTGAACCATCTGATTTGTAGAAGTAGATAGTTGGGACGTGATAACTTGGCACCAATAGGTCCAAGTTGGAGCTCCTTAGGGTGTGTTTGGGTGTTTCTTTGGCTGGTTTTACAATACTGCTTTCTTTCACCTTGATCTGCATGTTTTCTCACTCCTGTCCTGTGTAACAATAAAAAAAGTTCTTTAGCAAATAAAATCAGGGTGTTGTTTTCCTCTTGAAATCAAATTACTACTACTTATAGTTGAGATTAGGATAAGAGAAATTTTCACCGAAAACGGAGTGTGTGGCCGTGCGCCAAACAATCACTACTACAATAAAGCATAACAATCACAGCTATTAGCAGTGATAGTTAGTCTTCTATCACACTCCTCCTACCGTGATAGATGTGAGTGTGATTGTAAGTCACTCTCTTTTATCACGGTTATAAACCGTGATTGAAAGATAGAAACAATCACACTCAAAAAGCGTGATCGTTTCTAGGAAAAATCGTGATGGAAACTCGTTTCCGTGTTCTTTCCATGGTTTTGATCACACTCTTCCTGAAAAACCGTAATTATATGTAGTAAATGATCACCACCAAATACTGTGATCTTTCATGTCTAAAAACTGAGATGGAAAATAGTTAGGTGTGATCTTTTCTGGTTTTTAGATCACGGTTTCATCTAAAACTGTGATTAAATGTTCTTATGATCACAGTCTAGAAATGTGATTGAAAGATGCATTTTTTTTTTTTTTGCATTTAAAAAATGCCCGAATCTCTAACCAATAATAAATACACGTAAAATATGTATTCGGCCCGTAGCTATCTTCTCCAAAACAAAAAACATAGCAATACAAAATATGCATAACTGATATTGCATCTTGCACAAAACATGTCAGAGATAGAAACATCGTGCCGGAAAGCCTACTTTGAATTAATCTAACATCAATCAAATTTCTGAAAATGCATAAAAAATGCAGAACAAAAACTTCAACAATAAAAAGGACAAAGAAAACTAATTGAACCACAGCCTGGAGTTATGTCCTAAGCTACAACAAATTCTTCATTCTTTGAAGCCAATTTCAAGCACTTCGTCATTCTCTGAAGCCAATTTCAAGCACTCGTCATTCTCTAAAGCCAATTTCAAGCACTTCATCATTCTCAGAGCATGCCTAAATCCATCAGAAAACAAAAAGTAGCAACATCAATAACTCCAATGCCTAAATCCAGCAGAAAACAAAAAGTAGCGGCATCAAGAACTCCAAGAAAAAAGTAGCAGAAAACACATCTTGATAAGGACATGAAGAGAAGGCCCCGCAGTGTCTTTGAATGGGTCTCCCAAACTGTAAACCAATATCATCGAAACAAAAACATTGAAACAGCATAGCTGAAACTTCGGGAAATAAGTTAGCAAGGATAAAAGATAATGCATATTTAGTGTTCACCATGACAGCCAACCCCACATCCCTACTATAAAAGCTGATGGCAAACAAGACAATCTGCCAATTACGCAGCCATTTCAATGCCCAATATTAGAGGTATTTTTGTAACTTCATTAATATATTTCTCCAAGTTATCCATATTCACTTTTCTACTTAGAAAACAAAGGAACTTGTCAAATGCAGCAAAAGTGAAGTGGCATGGAATTTTAAGTCCGTCCATCATTTTAGTCGTGACGAAAAAGTAAAAGTATAGTCATGCTGAGCTAGAAAAAGACAGGAAAGTTGAGATTTAAGACATTGTTCCTCTTAAACAAAGGTTTAACTAGCCATCTGGAGTCTGGACCAGGATAAGAGGAAAAGCAACCAATACTCCTAATATGATAGCCTGATAGGTGATGCACCACAAACACGATGAAAAAGTATTGGAACCAGCACAACCACAATAATAATGCTACTTACGTATCGCCAGTAACAGCTGCTTTATGGCAGTCACTCCCTTTGCCTCCAAGAGCACCAGTCTCTATGTACTTCTTTGCATTATCCCAAGCACCACCAGCAGTGTTCAGGAAAAGAGCCATAAGAATACCAGAAACCGTTGCAAACATCAACATAGAAGCAACAACTTTAGCCCCAAGTAGAGGTTGTCCAGTATAGAATCCCGAATTCCGGAACACCAAACCTGTGTAAAGAAAAATCAGACCTCACAGACCAATTGCACCCCAGCATGAAAAGGAGATTAAAAAGACTTGTGTAGACATCTCCAGAATACAAGCCGAGATATCTAGATAGCAGAATCCGATATACTTGTGGGCTAATTACAAAAATAAGAATAAAAAAGAGAGTATTTCGGAGTCTGGTGAGCCAAAACCCTCACGGCCATGTCCATACCCTCAACCATATCAATTGTTCAACTCAAAAATGTAAATAACCTCAGATCTACAAAAAACCTCAATTATTTTCATGGTCAGACCAGATGTTACTTGGCACCTGAAGCAGAAATGCTATAATATATCAAACTGTCACCTGCCTAAATTCCAAATTTGGTGATAGTCTGATGGATTGCTATCTCATTTATAGAAATGCTATTCAATTTGGGTCTAAGAGCAAAGACATGTCTAAGAGGGAGAAGTTGACCTCATCTTTTAACTCCTCCCCGGAAGAGTGCCAACGCGTGGAGCTAAGCTAAGCTAACAAGGCCTCACATATACTCAAAAATTGCAGAGGGAAATAGAGTAGAATTTTAACAGCTAACTTCAATTCCAAAGCTGCAATATGGTGTTGCAGCAAGTATGTGATTCACAAAAGACAAAACTGAAGATTTCGTTTTATGTTTCTTGCATTGGACTCTCTGAAAGTGCAAAAAGTAGAATGCATCACATAGATGAATATTAGTTGGAACTATTTAAAAGGTACACGTACAAGTCAACAATTACCTTGCACCAATAAACTCAATTTGAACCATTTTGCGATGTTCTTCTCTTCTTCTTTGTGACTTTTATAGTCTAACATATACAAAAGAAACACATTGTCAGGAACGAAGCTTCAGCCCATGATTCTAAATTTCTAATTATCAACAAGAAGACTGTAATCTCAGCCTAAAAGAAAGACGACTACAATAGATTATTGAGCTTATAGGAGGGTGGTGCAACCCACCTCGCGAGCATTTTCTGCATGAGTTAACCTCGGAGCGGAGTAATACATCAGCCTCAATCATCATGGCTCAACCTCGGTGTGGAGTAGCCATTAGCATGGATGTAAGACAAACACATGGCATATGTCAACTAAACAATGTAATCCATTGAAATATGTTAATTAATTAAGCAATATAATCTGGAAACATGTATAAGACAAACACACTTCAGAATTGAACCAAATCAATACTATGGAAGACTTTTTTTTTATCGGCCTATGAAAGACTTACTCTTGTTCAAACATTCACTATATTAAAAGACTTCAGAGAACCTAGACTTCCATGATTTAAACGGAAACTAGAACTAAACATAATAAACTAAACTAGCTGAACTACTCCAATTAAGGAGGTCCATGAACATCTCTTCTGGACTTGCTTGGTTACTGCCAGTTGTCATTTGGCAGTGCACGCTAGAGGCATCTAGATGCTGTTAACAATTAAGTGCATATAGAGTCCAGTTTAGGAAAGAAAATGCAATAAGGAACAAATACAATATTCAGATGAGATGTTCCTTTACTAAATCCATCTTCACTCTAGCCACATTATGACATTTCTTACAAGGACAAGCAATTTCTGTTTGCCCATCAAGAATGTTCTCACATGCAAATTCCATAAAATTTATGACCCATTGTAGGTATCTTAGATTGAACCTAGGCAAATTTATCCAACTCTTATCCATGTTTGTTTCCATTAACACAACTCTGAAGAAAACAAACAAAGCAAATGCATGCAATACCACATTAGACATGAACTTTGAATAAAGTTTCAACTTAAAAACGGAGCTCATTTCTTTTTAATTAAAAAACAAAATTAGGGCAAAAAATACGAACAACAAGAACAAGACATTTTTAATCATTCTAAACACAATTAGGGCATTTAAATTCATTATATCAAGTATCAACGAAAACCCCCAAAATAATTGGTTGGAGACCAAGCAAATTCTAGGGTTCTTTTTTACAGAGATCAACCTCGAATACACACACACACACACACAGACTGTGTACCAGAGCTATGATGGTGACAGATTTTGGAGCAGGAAGAGTGCAAAATAGTTCTGATTTCTACCATTTATGATGTTGAATCTCTATCTACTGTGAACTCAAATCATAATTCATATAGACCCTAGCAAAACAACAGAGTCTAAGGTACGATCGAAGTAGATCCTTTATTTCATTTCATTTTCCTCCTCCGTTTTCTCAGCAACCTAACAGAATATGATAAAAACAACGAGAACAGTAAAATAATCGAATGAAGCTCATAAATTGAAGGTTAGATCAAAAGTTTTCGTATACCTCATAACTAAGAGTGATTTGTTGTTAGGAAAACTCCTTGAACGACTTATTGTGAGCTTTTTGTCGCCGATGAGTGACTCCGACGCCGGCACCTCCAACGCCGGCGCCTCCATGAGACAGAAGAAAACATAGAGAAAGCTACAGTGAGAGAAAACGAAATCAGAGAAGAACTATACCAGCAGAGAGATGCAGAGAGAGAGAACTATACCCGTAGAGAGAGAGAGAGAGTGAGAGGCGCATGTCCAGCAGAGAGAGGGAGGGGGCGTCTGAGGTATAGAGCGGCGTCTGAGTAGAGAGATAGGAGGGAACTAGGGTTATTGTGTGGGTTGGGGAATTTCGGGGGAGGGAAACTTTGGGCACCACAAACTACGTCGTTTCATGTTTAAGTGTTAAATAGCTACCTTCGCCGTTTCTTTTGTCCGACTCCCGTATGTGCCTAAATGAGTAGTTTTTTTATCACGGTTTTTTTAGACTTTTTATCTCGCCATAAGAGTGAGGTCATTTATCTCATTTTTTTCCGCGCTAAAGTTTTTTATCACGCTACAAGGGTGAGATTTTTTTTCTATTATCTCGCCACAAGAGCGAGGTCTTTTCTTCCGCGCTAAAACCCACTTTTTATCACAGTTTTGGACTTAAGCTGAGATAAAAAAATTTAAGCACCACTTTTTATCACACTTTCACTAAAAACTGTGATCTTTGTGAACCTCCTTAGTGTGGTATTTATCTATTATTGTAGTAGTGAATAGCTCTGTTTTTTGCCTTGGCTGTAAGCCCTACAAGTCCGCGGGCTTGGGAGCAACACTATTAAATTGTTAATTTCCAACTCATATAAAAGTTTAAGCTGTTAGAGAGATGAACAATTTTATTACTTATACCTTCAACACATTGGCAATTTCTTTTTTTTTTTTTATGTAAACTTAACATGTAACCTTGAATTTTTGTTGTTGATAATCTAGGTGTCCGGGACAGCTTACGCTCATCTCGACTAAATTCTCGAGGTAGACTAGCACAGCAACCCACTCCTATGACCCTCCACTTAAATCATGGTTTTGTCTCAATGGAGAATCAAACCTTATCTCTCTCTACTTATTACCCATACTATTTTTCAAAAAACTTTTCAAATTCCATTCCAAACACAGCATTAAATTTTGTGTACAAGTGGAACTAATGTGATGTGACAAGACTTGAGGATACGGAATGTTATGTCAGTTCACAGCCGAATTGTGGGGTCCTGGACAAGGTTAAAGCTTAAAAGTGTAGGACCATGGGCTATCACACGCTATGTAGGACTCATTCTGAATTTTACAAAAAATATAAAAAAATATTTATAAATTATAAAATACTCCATGGGGTCTTGTTGACCGAGAGGGGAGTTTCCCCTAGATATATTTTCTGAATTCGTAGAGACAAAAATGGGAAAAATTATTTTAAAATTTATAAATATTTGTAGATATTTTTGTAAAACCTAGAGTGAGCTCCATACAGCGTGCGGTCGCGGTGACCACCATGCGGTGGTCCTAGCACGACTTGCTAAAAATCCGGAAAAGCTACGCCCACCGCTTGGGTGGCCACCGCACGGCCACCGCACAGCGTCGGGCCCACTCCGGCCACCGGACGGCCGATCTGAGCCGTCCAAAAATTCTTTAAAAAAAAACCGAGTGGGCCAACGCGAGAATCAACGGCATCCGACGTGTGTAGGTGCTCGATCTAGCGTAGCTTTGTGAACGGCTTGGATCATCTTTTTTTGGAAGTTCGGATCGAGCACCTACACACGTCGGATGCCGTTGATTCTCGCATTGGCCCACTCGGTTTTTTTTTATAGAATTTCTGGACGGATCGGATCGGCCGTCCGGTGGCCGGAATGAGCCCGGCGGCGTGCGGTGGCCACCCCATGCGGTGGGCGTAGCTTCACTCCTAAAAATCAGTGTGGATGCCGACACTGTGAAGTACAAAAATATCTAGTCAAAATATCAGATGGTATTTTCAGTAGTGAAAAATTTATAGATTTTTATTTGTAGTTGAAAAGTTGTTAGATATTTTCGGTAGTGAATAAATTGTTGATGGATTTGTGAGTAGAGTTACTGTAGCAATTTTTTTTTTTTTGTTGACGAATTTTTTTTTAGTGGAAACAAGATGGTAAAATGCTGAAATTTTTTTGTTAGTGAAAACGAGATGGTAAAATGCATTAAATTTTTTTGCGTTTTTCGTTAGTGGAAACACCCCCTCATCATTCATGAAATATCTCTTCCGGGAAAGAAAATAGAAAAACCCGGTTAAGTCCGTACGAGAAACTTCGTAGGAAGCGGGGGCGCTGCTGCCCCCAAATTCTGGGCCCACTGCGGTCTCGCTTCGATGATCGGAAGCGTTCACTTCGTAGAGCTCTTCGAGTAGAACAGTTATGCAAAAAATCAACTTAATTAGATATCATTAAGTGCCTGATCGGAACCCATATAACTCTCGATCCATGGGTTACAGCGGATTTGATCCAGTGTTTCGGATCCATTCTTTTCAAGATAAAAAGGTTCCGATCAGGCACTTAATGATATCCAATTAAGCTGATTTTTTGCATAATTATTCTACTCGACGAGCTCTACGAAGTAAACGCTTCTGATCATCAGAGTGAGATCGGAATGGGCCCAAAATTCGGGCATAGCCGCAAGCTGCTGCCAGTGCCGACTCTGAGTTTTTTGGGGCCGGATGCGAACTTTATATTTGAGGCCCATTATATAATACGCAAAAAAAAAAAAAAAAAAGACTAGAAGAATTAAAAACAATGATAACACAAAACTCAATAATCATTATATACTTTAATCCAAAATATATTACTTAAACATCACCCTTCTCGCATTCTTTGTAGCAAAAGTAGTAATTAAGCTATTATAGTCAAGTTTCGACACCATATTTTTTTCAATGGATAACATAGCTAATCCATTTAACCTTCCTATACCTAAGGGTACAAAATATATAGGGGCCCACAAAATTCGTGAAAATTTGGGGGCCAGATGTGGCCGCATCACTGGCGTATGTCCAAAGCCGACTCTGGCTGCTGCCCCTAAGGGGACAGCAGCGCCCCCCGTCCCAACTTCGTAGACCATGTCCACTCGTGGTGCCTCCGTCGCCGCTTTTTATCTGACATTGGTGGTTCAGCGAAAGTCGACAATGAGACAAGTCCACGGCTAAGTTCCAACTCTATGTTGATATTAATCAAATTGGAGGATCGTGACAATGCAGTTTAACATCGTTTGGGCAGCCTTAGTATATCTCTATTCCGTTGCACCCAAAAAAAAAAAATTCTCTGAGTGCAGGTCTTTGTTATTCCTTTTGTTTTGTCATTTCTATTGTAAGAAGACATTGTAGGGGTTAAATATTTCAGAAATATTATTTCGTAATCTTATTATGACGGTCATATCATGTGCAAGTTTTTTTTTTTGATAGGCAACAAAAGTTTTATTAAGAACACTTGATAAATGGTACATCAAGTGGGGGAGAGGGGGAGAGGAATCCACCCAAAGGTTGAAAAAAGAAAAGAAAAAGATGGGTCAAAGCCCACCGACACCCAAAGGACCAGGCCCCAAAATATAAAAACCAAGAAGCTACATGGGCCTGGCCCAAATCAAAAGCCAAAACAAACCCTAAGTCCAAACCAATTCAACACCGGCAGAAATCAAAACACAGCCGCCGCCACACTCAACCGCCTCCACCAGCCCAAGCCATACCCAACTACCAACACCCCAGCCTCCTCCTCCGCACCCACCACCGAAACCCAACCACCTCCATCAGCCCGAACCGCCAACACCCATCTCTGCCCCAACGCCACCACCACCAACCAAACTGCCACCAAACCGTCGACCAGCAAGTAATCCAACAGTCGACGCGAACCCCGCGAGCAACTGGAATCCGAGAAAAACCGCCGAGGAGACGGCGATTCGGTCCTCACAAACGGTTAAGGAAACCAGAGACTGAGCACTTCCATACGCCAACGCTGAACCACCGCCGCGCCGCCAGTCGGAGCACAAACCAAACCGCCACCTCCGCAAGCTTCCACGGCCAAACAAACTAACTGCTGCTCCTCTGTCCTTCCGCCACACCTTGCGACCGCCGCCTCTAAGCATCCACTAACCTGCTGCCGTCAAATGGGCCGACCAGAAGCCCCAAACGCCTAACCCCACCTCGTCCACCTCTGCACTGTATCATCACCTCTGGTACTCCTCCGCTGCTTGCCGCCGCTACCGCACCACATCATCACCGCTGCAACCCTCTGCATCATCGCCGCTACAACTCCTCCGATATCATGTGCAAGTTAGGTAGTGTCACCAGTACTACACACATTTGTGGAGTATTTCTTTTTATGATTACGTGTCTGGACCGGCTTGTACGTAAAAAATTAATATACTATATGTTTCGATGACTTTGTCCTCAAAATAAGAAACCCGGGATTCACCTAGGTATGCACGTCTTAGACATCCAAGTGAACCTTGTTCGGTTAAGGGTTTTGGATTTTGGATTCTAATTATTATTCTATTTCTCTCCAATCATTTCTCTCATTTTTCTCTCTATCTCTCTCCAATAATTATCCATATTTTCAATCATCACTCTATTTTTCTCTACACTCATTACCTATAAATCCAAATTCAAAATTCCAAAACGAATGGGGTCAGTGGTTTTTGGGGACAATTGATTCCTCCCTCGAATAGATTTATTTTAGACTTCTTTTGTCCATTACCTAAAACGAACAAACCATTTAAATTAACCACTCATTAATGATTGATGATGGTGCCTCCCACCCAATAAGAATTGGTTTCAGTTTGCTAGTTTTGGTTTTGAATGAAAAGAACATTCTACTAGAGAAACATGCGTTTAATCATAAAAGATGTGATCTTTAAGATGTTTTGTCCACCTCGAGTGCAGAAGTCAATGATCAGACAAACTTTTAATGGTCCAAAAGTATGCAATATTTGGCTCTCGTGGATTTGACCTTACGATCTTTTGGGGGGCATTATATTACATTTTGTCAATAAGTAATTTGGCACGAATGCAATACATAAGAACAAAATGACATAATCTAGCCGAGAAAAAAAAAATGACATAATCTAAACTCGACACGACACGATACAATGCCGGTCACAGGAAATTAGGTATTGTTATCTAGTTACCATGGTAATGAGCAACAAAACATATACTCCCTTTGCAAAAAAAAATTGTGGGCCCCCTATCAAAGCATAATTTTGGAGCTACAAATAGAGTACTGTCGTACATGATTTTTTTTGATTTTTCTGCACAAAATTAATGAACTCATAAAGAACTCTAATTCAGTACAAAAAAAATTTTAAAAAAGTTATAGTACATGGAATCACTTTAATTTTTATTCTCAAAATTGTACGACTTTTTTTTTAGAGCCAAGGAATTTAGACGGATGAAGTAAAAGGGATTGCTTGCTGAAGCAAAACTAACTCCAGACTGGAATGTTGAACACACGGACTAAGCCAAACATTTGCTTAGGGTTTGACTCTTGGAGCTAGGAAACCACCCCCTCCCCCTCCCCCTCCCCCAACACAAAAATAATAATAATAATAATTTTTGGAGAATTCTCTAGTCCCGTCTTGGATGCCCGCCTTTAAAAGAATCGGGAAAGAAACTAGTTAATAAGATGCATATAAATTGGCCCGCATATAAGTTAGCCAGCACACCCTGACTATCCAACCAAAAATAAAGAACACACGGACTAAGCCAAGATGTCAATGGGGTTGGTTTATGCTTTGTGTAAGCCCAAGCCCCAAACCTAAGCACGCCATGATTAACAGTAGAAATCTATTTGAACAAAAGCAGGGCTCTTACAGGAAAGAAAGAGTTTAACATTCAAGATCGAAAAAGCAGCAGAAGCAAAAGCCAAGAGAGGCTGAGCAATATTTCAAACCTTACTATCATACCGTAGAAGACATCAGAATAAATTTTGTGACAACATCTCAGTTTGGGCATCTGAATGGGTAATTTCCTTCATTATTAGAAGTCATAAAAAACTGCCTTGAAGACTTCCATGTGATCAGCCTGCAAGCATATAACCAAAGACAAACTCCCATCCCCAGTTGGGCTTGGTAATATGTACACGTTCCCTTCGAAAGGCACATTGGCAGGGCCCATATGAACGGGCCGGCCCCACCCGAAATCAGCATCATGTACAGGCAGCCTGATCCAACTCACAACATTGAGATTTGGGCACTTGAATGTATGCGCTCCCCGGACCAGAGCCGTTGGATCGGGCTGCAGGGCGAGGTAGTCTAGAGCTGACCTCAGATAATTGTTGTCCATTCGGGATAAAGCATCGCGTATTTTTGTCAAGGTCGAGTTCAACGGCTTCGACCGGAGATCGCCGGATAAGGATAGTGATATGGCAGTGAAGATTACATTGCCGAAATAGCCAGGTGGGAGAGGAGGGTGCAATCTGGACCGTCCATCGGTGGAGATGTACAATTTGGTGGCTTGATCGTCACCAAGGCCACGTGCTATGCATGAGCATCGCCACACGTGGGCAGCAAGTGTCTCATAGGTGCTGTACCTTTCAAGGTTTTCATCGTCCTTTGAATTGGCTTTGAGGGTGTTGAGCTGCTCACGTGTGATCTTAATAATGGCAGTGGAAGTGAGTTTGGGACTTGTTTGGCATTCTTGGGTTACGACGGGGTTGTTCATGGAAGGCGGTGGATCGTATTCGACGTGGTGGTATGTACAGGAAGGTGGGTCCCGGCCACTGAGTAATGACCGGTCGATAAACGGCGGGATGGCGACAGAGAGGCCACGTGTCATATCAGACCATGTGTTGATGAAGCTGAGGGCTGACATTCCATCTACTAAAGTATGTTGAAACCCTACTCCAAGAGAAGCTCCTCCGCACTTGAAATATGTTACCTATCATGCACCACAGTAGAAATTTGTTTGAATTTTTTGTTGCAAGCATTGAAATCACTTGAGGAAAAAGAATTCATAATAAGTCAGCTTTCAACATTTTTTGAGTTATTGTGTAATTATTTTTTGTCATACAGTATACATCAGCGGGGGTTAGTAGGGTGTTAGTATGTTAGTCAACGGGAGGTTCAGAGATTATCCATATAGCCGTGAACTCCAAACCTGCTCCCCGCGGGATTCGAATTCAGGTCACCACTGGAGAGAGAAATAAGACAACCAACTTGACTAATTTTATAGGATCCATTTTTATGTAGTACTTGACCATCATTTCTAGAGATTTCAGTGCTTGAATTGATTACATAATCTACTCCCTTCCTCCCACTTTAAATGTCTCCTACGCAAATTCATGCATTTTCAAATTCCAAAAAATATATTTTATATATTATTTTTTTTAATTTTTTTATACCAAATTAAAGTACTCAACGATTTGGTTTATTGATTGATTTGGTTTTTTATTTTTCTAAAGAACTTGATATAAGGTACTCCCTCCGTTCCGAAATTATAAGAGTCCAGTATTTTATTTCGGGTTGTTTCTTAATAAGTGTCCTGTGTCCATTGTGAAAAGTAGTGGGTAAAAATTTGTGCAATTATCATTTTGTTCTTTGGAAAATTTAATTGGTAAAAGTGGACGATAAGTTTGGTCCAGAGCCGGCCCTGTCTTGTCAGAGGCTTAAAGCAAAAATAAAAGTATGAGGGCCCCCTGAAATTCAAATTTTTTTTGGAGGTCTAAAGCGGCTGCAACACAAGCTTTAGCTCAAGGCCGACTCTGATTTTAGAAAATGAAGATAAAAATTGATATGAAACGCGTTATGATGATATCTCCTTAATAATAAAATAAAATTACAAAACTTGAAACTTAATTAAAAAGGGACAGAGGGAGTTCTGGTTTTTTTTTTTTTTTGAAACGACATAGCAAAAGTAGAATCGATTGAGAAGCAGCCTTCATCCATCCTAACAAAAGCATTATTGGAAGAAGAAGAAAGCTTCTCAAATCCCATGTACTCATTTTCTATTACCGTCGTGGAAAAGAGAGAAATTTGTTCACGGGAGCCGCTCAATCCCGCCCGTCCGTTTCGATTTTGAACAGTCCAAACTTTAATGAAACTTTATTCCTTAGAAAAGTTTCATTAACATTTGCACCGTCTAAAGTTGAAACAGACGGCCGAGATTGTGCTCCGTTAAAACCTATTCACGGAGCATGGGAATTTTTTTCCGTAAGCACTCATCTTTCTCCCTAAGTCCCCTAGGATAGAGTATAATAGAATTAACGAATGAAAAAAAAAACTATAAATGAATTAAAACACCTGTCTATACAAAAAAAAATGGATATAGAGGATCTGAGCTCAGTAAAAAGTACTCGATATTAACTTCTCTTCAGACATGCATGCAATGTCAACGTTAAAGCCAACCAAATTAAGAATCCGATCCTTTATTCGGTTAGTCAACGGGTAGTGGCAGAGCTAGAATTTTGATCTGAGGGGGGTCGGAGTAATAGACATATATTTTTTATCGGAACATATACTTATTATATTATAAAATTTTTGTTTTTCAATATATTACATTTGTATATTGATCATATGATTCTATTCTCTCTCTTTTTTTGAAAAGAGAAAGCAATTTCATTAATATTAAGGAGAACAATACAATCCGAGGGAAAGGGGATAAAGGGCATCACAACGAGTAAATGACATCCCAACTAAGTTGGCTTCTCGGGTTTCGGTGATGGTGTGGCAGCTCTCGTCTCTTTTCAGATGGTCGTGGAACGCTGTTGTGGCTGCGGCGACGTAATAAAAGGCAATGGTGGCAGGAGGATGAGGCGCCTTTAGGGTTTTCTTGTGCTGTAATTGTTTGTTATCTAGGCTTTGCGGCCCATTAGGTGTAGGTTCTGTCCCAAAAGTTAGGTTAGCCTATGTTGTCTATGGGTTAGTCTCCGGCTTGGCCTATATTATTTATGAGCTAAGCCTTTTAGTTTTTGGGCTAGGATTTCGGCACTTTGAGCTTCTTGTTGTATTGGGGTTACAGGCTTCTGGTGGGCTTTATCATTATTTATTTACGCCTATTTAGACCCTTTGGATGTTCTGGGCTAGGTCCATTGGGGGTTCTCTTTGTTGGCTGCTTGCCAACAAGAGCTTGTTTTGTACGGAGTAATTCTTTTTTTTATCAATAAAATTTTTGTTTCGCCGTTCAAAAAGAAATGAATAGTCGGCAAGGTTCCAACCACACAGTTAAAATGATTCTAGCCTAATGCAGTTAAAATATATCAATTATTTTATTTTTTTCCTTTAGGCAACTTTAACAGTCACATGATTATTTTTTATTTATGAAAAAAACTTGAGAAATGAGAATGTAAAATAATCGATTTTTTATCAAATTAAACAAAAATTAGTAAGATTATAAATAGCTATACACGAATAATTATTAATAATATTCAAAATTAGGTGTATACAAAATAAAAATTTTAAAACTCGAGGGCTCGGAAGGGGTTCGGGGCCACCCGGGCCTCAGGGTAGCTCCGCCACTGTCAACAGAGTTGATGAGTGGATTACAAACTAGAACCACCCCATCTATCTGGGCGAGCCGGCTTATGAGAGAAGCAATGAAGCCTAAGCTTGAACCACACCATTTTTCTGGGCGAGCCGACTTATGAGAGAAGCAATATTGAAGCCTAAGCTTTGGGCCTCCGAGAAAGCTAGTACATCGCTCCATATATATTATCGCAACGCCTTATTTACCACCCCTACGAGGGACAAAATAATGAAAAGAAAAACATATATACCTGTAGCATCAGAATGGGCAATGAAAAAGATTCATCAGAACAGCCACTGGTTGGAATAAGCTGTTGGAGCTCAAAGCAAGGGGTGAAATCGCCGAAATCATCCATAACACCTTCGGATTCCGCCTCTACAAATAACACACCCTCTCCGTTACAATCTACGTCCAAACCGCCGCCACCCTCCTCCCTCCTCTTCAGCCGCCCCGCCACCGGGTAAAATACCACCAGACAGTTGCTCAAAGCCTCCTTGAGCGAACGAGTGTCGAAGAAGTTGTTTGAACCATCTGGCTTGTAGAAGTAGATGGTTGGGGCGTGAAAACTTGGCACCAGTAGGTCCAAGTTGGAGCTCCTTAGGGTGTGTTTGGGTGTTTCCTTGGCTGGTTTTACAATACTGCTTTCTTTCACCTTGATCTGCATGTTTTCTGATCACTCCTGTCCTGTGTAATAATCAAAAAAAGTTCTTTAACAAATAAGATCGAGCAGGGTGTTCTTTTCCTCTTGAAATTAATTTAGCACTTATTATATACTCAGTTCCTTACACAGAAGAAAACCAGGCACAACCTAACATCCACCTATATGATCAGGATAACCAAAAAACAAAGGGACAAGACATATATATACATATAGTCAGTTGAGAAGAGGATAAGAACGAAGTGTGTGGCCGTAAAACAATAGCTCTGCTTTGAAAGGGATTACAGTAATGATTCCGGTGTGCATTGAATTCATTCAAAAATAGGCTGTGTTTGCAGTTTGCTCCATGGAAAAATATGAAAAAAACGAGAAAATACATAAAAAGAGGTTTTACCCTCGATATACTAGATTGATTTCCTTAGTTATAGTATTAGAGCATCCGCAATGGGGATAATCAAAATCAATAACCAAAATTTGTCACGTCAGCATTTGATTATCCATTTAGTTCATAGGTTCATAATTAAACTTAACAACATCTACCTTCACATTAGTTATTTTTGCATTCCTAACCAAAAAAATCCCCACAATACACAATGCACATATGTCCAATCGCAAACGAATTTCAATCATGCACTCGACCACACCAAATTATTTTTGAGTTTGGTTATTGGTAAAAGTTGTTAAGTTTGATTAGGGAATTAGTGGAATTTGGTTATTTGCTAAAAGACTTGTAACTTTGCTTATTATAATATGGGGTATTTTTTGAGTATTGTTGTTAAGTTTGCATATCCACACTCATTTGCTTATTACAATGGGGATGCTCTTATATGCTGAAAATTTCAGAGGTGGATGAAGCCGGGCGTTCAGAGGGTCTCCCGAGATAACTGAACTGACCCACTTTGGTTTATCATATCTGGACGGGGCACCTCAATGGTCCAGCAGTTTCAGTTGGTTAAATCCCAATGAAGTGAGGTTTATGGCAGAATTCGTATCAAGATTCATGGCAACAGATTTTCACCCTATTCGATCCGTAGCATCTCAAGGGTTATATAATGAGCATCCCATTTTCAATATTCTACACGTTTTCCAGACTTAATTCACACGCTACAATTCTGTGAGTTTGTTCTTGGACTGAGAAAAAGGCAGACAAAGTTTAGTTCGCCAAGACTGCTTATGGTGGTGTTTCGTAAGTTGTGGGGTTCTAGCTGAATTATATAGGGAGACAGACGCCGGTGAACCTCAATGATCTCGGTAGGCGGCAAGTGTTTTTTTAAGGAGACCGTTTGAAACACAGGATTCGATTCGCTTTGTATCGTGTCTCAATTCGATTGTAATCCGGAATTATTCCAGTTTTTGTTACGATGTAATGGAATTGTATTTTGAATTCTTGCCAATAGTATTATTTCCAACATAATAATGGCTGCGGTAATCCGTACACAAATGATATAGGAGTGATTTAGGAGATTCCACCCATCTATGTTGACATGGAAGATAAGGCCTATCTATGTTGATATGGAAGATAAGGTGCTGTCGTCGAGAAGTTTTTTTTGGTGCAAATAGAGTATGGGACAAGTGTTGCCTGGAGCGCATCCGAGCCGTCCAAGCGTGTTTTGGACGGCTAGGATTTGAGAGAGAGAAAGAGTAGAGAGGGTGTTCGGCTGACGAGAAGAGAGGGCCGGTTTTCATTGTATGTTTTTGTTGTATGTCTCTGTTGTTGTTTTTCGGTTCGTACACACGTACCCACACTGTGCTCTGTTCCATACGTAGGTCTTTTGTTGGCCTTCGTTTGTCGTCGGCGCCCTGATATCTACTGGCGATACAATAGTTTTGTGTCCTTTGCATCTTGCGGATTAATGCTCCGTGCTCTGTTCTTTAGGCGATAACACAGTCATACATTTCTTGTAGTAGTTGTTATTTAAAAGGAAAATTCTAAAATCAGCCTAATGGGCTGACAATAGTAAGTGTGTGAATGTGTATTAAAGGGTGTAAAAAAATAAATAAAAATACATATTTTCCTTTCAGAAACCTCAGGGGAGGGGGGTCCCTTGGTATTGTCAGGTAAAATAGGGGAGGGCGGTGTCATTTCAGAAACCTCAGGGGAGGTTTCTGTTCGTATCAGAAACCTCAGGGGAGGTCAGTGAAATTTGCCCTGGTTTCATTGGTTTGGTCCCACACACTTCCCTCTTTTGGGAGAATTGTACTGTACCGTGCATTACCATTTTTGTGCATAAGCCATAAAGTACTACATCTTGACAAGACACAGATTCTTTATGACATGCACCATGGTTTCATTGGTTTGGTCCCACCTGCCAACCAAACGCGGTATACTTGGGGGTTGGGGGTGTGTGTGTTTTTGGTTGGGGGGGGTAGATCTCCTCAATTTGGTTCGGACCGGTTTGGTTTTTTAGTTTTGTTTTTCAATCATTATCCTATATCTTTCTCAAATCATTACTCCATATTTCTAATTATTAATTTCATTTCTCTTTTTATCTCTCTCCAATCATTACCCCTCCCTCAAATCATTACCTTATTTCTCTCTCCACCTACTACCAAAACTAAACTAAACTAAAATACCAATCAAACAATGTAAAGACCCGGATTTTTGCCCTATTTTTTTTTAATAAAGAAATTATTTTTAATCAAATAGTCTATCGTAATCGATTAATTATTTAAAAGTATAATTAGATTAAACTAGAACCTAGATTAATTTTCCTTGAATAAAATTAGTTTAGCAAAATTTTAATTCAACTAGTAACTATAGATACTAATAATCATTCCACAAATTATGGAATTTTGTTCCCACAATCCTCATCTCTTATCATTTCTATCTAAATCCTAACTAGAATTCTATGCGAACTAACTCTCTACTTCTCTCCCACACTCAACCACATTCATACTTATCCTCCCCCACTCCAACTACCCCCACTCTTATCTCTACAAAAATCATCCACCCCACTTCCTCCTTTATTTCGGCAGAGAGAGGGAGGGATAACCACCAGCACCCTTATTTATTTCTTCTCCTTCGTCCATATCTTCCAGCAAACCCATATGCCAATTTCCATTATTGATTTTATCTTCTTTCTTTTTTTTACTCCTTTGGCAAAGAAATTGCTTCTCCGTCCCCATACTTACTTACCACTACTTGCAAGCACCATCCTTAAGCGCCATTCCACCTATCAATCACCACCGTACCAACCCATTTTAGTTTCTAATTTTCCGGCTCTATTGTAGCTCTGAAAACAGCCAAAATCCAGTCCCAAAACCAGCCCTATTTCGCCTCCGAAACAACCCGAACGCTGCCCCATTTCAACTTCAAAACAGTCCACTTCGACCTAGAAAAAAAAAATGTTACAATACCGTCAGAAAAAATAGTCCCGAATCAGCCACCCGAGGTTCCCCGTTCCTGTTGTCACCTCCGATTTCTCCGAAGCCGTTAACCGTTTTTACTTTTCATCCGGATTTGAGGTAGATTAATCACTCCCCTACTTTCTCCTAAGTATTCTATTGTTCTAAATGGTAGTTTTGATGTTCGAAATCGAAAAGGGACGGAATCGGTTCGTTCGGAACCGAAACTAAGTTTTGCCGCAAGCCACTGTTCTTGGACGTTATGATTTTGAATCATGGATACAGAAATTACACTAAACCTCCAGGGTTGTTTAGTTATTAATTTCAGCCCAACTAATATGTTTTGTCTTTTTCTTGTTTTAAGTCCAAAAAGATATAATAATAAAAAAATAGAAACAATAAATAGTTAAGTATAGATAGAAAAACTATAGATTTCAACATTGTTAATAATCAGTGAGTAGTTTTGTAGTGGACGAATGATAAGTAATAAACACAATAATAGTAGCAATAAAAATGATACCAATGGATTTTATGTTACAGTAAAACAATATACAAAAAACTAACGAAATATAAGTTTTCATTTTGACAAAATATTGGTCAATCCTGTTAGTACTTATGGAATATTAGCAAGAATGCATGTCTAACGCTAGACCCAATAAAACGACTAAATGAATATTTGGATTTCTACTAGTCTAATTATAATGTTAAAAAAGAAATAAAGAAGTATTTTAATTATAAGTTGGACAAAAGAATAAACAACAACTTGTATGATCCTAAGTGAAAATAAAATTTATAAATATCCTACGGATTTCGAAAATACTAACGGAAATCCTCAGAGTTAATAAAATCAACATACTTGCCCAATAAAATTTAAATAACTCAAAAGGCATTGGCCCAATCCAAATCCCTTATGTGTTTAATTATTTGCACCTATCAAATTGTTATATTGTTGTCTCATTGAACTGTATCATGCTTGAGCTGTTGATTGATTGTATCATGTTGTACGTGCTAGAATGGACTTAGAATCCTGGGTGGTTTCGAGTAGTGAACTCATAGACGTGGATAAGTAAAGGATAAAATGGTAAAGTTGATTGAGTATGTTGGGTGCCGGTAGAGGACCCTGATATGGTAAAGTACCTTTAGTTGAGTTGGGGAACGGTAAAGGACCCCGAGTATGGTAAAGTACTCAGATTGTGAGGAGGACGGTAAAGTACTCCGGGTACAGGATTTGGGATACGGTAAATGATCCTAAATGCGGTACAGTACCAGTGTGTGTGAAGGACGGTAAAGGACTTCGGGTACAGGATTTGGGATACGGTAAAGGATCCTAAATGCGGTACAGTACCCAGTTGTGTATGTGAAGTACGGTAAAGGACTTCGGGTACAGTATTTTGGAAAACGGTAAAGGATCCTAAATGCGGTACAGTACCAGTGTGTAGAGTTGGGAAACGGTAAACTGACAATGAGATAGTACGACCCCTAATGCTAAGTTGTCATGGTGAGCTGTTCCTTTATTATGGTTGTAGGCGAATATAGACTGAATACATAATTTAGTAATATTCGCTTAGAACCCTAGTGCAGGACAAATAAAGGGATAGTTATTCCATGGGATGGTCAAAGTTGGTGGATGTAGGAGGAAAGGATCTCGTGGAGAGAATCCTTAGATTTCATGTAAGTTGATGGATAGTAAAGAAAAAAATGATGTGCTATTATTCTGTACCTTATGTGTATTATCAATTGTTATATTGTTGATCTGCTAATTGTAAGGTAAGGGGTTAGTAGGGTTGAGATTATCTACTGAGTTTCAAAACTCATCATAGTGCCGTTGGGCTGGCGTTTCATGCCAGATAATCTGGAGACCGAAGAACAGAATTCTTTTCAAGACGATGCGTACCAGAGTGAAGACCTCCCAACTGAGAAAAGGGGAGTTTTTGAGCTTTGGAGGCTATACCTTTAGAAGCTCTGTTAATTTAAAGTATTATTATTTGAATTTCCAAAAGTGTTATCACATCTGTCAAACTCTGTTTTATTTTGTTGAGTTGTAAGACAAATAGGTAGTTTTGAATTTTAGTATGTGAGATTTCCGCTGCTAAACTCTGTTTAATAAAATTTTATTTCTTAAATTAGTTTTATGGATTATTAAATCAATTAAAAATGATTTAATTAACGTGTCTGAAAATCGGGGCGTTACAAACAAAGCCGGTGTTTTTATTTTTTTTAAAAACACTCCTTTAAATCCGAGCCGTTCAAAATATTTTTGGATGACTCAGATGCACTAAATGGTCTGAACTGGCCTGAAGGCAAATTTACCGGATCCAATCCGTATACTTTGAAAACCTATGCATTTTTTGTTTTCATCGCACTACTCATACTATATATCATGCGTATAAATTATTGGTTAATAGCGCTAGTAAAAATCAAAGTAATTTTTGAATATCCTCTTTAGGATTCTCGAGGCGCCACTGCTCACCAGTAAAACAGTTGTCTTCTCCCGTTGGCTACGGGCACCACTTTTGGTGGCCGCGTGATACCTTATCGATACCCAAAATTTCTCGTGTGTGAGCCACACACATTTTGGCAGGCGTACATGCACAAAATGGGACAGAGGGAATATATTGCACCGTTTGTATTCACATATAAGAGATACTTTTGGAATTCATCCAATTTCTACTTCGATCTATTTTTGAAAAAAGGCAATTAAGGATAAGTCTACAATACATGCACATCCCTTAAAAATGTGTACCATATGCACCAATTTTATAGTTCATTCATAACATTTTGGTGCATTTCGTAACTTAATTTTTAACTTCTATACTAAAATCGCAACTTTTTAGCAATACGATTTGTAACATTTTCTCTATTATTCATAACATTTTGGAGGTGCATATGATACACACCCAAATAAGAGGTGTGTATTGTAGTCTTTCCCATATTTTGAACATTCCAGAATGGAATAAGGGACTAACACTAACAATTAGGAACGAAGGGAGTAATTACGATAAATCCGAAATGGTGTCTGAAAAATTACAGATACCGGTACAGTTACAAAACCGGTATCATAGCCGATATGGTGTTCAGAGTCTAAAAATTGATTTAATGCACTTCTGTCTTCCCTTCTTTTTTTTTTTTTTTTTGTGGGTTCTTCAGATATTAAACGCAACTTATCCATTGTGGGGACAAGTACTATGGAACTAATGTGTTGTGACTAGACACTGGAAGATATTGTGGGGCTTAAAAGATGGGCTCAAATTAGCTATGGACAAAGGCTGGTTCAACATTACTATTGTTACGGATGCGGTAGCGGCTTTGAATCTTATCCAAGACCAACACCACCCTTGCGGTGGAGTGTCAATATCATTTTCCATATTTTATTGCAGGTATTTCATGGCGTCTTTACCGGACGTGAGGCTTAAGCGTGAGTTCCGAGAGGCTAATATTTGCTCAGATATCTTGGCGAAGAATGCTCTCACTATGGCGTTTGGATTTGTATCATTTTATGTCATTCCTTCAGTATTGTCTTTTTATTTGCAACAAGACTCTGTAGGGATTAAATACCCAAGACTTATTCGTAAGGGAAATGATTTTGCCACTTTCTTTTTTGTTAACGCCACTCTCATGCAAGTGTATTTTTGGTGCAAATAAAAAGAGAGTGACAAAATCAGCAGCCATTCGTATTTCCTAATTTATGTTAGCTCCTTTTATGACCAAAAAAAAGAAAGAAACACCGGAAGATATTGAATGGTCATAACTCACTGCCAAATTGTGGGGAATTGGAGAATGTCTTGTTCTTAATTGCTAAAAATCATAACTGGTCCCAAATCGAAGTCACTGTGGATGCCTGGAGAGGCCAGCTATTGGTACCGATAGGTTTCTCTGTCGATGGAGTATTGACCGGTACGTGAGACCCATTCCGGGTTTCTATCACATAAGAATAAAATAATGCATAAATAAAAATAAAATACATATTATTTTATAATTATCCTATCATTATTTTCCGTTACAAAATGAATACTTGTTACTTACTAAGTTATTGCCCGTAGCAACTATAAATAAGATTTATTCTAATCATTAAGCTTAAACATCATTACGAATAAATGAGAGATTATTTAGCATTTCTGTTCTCTAAATGAGAGAAGGAAAGTAAGAGAGGTGTGTAGATATAAAACAGAAGAGAAGGTCTTTTTAACGGCAGAGCCGTAGTTGTTTACAGAGCCAATCGCGACCGTACAAAAGTGCTTTTGATGGTTCGGATTTTAATAAAAAATTTCCGGAGAAGAGTTTAAACCTTTCTGGGGAAAAGTTTCATTAAAATCCGGACCGTCCAGAACACTTTTGGACGGTCACAATTGGTCGTTGCTATAAAGAATTTGTTCACGGCTGAGCCGTGAATAAGTTTATCTCAAAACACAAATACTGAGAGAAAGAGTTTTCAAAGTATCCTTTATGTCATCCTTCCTATGCCCTTTTGAAGTTTCTGATATTTTCATCTCGTTGAGGGAGGGGGGCGGATCCCCTCAATTTGCTTCGGACCGGTTTGATCATTTTAGTGCATTCAAATTGTGTAAAAGTGTTTTTTTTTTTTTGATCGGCAAAAGATGAATTTTATTAAAAATGGGGAAAGGGGAAAGGGATCCAACAAAATGTTGGAAAATACAGCACAAGGGCAAAGCCCAAATCACCCAAGGGTCTGCAAGGGGATCGGTAAAAGTGTTTTTTTTTTTTGATCGGCAAAAGATGAATTATTTTTTTTTGATCGGCAAAAGATGAATTGTGTAAAAGTGTTTTGGACAGTTCAGATTTAAAGATAGTAATTTTTTTTTTTAAAAAAAACACTCCTTTAAATATGAGCCATCCAAAACACTTTTGGACGGCTCGAATGCCCTAAATGGTCCGAACTGGCCGGAAGGCAAATTGATCAGATCCAGTCCGTATACTTTGAAAACCTATGCATTTTTTGTTTTCATCGCACTACTCATACTATATATCATGCGTATAAATTATTGGTTAACAGCGCTAGTAAAAATCGAAGTAATTTTTGAATGTCTTTAGGATTCTCGAGGCGCTACTGCTCACCAGTAAAATAGTTGTCATTCTCCTGGTTGGCTTCGGGCACCACGTTTGGTTGCCGCGTGATACCCTATCAATACCCAAAATTTCTCGTGTGTCTCACACACATTTGTATGAGTGTATGTGTATTTTGTTTGTGGTTCTGAACTTTTTGGCAGATGCACATGCATAAAATGGGATAGAGAGAGTATTTTGCACCATTTGTATTAACATATGGGAGATACTTTTGGAATTTCATCTAATTTCGACTTCTGTTCTTGAAAAAGGACAATTATTTTGAACATCCCAAATTGTTCCCCGGGCTCTGGGGACGGTGGTGGCAGCGGCTCGTTTCTCTCCAGGTGGCCGTGGTTGGTGGTGGGTAGATTTGCTGTTTAGGCTGGCCCATGTTGTTTATGGGTTGGTCTCCGGCTAGGCCTATGTTGTCTATGGGTTATGCCTTTCAAGTTTTGGGTTTGGTTTTCTGTGTTTTGGGCTTCTTTGTTGTATTTTGGATTTTGGGTTTCTTGTGGGCTTCATTGTTATATTTTTTTACCCATTTAGACCCCTTTGGTGATCTGAGCTTGGCCCATTGGATGCTCTGTTGGTTTCTTGCCAATTTGAGCTTTGCTTAATTTGTAATCATTTTTTTTATCAATAAAATCTTTTTGCTTCGCTGTTCAAAAAAAAAAAAAAGAACTGATGGAGTAATTACAATAAATCTGAAATGGTACCCGAAAAATTACAGATACCGGTACAGTCTGTACAGATACAAGACCGGTACCATAGCCAATACGGTGTTCAAGCGTAAAAATTGATTTTTAATGCACTTCTCTCTTCCCTTCTTCTTCTTCTTCTTCTTCTTTTTTTTTTTTTTTTGGGTACTTCAGATATTAAACGCAACTTATCTGTACATTGTGGGGATATAAGTACTATGGAAATGGAACTAATGTGTTGTGACTAGACACTACAAGATATTGAATTGTCATAACTCACTGCCGAAGTCACTGTGGATGCCTGGAGAGTGCCTCCTATGAACATATACTACCTCCTCTCACATAACATGTGGAATTCAAAAGGGGGACACATGTGAGACCCACATGTTATATGAGAGGAGGTGGAAGTATGCTGTTCATATATTCCGGGAGTATTGAATAATTACTCGTGCAGCTATTGGTGCTGATATTTCTCTATAGATGGATGGAGTATTGACGGGTACGTGGGGCCCACGGGGTTCCACATGAATGACTAAATCCGTTCAATAATTTACAAAATAATTGAGAGGCCTAGTAAAAAATCAGCTCAATCTGATATGTGTAGGTACTCAATCTAATCTTCCATTAATTTTTCATTCAGATTACACAATCCTGAAATGTGAATGAAAAAATGGAAAGATCGGATCAAATACCTGTACATATAAGATTGAGCTAATTCTTCACGGGGTCCACTCCGTGTTCCTATCACATACGAATAAATAATGCTTTGATAAAAATAAAATACTTATTATTCTATAATTATCCTATCATTATTTTCCCGTTACAAAATGAATATGCACTTACTAAATTATTGCCCGTAGCAACTATAAATAAGATTTATTCTAATCATTATGCTTGAACATCATTACAAATAAATGAGAGATTATTCTCTAAAGGTTTGTTGGTGGAGGGTGAAAGGAGGGAGAAAGTAAGAGAGCTAGGTGTGTAGATATAAAACACAAATACTGAGAGAAAGAGCTTCCGAAGTATCCTTTATGTCATCCTTCCTATGCCTTTTTTTTTTCTTTTTTTTTTCATTCGTTAAACCTATTAATATTATACTCTATCCTAGGAAATTTGGGGAGGGTGAAGGATGTTTACGGGAACCAAACCCTGTCCATGTGCATGAGAGTATAAGAGAGGCACCAATTGCACTACACTCCACTTGCTTCCTATGCCCTTTTGAAGTTTCGATTATTTTCATCTCGTAGAGTCTACCATCATTCATTGAGCAAAATAAGAAATTTCCCATCTCCCATCAATATTTATCTCGGCAAAATAATCATTTTTTTTTCCCCAAAGCAAATTTCATTAAAATGCCAAATGGCGCTTACAGTGATCCCATCCGAATACAGTGAAAAGGAAAACTACGTAAAGCTAACCCATCACAGAAAAATACACAAGAAAAGCAGGGACAAAGAAAAATTAATCATATTTGTCATGGCCATCGCTATAACATAGTGAGATGGAAAAAGCAGCAAAAGCAAAAGCCAAGAGAGGCTGAGCAATTCAAGCCATGCCGTAGAAGACATCAGAATAGTAAAATTTACTCTGTTACAATAATATCTCAGTTTGGGCATCTGAATGGGTAATTTCCTTATTAGAAGTCATGAAAAACTGCCTTGAAGACTTCCATGTGATCAGCCACTAAGCATATAACCAAAGACAAACTCCCATCCCCAGTTGGGCTCGGTAGTATGTACACGATCCCTTCAAAACGTACACCGGCAGGGCCCATATGAACGGGCCGGCCCCACCCGAAATCAGCATCATGTACAGGCAGCCTGATCCAGCTCACAACATTGAGGTTCGGGCACTTGAAGGTATGGGCTCCCCGGACTAGAGACGTTGGGTCGGGCTGCAACGCGAGGTGGTCTAGAGCCGACCTCAGATAATCGTCGTCCATTTGGGATAGAGCATCGCGTATTTTTTTCGCGGTCGATTTCAACGGCTCCGATCGGAGATCGCCGGATAAGGCTACTGATGTTGTGGTGAAGAGTACATTGCCAAAATACCCATGCGGGAGAGGAGGGTGCAATCTCGACCGTCCATCGGTGGCGATGTACAACTTGGTGGCTTGATCGTCACCAAGGCCACGTGCGATGCACGAGCATCGCCACACGTGTGCTGCAAGTGTCTCATAGGTGCTGTATCTTTCCGAGTTTTTATTGTGCTTTGCATTGGCTTTGAGGGTGTTGAGCTGATCACGCGTGATCTTGATGGTGGCAGTGGAAGTCAATTTGGGACTTGTTTGGGGTTCTTTGGTAGTGTGGATGGGATTTTTCATGGAAGGGGGTGGGTTGTATTCGGTGTGGTGGTATGTTGGGGAAGGTGGGTTCCGACCGCTGAGTAATGACCGGTCGAGGAACGGTAGGATGGTGACAGAGAGGCCACGTGTCATGTCGGACCACGCGTTGATGAAATGAATGGCTGATATTCCATCTACTAGAGTGTGTTGAAACCGTACTCCAAGAGAAGCTCCTCCACATTTGAAATATGTTACCTATTATGCAACAAAACAAACATTTGTTTGCACGCAGCCAATTTTTTTCACAAGAATTGAAATCGCTTAATTAATTTTAGTTTTTGTAGCCTATGCGACCTGTAACAACAAATTGCTCTTTTATTGAGTTTTCTTTTCTTATAAAAGTGTGGAATTGAAAAGAGCGACGAGAAATAGCTTATCTATCCTGAGAGTGACCATAGAGGTTCTAGACTCACTGAGGACGATTCGATCACAGTTGGACCAGCAAAGTTGCAAGGTGAATCAAGAATTCATTGAATTGATCATGAATCAAGAATACTCTTTGATGTATGGACGCTTTAACTGCAAAAACAATATTGTGGACGATTCTATTTTGACGACCCAAATTTGGATCACGATTCTATTTCGATGATCCAAATTTTACTAATGCCACGATAAAATTCCTACTACCACACCAAAAGTTATTTTTCCACAGGAAATTTACCTACCCCATCGAAAATTTACGAATGCCCTTCCAAATTACTAATGCTACACCACTTTTTTCTTGTCTAAACATACATTTAAAAAAAATTGATATGTAATCATAGACACGGATACATTTTAAAAAATTGAGATGTAATCGTAGACGTGGATGTATAGTTGGGTTAGCAGGCGGGCTGGAATGGATCGCATTGGCTAACTCAGTGGGTTATACCTACGAGCGAGGGACAAACCATGTAAATAAAAACATACCTGTAGCATTAGAAGGGGCAAGGAAAAAGAATCATCAGAAGCTGGAATAAGTTGTTGGAGCTCAAAGCAAGGGGTGAAATCGCCGAAACCATCGATAACACCTTCAGATTCAGCCTCCACGAATAACACACCCTCTCCATTACAATCTATGTCGAAACCGCCGCCACCCTCCTCCCTCCTCTTCAGTCGGCCCGCCACCGGGTAAAAGACTACCAGACAGTTGCTCAAAGCCTCCTTGAGCAAATGAGTGTCGAAGAAATTACTTGAACCATCTGATTTGTAGAAGTAGATAGTTGGGACGTGATAACTTGGCACCAATAGGTCCAAGTTGGAGCTCCTTAGGGTGTGTTTGGGTGTTTCCTTGGCTGGTTTTACAATACCGCTTTCTTTCACCTTGATCTGCATGTTCCCTCACTCCTTGTCCTCTGTAATAATCAAAAAAGTTTATTTTTTTTTGCAAATAAGACGGGGTATTGTTTTCCTCAGGAATCAATATGGAATTTAAATTTTTTTTTTATATGCATTCATGTACATTTTTTTATCCTATCTTTTAGCTGTAAGATTCCCATGAGAGATAAGGATCCTACGAGGAGTTAATTCTCTGAAATAAGCAATGCTTGATGATTATATTTGTACAAGTATTTTGGGTGATGTCGGATATAATCAGTTCGTGAGTTTCGTTTCGTTGCACAGAAGTAGACTTTAAAGATTGTCCTCGTTTCTAAACAACCAATATGAGTGAGGATAACGTTCACCCTCGTTTGGTGAGGGTGAACAAAACCGAACTCTAAGAATTGTCGAAAGATAAGTGGGAGTTCTATAGGTGTACATACCTCTTTGAGAAAATACACTCCAAAAAAGATCGTCTTGCTTGATTACGAGCCTTCCAAAAACGAAACCCTCGAAATACAGACTACAGGAGAGCCTCCTTAATTATTACTGTAGGCTGAAATGAGACTAACAGAGGGAGACATGCATGTATACTTTATTCACTCAGCTCCCACTTAATTTTTTCACCTCTTTTTTCTTTGCAGTACTTAAGCCCAAGGAACTGTACTCCCACTTAGATACCCATGCCAGTTGAGAATAGGATAAGAGAATGAAGTGAGAGGTTAAAGCTAGAATAGCTGGTCTATTTATAATTTTATATCCTCATAGATTGAGAACTCAGCACAAGGTTGGCTGCACTACTATTTGAGGGGTTCAAGCGAACCCTCTGGATTCAAAACATACAACATTTTTTTTGCTTATTACTTTTTAGCTATAGTATAATTTATTGTTCATGGTTATGTTGTCTGGAGTGGATCATTTATAGCCAAAGTAAATACTAAAGTCAGTAATGCTTTGTTTGGATTGGTGTTTGAAATTTTTTTTTAAAAATTCTTTTTGAATTGTAAAGAGAACAAGACATTAAACTTGTGAATTAGACATAGGCAAATGCTAACTGGTGCTAACTAGCGCTGGTTATGTGGGTTCCCAAGAGCCACTTTACACTAAAATGAGTACTTCCATACAGTGTCAGGCAGAACACAGAAAACGACATAAGCAGGAGTAGTATCATTGGGCTTCTTTACATTTTTGACCTTAGTTTTGTAAGTAATAACAAAACTAACATAAAAATAATACCTGGTGATAATAAAATGGAAGCGGAAAGGAGCCTCAAAACTAACATAAAAATTTGAGTGACTTATTTTTTTGTTATTATTCAAAAAAAATTTACTTTTGTTTATTTTGAGTCAAACTTTGTGATTTATTGATTCGTCTCGACGAAAGGAATCGGAAAAGTAAAAATTTTGATCGAAACTTATAATTTTTTAAATAAAGACAAAAATAAGTCAATAAGACAACTTTTTTTTTTTTACTTATCTTTGTCTTTTTTAAAAAAATTATGAGTTTCGATAAAAAAAAATTTACTTTTCCGATTCGAATCAATAAGTCATAAAAGTTTGATATAAAACTAACCAACGCGATTTTTTTAAAATAAAGACAAAAAAGAGAGTTACTGTTCGACTTTTCAATTCAAATCACACCCCGGTAAAAATAATACTTGGCGGGCACTTTCTCCTCTTTACAATTTTGGGGGACCTTTCCACTTCCATTTTATTATTACCAGTATTCTTTAAACTCTTTTGTGTACCACAGTATAAAAGACTAATCAAATGTGCTAAACTTATTATTGTTCTTACATTTTGTATAGCGAAAATGATTTTTGCACTTTCTTTCTTGATAATGGCACTTTATTTTTTTTCTTTTTGAAGTTTGTGTGTATTTTTACAAAAAGATAAGTTTTATAGATTATATATTGATTCTTCTCAACGAGATGAATCAAAAAAGTAAAAAACAATGGTCCAACCATAAATTTTTTTCAATTAGAAGACAAAATTAGCCAAAAGCTAGGTTTTTTTGTATTTATTCAAAAAAATTGAGTTTTGAAAATAGTTTTTTTTTTCTTTTTACTTTTTCAACTTCTTTCATTGAGAAGAACCAACAATCCACAAAAATTTGCCGCGAAGCTAACAAATGCGAAAAAAAAAACAAAAAAGTTAGTCAAGTCACTTATTTAGCCAAAACACCCCTTAGTAATGCTTATACCTTTTCATTTTGATACTATATCATGCTATTGAGTGGTGTGTTAAAAAAATGTGTTCTTGAAAATATGCAAGTAGCAGGACATTTTAACATGCAAGTAACATTTGATAATAGATACTAAAATTATTTTTTGATTCACTTAGACGGGAGGACTTGGCTAAAATGAAAAATAAAATTCAAATGTAACCATAATGCTAAAAATAATAATAAGTTGAATAGATATATTTTTTATTTCACAACAGGAATTCAAAATATGAAAAAAGAAAAAAAAAATTTGACCAACCCCTTGCATTGCTTCTCCCATTGGACTGGTTTGTGAGATGGACTGGTTTGTGAGAGAAAGGGAGAGGAGAGGGGGGAGTAATTATTAGCAGTTTGCTCTCTAAGGTCTTAGGTTTGAAATCTCTTATGTGCTATCAACTTTTTTGGGGATAGTCCATAGACTCCATACAGAGCTTTGCTCTGCCTTTAATTAGAATTCTCGTAAGCGAACGGTGGAATTGGTCCTCCGAAATTAGTTGAGGTATACGAAAATTGACCTAGATACTTGAGTTATCAAATTTTTTTTACAAAAGTGGCTTCAGGTGTTAGAAGTTAGAAGTGGCAGGAGTAACTTTTTAATCTCGACTCCGTTCCGCTAACAACTTATTTCACTTATTTCGTTTTGTCCTTATTTGAATTTTTTTCTCGTGCGTTAGTTTTGCGTCAAATTTTTTTTGACTTTTTGATTTGTCTCATCGAGAAGGATTGGAAAAGTAAAAAAAATTTCCTTCTACCTAAATATTTTGAACAATGACCACTTTTACGTAAAAAAATGTCGACTTTTTTATACTTAAAAGTGGTCATTATTCAAAATATTTGGATAAACACAAATCAAAAAGTCAAAAAAATTTGGCGCAAAACGAACAAACGCGAAAAAATTCAAATAAAGACAAAAACATATTTTTTCTAAAAATTCAATTGTGAAGTGAAAAAGTCCGAGACATTGTTTGGGGGCAAAGTTGTCACTTACAAATTAGTACTTTTGTAAAAGAACGTGGGCTGTCCTCTCTTCTCTGAGTAGAAAGTACAACTTCCTAAGTGCTGTCTCTTAAAAATCCGAAAATGAAAGGGACGTTTTACAAAGGAAAACGCAATAGCGGGACCCTCTTGTAGGAGCACAGTACCATTACCATTTTTTTGGCATAAAATTAAAACTTATGAATAGGACATTGTGGGGACAAGTACTATGAAACTAATTTGTCATAACTCTCTTGTCCTCTGTGGATGCCTGGAGAGTCCAGCTATGAGTATTGACGGGTACATGGGCTCACTCGGATTTTTCAACGAATGATTCATTCTGTTCAATAATTTACAAAAAAATTGAGAGGCCCAGTGAAAAATCAGTTTAATTCGCTATGTGTAGGTGCTCGATTTAATCTTCCATTAATTTTTCATTCAAATTACAGGATCCTGAAATGTGAATGAAAAATAAAAAGATTGGATCAAACACATACACATGTAAGATTGAGCTGATTTTTCACGGGGCCCAATCCGAATTCCTATCACATAAGAATAAAATAATGCTTTAATAGAAATAAACTATTTATCATTCTGTGATTAATTATCCTATCATTATTTTCCGTTACAAAATGAATACTTTTAGTAAATTATTGCCCGTAGCAACTATAAATAAGATTTATTCTAATCAGTATGCTTAAACATCATTACGAATAAATGAGAGATTATTCAGGTTTGTTGGTGGAGGGTGAAAGGAGGAGCAGGAAGTTGAGAGAGGGGTGTAGATATAGAACACAAAGAGAAAATCTTTTTACTGGTGGAGTCGTGAATAGTTGTTTACAAAATCAATCGCAACCGTACGAAAGTGTTTTTGACGGTCCGGATGGTAATAAAAATTTTTCTGGAAAAGAGTTAAATTCATTAAAATCCGAACCGTCCAGAAGGACCAGAACACGAGTTTTCAAAGTATCCACTATGTCATCCTTCCTATGCCCTTTTGAAGTTTCGAATGTTTTCATCCCGTAGAGTACTCTACCAGCATGCATTGAGCAAAATAACAAAATTCTCATCTCCCATCAATATTTATCTCGGCAAATTAATCGTATATATATTTTTTGATCCGAAGCACATTTCATTAAAATGCCAAACGGTATTGACAGTGATTCCATCGAATACAGTGAAAAGGAAAAACTACATCCAACCCATCACAGAGAAATATACAAGAAAAACAGGGACAAAGAGAAATTAATCATATCTGTCATGGCCATCGCTATAACATAGTGAGATGGAAAAAGCAGCAAAAGCAAAAGCCAAGAGAGGCTGAGCAATTCAAGCCATGCCGTAGAAGACATCAGAGTAAAATTTACTCTGTTACAATATATCTGAGTTTGGGCATCTGAATGGGTAATTTCCTTCATTATTAGAAGTCATAAAAAACTGCCTTGAAGACTTCCATGTGATCAGCCTGCAAGCATATAACCAAAGACAAACTCCCATCCCCAGTTGGGCTCGGTACTATGTACACGATCCCTTCGAAACGTACGCCGGCAGGGCCCATATGAACGGGCCGGCCCCACCCGAAATCAGCATCATGCACGGGCAGCCTGATCCAACTCACAACATTGAGGTTCGGGCACTTGAAGGTATGGGCTCCCCGGACCAGAGCCGTCGGTTAGGCTGCAGCGCGAGGTGGTCTAGAGCCGACTGCAGATAATCGTCGTCCATTCAGGACAAAGCATTGCGTATTTTTCTCGCGGTCGATTTGAAAGGCTCCGATCGGAGATCGCCAGATAAGGCTAGCGATCGATGTGGCAGTGAAGAGTACATTGCCAAAATACCCATGCGGGAGAGGAGGATGCAATCTGGACCGTCCGTCGGTGGCGATGTACAACTTGGTGGCTTGATCATCACCAAGGCCACGTGCATGCACGAGCATCGCCACACGTGTGATGCAAGTGTCTCATAGGTGCTGTATCTTTCTGGGTTTTTATCATGCTTTGAATTGGCTTTGAAGTTGTGGAGCTGATCACGTGTGATCTTGATGGTGGCAGTTGAAGTCAATTTGGGACTTGTTTGGTATTCTTGGGCTACCACGGGTTGTTCATGGAAGGGGGTGGGTTGTATTCAGTGTGGTGGTATGATGGGGAAGGTGGGTCCCGACCGCTTAGTAATGACCGGTCGATGAACGGTAGGAGGGTGACAGAGAGGCCACGTGTCATGTCGAACCATGCGTTGATGAAGTAAACGGCTGAAATTCCATCTACTAAAGTGTGTTGCAACCCTACTCGAAGAAAAGCTCCTCCACATTTGAAATATGTCACCTATTATGCAATAAATACAAACAATTTGTTTGCACGTAACCAATGTTTTCTTCACAAGAATTGAAACATACATTTAAAACAATTTGATATATGTAATAATTGTAGACATGGCAAGAGCACGCCACTCTTTCCTTGTCTAAACATAGATACATTTAAATAAATCGATATGTAATTGGGTTAGTTAGCGGGCTGGAATGGAGCCAATGCTTAAAAATTAGGGGTGGCAAATTAAATCCATACCCATTAAGTAACCCAAACCCATTCATTAAAAAATAGACCCAACCCAACCCACTTATTAGTTGGGTCAGAATGGGTCAAACCCATCTAACCCATTTATTAATTGGGTTTAATTGGGTATTAATTGGGTCAACTTAAATGACCCAATAAGTCATGAGTATAACTCAACTAAAAAAACCCCATTTATCTCCCTTCCTCTTGAGTCTCGACCTCTCTCACCAAGCGAGGGTTTCAGGTCTCTCTCTCTCTTTCTCATCTGGGTTTCTGAATGAAACCTAATCTCTATCGAAACCCTAGACCCAAGATTAGCATGTGAAGTCATATAGCGAAGCTTTTGGCAGGTGAGTCGTGATTGAATCCCCTGCCTATGGTCAATCTTCCTGGCCATAGTTCGTCAACCCTTCTCTTTTCCGATTGGGCCGGGGTTAGCCCTTCTAGACTGACAAGCTTTTGGCTTGTTGAATGTATGCATATATATACATTCTTGTCCATTTATCGTTTTCTCTAACAAGTGCTAAAGGGGTATTATTCTTTACAGAGGAAAAAATTGGGCCCGAGTAAAACCTTAATTAGGAAATCTTCTACTCGTTCATTACTTAATTCATACTTTACATGTAAACTACGTTTCAAAGAATTGACAAGGTATTAGTTTGGGTCTGTTCTTCCCTTCAATTTGGGTCTGTTCTTCTCTGTTAATGCTACAGATGATTGATTATTGCTTGAACTCATCCAAGTAGGGTCGCTTTTGCATGTCGCTTTGGGTTCGTTTGGTACGTAACGGAGACTATATATAAACAGTTGAATCTTGGATAGCAGCTTCAAAATCCCGAACAGGCTCTTCTTCTGTCAAAATCCATTTTCGACAGGGGTAATTTGGTAATTTTAGTGTACATGAATATTTTAGTTATTTAAATTTATAGGGGTAATATGGTCATTTCAGTATACATTGGTATTTTAGTCATTTTAAATTTTAGTATATATGTAATTGGGTTAATTGGTGGGTCGGGTTGAGTTGGGTTTTACCATCCAAATTTATCCAAACACACATATGTAATGAGGTTGGCTTATTCATGAAGGCTCCGTGATTCCCTTATTCACAGAGCCGGCGATCTCGGCCATCCATTTCGGAAAAGTTCCATTAACATCCGAACTGTCCAAAACACTCTTAGACGATTGCGATTCACTTCTGGAAATAACTGTTCGCGGAACTCTCCATTAATTTTTTTTTCTCCCCATGTAACACCCCTTACGAGGGACAAACCATGTAAAGAGAAACATATATACCTGTAGCATCAGAAGGGGCAAGGAAAAAGATTCATCAGAACAACCAAAAGTTGGAATAAGTTGTTGCAGCTCAGAGCAAGGGGTGAAATCGCCAAAACCATCTATAACACCTTCAGATTCTGCCTCTACAAATAACACACCCTCTCCATTACAATCTATGTCGAAACTGCCGCCACCCTCCACCCTCCGCCCTCCTCTTCAGCCGCCCCGCCACCGGGTAAAAGACCACCAGACAGTTGCTCAAAGCCTCCTTGAGCAAATGAGTGTCGAAGAAGTTGTTTGAACCATCTGGTTTGTAGAAGTAGATGGTTGGGACATGATAACTTGGCACCAATAGGTCCAAGTTGGAGCTCCTTAGGGTGTGTTGGGTGTTTCTTTGGCTGGTTTTACAATACTGCTTTCTTTCACCTTGATCTGCATGTTCTCTCACTTCTCCTGTCCTCCTGTCCTGTGTAATAATCAAAGCAAGTTCTTTTGCAAATATGATGAGGGTGGTTGTTTTTCCCTTGGATTTTCTGAGTGCTAACCCATACGTGGTAGATTATATGCATTGAATTCAAACAAAAATAGGCTGTGTTTGCACCATGGAAACATATAGAACAACGAGAAAATACATAACAAGGTTTTACACTTGATAAACTAAATTTAGTTCTTTAGTTGTGTTATATATGCTGGAGATTTCGGAGGTGGGTGAAGTTGGTGATGCAGGGAAGCGTGTTGAAAAAAAAGATCGTGACAACTCTCTTCTTTAAACCTGTTTAGTCTGAGAATACCTAGAAATAAAGGTATCAACAATTGGTTGATTCACACAGAATACCCAAAAGTTGGTATAAAAGAGAACACTATTTATAATTTCATGAATCATCAAAAACTAAATAGCCTCAAGACTTATAACTCAATTTATAGTAGGAGAAACCCTACACATTAGGAAATAAAGGAAAGGAAAAGAAAACAAAATAAACTAAATTGAAAACTAAATAATGTAGAATACTTATTTCTATAATTGCAAGATTCCTAACAAAATATAATTAAAAAAACAAAAACAAGAAAAATTTAATATTCTTATTTTTTAAAATATTATAATCTTTTCATTCTACATCAGTTGGGAATTGAGAGGGTCTCCTAAGATAACCGAACAGACCCACTTTGGTTCATCATATCTGAACAACAAGACGATGCACTGTTTTTCCTGGTTTCTTCTCAATCGACAGGGATGAACCAATCGGCAGAACATAATTTGATGTTTGCTGGAATGTGGGTATGTTGTGAAGTGGAGTTTGGTTCCTTGCCGTATTTCAGGACTTCTTTGGAAGCAAACGTAGTAATATGGGATGAAATGGAATGGAATTGAAGACTTAATAAAAGAGACTTTTATTGAATCTCCAAGTAGAAGTACAGAATCGACAGGGTATGGCCTAATCGACAGAGTACAATTTACTTAGCGGTTACTCCTACTCCTAGAAAAGAAAAGATAAAGGCATGTTGGCGTTGTTTGTGTGTCCTTGAAACTGCTACTAACTTGTACTTAAATAGGCCTCCTTCAATATGAATTTGAATTCTCCCTCCAATATGGCAGTTATCCCTTCATGTCATGCCTTTGAACAATTCCCGCGAGCAGTGAAGCAAATAACTTCCACTTTGTGGAACTGCTCCATGACTAAGCAAAACCGCTCCCTTGATCGTGGGGATAACTGCATACATCTTCTTTTAACACCTGTAAGTGAGTCGTCAGAAGAAACAAGTCCAATAATGCTTAGTTGTTAACGGAAATACACCACATATTGGCCAATCGACGGGCCAATCAACGGAAGGGTAACGCTCAAAACTTTGTCATAGTTTTATTTCCCTTAATCGAGTTTGCTTAACTTAAACCCATAATATTAAGGTAAACCAGAGTCACCTTTCAACTTTCCAACTTTGCTATTGCCACGTGTCACCCAATCGACGAGTAAAAAGAAAATCACAGTTATGGAACAAACAGGCACCTCAATGGTCCAGCAGTTCAGTTGGTTAATACCCCATGAAGTGAGGTTTATGCATATATATATGGCAGAATTCATATCAGGATGACAGGATTCATGCATATGGCAGCGGTTTTTCACCCTATTCAATCCGTAGCATTTCAAGGGTCTCTCTTTGGTTATATAATGAGCATCCCATTTTCAGTATTCTACGTGTTTTCCAGGCTTCATACACTACAATTCTGTGAGTTTGTTCTTGGAGTGGGAGAAAGGCGGACAAAGTTCAGTTCGCCAAAGCTGTTTGTGGTGGTGTTTCGTAAGTTGTGGTTCTAGCCGAACTATCTAGGGAGACAGACGCCGGTGAACCTCAACACCCTCGTAGGCGGCAAATATATTTTAAGAAGATTATGTGAAACACAGGATTCGATTCACTTAATATCATGTTTCAATTCGATTGTAATCTGTAATCTCAAGTTTTTGTTACTATATATGTAATGGAATTGTATTTTTTCCGACATTATATATATTGGTTGCGGTAATCCGTACACAAATGATATAGGAGTGGTTTATGCATATTCGGTGGTGTGTGCTCCTTCCGGTCACCATACAACTTATTCCCTCCGTCCTTTTTTAGAGTCCAGTATTCCATTTTGGGCTGTCCCTTAATAAGTGTCCATTTTATAAAGTTAATGGGTAAAAGTTGGTGCATTTTTTATTTTGCCCCTAAGAGTGGATTCCAATTTGAAAAAGTTAGTGAGTAAAAATATAATGATGATGTCTCCATAGAGGATAAATAGGAAAAGTGAAGGTAAAAGTTGATGTGAAAGGTGTAATGATGATCACTGTGTTTGGTTCACAATTTTGGATTGAAAATTTTGAGTTAAAATACAAAAACATGTGATTGGATCGGTTATTTAAAAGATGAGTGGGTCCCCTTGCTGAGACTCACCAGAAAGGAAAAAAAGAAAAACTCACGGATAAAGATTGTGCGGGTTGACAAGTTGAACAAAAAGTCTGTCCCAACCTCATCTCTCTCTCTCTTCAATTACTTCACCCCAACTCTTATTCATCCCAACCTCCACGGTACAGCTAACTCTTTTTTCAAAAGTTTACAGAGAACGAATCTCTGCGAAAGTCTGTCCCAACCTCATCTCTCTCTCTCTCTCTCTCTTCAATTACTTCATCCCAACTCATCTCTCTCGAAACTTATTCATCCCAACCTTCAAAAATAACTTTATGAAATAAAAACTGAAAAAGGGGAACCGAACACAGTGGATGTCTTTTTAATATGTTGGAGTTATGAAGTAGGACACTTAAAAATGGACGGAGGGAGTACCATATTTTCTTTTCTTTGGTATATAAGATAAGAAGGATAGTCATTTGTAGGGACGGATAAGCTATGCTCATGTAGAACAAGTAGCCTCTGAATTTATGGACTGATCGAAGCGTCGGAAGCCCAAACATATTTTTATTGTAGAGTGTCATAATTGGCAAAGTTCGGACAACCTTGAAATGACTTTAGGGTCCGTTTGATTAGCGAGATAATGGTAGAAAATGCAAGAAAGAAAAAAAAGAAAAAGAAAACTTTTTGGGTGTTCATTTAACAAGAATGTCTTATATAGAAAGTAATAGAAAATAAACTTTCCGTTACAACCCTCTAAAGCTAGGAAACGTGCTTTATTTTTTCTCACAAAAAGTGCAGAGAATTTTTTTTTTTTTGTTGCAAGAATGAACATTTATTACTATAATTTTCGTATTTTCTTGCAAAACTTTCATCTTAATCAAACAAATGCGAGAAAGAAAAATACATTTTCTTTTTTTTTTCTTTTACTTTAATTTCTCTCATTTTCACTTTCCATTATATTTTTCTCAATAATCAAACGGACCCTTAAGGTCATGTTTGATGGTAGATTTATGCCTAATCTCTTTATTTAGGCATTCAATTGGAAATTTTTGTCGTTTTAGGAAAGTTTTAAAACATTAAAAACTCTTAGCGTATAATTTCGTAGAAGTTGGTTTCAGTTGGGAAAGTCTTATTTTTATTTCCCGTTTTCAATTGTAGTAGTTTCCCAATTTTCGTGACTAAAATTTTTGACATATTTTTAGGGTTTCTAGAGTTAGACCTTATAAAATCATTAAAATGGGTTATAACCTAATTTCGTATCCATTTTTTTCATCAATAATATTAAGAGTTTCTCTTTATTTTTCTTGTGCGCAAGGTTAATTTGTTCGTGGACACGTGTGTTTATCTCATTGAAATACTATTTTTTTGTGAATTCTGCTGCTGTCATATTTAATCAACTCTACGATCCATCAGGGAAGATTGCCGTTGCACCTCATATCCGTTTGCAGGGCCGGCTTAGAGGATAGGCGAGAGAAGCATGCGCTTCGGGCCCCAAAAAAAGTCTAAAAATGAGGGCCTCCAAAATTCTAGGACCCCTATATATATATATACAGTCCGGATCTCTTGCAGGATCCCGGATGGGGCGCTGGTGCGGGACGCGCTGGACAGCCGTTGGATTTAATCCAACGGCCACGGAAAGAGAAGGCATTAAAAACGCACAAATTACACTTTCCCCCCTCTTGCCCCCTTCGGATGTTATTCACGCAGACGATGAGAGAGAGAGAGAGAGAGCGCAAAGGAAGAACCAGAACGAAGCAGAAAACCCAGCACGCGTACGAACGAAGAAGAGATCGACGAAGATCAGACGAAGAAAAGAACAACGAAGATCATAACTACTGAAGGTCTCTCTCTCTCTGGTTCGATTTTGTAATATATATATATATATATATATATCTCTCTCTCTCTCTCTCTCTCTCTCTCTCTCGATCGATCGATCGATCGATTTGTTCTCGTTTGATTTAAGGTTTCATTTCTCTCTCTATCTCTGTATGTCCGTGGGTATTATAATTTAGAGCCCGAATTGTATGATTTCGAAGCCCTAATTTCTGGGTTGGATCTATAATTTCGAAACCCTAGTTTTCGTCCTTTGCTGATATGGGGTTGTGAAAAAAAATGGGCTTTTTTTTGGGATTCGAAATCAGCAAATTATTTTGAGGAGTGTTTCAATTTCATTGATGTAGCTAAAAGAACAGGTGGTGGTGTATTGGTTCACTGTTTTGTCGGGAAATCCAGAAGGTGATTGTTCTTTCTTACACTATTTACATTGTTTTTTGGATCTCATGTATAGTGAAGGGAAATATCATAAAAAGTTCAGTACCCATTGTCTCTGTTGAACCCCCGGACTGTACTGTGGATAGTAGTGGGTGATTCCTCTCATTGGAGGTGGGGATCGTAAACAAGAACTTATGAATTTTGAGTTTTGACTCATCTATGTCGACATACAGAATGGTAATCTATGATTTGATGCTTTTAATTTTCATACGTGGTGTCATAGGCAGACTAGTCACTAGTGGGATGCTTGAGCTTTTCCTTTATCCTCTTGTTTGCCAATTTGGCTTTTGTATTATCAAGAATTGTGATGCAAATCTGCAAAAGGTGCTACAGAGACATAGTTGGGACTTAAAATATGACCACCATTGACAGTTTGCTTCTCCTAATTGTTGTCATGAGTCGTGAATTAGACTTGTTTTTCCTAAAGTGTTTTGACAATTGTATAGCTGAGTGATACATCTGTTTTGGATTGAAATCTGCTTGTTTTGTAATGGAGTTACTTTAATTCCATAGTTGACTGTATTCAGTTTTTAGATCTCTCCAGGAAAGGAAAAAAGGAGGGACATGGTTGCAGTGGTTTTCGTTTTGTTTATGCCTGTGTTGTTTTCCATTTTTCTGTCTCCACCTAAGCCAAAAGCAACTTGTTAACTCAAAGCTAAAAGCATTTTATTAAGGTTATAACTTGTGCTGAGGTCAAGTTTCTATACACCGATATGCTTCACACACTTGAAGAACTCTTTCCTAACTAGGACACGCATCACAAAAAACACAAGTTAACTTGAAATCCAACAATGAAAGTAGAGCAGTGCAAATTTATGTGTATTATCCTCCTTTAGACTTGACAATAGTAGTGTTACTGTGTTGCATTTCAATTTCTATCTTTTATCCAAATATTCATGAGATATAGACATATAATGATTTCCCTTGTGGATTACAAAGTACCAAACGGTGAGTACATACATAGATGTTTGGTGCATCTCCCATGTATCGTGTTCTACACTTATTTAAGACATTGTCTCATTTATCTGTTTTCACCACCACTAGAACTGCACATAACTTCAAGTTCCAAACATTTTTGCAGATATTTGCGAGCCCAATATATGAGTACTTGGACACAAGATACGGCATCAAGGGAAGTGCACTGGCTTTCCTCTTCAACAAAAGATTGTGTGCTAAGTAGCAGTTCTTTTGCTGGTTGAAGGAACATCACCCCCTCTCATGACAATATTAGGCTACTTAATGCTTGGGATTTGCCTAAGGGCTGACTAATCTTTTTAGCTTCTCCTGCATTGGGTCCAAGGCAATCCCCTTGCCCATGCAATTGTGTGTTTTGGTCATTTGACTGTTGTTGCAATAAAATGGGAGTTGTGTAGCTTTTTGGAGTTGATGTAGCTTCATTTAGTCATTAAGGCAGTTTTTGATTCTTCAGAATAAAGCTGGAATGGATTGGTAGTTATGTGCGAGCAATGCCATGCTTGGTGCCACAAATAATCAAAGAAAAAAAATGATATGGAACAGAAGCTGTATCATTACACTTGTTCTGCTGAGAACCTGGGTTACTTTCAACTGCTATAGAAAAAGTTTGATTGATGTATGGCTGTACAATTTTGTCCACATAAAAGTTGAGTATTTTTCACATTACCAGTCTACGTATGGCTCATTTCATTAGGGCACGACACGACACGGATTACTTGCCAAAAATTCCTCAACTTTTATTACTTGCCAAGTGTCTCAGTCCAAGCGAACTAGACACTTCAATCCTTCTCTCACAAAGAAAACCATAGAATCTGAATTGAAGGAAACCAAAAGGCAATAACTTGGATGTAAACACAAAAAAAAATAAGTAGTATTTCTTGCCAAAAATTCACACGACACGGATACGGACCACATACAAGGCATACATCCAAGGCCAAGCTAGATACACCAAACCAAATCCCAACGGTAAGCAAACTACCACAATCACCACTTATACAGACCACATACAAGGCCGCCAGTTTCACTAACCTAGAAATAGTATCATAACAAACATATTACTACTACTACTACTAACAAAAGATCCCAAAATCGGGATCACCACTTCCATTGTTACCCGATCGAACTACTTCCTTCCATGAAATGAGTTGTTTTCCTTATGGTTGTTCTTCTGCTGGAGGGGAATACAATCCCCTGCCTAAGAATATTTGTCCACAGATTCACGATCCCACCAGAGTTTTAGCCATGGAAGTGCAGAACTTAAGTTTTGCAAACAAGCAGTCATTCTTTCCTGTTTGCGATCCAATTTCTTGCGAGTAATGTTCCGCGTCCAATGCAGCCATGCACCCTGCAACAACACGAAACCAAAAAAGGAATAAAAATAATTCCAATTCAAAGGGGGATTAGTCCCCCCCCCCAATCAGTCGGTGGGATGGTGGGATTAGTCCCACCATGCTACTAGAATCAACTAACCATAACCAACCTGCCATGCTAAGGTACTGGATAGTGGTAGAGGTTAAAACGGGAGAGATAATGAGCACACTATTCAGTTTCATCAGTATAATCCATGAAACTTCCATGCTTGACTTCAAAAGAATCTTTTTTTGAGTTTCCAGAGCCAGTAAAAACAGGTTAACATGACACTTCCATGATGTTTTATCAGTAAAAACAGGTTAACATGAAACTCGATATGATCAAAGATTTCAAAGCTCGACAGGGAGTTGAATAACTTGAATCAATATTGTTTCACTATCAAGTAGGATAGCACGAGACAAAAATTAAAAACAACTACAAGCATCGAGGAACAAATCATCATGTGAGAAACACGATGAATAAGTACCTGATATATGACACCACTTGGAAGCTGATTCTCTATTACTGTACTGCACAGAAAAAGAAAAATTGAACTACTCCACATCATTTAGTTCTTAATACAAAGGAGAGGCTCCCACAATTGTTCTGCCAAATACCATTTCAACAAGATTATTATAGTTTATCCCCAAAATTGAACCAAGTGCTCAAGATCTTTATATGTTAGCCATAGGTTTTACTATAACAAATGTATCACTCAATCACGCTTCAAAACTATTAGTTTCCCAAAGCAGGGTAATTTTTCCTAACATAGCAGTTGTTCCATTATTGTGGTAAAATAGGGAAATTGGAATTGTATACAACTTATTGAGAAATTTAGCATAGGCATCAAGCACAACATCCAAAATGCGTATTTAAACACACAGAGACCCAATGTCACAAACCCAAATCCTAATTTTTGAACCAAACCAAAGATAAAAAAATAAACACACAGAGAGAGACCTTCAGCCCTGTTCTTGCTTAACAGAAGAAATAATAATGTAGCTTTCCCCTGTGTACTATCAACAAAGTATCACTTTCCCATAGATTAATCAGCTTTAATGAACAACATATTAAGAGGTTTACATTTTAGCCAAGGTTTTAGCAGCAAATCCTACAATGCATAGATCAGAAGAAAAAAAAAATCCTAATTTTATGCCGATTTCGAATGTATGAAAAAAGCCCTAACCAGATTTTTTTTAAAATTTCCGAGAGAGATACCTTGGATGCTGGCTTCAATCTTCGTTGGGTTGCTTCGTTCGTTCTTCTTCTCCTCTTCGTCCTTTGTCGTTCGTCCTAAAAAAAAAAACCCTAAGTTCTGAGGAATGGTCGAAGATCCAGATTTTTCTAAATTTTCGAGAGAGACAGAGTCGAGGGAGAGAGAGACAAAGATACCTCGGTGGATCTTCGACCTTCTTCTCGTCTTCGTTATTCTCGTTCGATCTTCTCCTGAACGGGTTCGTCTTCTCTTGAACAGCGTCGCCTCTCTCTCTCTCTCTCTCTCTCTCTCTCTCTCTCTGTGTCTGTCCGTGAAATGAAATGAGAAGGGGGGAACTGTGAGGGGCTTCAGGGGGTTAAGTGTAATTAATGGCCTTTTCTTGTCCTGACCGTGTCCTGGCCGTTGGATTGAAATCCAACGGCTCACAATTTGATCCCGTGCCACGTCAGCATCCGGGATCCCTCAAGGGAACCGGACTGTATATATATATATGTATATATGGCCAAAAAAAAATTCCACACTAAGCTTACTTTACATTAAATAGGCCCAATTGAAATTTAGGAACCACAAAATAGGCCAAACGGTGGAAGACACTGATTATCAACTCCCATAGGCCATAAACCATTAGGGTACGTTTAGTTTGATGGAATTGAATTGACAATTGAATGAAATTGAGAAGACAAATTTTCAAAGGATAGATTTTGAGATATTATAATGGTTGCATTTTTTGGGGATAACTATGTGCTTATATTTTGTAATGGTAAATCATTTGTAATGGTTTTTTTATGAAACTTTTTGTAGACCAAATTTTGTAAGGAAAATATAGGGAAGCCTCATTCAAGAAGTTCGCTTCCGGCCTCCAAAACTTATGAGCCGGCCCTGTCCGTTTGTAGGCGATTCCACCGATCTATGTTGACATGGAAGAAACCAAACCAAACCGTGCCTTAGGAACGCTAAAAGCTACTCCTACGTTTCTCCTTACAAACAATTATGGAGACTTTTTGTTTTCGAATATCCAATTAATATATTAAACTAACCACCTTATTGTATGCCGCTCACTAATTTGTTGCAGTACTTAAGCCTAAGGAACTGTACTCCCACTTAGATACCCATGCCAGTTGAGAATAGGATAAGAGAATGAAGTGAGAGGTTAAAGCAAGGGAATTGATTTTGCCACTCTTATTTTTATTTTTGTTAAAGTCACTTCCCTTCTCTAACAAAACAAATCATCTAATAAAGACACAAAGGGGAGTAGCCGGCATTAACAAAAAGGGCAGTGGCAAAATCACTCCTCTAAAATAATAGCTCTGTTCTTTTGCATATATGGATTTGAAAGGGATGACAATACGTAAAACTCGGTTTACAATTACTCCATACAACCACACAATTATGCACACAAACTCATTGTGTGGGCCACATGTTTCATGTGAGTGAGTTTGTGTGATTGTGTGCGGTTTTATGGAGTACTTGTAAACCGAGTTTTACGTGTGTGTAGGCTCCGTGTTTCATGTAAGTGAGTTGTGTGATTGTGTGTAATTTTATGTAGTAATTGTAAACCGAATTTTACGTAATGTGCAAGTGTACATGTGGTTGTAGCTAGAATAGCTGATCTATTTAAAATTTTATATCCTCATAGATTGAGAACTCAGCACAAGGGTGGCTGCACTACTATTTGAGGGTTTCAAGCGAACCCTCTGGATTCAAAACATACAACTTTTTTTTTTCTTATTACTTTTTAGCTATAGTATAATTTATTGTTCATGGTTATGTTGTCTGGAGTAGATCATTTGTATAAAGCCAAAGTAAATACTAGAAAGTCACTTAAACTTGTGAATTGGACATAGGCAAATGCTAACTGGTGCTAACTAGCGCTGGTTATGTGGGTTCCCAAGAGCCACTTTACACTAAAATGAGTACTTCCATACAGTGTCAGGCAGAACACAGAAAACGACATAAGCAGGAGTAGTATCATTGGGCTTCTTTACATTTTTGACCTTAGTTTTGTAAGTAATAACAAAACTAACATAAAAATAATACCTGGTGATAATAAAATAGAAGCGGAAAGGAGCCTCAAAACTAACATAAAAATTTGAGTGACTTATTTTTTTGTTATTATTCAAAAAAAATTTACATTTGTTTATTTTGAGTCAAACTTTGTGATTTATTGATTCGTCTCGACGAAAGGAATCGGAAAAGTAAAAATTTTGATCGAAACTTATAATTTTTTAAATAAAGAAAAAAATAAGTCAATAAGACAACTTTTTTTTTTTTTACTTATCTTTGTCTTTTTTTAAAAAATTATGAGTTTCGATAAAAAAAAATTTACTTTTCCGATTCGAATCAATAAGTCATAAAAGTTTGATATAAAACTAACCAACGCGATTTTTTTAAAATAAAGACAAAAAAGAGAGTTACTGTTCGACTTTTCAATTCAAATCACCCCCGGTAAAAATAATACTTGGCGGGCACTTTCTCCTCTTTACAATTTTGGGGGACCTTTCCACTTCCATTTTATTATTACCAGTATTCTTTAAACTCTTTTGTGTACCACAGTATAAAAGACTAATCAAATGTGCTAAACTTATTATTGTTCTTACATTTTGTATAGCGAAAATGATTTTTGCACTTTCTTTCTTGATAATGGCACTTTATTTTTTTTCTTTTTGAAGTTTGTGTGTATTTTTACAAAAAGATAAGTTTTATAGATTATATATTGATTCTTCTCAACGAGATGAATCAAAAAAGTAAACAACAATGGTCCAACCATAAATTTTTTTCAATTAGAAGACAAAATTAGCCAAAAGCTAGGTTTTTTTGTATTTATTCAAAAAAATTGAGTTTTGGAAATAGTTTTTTTTTCTTTTTACTTTTTCAACTTCTTTCATTGAGAAGAACCAACAATCCACAAAAATTTGCCGCGAAGCTAACAAATGCGAAAAAAAAAACAAAAAAGTTAGTCAAGTCACTTATTTAGCCAAAACACCCCTTAGTAATGCTTATACCTTTTCATTTTGATACTATATCATGCTATTGAGTGGTGTGTTAAAAAAATGTGTTCTTGAAAATATGCAAGTAGCAGGACATTTTAACATGCAAGTAACATTTGATAATAGATATACTAAAATTATTTTTTGATTCGCTTAGACGGGAGGACTTGGCTAAAATGAAAAATAAAATTCAAATGTAACCATAATGCTAAAAATAATAATAAGTTGAATAGATATATTTTTTATTTCACAACAGGAATTCAAAATATGAAAAAAGAAAAAAAAATTTGACCAACCCCTTGCATTGCTTCTCCCATTGGACTGGTTTGTGAGATGGACTGGTTTGTGAGAGAAAGGGAGAGGAGAGGGGGGAGTAATTATTAGCAGTTTGCTCTCTAACTCTCTAAGGTCTTAGGTTTGAAATCTTTTATGTGCTATCAACTTTTTTGGGGATAGTCCATAGACTCCATACAGAGCTTCGCTCTGCCTTTAATTAGAATTCTCGTAAGCGAACGGTGGAATTGGTCCTCCGAAATTAGTTGAGGTATACGAAAATTGACCTAGATACTTGAGTTATCAAATTTTTTTTACAAAAGTGGCTTCAGGTGTTAGAAGTTAGAAGTGGCAGGAGTAACTTTTTAATCTCGACTCCGTTCCGCTAACAACTTATTTCACTTATTTCGTTTTGTCCTTATTTGAATTTTTTTCTCGTGTGTTAGTTTTGCGTCAAATTTTTTTTGACTTTTTGATTTGTCTCATCGAGAAGGATTGGAAAAGTTAAAAAAATTTCCTTCTACCTAAATATTTTGAACAATGACCACTTTTACGTAAAAAAATGTCGACTTTTTTATACTTAAAAGTGGTTATTATTCAAAATATTTGGATAAACACAAATCAAAAAGTCAAAAAAATTTGGCGCAAAACGAACAAACGCGAAAAAATTCAAATAAAGACAAAAACATATTTTTTCTAAAAATTCAATTGTGAAGTGAAAAAGTCCGAGACATTGTTTGGGGGCAAAGTTGTCACTTACAAATTACTACTTTTGTAAAAGAACGTGGGCTGTCCTCTCTTCTCTGAGTAGAAAGTACAACTTCCTAAGTGCTGTCTCTTAAAAGTCCGAAAATGAAAGGGACGTTTTACAAAGGAAAACGCAATAGCGGGACCCTCTTGTAGGAGCACAGTACCATTACCATTTTTTTGGCATAAAATTAAAACTTGTGAATAGGACATTGTGGGGACAAGTACTATGAAACTAATTTGTCATAACTCTCTTGTCCTCTGTGGATGCCTGGAGAGTCCAGCTATGAGTATTGACGGGTACATGGGCTCACTCGGATTTTTCAACGAATGATTCATTCTGTTCAATAATTTACAAAAAATTTGAGAGGTCCAGTGAAAAATCGGTTTAATCCGATATTTGTAGGTGTTCGATTTAATTTTTCATTAATTTTTCATTCAAATTACAGGATCCTGAAATGTGAATGAAAAATAGAAAGATTGGATCAAACACATACACATGTAAGATTGAGCTGATTTTTCACGGGCCCAATCCGAATTCCTATCACATAAGAATAAAATAATGCTTTAATAGAAATAAACTATTTATCATTCTGTGATTAATTATCCTATCATTATTTTCCGTTACAAAATGAATACTTTTAGTAAATTATTGCCCGTAGCAACTATAAATAAGATTTATTCTAATCAGTATGCTTAAACATCATTACGAATAAATGAGAGATTATTCAGGTTTGTTGGTGGAGGGTGAAAGGAGGAGCAGGAAGTTGAGAGAGGGGTGCAGATATAGAACACAAAGAGAAAATCTTTTTACTGGTGGAGTCGTGAATAGTTGTTTACAAAACTAATCGCAACCGTACGAAAGTGTTTTTGACGGTCCGGATGGTAATAAAATTTTTCTGGAAAAGAGTTAAATTCATTAAAATCCGAACCGTCCAGAAGGACCAGAACACGAGTTTTCAAAGTATCCACTATGTCATCCTTCCTATGCCCTTTTGAAGTTTCGAATGTTTTCATCCCGTAGAGTACTCTACCAGCATGCATTGAGCAAAATAACAAAATTCTCATCTCCCATCAATATTTATCTCGGCAAATTAATCGTATATATATTTTTTGATCCGAAGCACATTTCATTAAAATGCCAAACGGTATTGACAGTGATTCCATCGAATACAGTGAAAAGGAAAAACTACATCCAACCCATCACAGAGAAATATACAAGAAAAACAGGGACAAAGAGAAATTAATCATATCTGTCATGGCCATCGCTATAACATAGTGAGATGGAAAAAGCAGCAAAAGCAAAAGCCAAGAGAGGCTGAGCAATTCAAGCCATGCCGTAGAAGACATCAGAGTAAAATTTACTCTGTTACAATATATCTGAGTTTGGGCATCTGAATGGGTAATTTCCTTCATTATTAGAAGTCATAAAAAACTGCCTTGAAGACTTCCATGTGATCAGCCTGCAAGCATATAACCAAAGACAAACTCCCATCCCCAGTTGGGCTCGGTACTATGTACACGATCCCTTCGAAACGTACGCCGGCAGGGCCCATATGAACGGGCCGGCCCCACCCGAAATCAGCATCATGCACGGGCAGCCTGATCCAACTCACAACATTGAGGTTCGGGCACTTGAAGGTATGGGCTCCCCGGACCAGAGCCGTCGGTTAGGCTGCAGCGCGAGGTGGTCTAGAGCCGACTGCAGATAATCGTCGTCCATTCAGGACAAAGCATTGCGTATTTTTCTCGCGGTCGATTTGAAAGGCTCCGATCGGAGATCGCCAGATAAGGCTAGCGATCGATGTGGCAGTGAAGAGTACATTGCCAAAATACCCATGCGGGAGAGGAGGATGCAATCTGGACCGTCCGTCGGTGGCGATGTACAACTTGGTGGCTTGATCATCACCAAGGCCACGTGCATGCACGAGCATCGCCACACGTGTGATGCAAGTGTCTCATAGGTGCTGTATCTTTCTGGGTTTTTATCATGCTTTGAATTGGCTTTGAGGTTGTGGAGGTGATCACGTGTGATCTTGATGGTGGCAGTTGAAGTCAATTTGGGACTTGTTTGGTATTCTTGGGCTACCACGGGTTGTTCATGGAAGGGGGTGGGTTGTATTCAGTGTGGTGGTATGATGGGGAAGGTGGGTCCCGACCGCTTAGTAATGACCGGTCGATGAACGGTAGGAGGGTGACAGAGAGGCCACGTGTCATGTCGAACCATGCGTTGATGAAGTAAACGGCTGAAATTCCATCTACTAAAGTGTGTTGCAACCCTACTCGAAGAAAAGCTCCTCCACATTTGAAATATGTCACCTATTATGCAATAAATACAAACAATTTGTTTGCACGTAACCAATGTTTTCTTCACAAGAATTGAAACATACATTTAAAACAATTTGATATATGTAATAATTGTAGACATGGCAAGAGCACGCCACTCTTTCCTTGTCTAAACATAGATACATTTAAATAAATCGATATGTAATTGGGTTAGTTAGCGGGCTGGAATGGAGCCAATGCTTAAAAATTAGGGGTGGCAAATTAAATCCATACCCATTAAGTAACCCAAACCCATTCATTAAAAAATAGACCCAACCCAACCCACTTATTCGTTGGGTCAGAATGGGTCAAACCCATCTAACCCATTTATTAATTGGGTTTAATTGGGTATTAATTGGGTCAACTTAAATGACCCAATAAGTCATGAGTATAACTCAACTAAAAAAACCCCATTTATCTCCCTTCCTCTTGAGTCTCGACCTCTCTCACCAAGCGAGGGTTTCAGGTCTCTCTCTCTCTTTCTCATCTGGGTTTCTGAATGAAACCTAATCTCTATCGAAACCCTAGACCCAAGATTAGCATGTGAAGTCATATAGCGAAGCTTTTGGCAGGTGAGTCGTGATTGAATCCCCTGCCTATGGTCAATCTTCCTGGCCATAGTTCGTCAACCCTTCTCTTTTCCGATTGGGCCGGGGTTAGCCCTTCTAGACTGACAAGCTTTTGGCTTGTTGAATGTATGCATATATATACATTCTTGTCCATTTATCGTTTTCTCTAACAAGTGCTAAAGGGGTATTATTCTTTACAGAGGAAAAAATTGGGCCCGAGTAAAACCTTAATTAGGAAATCTTCTACTCGTTCATTACTTAATTCATACTTCACATGTAAACTACGTTTCAAAGAATTGACAAGGTATTAGTTTGGGTCTGTTCTTCCCTTCAATTTGGGTCTGTTCTTCTCTGTTAATGCTACAGATGATTGATTATTGCTTGAACTCATCCAAGTAGGGTCGCTTTTGCATGTCGCTTTGGGTTCGTTTGGTACGTAACGGAGACTATATATAAACAGTTGAATCTTGGATAGCAGCTTCAAAATCCCGAACGGGCTCTTCTTCTGTCAAAATCCATTTTCGACAGGGGTAATTTGGTAATTTTAGTGTACATGAATATTTTAGTTATTTAAATTTATAGGGGTAATATGGTCATTTCAGTATACATTGGTATTTTAGTCATTTTAAATTTTAGTATATATGTAATTGGGTTAATTGGTGGGTCGGGTTGAGTTGGGTTTTACCATCCAAATTTATCCAAACACACATATGTAATGAGGTTGGCTTATTCATGGAGGCTCCGTGATTCCCTTATTCACAGAGCCGGCGATCTCGGCCATCCATTTCGGAAAAGTTCCATTAACATCCGAACTGTCCAAAACACTCTTAGACGATTGCGATTCACTTCTGTAAATAACTGTTCGCGGAACTCTCCATTAATTTTTTTTTCTCCCCATGTAACACCCCTTACGAGGGACAAACCATGTAAAGAGAAACATATATACCTGTAGCATCAGAAGGGGCAAGGAAAAAGATTCATCAGAACAACCAAAAGTTGGAATAAGTTGTTGCAGCTCAGAGCAAGGGGTGAAATCGCCAAAACCATCTATAACACCTTCAGATTCTGCCTCTACAAATAACACACCCTCTCCATTACAATCTATGTCGAAACTGCCGCCACCCTCCGCCCTCCTCTTCAGCCGCCCCGCCACCGGGTAAAAGACCACCAGACAGTTGCTCAAAGCCTCCTTGAGCAAATGAGTGTCGAAGAAGTTGTTTGAACCATCTGGTTTGTAGAAGTAGATGGTTGGGACATGATAACTTGGCACCAATAGGTCCAAGTTGGAGCTCCTTAGGGTGTGTTGGGTGTTTCTTTGGCTGGTTTTACAATACTGCTTTCTTTCACCTTGATCTGCATGTTCTCTCACTTCTCCTGTCCTCCTGTCCTGTGTAATAATCAAAGCAAGTTCTTTTGCAAATATGATGAGGGTGGTTGTTTTTCCCTTGGATTTTCTGAGTGCTAACCCATACGTGGTAGATTATATGCATTGAATTCAAACAAAAATAGGCTGTGTTTGCACCATGGAAACATATAGAACAACGAGAAAATACATAACAAGGTTTTACACTTGATAAACTAAATTTAGTTCTTTAGTTGTGTTATATATGCTGGAGATTTCGGAGGTGGGTGAAGTTGGTGATGCAGGGAAGCGTGTTGAAAAAAAAGATCGTGACAACTCTCTTCTTTAAACCTGTTTAGTCTAAGAATACCCAGAAATAAAGGTATCAACAATTGGTTGATTCACACAGAATACCTAAAAGTTGGTATAAAAGAGAACACTATTTATAATTTCATGAATCATCAAAAACTAAATAGCCTCAAGACTTATAACTCAATTTATAGTATGAGAAACCCTACACATTAGGAAATAAAGGAAAAGAAAACAAAATAAACTAAATTGAAAACTAAATAATGTAGAATACTTATTTCTATAATTGCAAGATTCCTAACAAAATATAAAAAAAACAAAAACAAGAAAAATTTAATATTCTTATTTTTTAAAATATTATAATCTTTTCATTCTACATCAGTTGGGCATTGAGAGGGTCTCCTAAGATAACCGAACAGACCCACTTTGGTTCATCATATCTAAACAACAAGACGATGCACTGTTTTTCCTGGTTTCTTCTCAATCGACAGGGATGAACCAATCGGCAGAACATAATTTGATGTTTGCTGGAATGTGGGTATGTTGTGAAGTGGAGTTTGGTTCCTTGCCGTGTTTCAGGACTTCTTTGGAAGCAAACGTAGTAATATGGGATGAAATGGAATGGAATTGAAGACTTAATAAAAGAGACTTTTATTGAATCTCCAAGTAGAAGTACAGAATCGACAGGGTATGGCCTAATCGACAGAGTACAATTTACTTAGCGGTTACTCCTACTCCTAGAAAAGAAAAGATAAAGGCATGTTGGCGTTATTTGTGTGTCCTTGAAACTGCTACTAACTTGTACTTAAATAGGCCTCCTTCAATATGAATTTGAATTCTCCCTCCAATATGGCAGTTATCCCTTCATGTCATGCCTTTGAACAATTCCCGCGAGCAGTGAAGCAAATAACTTCCACTTTGTGGAACTGCTCCATGACTAAGCAAAACCGCTCCCTTGATCGTGGGGATAACTGCATACATCTTCTTTTAACACCTGTAAGAGTGTAAGTGAGTCGTCAGAAGAAACAAGTCCAATAATGCTTAGTTGTTAACGGAAATACACCACATATTGGCCAATCGACGGGCCAATCAACGGAAGGGTAACGCTCAAAACTTTGTCATAGTTTTATTTCCCTTAATCGAGTTTGCTTAACTTAAACCCATAATATTAAGGTAAACCAGAGTCACCTTTCAACTTTCCAACTTTGCCATTGCCACGTGTCACCCAATCGATGAGTAAAAAGAAAATCACAGTTATGGAACAAACAGGCACCTCAATGGTCCAGCAGTTCAGTTGGTTAATACCCCATGAAGTGAGGTTTATGCATGTATATATGGCAGAATTCATATCAGGATGACAGGATTCATGCATATGGCAGCGGTTTTTCACCCTATTCAATCCGTAGCATTTCAAGGGTCTCTCTTTGGTTATATAATGAGCATCCCATTTTCAGTATTCTACGCGTTTTCCAGGCTTCATACACTACAATTCTGTGAGTTCGTTCTTGGAGTGGGAGAAAGGCGGACAAAGTTCAGTTCGCCAAAGCTGTTTGTGGTGGTGTTTCGTAAGTTGTGGTTCTAGCCGAACTATCTAGGGAGACAGACGCCGGTGAACCTCAACACCCTCTGTAGGCGGCAAATATGTTTTAAGAAGACTATGTGAAACACAGGATTCGATTCACTTAATATCATGTTTCAATTCGATTGTAATCTGTAATCTCAAGTTTTTGTTACTATATATGTAATGGAATTGTATTTTTTCCGACATTATATTGGTTGCGGTAATCCGTACACAAATGATATAGGAGTGGTTTATGCATATTCGGTGGTGTGTGCTCCTTCCGGTCACCATACAACTTATTCCCTCCGTCCTTTTTTTAGAGTCCAGTATTTCATTTTGGGCTGTCCCTTAATAAGTGTCCATTTTATAAAGTTAATGGGTAAAAGTTGGTGCATTTTTTATTTTGCCCCTAAGAGTGGATTCCAATTTGAAAAAGTTAGTGAGTAAAAATATAATGATGATGTCTCCATAGAAGATAAATAGGAAAAGTGAAGGTAAAGTTGATGTGAAAGGTGTAATGATGATCATTGTGTTTGGTTCACAATTTTGGATTGAAAATTTTGAGTTAAAATACAAAAACATGTGATTGGATCGGTTATTTCAAAAATGAGTGGGTCCCCTTGCTGAGATTCACCAGAAAGGAAAAAAAGAAAAACTCACGGATAAAGATTGTGCGGGATGACAAGTTGAACAAAAAGTCTGTCCCAACCTCATCTCTCTCTCTTCAATTACTTCACCCCAACTCTTATTCATCCCAACCTCCACGGTACAGCTAACTCTTTTTTCAAAAGTATACAGAGAACGAATCTCTGCGAAAGTCTGTCCCAACCTCATCTCTCTCTCTCTCTTCAATTACTTCATCCCAACTCATCTCTCTCGAAACTTATTCATCCCAACCTTCAAAAATAACTTTATGAAATAAAAACTGAAAAAGGGGAACCGAACACAGTGAATGTCTTTTTAATATGTTGGAGTTATGAAGTAGGACACTTAAAAATGGACGGAGGGAGTACCATATTTTCTTTTCTTTGGTATATAAGATAAGAAGGATAGTCATTTGTAGGGACGGATAAGCTATGCTCATGTAGAACAAGTAGCCTCTGAATTTATGGACTGATCGAAGCGTCGGAAGTCCAAACATATTTTTATTGTAGAGTGTCATAATTGGCAAAGTTCGGACAACCTTGAAATGACTTTAGGGTCCGTTTGATTAGCGAGATAATGGTAGAAAATGCAAGAAAGAAAAAAAAAGAAAAAAAAACTTTTTGGGTGTTCATTTAACAAGAATGTCTTAGAAAGTAATAGAAAATAAACTTTCCGTTACAACCCTCTAAAGCTAGGAAACGTGCTTTATTTTTTCTCACAAAAAGTGCAGAGAAATTTTTTTTTTTTGCAAGAATGAACATTTATTACTATAATTTTCGTATTTTCTTGCAAAACTTTCATCTTAATCAAACAAATGCGAGAAAGAAAAATACATTTTCTTTTTTTTTCTTTTACTTTAATTTCTCTCATTTTCACTTTCCATTATATTTTTCTCAATAATCAAACGGACCCTTAAGGTCATGATTGATGGTAGATTTATGCCTAATCTCTTTATTTAGGCATTCAATTGGAAATTTTTGTCGTTTTAGGAAAGTTTTAAAACATTAATAACTCTTAGCGTATAATTTCGTAGAAGTTGGTTTTAGTTGGGAAAGTCTTATTTTTATTTCCCGTTTTCAATTGTAGTAGTTTCCCAATTTTCGTGACTAAAATTTTTGACATATTTTTAGGGTTTTTAGAGTTAGACCTTATAAAATCATTAAAATGGGTTATAACCTAATTTCGTATCCATTTTTTTCATCAATAATATTAAGAGTTTCTCTTTATTTTTCTTGTGCACAAGGTTTGTTCATGGACACGTGTGTTTATCTCATTGAAATACTATTTTTTTGTGAATTCTGCTACTGTCATATTTAAGCAACTCTACGATCCATCAAGGAAGATTGCCGTTGCACCTCATATCCGTTTGTAGGCGATTCCACCGATCTATGTTGACATGGAAGAAACCAAACCAAACCGTGCCTTAGGAACGCTAAAAGCTACTCCTACGTTTCTCCTTACAAACAATTATGGAGACTTTTTGTTTTCGAATATCCAATTAATATATTAAACTAACCACCTTATTGTATGTCGCTCACTAATTTGTTGCACCTTTTATATCTAAGACCATCTCGAACACCCTTCCAAGTCTTAAATACTCCGTTAAGATTTATGTCCCAAATAATTGCGGTCGGCTACATGAATCTTTTTTCTTGACTGAGCTTTATGAAGGGCCACTCAGCTCTTTGCGCACAACAACATTAAATGTCAATTTATGTCTTTTTCCTCCCCGTAGCATTGTTAATCCTATCCGCTCTCTTAACTAGTGCATCTCCACGTCTATGGTAGACATGCCCAAACCACCTAATTAGCCTATTTTCCCTCAACTTCTCCTCTATAGGTGCTACATCTACCATCTCACAAACCGTTTCATTTCTAGTCCTGTATTGTCCAGTCTTACCACATATCCACCTCAACATTCTTATTTCCGCTTTACTCATCTTGCTCACCTGTTGTTTTTTAATAGGCCAACATTCTGTCCCATAAAGCATCGCTGGTATTATAGCAGTTCTATAGAATTTTTCCTTTAATTTTGTGAATACCCTTACCCTCTTGAAAATTGTCATGTATACGTTTATGTAATACTTTCCTAAAACCACATCTGATTAGCGGCTACTAATTTGCCAGATATATATATGCTTAGGTCCCGTTTCGTTTTCTCAAAAAAGTACTTATTTTTTAAGGACCTATTTTCAAGCTTAAAAATAATGGGTTTACGGAAATAGTTTTTCAATTTTTTTTGCATTCTTCAAAAGATCTCATCGAGATCTATCAAACAAAATCAATATTGCATATTTTTTTTTTTTCATCTAGATCATTATTTTTAAGCTTGAAAATTGCAAATAAACTTTTTATTTTTTAAGAACCTAAGCCGGAACGGACCCTTAATCCATCCTTGGCATGAACCCTCTCAGCTTCAGCAGCTTCCTCATAACCCAAGAAATATCACTAGGAATCTGAATACCCCATAAGTCGTGCCCTTTGAGAATCTAAACATGCACCCATTATTGGTGTCTGGTTTTTGACAAAAGAGCCCAAAGATGCTTCATATCAATGGCTCTATTCCACTACATCAAAAAAGATCCGAACCCTAGACCACCCTCATTTTTGGGAACGCATTCGACTAGATGGTGAAAAATTCTACTCCATCAGTCCCGAAATGATACTCCTTACAAAAATGTTGGGGTGAAGACAAAACCTTTTGCAAGTGGGAATTTGATCAGAAGGTTTCCTAGCGCTACACCATTTTAGGTGTATCGCTACCGCGTGGTCTAGCGCTATAGCCATTTTGCTATAGCGCTACCGAGAGCCTTCGGGCCTTAAATTGTATTTAGGGTTTTGTGCGCGGCTGCGCGTGTTAGGGTTTATTGTAATCACTTTTTCTGAGCATGAAAAAGAGAGAGGCGAGAGAAAACACATCTCAGAGAGATTGTGAGAAGACTTGTACTCTTGGATTGATTTCATAGTGGACTGGTGTGGCTCCCGTGATTTTTTCCTCACGTTGAGGTTTTTCCACGTATATCTTGTGTCTCGTTTTTCTTTCTAGTTTTCATTACGCACGTATTTGTTTGTTTCATTCTGTGATCCATTGTTCCAAGATCCGTAGGGGCGTTGTAGGATTGCGTAAAATCCATAACAACTGGTATCAGAGCCGCGGTTGCGGTAGGTTTTGTTCGACAGGTTAGGGTTTAATCTTGTTCGGGCAGGCCAGAGTTCAGTGGGAGCTATGGGTTCTGAAGAAGGCAAGCAGAGGATGGAGAAGTTTGACGGGTCAGACTTCGCGTTCTGGAAAACGCAGATAGAGGACTATCTGTATCAAAAGGATCTTTACCGGCCGCTGCTGGGTAAAGAAAAGGGGAAGAAGAAAGATGAGAGCAACGAGGATTGGGACGTCCTAGACAGGAAGGCGTTAGGGGTTGTTCGCCTGTCCCTTTCAAAGTCAGTCACCCACAACATCTTGAAGGAGAAAACGACGGAGGGTCTTGTGGAAGCACTGAAAAAGATGTACGAGCAACCGTCTGCTGCGAATAAGGTACATCTCATGAAAAAACTTTTCAATCTGTCTATGGCTGAAGGGGTTTCCTTTATGTCACATCTCAGTGAGTTCAATACGATAGTTGATCAACTTATGTCTGTCGAAATCAAGTTTGATGATGAGGTTCAAGCCTTGTTAATACTGTCTCAGTTGCCAGAGAGCTGGCAGGGTACTGTTACTGCAGTCAGTAATTCGGCAGGGAAAGAAAAGTTGAAACTGAGTGAGGTTGTTAGTTTGATTCTGACTGAGGAGGTCAGAAGGGGTTCGATCAATGGTTCAGGAAGTTCAGGTTCAGCTCTAAGTTTTGAGCAGAGGGGCAGAAGCCAGACCAAGGGTGGTCAGAATCAGAACAGGAACAGATCGAAATCGAAGGGCAAGAGCAAGGGAAATAGAGATAGATCTCAGGTTCGGCCCATTAAAGGTGAATGTTGGAATTGTGGTCAGACAGGCCATATGTCACAAACTTGCAAAGCACCGAAAAAGAATAACGGTGGGCAGGAGGCTCACATTGTGCACGATGCACTTATTCTTTCCATGAACAGCGACACTGAATCTTGGGTGATTGATTCGGGTGCCTCATTCCACGCCACTGCTAACAGGGAGGTTCTGCAGAACTATGTAGCAGGGGACTTTGGGAAAGTATACTTGGGGGACGACGAGCCTTGTAGTATTGTGGGAAAAGGGGATGTTCAGATTGCAACGCATGGGTTCAAATGGTGTCTGAAAGATGTCAGGCACGTTCCGAAGTTGAAGAGGAATCTTATTTCGGTTGGACAGCTTGCAGCAGCAGGTTATACATCGACATTCACAGGGGGCATGTGGAAAGTCTCCAATGGTACCATGGTGACGGCTAAAGGCAAGAAAGTTGGTACACTTTACTTGACTTCACATGGTAGCGACATACTTGCAGTTATAGACAGCAAGGAGAGTTCAAATCTGTGGCACTATAGATTGGGGCATATGAGTGAGAAGGGAATGAAGGTTATGCAGTCAAAAGGGAAGCTACCGGGTTTAGGGTCAGTGGATATTGACATGTGTGAAGATTGTATCTTCGGGAAACAGAAACGGGTTAGCTTTCAGAAAGGCGGCAGGCCTCCCAGGGCTCAGAAGCTAGAGCTTGTCCATACAGATGTGTGGGGTCCAGCTACAGTGTCTTCTCTTGGCGGTTCTTATTACTATGTTACCTTTGTCGACGATCACTCGAGGAAGGTATGGGTATACTTCATGAAGCACAAGTCAGAGGTCTTTGAAGTCTTCAAGAAGTGGAAGGCCATGGTTGAGAATGAAACAGGTTTGAAGGTGAAAAGGTTGAGGTCCGACAACGGCGGAGAATATGAGTTGGGGGAGTTCAAGAAAGCCTGCGCTCTATCCGGGATTCGTTTAGAGAGGACACCTCCAGGGACTCCGCAGCACAATGGCATTGCAGAAAGGATGAACAGGACTTTGACTGAGCGTGCTAGGAGCATGCGGTTACACGTAGGGTTGCCCAAGATGTTTTGGGCAGATGCAGTCAGCACAGCAGCACATTTGATCAATCTTGGGCCATCAGTTCCATTGAATTTTGGCATACCAGAGGAGGTTTGGAGTGGTAAAGAGGTAAGTCTCTCACACTTACGTGTTTTCGGTTGTGTTTCCTATGTGCATATTAGCGACAAGGACAGGGATAAACTTGATGCTAAGTCACAGAAGTGCACCTTTATTGGATACGGCGGAGATGAGTTTGGTTATCGTTTTTGGGATAACAAGAACCGGAAGATAATCAGAAGCAGAGATGTTGTGTTTGATGAAAAGGTGATGTACAAAGACAGGGACAGCAAACTGAGCAGTGGGAGTACCACTTCGGATGGAGATACATCCGAGTACTTTGGGTTGGAGGATCCTCCAGGTGACAGGGGGGTTGAACAGGGGTCTGGTCAGGCAGAGGAGAGAGTTTTAGATGAGACAGTTTCAGAAGGGACAGTTTCAGATGAGGCAGCTCCAGAGACAGGGACTAGTTCAGCGGTCAGAGAGTTGAGGAGGACAACTAGAGTACACAAGCCGAATCCGAAATATATTTCTTCGCTTGATTACTTGCTTTTGACGGACAGTGGAGAACCAGAGTGCTATGATGAGGCTATGCAGATTTCTGAATCAGCAAAGTGGAAGACTGCGATGCAGGAAGAGATGGATTCTCTTTATTCCAACGGTACTTGGCAGTTAGCTCAGCTTCCCGCAGGAAAGAAAGCCTTGCAGAACAAATGGGTTTTTCGTCTTAAGCAGGAGAGTGATGGCAAGAAAAGGTACAAAGCAAGATTGGTTGTAAAGGGCTTCCAACAGAAGGAGGGGATTGATTATACAGAGATATTTTCACCCGTTGTGAAGATGGCCACTATCAGAGTGGTGCTGAGTATGGTTGCTGCTGAAAATCTCTACCTTGAGCAGTTAGATGTTAAAACTGCTTTTCCTCACGGGGACTTGGATGAAGAAATCTACATGAAGCAGCATGTTGGCTTCATTGTGAAAGACAAGGAAGAGATGGTGTGCAGGCTCAAGAAGAGTCTGTATGGTTTGAAACAGGCTCCCAGACAGTGGTACAGAAAGTTTGACGGTTTCATGCAGCGCAGTGGCTACACAAGGTGCAATGGGGATCACTGTTGCTACTTCAAGAGGTTTGAGTCTAGCTGTCACGACCCGAATTTTTACCATAAATAAATATTCCATTTCAATAAACGATCCTTGCATATCGTAGATATTACCCAAAGAGTTCCCAAGATTAGATTTTATACAACATTGGCACACCGGCCCCAAAATAGACATAAGTACTTGTACAAACAACCCATTGGGTTACAATCAGTTTAGTCAAAAGAATTTCCAGAATGAATAGTTACAAATTCAACTTTACCAAAAGCTAAACTATCACAAGATGAAAAAGTAACTAAGTGCAATGGGCTTCCAAAAACTTGTCCACAATCCAAGCATGCAAGCATGATGCTACTGACCGGCGTTAGAACCTGAAAAGAAAGATTTTGTTGAGCTACAAAGCCCAGTAGGAAAATCTTAACCAATATTATATGCAAACATGTTGATTAGAGCAATAGAAAGAAAGATGAGGAAACAATACTCAACACTGAATGATCAATCAACTTATAAATGGATCCGTAATCCCGATTAAGTACGTGTCATACGACTCATTAACTTCGATGACCCCGACTCAACTCGACACCATTTAACTCCCACCATTGGTATTTCCACCCCTTGCGTTACCATACAACTCCACGTGGATTACCGTGTTACCACCCCTTGCGTCACAGTGATCCCTACAAACCCAGGGTTACCGTATTACCACCCCTCGCGTACGAAACCTTTGTGTGTCACCGTATTACCACCCCTTGCGTACGGGACTCCCTAAACCACCATACGACCTCAAACCACACAATCCTCAACTAACATGCAAGCTATGACTTCCCGAGATCACATTCTCAAACGTAATGTCACGTAACATGCCAATGCTATCACTAATGCATCACAAGTAGTCACATATGCCAATTATCGACCAATAAGCAATTTGACAACGTTTAACCATATGATTCCATATTCAATTAGTGTCAACGGAAGGCCAACGAACGAAGAAAGCATCGAAAAGTCGCAATAAGCCAAAAGAACGAGCTTGAGATCAATTAGGAAGTGTATCAAGGGGTTTAGAAGTGGTTGAGAGCCAAAACAATCAATAAATGGTCAACAGGAACAAAATCTGGAGATAAGCTTCCCGTATCGATACGCGTAAAATCCGTATCGATACGCATTCAACTGTTCGAAAGATAAGCAACCCGTATCGATACGCGTAAAATCCGTATCGATACGGATTGGCCTCGGGTAGCGATTTTCAGCAGATTTTCAGAACTTGAACCAAGATCAAAACCCAACAACCAATAGCTCGATTTCACACCAAAACAACTAGAAAACATATAAAAGAGGTCAAGAAATTCCTACCTCAAGTCAAAGAGCAAAACCCAATGGATTCGAACGAGCCCTAGCTTCCAACTTTTGAAACCCACCGAGATCTACTTCCCGAGCTTCACCCAACGCGATGCGAGTCCGGGGTTACGTAGAGGAGGTGAAATGAGGGTAGGTTCTTGGGATCCTTAAGGAGTTTGGGTGGGTGTTGGGAGAGAACGAGAGAGAGAGAGAGAGAGAGAGAGATGGAGCCGAGAGAGAGAGATGGGTCGGCTGGAGTGAAAGAGAGATGAGGGGAAAATGTTATCTCCTACAATGCACACACACACCTTATATACTCCCATATCTTTAAACTACACACCCACTCCCTCAATCTTCTATTCTTTCCCTTTAGTCCTCAATTCAAATATTCTCCAATTAATCCATATTTCCTTCATTCAAGCCTTTAATAAATACTTCAAAAATCAAAATTATTCGGGTCTCTACAATCTATCCTCCTTAAAGAAATTTCGTCCCGAAATTTACAACACGAGCCAATTAAAATCATGCATCACGTAAACATGTTCATACCACAACAAATATAATCAAACAATAAGCTAATATCCAGAAAGTTTAAACTTGAAACTCACATTGGTCAACTCGGAAACAATGCGGATACTTCTCCCTCACTTCGTCTTTCCTTTCCCACGTCGACTCTTCTTTCCCGAGATGACTCCATAAGACTCGCACTAAAGAAATAGTTTTACCCCTCAAAACTTGCTCACGCGAATCTAGGATACGTATCGGCTCTTCCTTATAAAGTTCGGACCACTCTAGAACGTGTGACGGATCCGGCTCATACTTCCGTAACATTGATACATGGAAAACATCGTGAACACCTGACAATCTCGGCGGTAACGCCAATCAATACGCGACTTCCCTAATCCTCTCAATAATATCAAACGGCCCGATGACACGCGGCAATAACTTGCCCCTTTGCCCAAAACGAGATAGTCCCCGACGCAGTGACACTTTTAGGAACACGTGATCCCCCACTTCAAACGATAACGACCGGCGACGACGATCGGCATAACTCTTTTGCCTACTTTGCGCGGTTAACAACCGTTGACGAGTCACTTTGATTTGCTTGGTGGTTCTCCTTTGCGCTTCAAGAAGACGTTGACGAATCGCTCTCACACTTTCATAGGTTTCTTTGATCAAATCCAGCCTAACCAACGTAGCCTCGTCCAACTCGGTCCAACAAACGGGTGATCGATACGGTCTCCCATACAAGACTTCATACGGTGCCATCTCGATGCTAGATTGGTAACCATTATTGTAGGCGAATTCGACTAACAACAAGTGATCTTCCCAACTATCCCGAAAACTCCATAACACAAGCCCGAAGTATATCTTCTAAAATTTAAATCGTCCTCGAAATTTGCTAACCCAACTCCAACCGAGTCACCAACCATAATATCAAATCTCATATTGCAACCTCATAATCGTCACATCATCCACTCTTTTCTACGTAGACTTTTCTTATCCTAATTAATCCACAAAATTCTCACTTTCGGTGTGGTTCTACCACTCAACACTCAATCTTGAACCTTCATCATTTTTATCACATCCTCAAATCCCAACATCTGTACCAGAATCCTAGTCCCCACACACCAATCATGACAGTCATACCGTAACCCGACATATAATAATCTCATATTTTTCCCAAATTTTGAATTCTACATTTCGTTACATGCGCCTTATCCTACCAAGTACTCCTCGAACTTCCTAGAAGGACCAATTGAACTGCTCATAGAAACTCAAATTCTAAACTCCAAGTTCTATCTTTCCTAACCAACATCAATCAACGAATGACTTCACTCACCAATCCAAAGAATCTCAAATAATCTCCATTGGAACAAAACTAATAAGCCTCGAATCCTTAAACCACTTAATGCCTCATCACCCTTGGATCAATTATAGACATCTACTCACTATAGGCAAGCCTTTCACGCTTCAAGTTATTGGTCTTTCTCTCGACGTCAAGAATAAACATACCTCACAACTGATTCATAATATTAATACTGCTATTAACCGACTGTAACACCATTTCCCTTAACATTTCTCAAATGACTCCTTGCCTCGTGACACTTACCTCCCTCTCATAAGGACACAATTAACCTCCATCAGTACATCAATACACTTATAACACAAAACTACTAGTCATTACCTCCATTTCACATCTCTATTACCCGTACAACTCTCATATAAATTCTACATAAACCTCAAATGCCAATTTTTTTTTTTAAACATTCAAATACCACCAAAAGTCTAACACTACTCCACTTTCCTTAGTCCACTCAAAATCATTACTGGTTTCTACTTTTCGAAAACTCAAACTCACTTCTATGGAATGAGATCTTTGCTATATAACTCAACACAACGCAACTTTAAATCCGTTCTGATAAATTCCCAAATTCACTATTTCCCCTTATCACAAACTATTAACTACTCCTAACTATAGGTTGACATGCACCCTGTTGATACCTCCCATATCCAACCTTCTAATCGTTTCATACAAAAAAATAATAATAACAGAGGCATATGCCAAATTCTAACTGAGAATCCTCTCTTCGTACCCACATACCCATCAGTGTCTACTCCGCACCATACCTTAAGGCAAATCGCACTCATCGGGGTTACACATCAAATTAAACATGCATGCTAATGCTAAACAACGACAAGTTTCGTACATGAAGTATATCAACACACTATTCATACGAATTACTGACTTACACAATGCCAAATTTATCCACATATCAACAAACTCTTTCAGTATCCATTACATCACAAATCCCTGACTCTAGCAAGCCCAACAGTAATCATTTCATCTCATCTTCGCAATACCTTTCATGTTTTCCCTTCGCCCATCAATCTTGAATACACACATTCAGTTACTCTAGTCAAGTTAGGTATTCAATATACTCTCAACTTTAAACATTACTGCAACTATAATATACACACCAAACATATGTACTCTTTAACACTTAATCAAATCCATAACTCGACAGCAATACAACATGACAATATCTCATTACTCAAATAATTACACATAATAGGTGCCATAGTTGCACCGACAAACATCCAATACTCACAAATATCTCTATGTTAATATCTAGTCACCAATACAAACCAATTGATAGAAAAAGAAAAAAAAATAAGATTCCCTAAATACCCACAAAACTCTGGGATTTCAAACAACAAGTCCATACTTCTCATTATGTTCTAAGACTCCAAGTACCTCATCACTTAGGAATCAATTTTCTCGCACTAATAACTTCTAATAGTTCGCTCACCACAAGTTTCATAGCTCACAAATTTCTTCTATCAGCTAAGTAGACATAACGACATCAATTTTCCTCAAAGATATCTACCACAGTTGCATTCAACCTCAATAATATCAACCACACCATTCCCATTACGGCTACCACTACCACTATTTAAGCCCTAGTCCCTCACAAATCTATCACCTCAATGGCATACCTCAATGCATCCTATACTGTCATCAGTCTAGCCTACGTCGCCAATTTCACCTCACACACAATCTCCATACTCTAATCTTTCAACTCGCAACAGTCCTCATTCATATTGCCCTCACTTCAAACAAGTCTTTCACTACACACTGACATCAATCACTCGCCTCAAGTCACATCGATATAGTACGCCTCAAGTTTTGTCTTCTCTCTTTTCTTTTTTTTTTTACCACATAATGCTATCACTATTTTCTACCATCCTGTCATAATGACACCACCACGACATTCACCTCGACAATGAAGACTACGACATTATAACACTTCCCTTTTCTACAAAATTCTTACGTAGCGCCATCTATCTCAAGCCTAGAGATCTAACCCCTATACACAATCCTAGTGTCCAATTGACTTTCCGAGACCTCCATCTAGAAGGAGCGGTGATCAAGCGCCTCTTCCAACTGGATCTCATCGGTAGTCGCCTGGGTGTCCAGAAGACACATACTATATCTAGACACCCTACCTGTAACTCTCATCTTCCTATGTCAACCTCAGATGCTTACAACTCTTAACGAAAGCTAAACTTGTCTTACCTTTACTTAAAATCACTACCTTAATGACTACCATAACAATAATAGACCACAATCACTACCACAACAAAATATCATCCCTTCTAACACATTCAAGTCACTCACTAGTTCAACCCTCTAGCTATGATATATCTCACTCAATTCCTAGACAAACTAAGGTTCCTGTCACACCTCAAAATGCATTCTCTTTTCTTCTTCCTTCTTCAATCCTAATAAACATACTACCTTTTGTACGTTTACACCCAATGCACCTCACATCTCATGAGATTTACTAAAAGTATTTAAAACTCAACATGTAATCTGCGCAATTCAAATAAAACACATCAAACACTTAGCTCACAAATCTTACTAACAGTCTAACACTTCTATTATGTACTAATAAATAACAGCTTTCACATATCGGCCTCGGCACTACACACAATCACCAAAATCCTTCACGGCTTTCCAGCTCATCTGAAAGGCATCTTATAACAATTATAAGAAAGAGAAAATTCATTAATCACAACATTATTCAATGAGGTTAAAACCTCCAACTATCCCAACACGGGTCAATAATAACACTACACCACTCTACTGTATTGAAATACTATGCCACGTAAGTCAAGAAGTATCAATGCACACAAGCACACACGTGTTATGAAAATTTCGTGACATTTTGAACCCATGAGACTTGAAGTCTCCCCATGGTCTCTAGGTATTCTAAACCTAGACGCTCTAATACTAATTTGTCACGACCCGAATTTTTACCATAAATAAATATTCCATTTCAATAAACGATCCTTGCATATCGTAGATATTACCCAAAGAGTTCCCAAGATTAGATTTTATACAACATTGGCACACCGGCCCCAAAATAGACATAAGTACTTGTACAAACAACCCATTGGGTTACAATCAGTTTAGTCAAAAGAATTTCCAGAATGAATAGTTACAAATTCAACTTTACCAAAAGCTAAACTATCACAAGATGAAAAAGTAACTAAGTGCAATGGGCTTCCAAAAACTTGTCCACAATCCAAGCATGCAAGCATGATGCTACTGACCGGCGTTAGAACCTGAAAAGAAAGATTTTGTTGAGCTACAAAGCCCAGTAGGAAAATCTTAACCAATATTATATGCAAACATGTTGATTAGAGCAATAGAAAGAAAGATGAGGAAACAATACTCAACACTGAATGATCAATCAACTTATAAATGGATCCGTAATCCCGATTAAGTACGTGTCATACGACTCATTAACTTCGATGACCCCGACTCAACTCGACACCATTTAACTCCCACCATTGGTATTTCCACCCTTGCGTTACCATACAACTCCACGTGGATTACCGTGTTACCACCCCTTGCGTCACAGTGATCCCTACAAACCCAGGGTTACCGTATTACCACCCCTCGGGTACGAAACCCTTGTGTGTCACCGTATTACCACCCCTTGCGTACGGGACTCCCTAAACCACCATACGACCTCAAACCACACAATCCTCAACTAACATGCAAGCTATGACTTCCCGAGATCACATTCTCAAACGTAATGTCACGTAACATGCCAATGCTATCACTAATGCATCACAAGTAGTCACATATGCCAATTATCAACCAATAAGCAATTTGACAACGTTTAACCATATGATTCCATATTCAATTAGTGTCAACGGAAGGCCAACGAACGAAGAAAGCATCGAAAAGTCGCAATAAGCCAAAAGAACGAGCTTGAGATCAATTAGGAAGTGTATCAAGGGGTTTAGAAGTGGTTGAGAGCCAAAACAATCAATAAATGGTCAACAGGAACAAAATCTGGAGATAAGCTTCCCGTATCGATACGCGTAAAATCCGTATCGATACGCATTCAACTGTTCGAAAGATAAGCAACCCGTATCGATACGCGTAAAATCCGTATCGATACGGATTGGCCTCGGGTAGCGATTTTCAGCAGATTTTCAGAACTTGAACCAAGATCAAAACCCAACAACCAATAGCTCGATTTCACACCAAAACAACTAGAAAACATATAAAAGAGGTCAAGAAATTCCTACCTCAAGTCAAAGAGCAAAACCCAATGGATTCGAACGAGCCCTAGCTTCCAACTTTTGAAACCCACCGAGATCTACTTCCCGAGCTTCACCCAACGCGATGCGAGTCCGGGGTTACGTAGAGGAGGTGAAATGAGGGTAGGTTATTGGGATCCTTAAGGAGTTTGGGTGGGTGTTGGGAGAGAACGAGAGAGAGAGAGAGAGAGATGGAGCCGAGAGAGAGAGATGGGTCGGCTGGAGTGAAAGAGAGATGAGGGGAAAATGTTATCTCCTACAATGCACACACACACCTTATATACTCCCATATCTTTAAACTACACACCCACTCCCTCAATCTTCTATTCTTTCCCTTTAGTCCTCAATTCAAATATTCTCCAATTAATCCATATTTCCTTCATTCAAGCCTTTAATAAATACTTCAAAAATCAAAATTATTCGGGTCTCTACACTAGCTACATCATTTTATTGCTCTATGTAGATGATATGCTTGTAGCAGGTTCCTGTGTTAGGGAGATCAACAAATTGAAGCAGCAGTTGGCAACAGAGTTTGCTATGAAAGATCTAGGTGCAGCTAAGCAGATACTTGGGATGAGAATCAGCAGAGATAAGGCTCAGGGAACCTTACGGTTGAGTCAAGCTGAGTATATTGAGCGTGTTCTGGAGAGGTTCAATATGCAGGGTGCTAAGGCAGTTGGCACACCCTTGGGAAGTCATTTCAAACTTTCTCAGGGGCAATCACCCAAGACAGATGCAGAGAGAGAGTACATGGCCAAGGTTCCGTATACCTCGGCCGTGGGTAGCCTGATGTATGCGATGGTGAACACGAGACCAGACATTGCCCATGCAGTGGGAGTTGTGAGCAGGTTTGCTAGCAATCCGGGGAAACAGCATTGGGAAGCAGTAAAGTGGATTATGCGATATTTGAAAGGTACCACTGATTTGCCACTTTGTTTTGGGAGAGGGAAATTGACAGTGCAGGGATATGTGGATGCTGACTTTGCCGGTGATCATGATACGCGGCGAAGTACCACAGGATATATCTATACTATGGGTTCAACAGCGGTGAGCTGGGTCTCACGTCTACAGAAATTAGTGACATTATCTACTACAGAAGCTGAGTATGTGGCCGTGACTGAGGCTACAAAGGAGATGGTTTGGATGAAGGGCTTCTTGGAGGAGTTAGGTTTGAAGCAAGAGAACTGCGTTCTTTTCAGTGACAGCCAGAGTGCTATTCACCTTGCAAAAAATCCAGTGTTCCATGCCAGGACGAAGCACATTGATTTGAGGTATCATTTTATTCGCTCGCTTTTGGAAGATGGGGATTTGTTGCTAGAGAAGATTTTGGGGGAACGAAATCCGACAGATATGTTGACCAAGTCTGTTACTGTTCAGAAACTGAAGTTGTGTTCGACTTCAGTTGGCCTTCATGCTTGAAGAGATGATGGGCCTGGAGCCACACCAAGAGGGGTCAGATGACTACGTCCATTATTGATTGAGATTATTTGGGTTTGCGGATGCTTCAGGTTATCTTCAAGTGGGAGATTGTTGGGGTGAAGACAAAACCTTTTGCAAGTGGGAATTTGATCAGAAGGTTTCCTAGCGCTACACCATTTTAGGTGTATCGCTACCGCGTGGTCTAGCGCTATAGCCATTTTGCTATAGCGCTACCGAGAGCCTTCGGGCCTTAAATTGTATTTAGGGTTTTGTGCTCGGCTGCGCGTGTTAGGGTTTATTGTAATCACTTTTTCTGAGCGTGAAAAAGAGAGAGGCGAGAGAAAACACATCTCAGAGTGATTGTGAGAAGACTTGTACTCTTGGATTGATTTCATAGTGGACTGGTGTGGCTCCCGTGGTTTTTTCCTCACGTTGAGGTTTTTCCACGTATATCTTGTGTCTCGTTTTTCTTTCTAGTTTTCATTACGCACGTATTTGTTTGTTTCATTCTGTGATCCATTGTTCCAAGATCCGTAGGGGCGTTGTAGGATTGCGTAAAATCCATAACAAAAAAGACGTGCAATTTTTGAATCAAAATTTTATTTCCTAACATGATTTTTTTCAAATTTATTCACACCAAATTAAAGATCTTGATCAGTTCTTTAATTTCTGTGCACAAAAATCAAAAAAAAAAATGAACAAAAGTACTTTTATGTTTTTAATCGAAAATTGCGCGTCTTTTTGTAGGAGACTACTCTATCATTTTGGGATGGAGGGAGTATAACCACAAACAATCATACAAACACTTTACACACACATTCACCTTTATTAGTGGATCCCACACATAGTAAAGATGTAGTGTGTGTGGATCCACATGTAAATGTAAATATGTAAGTGTAAAAGTGTTTATGATTGTAAAATAATTGATAGTAGATGATTTCATCTACCCAGAACTTCGTTGTAAACATCCAAAAATACTAAGGGTACCGACTAGGAGGGTACCCAACCATGAACCGATGGGGTCCTGCATGATGATCCGAATGAATAAATGAAAGATTGGATCGAGCACTTACATGTATCGGATTGAATAGATTTCTCACGTGCCCACTCAGTTTTTTTTTTTTTTAAATTTATTGAACAGCTCAGATTATTCATACGGAACCCAGAGTGAATCCCGCGTACCCATCGATTTATGATCGGTACCATCCCCGGCGGTCCCTTTAGGCCCCGTTCAAGAAACCTTCTTAAAAAATAAGCACCTTATTTCACATTTTCAAACTCAAAAATAATACTCCCTCCGTCCCTTTTTAAATGTCCCGTTTCGTAACTCCAACTTATTAAAAAGATATCATCATTATACATTTCACATCAACTTTTTCCTCCACTTTCCCTACTTACCCATCATCATTACACTTTTACTCACTAACTTTTCAAAATAGAATATACTTTTAGGGACAAAATAGATAATTCACCAACTTTTACCCACTAACTTTACAAAATAGACACTTATTAAGGGACAGCCCAAAATGGAATACTGGACTGTAATAAAGGGACGGAGGGAGTATAAATGAAAAATATTTTTTTAATTTTTTTTGCACCGTATTAAAGATCTCAATGAGATCTATCAAACAAGATCCATAGTGGTAGAAAAATTATTTGTGTAAGCACATAATTTTTGAGCTTGAAATTACCTTCTTAAAAAATAAGTATTTATTTGGAGTTGCGGAATGGAGCTAGTGGGACTCGTAAACATCTACCCAGAATTTCCAGCGCCTAATTTGACACCATGATTTCATTGCTTTGCATTGCGCCCACACACTTCCCTCTTGTAGGAGCACAGTACCATTATCTTTTTTTGGGTACGTGGAAAATTGTACGGAACATTACCATTTTTGGGCATAAAATTAAACTTGTGAATAGGACATAATATACGTCAACAAAATAAAATGAAAAGCAACTTATCTGTACATTGTGGGGACAAGTACTATGAAACTAATGTGTTGTGACTAGACACTGTGGATGCCTGGAGAGTCCAGCTATTGGTAATGATATTTCTCTATAGATGGAGTATTGACGGGTACATGGGGCCCACTCCAGGTTCTTCATAAATGATTCATTCTGTTCCGTTAATTTACAAAATAATTGGGAGGTTTAGAGAAAAATCAGTTCAATTCGATATGTATAGTTGTTCGATCCAATCTTCCATTAATTTTTAATTTAGATTACAGGATTCTGAAATGTGAATGAAAAAATGGAAAGATTAGATCAATCACCTACACATATAAGATTGAACTGATTTTTCACGGAGTCCACTCCGGATTCCTATCACATAAGAATAAAATAGTACTTTAATGGAAATAAAATACTTATTATTCTATGATTATCCTATCATTATTTTCCGTTACAAAATGAATAATTTTAGTAAATTGTTGCCCGTAGCAACTATAAATAAGATTTATTCTAATCAGTATGCTTAAACATCATTACGAATAAATGAGAGAATTTTCTAGGCTCAGTTTGGATAACCAGAATCTTCAGCAGGAATATGAATGTAATTACTAGAAATCAAATTCCTATGAATTTTATTGAATGAGAATAGGAATATGATTACTGGAAATGAAATTCCTAGGAATATAATACCTGGAGTAATTTCATTCTAGTATTTGGATTAATTCAGCAATCTTATGCAGGAATCAATTATTTTGAAAATTTATCAAAGTCAATATTTTTCATTTTTTATTGATTGAGTCAGGAATCAAAGATTCCCATGGGGTAAGAGAGGGATCAGATTCCTACTCAATTTGGTAATGTGATTCCTGATCGAATATGTCGTTAGAAATCCCAATCCTGTTCCTGTCTCTCTCAAACATGGGAATCCTAAGAGTGTGGCATCACATTCATATTCCTGTTCCTTCCAAACGTCGGAATCATGAAAATATGGTGTCATATTTCCATTCCTCCTCAAGATTTCTGTCATCTAAACTGAGCCTAAAGGTTTGTTGGTGGAGGGTGAAAGGAGGAGAAGGAAAGTAAGAGAGGTGTGTAGATATAGAACACAAAAGAGAAAATCTTTTTAATGGCGGAGTCGTGAATAGTTATTCACAGAACCAATCGCGACCGTACAAAATTATTTTGAGCGGTCTGGATGTTAATGAAATTTTTCTGGAAAAGAGTTAAATTCATTAAAATACGAACCGTCCAGAACACTTTTCGACGATCGCGAATATTGGTCGCTGCTGTAAACAACTTGTTCATGGCTGAGCCGTGAATAAGTTTCTCTCAAAACACAAATACTGAGTGAGAGAGAGAGAGAGAGAGAGAGAGAGTTGAAGTTTCGAATGTGTTCATCTCGTAGAGTCTACCAACATGCATTGAGCAAAATAACAAAATTCCCATCTCCCATCAATATTTATATCGGCAAATTAATTGTATTTATATTTTTTGATCCGAAGCACATTTCACTAAAATGCCAAATGGTACTTACAGTGATTCCATTCGAATACAGTGAAAAGGAAAAACTACATCCAACCCATCATAGAGAAATACACACACACAAAAAAAGCAGGGACAAAGAGAAATTAATCATATTTGTCATGGCCATCACTATAACATAGTGAGATGGAAAAGGCAGCAAAAGCAAAAGCCAAGAGAGGCTGAGCAATTCAAGCCTTGCTATATATCATGCCGTAGAAGACATCAGATTAAAATTTACTCTGTTACAATAGTATCTCAGTTTGGGCATCTTGGGCATCTGAATGGGTAATTTCCTTTGTTAGAAGTCATGAAAAACTGCCTTGAAGACTTCCATGTGATCAGCCTCTAAGCATATAACCAAAGACAAACTCCCATCCCCAGTTGGGCTCGGTAGTATGTACACGATCCCTTCAAAACGTACACCGGCAGGGCCCATATGAACGGGCCGGCCCCACCCGAAATCAGCATCATGTACAGGCAGCCTGATCCAGCTCACAACATTGAGGTTCGGGCACTTGAAGGTATGGGCTCCCCGGACTAGAGACGTTGGGTCGGGCTGCAACGCGAGGTGGTCTAGAGCCGACCTCAGATAATCGTCGTTCATTTGGGATAGAGCATTGCGTATTTTTTTCGCGGTCGATTTCAACGGCTCCGCTTGGAGATCGCCGGATAAGGCTAGTGATGTTGCGGTGAAGAGTACATTGCCAAAATACCCATGCGGGAGAGGAGGGTGCAATCTCGACCGTCCATCGGTGGCGATGTACAACTTGGTGGCTTGATCATCACCAAGGCCACGTGCGATGCACAAGCATCGCCACACTTGTGCTGCAAGTGTCTCATAGGTGCTGTATCTTTCCGAGTTTTTATTGTGCTTTGCATTGGCTTTGAGGGTGTTGAGCTGATCACGTGTGATCTTGATGGTGGCAGTGGAAGTCAATTTGGGACTTGTTTGGGGTTCTTTGGTAGTGTGGATGGGATTTTTCATGGAAGGGGGTGGGTTGTATTCGGTGTGGTGGTATGTTGGGGAAGGTGGGTTCCGACCGCTGAGTAATGACCGGTCGAGAAACGGTAGGATGGTGACAGAGAGGCCACGTGTCATGTCGGACCACGCGTTGATGAAGTGAATGGCTGATATTCCATCTACTAGAGTGTGTTGAAACCGTACTCCAAGAGAAGCTCCTCCACATTTGAAATATGTTACCTATTATGCAACAAAACAAACATTTGTTTGCACGCAGCCAATTTTTTTTCACAAGAATTGAAATCGCTTAATTAATTTTAGTTTTTGTAGCCTATGCGACCTGTAACAACAAATTGCTCTTTTATTGAGTTTTCTTTTCTTATAAAAGTGTGGAATTGAAAAGAGCGACGGGAAATAGTTTATCTATCCTGAGAGTGACCATAGAGGTTCTAGACTCACTGAGGACGATTCGGTCACAGTTGGACCAGCAAAGTTGCAAGGCGAATTAAGAATATTGTATGGACGCTTTAACTGCAAAAACAATATTGTGGACGATTCTATTTCGATGATCCAAATTTTACTAATGCCACGATAAAAATCCTACTACCACACCAAAAGTTATTTTTCCACAGGAAATTTACTTACCCCATCAAAAATTTACGAATGCCCTTCCAAATTACTAATGCTACTCCACTTTTTTCTTGTCTAAACATACATTTAAAAAAAATTGATATGTAATCATAGACACGGATACATTTTAAAAAATTGAGATGTAATCGTAGACGTGAATGTATAGTTGGGTTAGCAGGCGGGCTGGAATGGATCGCATTGGCTAACTCAGTGGGTTATACCTACGAGTGAGGGACAAACCATGTAAATAAAAACATACCTGTAGCATTAGAAGGGGCAAGGAAAAAGAATCATCAGAAGCTGGAATAAGTTGTTGGAGCTCAAAGCAAGGGGTGAAATCGCCGAAACCATCGATAACACCTTCAGATTCAGCCTCCACGAATAACACGCCCTCTCCATTACAATCTATGTCGAAACCGCCGCCACCCTCCTCCCTCCTCTTCAGTCGGCCCGCCACCGGGTAAAAGACTACCAGACAGTT